>CM043021.1:45249230-45893854 GCA_023690525.1 Holotrichia oblita
TAAATTCATATATTCAGCATATATTTTTATTATTTAATGCACAATAGTACATTAACAAGTAACACATCTGATAGAATTCTGTATCTTAACAACATTTTGTTGATGATCTTTTTCCATATCTTCTGAAATTATAAACTATTATAAAATTAACGCGTTTACGATGTGAGTCCAAACTTTTAAATTTTTACGACAATTGTGTTATAGTCATATAAATCTATTGTTAGCTATTGTATTTGAGTTTGATGAATCTGCTTCCTCCAGAGGCAAGTAGGTTGGTCAAGCATTGTTAATCTAAACGAGAGCTTGTAAACTATTTCAACAAGGCACATTAACGCGTTATAGAGATAGCAATTTTCTCGAGAACCAGTTTGATGAATCTGCTTCGCTCTGGGCAAGTTAGTTCATCTTGTTAATGTAAACGAGAGGGCAAACTACCAGGAAGGCACATTAACGTTTGAGCGCTGTGACCGTTCAAATCATAAATTTTGGACAAATCATCATATAAATTTTCTCGATAACGGTTTGATGAACTTTTCACCTTGTTAATCATATAAACTCCCAGCAAGGCACATTAACGTGCGTTATAGAGATAAATTTTCTGGAGAACGCGTTTGATGAATCTGCTTCCTCCTAGGCAAGTTGGTTCATCTTGTTAATGTAAACGAGAGGAGCCACGGCACCCCTGAGCGCCAGACCGTTCAAATACTAACGAACGTTATAGAGATAAATTACCTAGCTCGAGAATAGTTTGATGAATCTGCTTTCGCTCTCTGCAAGTTGGCTCATCTTGTTAATGTAAATGAGAGGACAAACTACCAGAAGGTACATTAACACGTTTGAGCGCTGTGAACGCTCCAAATTGATAAATTCTTGGACAACTTTTTCATCATATATATTGTAGCATAGCTCGATAACGGTTTGATGAATCTGCTTCAACCTTCGGCAAGTAGGTTCACCTTGTTAATCTAAACGAGAGGCTAAACTCCAGCAAGCGCACATTAACGCCTTATAGAGATAAATTTTCTGGAGAACCGTTCGATGAATCTGCTTCGCCTCTAGGGCAAGTTAATGGTCTTGTTAATGTAAAACGAGAGGAGAAACCCCAGACGGCATTATTAACGCGTTTGAGCGCTGTGACCGCTCCAAATTGATAAATTTTCTGAACAACGTTTTCATCATATAAAATATTACCCAGCCCGATAATAGTTTGATGAATCTGCTTTCCTCCCTCGGCAAGTTGGCTCATCTTGTTAATGTAAACGAGAGGACAAACTACCAGGAAGGCACATTAACACGTTTGAGAGATAATTCTTCGAGAACCGCTTGATGAATCTGATAAATTCTCTGCAAGTTGGCTCATCATATAAATCGTAAACGAGAGGACGAAAACCAGTTTGAAGGAATCTGCTTCGTCTGAGCGGTTCACCTTGTTAATTGATAAATTTTCGACAACATTTTCATCATTATAGAGATACATTTCTCGATAACGGTTTGATGAATCTGCTTCAACCTCGGCAAGTAGGTTCACCTTGTTAATCTAAACGAGAGGCTAAACTCCCAGCAAGGCACATTAACGCGTTATAGAGATCAATTTTCTGGAGAAACTGTTTGATGAATCTGCTTCGCTCTAGGCAAGTTGGTTCATCTTGTTAATGTAAACGAGAGGAGAAACCCCAGGACGGCACATTAATTCGTTTGAGCGCTGTGACCGTTCAAACTTTCTCATAAATTTTCTGAACAACGTTTTCATCATATAAGATATTACCTAGCTCGATAATAGTTTGATGAATCTGGTCAATCTGGGCAAGTTGGCTCATCTTGTTAATGTAAACGAGTGGACAAGCTACTAGTGAAGGCACATTAACACGTTTGAGCGCTGTGACCGCTCCAAATTGATAAATTTTCTGCACAACTTTTTCATCATATAAATATTGCCTAGCTCGATAACCGTTTGAGGAATCAAACTTCCCTCGGCAAGTAGGTTCACCTTGTTAATCTAAACGAGAGGCTAAACTCCCAGCAAGGCACATTAACGCGTTATAGAGATAAATTTCTGCTCTGAGAACCGTTTAATGAATCTGCTTCCTCCTCGGCAAGTAGGTTCACCTTGTTAATCTAAACGAGAGGCCAAACTCCCAGCAAGGGCACATTAACGCGTTATAGAGATAAATTTTCTCGAGAACCGTTTGATGAATCTGCTTCGCTCTGGGCAAGTTGGTTCATCTTGTTAATGTAAACGAGAGGACCAGGAAGGCACATTAACGCGTTTGAGCGCTGTGACCGTTCAAACTTTGATAAATTTTCTGGACAACTTTTTCATCATATAAATATTACATAGCTCGATAACGGTTTGATGAATCTGCTTCAACCTCGGCAAGTAGGTTCACCTTGTTAATCTAAACGAGAGGCTAAGCTTCCCAGCAAGGCACATTAACCTTATAGAGATAAATTTTCTCGAGAACCGTTCGATGAATCTGCTTCGCCTTCGCAAGTTGGTTCATCTTGTTAATGTAAACGAGAGGACAAACTACCAGGAAGGCACATTAACACGTTTGAGCGCTGTGACCGTTCAAATTGATAAATTTTCTGGACAACTTTTCATCATATAAATATTACCTAGCTCGATAACGGTTTGATGAATCTGCTTCCCCCTCGGCAAGTAGGTTCACCTTGTTAATCTAAACGAGAGGCCAAACTCCCAGCACAAGTACATTAACGCGTTATAGAGATAAATTTTCTGAACCGTTTGATGAATCTGCTTTGCTCTTGCAAGTTGGTTCATCTTGTTAATGTAAACGAGAGGACAAACTACCAGGGAAGGCACATTAACACGTTCGAGCGCTGTGAACACTCCAAATTGATAAATTTTCTGGACAACTTTTTCATGATATGCAATATTTTTCGATAACCGTTTGATGAATCTGCTTCCCCCCTCGGCAAGTAGGTTCACCTTTTGTTAATCTAAACGAGAGGCCAAACTCAGCAAGGCACATTAACGCGTTATAGAGATAAATCGAGAAGTTTGATGAATCTGCTTGTTTCAGGGCAAGTTAGTTCATCCTGTTAATGTAAACGAGAGGGCAAACTACCAGGAAGGCACATTAACGCGTTTGAGCGCTGTGACCGTTCAAACTTTCATAAATTTTTTGGACAACTTTTTCATCATATAAATATTACATAGCTCGATAACGGTTTGATGAATCTGCTTCCCCCTCGGCAAGTAGGTTCACCTTGTTAATCTAAACGAGAGGCTAAACTCCCAGCAAGGCACATTAACGCGTTATAGAGATAAATTTTCTGGAGAACCGTTTAATGAATCTGCTTCGCTCTAGGCAAGTTGGTTCATCTTGTTAATGTAAACGAGAGGAGAAACCCCCAGGGCAAAACATTAATTCGTTTGAGCGCTGTGACCGTTCAAACTTTCATAAATTTTCTGAACAACGTTTTCATCATATAGATATTACCTAGCTCGATAATAGTTTGATGAATCTGCTTTGCTCTGGGCAAGTTGGCTCATCTTGTTAATGTAAACGAGAGGACAAACTACCAGGAAGGCACATTAACGCGTTTGAGCGCTGTGACCGTTCAAACTTTCATAAATTTTTGGACAACTTTTTCATCATATAAATATTACATAGCTCGATAACGGTTTGATGAATCTGCTTCAACCTCGGCAAGTAGGTTCACCTTGTTAATCTAAACGAGAGGCTAAGCTCCCAGCAAGGCACATTCACGCCTTATAGAGATAAATTTTCTCGAGAACTGTTCGATGAATCTGCTTTTCTGGGCAAGTTAGTTTATCTTGTTAATGTAAACGAGAGGGCAAACTACCAGGAAGGCACATTAACGCGTTTGAGCGCTGTGACCGCTCCAAATTGATAAATTTTTCTGCACAACTTTTTCATCATATAAATATTACATAGCTCGATAACGCTTTGATGAATCTGCTTCCTCCTCGGCAAGTAGGTTCACCTTGTTAATCTTAAACGAGAGGCCAAACTCCCCAGCAAGGCACATTAACGGGTTATAGAGATAAATTTTCTCGAGAACCGTTTGATGAATCTGCTTCGCTCTGCAAGTTGGCTCATCTTGTTAATGTAAACGAGAGGACAAACTACCAGGAAGGCACACTAACACGTTCGAGCGCTGTGAACGCTCCAAATTGATAAATTTTCTGGACAACTTTTTCATCATATAAATATTACCTAGCTCGATATCCGTTTGATGAATCTGCTTCCCCCTCGGCAAGTAGGTTCACCTTGTTAATCTAAACGAGAGGCCAAACTCCCAGCAAGGCACATTAACGCGTTATAGAGATAAATTTTCTCGAGAACCGTTTGATGAATCTGCTTCGCTCAGGGCAAGTTAGTTCATCTTGTTAATGTAAACGAGAGGGCAAACTACCAGGAAGGCATTAACGCGTTTGAGCGCTGTGACCGTTCAAACTTTCATAAATTTTTTGGACAACTTTTTCATCATATAAATATTACATAGCTCGATAACGGTTTGATGAATCTGCTTCCTCCTCGGCAAGTAGGTTCACCTTGTTAATCGAAACGAGAGGCCAAACTCCCAGCAAGGCACATTAAAGCGTTATAGATAAATTTTCTCGAGAACCGTTTGATGAATCTGCTTGCTCTGGGCAAGTTAGCTCATCTTGTTAATGTAAACGAGAGGGCAAACTACCAGGAAGGCACATTAACGCGTTTGAGCGCTGTGACCGTTCAAACTTTCATAAATTTTTTGGACAACTTTTTCATCATATATATATTACATAGCTCGATAACGGTTTGATGAATCTGCTTCAACCTCGGCAAGTAGGTTCACCTTGTTAATCTAAACGAGAGGCTAAACTCCCAGCAAGGCACATTAACGCGTTATAGAGATCAATTTTCTGGAGAACCGTTTAATGAATCTGCTTCGCTCTAGGCAAGTTGGTTCATCTTGTTAATGTAAACGAGAGGATAGCCTCCAGGATTCGGCAGGTTCATTCGTTTGAGCGCTGTGACCGTTCAAACTTTCATAAATTTTCATTGAACAACGTTTTCATCATATAGATATTACCTAGCTCGATAATAGTTTGATGAATCTGCTTCGCTCTGGGCAAGTTGGCTCATCTTGTTAATGTAAACGAGTGGACAAACTACCAGGAAGGCACATTAACGCGTTTGAGCGCTGTGACCGCTCCAAATTGATAAATTTTCTGCACAACTTTTTCATCATATAAATATTACCTAGCTCGATAACCGTTTGATGAATCTGCTTCCCTCGGCAAGTAGGTTCACCTTGTTAATCTAAACGAGAGGCTAAACTCCCAGCAAGACAACATTAACGCGTTATAGAGATAAATTTTCTGGAGAACTGTTTAATGAATCTGCTTCTCCTCGGCAAGTAGGTTCACCTTGTTAATCTAAACGAGAGGCCAAACTCCCAGCAAGGCACATTAACGCGTTATAGAGATAAATTTTCTCGAGAACCGTTTGATGAATCTGCTTCGCTCTGGGCAAGTTGGTTCATCTTGTTAATGTAAACGAGAGGACAAACTACCAGGAAGGCACATTAACGCGTTTGAGCGCTGTGACCGTTCAAACTTTCATAAATTTTTGGACAAC
Organism: Holotrichia oblita; assembly: GCA_023690525.1. NCBI lineage: Eukaryota > Metazoa > Arthropoda > Insecta > Coleoptera > Scarabaeidae > Holotrichia > Holotrichia oblita. The sequence goes on from CM043021.1 coordinate 45,254,843, forward strand.
TTTTTTCATCATATAAATATTACATAGCTCGATAACGGTTTGATGAATCTGCTTCAACCTCGGCAAGTAGGTTCACCATGTTAATCTCAAACGAGAGGCCAAGCTCCCAGCAAGGCACATTAACGCCTTATAGAGATAAATTTTCTCGAGAACCGTTCGATGAATCTGCTTCGCCTCTGCAAGTTGGCTCATCTTGTTAATGTAAACGAGTGGACAAACTACCAGGAAGGCACATTAACACGTTTGAGCGCTGTGACCGCTCCAAATTGATAAATTTTCTGCACAACTTTTTCATCATATAAATATTACCTAGCTCGATAACCGTTTGATGAATCTGCTTCCCCCTCGGCAAGTAGGTTCACCTTGTTAATCTAAACGAGAGGCCAAACTCCCAGCAAGGCACATTAACGCGTTATAGAGATAAATTTTCTCGATAACCGTTTGATGAATCTGCTTCGCCTAGGGCAAGTTGGCTCATCTTGTTAATGTAAACGAGAGGACAAACTACCAGGAAGGCACACTAACACGTTCGAGCGCTGTGAACACTCCGAATTGATAAATTTTCTGGACAACTTTTTCATGATATAAATATTACCTAGCTCGATAACCGTTTGATGAATCTGCTTCCCCCTCGGCAAGTAGGTTCACCTTGTTAATCTAAACGAGAGGCCAAACTCCCAGCAAGGCACATTAACGCGTTATAGAGATAAATTTTCTCGAGAACCGTTTGATGAATCTGCTTCTGCTCAGGCAAGTTAGTTCATCTTGTTAATGTAAACGAGAGGGCAAACTACCAGGAAGGCACATTAACGCGTTTGAGCGCTGTGACCGTTCAAACTTTCATAAATTTTTTGACAACTTTTTCATCATATAAATATTACATAGCTCGATAACGGTTTGATGAATCTGCTTCCCCCTCGGCAAGTAGGTTCACCTTGTTAATCTAAACGAGAGGACAAACTCCCAGCAAGGCACATTAACGCGTTATAGAGATAAATTTTCTGGAGAACCGTTTAATGAATCTGCTTCGCTCTAGGCAAGTTGGTTCATCTTGTTAATGTAAACGAGAGGAGAAACCCCCAGGACGGCACATTTAATTAATTCGTTTGACTTTTTCATCTGTGACCGTTCAAACTTTCATAAATTTTCTGAACAACGTTTTCATCATAGATATTACCAAGCACATTCGATAATATTTTTTTGATGAATCTGCTTCGCTCTGGCAAGTTGGTTCATCTTGTTAATGTAAACGAGAGGACAAACTACCAGGAAGGCACATTAACGCGTTTGAGCGCTGTGACCGTTCAAACTTTCATAAATTTTTTGGACAACTTTTTCATCATATAAATATTACATAGCTCGATAACGGTTTGATGAATCTGCTTCAACCTCGGCAAGTAGGTTCACCTTGTTAATCTAAACGAGAGGCTAAGCTCCCAGCAAGGCACATTAACGCCTTATAGAGATAAATTTTCTCGAGAACCGTTCGATGAATCTGCTTCGCTCTGGGCAAGTTAGTTTATCTTGTTAATGTAAACGAGAGGGCAAACTACCAGGAAGGCACATTAACGCGTTTGAGCGCTGTGACCGCTCCAAATTGATAAATTTTCTGCACAACTTTTTCATCATATAAATATTACATAGCTCGATAACGCTTTGATGAATCTGCTTCCTCCTCGGCAAGTAGGTTCACCTTGTTAATCTAAACGAGAGGCCAAACTCCCAGCAAGGCACATTAACGGGTTATAGAGATAAATTTTCTCGAGAACCGTTTGATGAATCTGCTTCGCTCTCTGCAAGTTGGCTCATCTTGTTAATGTAAACGAGAGGACAAACTACCAGGAAGGCACATTAACACGTTCGAGCGCTGTGAACGCTCCAAATTGATAAATTTTCTGGACAACTTTTTCATCATATAAATATTACCTAGCTCGATATCCGTTTGATGAATCTGCTTCCCTCGGCAAGTAGGTTCACCTTGTTAATCTAAACGAGAGGCCAAACTCCCAGCAAGGCACATTAACGCGTTATAGAGATAAATTTTCTCGAGAACCGTTTGATGAATCTGCTTCGCTCAGGGCAAGTTAGTTCATCTTGTTAATGTAAACGAGAGGGCAAACTACCAGGAAGGCACATTAACGCGTTTGAGCGCTGTGACCGTTCAAACTTTCATAAATTTTTTGGACAACTTTTTCATCATATAAATATTACATAGCTCGATAACGGTTTGATGAATCTGCTTCCTCCTCGGCAAGTAGGTTCACCTTGTTAATCGAAACGAGAGGCCAAACTCCCAGCAAGGCACATTAAAGCGTTATAGAGATAAATTTTCTCGAGAACCGTTTGATGAATCTGCTTCGCTCTGGGCAAGTTAGCTCATCTTGTTAATGTAAACGAGAGGGCAAACTACCAGGAAGGCACATTAACGCGTTTGAGCGCTGTGACCGTTCAAACTTTCATAAATTTTTTGGACAACTTTTTCATCATATATATATTACATAGCTCGATAACGGTTTGATGAATCTGCTTCAACCTCGGCAAGTAGGTTCACCTTGTTAATCTAAACGAGAGGCTAAACTCCCAGCAAGGCACATTAACGCGTTATAGAGATCAATTTTCTGGAGAACCGTTTAATGAATCTGCTTCGCTCTAGGCAAGTTGGTTCATCTTGTTAATGTAAACGAGAGGAGAAACCCCAGACGGCACATTAATTCGTTTGAGCGCTGTGACCGTTCAAACTTTCATAAATTTTCTGAACAACGTTTTCATCATATAGATATTACCTAGCTCGATAATAGTTTGATGAATCTGCTTCGCTCTGGGCAAGTTGGCTCATCTTGTTAATGTAAACGAGTGGACAAACTACCAGGAAGGCACATTAACACGTTTGAGCGCTGTGACCGCTCCAAATTGATAAATTTTCTGCACAACTTTTTCATCATATAAATATTACCTAGCTCGATAACCGTTTGATGAATCTGCTTCCCCCTCGGCAAGTAGGTTCACCTTGTTAATCTAAACGAGAGGCTAAACTCCCAGCAAGGCACATTAACGCGTTATAGAGATAAATTTTCTGGAGAACCGTTTAATGAATCTGCTTCGCTCTAGGCAAGTTGGTTCATCTCGTTAATGTAAACGAGAGGAGAAACCCCCAGGACGGCACATTAATTCGTTTGAGCGCTGTGACCGTTCAAACTTTCATAAATTTTCTGAACAACGTTGTCATCATATAGATATTACCTAGCTCGATAATAGTTTGATGAATCTGCTTCGCTCTGGGCAAGTTGGCTCATCTTGTTAATGTAAACGAGAGGACAAACTACCAGGAAGGCACATTAACGCGTTTGAGCGCTGTGACCGTTCAAACTTTCATAAATTTTTTGGACAACTTTTTCATCATATAAATATTACATAGCTCGATAACGGTTTGATGAATCTGCTTCAACCTCGGCAAGTAGGTTCACCTTGTTAATCTAAACGAGAGGCTAAGCTCCCAGCAAGGCACATTAACGCCTTATAGAGATAAATTTTCTCGAGAACCGTTCGATGAATCTGCTTCGCTCTCTGCAAGTTGGCTCATCTTGTTAATGTAAACGAGTGGACAAACTACCAGGAAGGCACATTAACACGTTTGAGCGCTGTGACCGCTCCAAATTGATAAATTTTCTGCACAACTTTTTCATCACATAAATATTACCTAGCTCGATAACCGTTTGATGAATCTGCTTCCCCCTCGGCAAGTAGGTTCACCTTGTTAATCTAAACGAGAGGCCAAACTCCCAGCAAGGCACATTAACGCGTTATAGAGATAAATTTTTCTCGATAACCGTTTGATGAATATGCTTCGCTCTCTGCAAGTTGGCTCATCTTGTTAATGTAAACGAGAGGACAAACTACCAGGAAGGCACACTAACACGTTCGAGCGCTGTGAACGCTCCAAATTGATAAATTTTCTGACAACTTTTTCATCATATAAATATTACCTAGCTCGATAACCGTTTGATGAATCTGCTTCCCCCTCGGCAAGTAGGTTCACCTTGTTAATCTAAACGAGAGGCTAAACTCCCAGCAAGGCACATTAACGCGTTATAGAGATAAATTTTCTGGAGAACCGTTTAATGAATCTGCTTCGCTCTAGGCAAGTTGGTTCATCTTGTTAATGTAAACGAGAGGAGAAACCCCAGGACGGCACATTAATTCGTTTGAGCGCTGTGACCGTTCAAACTTTCATAAATTTTCTGAACAACGTTTCCATCATATAGATATTACCTAGCTCGATAATAGTTTGATGAATCTGCTTCGCTCTGGGCAAGTTGGCTCATCTTGTTAATGTAAACGAGAGGACAAACTACCAGGAAGGCACACTAACACGTTCGAGCGCTGTGAACGCTCCAAATTGATAAATTTTCTGGGCAACTTTTTCATCATATAAATATTACCTAGCTCGATAACCGTTTGATGAATCTGCTTCCCCCTCGGCAAGTAGGTTCACCTTGTTAATCTAAACGAGAGGCTAAACTCCCAGCAAGGCACATTAACGCGTTATAGAGATAAATTTTCTGGAGAACCGTTTAATGAATCTGCTTCGCTCTAGGCAAGTTGGTTCATCTTGTTAATGTAAACGAGAGGAGAAACCCCAGGACGGCACATTAATTCGTTTGAGCGCTGTGACCGTTCAAACTTTCATAAATTTTCTGAACAACGTTTTTCATCATATAGATATTTAGATAAATTTTCTCGATAATCAGGATAATAGTTTGATGAATCTGCTTCGCTCTGGGCAAGTTGGTTTTTTTTTAATGTGTGGTGGGTGCTTAGTTGCAGTGACTCCGTAAGCTGTATTACTTGTCTGGCTATCACTGCAACTCTTGCGGTGTAGTTTAGTGTGTGTAAGTTGTGTTTAAATGGCTTTGTGACAGCATCATATCGCCTTTTATGATGCCGCGCTGTTAATCACTTTTCTCCCAACAGCGAATGGCAAGTCGATCCGGGATTAAACTCTCCGAAAAAATGTCACCGTCCCTTCAGAGAATTGAACCCCGGCACCTATCGTCCTCTCACAACAATAGTCAGCCGCCTAACCACTGCGACCATCGACCCGTTTTTAAATCATTCATCTTCATCTTGTTAATGTAAACGAGAGGACAAACTACCAGGAAGGCACATTAACGCGTTTGAGCGCTGTGACCGTTCAAACTTTCATAAATTTTTTGGACAACTTTTTCATCATATAAATATTACATAGCTCGATAACGGTTTGATGAATCTGCTTCCCCCTCGGCAAGTAGGTTCACCTTGTTAATCTAAACGAGAGGCCAAACTCCCAGCAAGGCACATTAACGCGTTATAGAGATAAATTTTCTCGAGAACCGTTTGATGAATCTGCTTCGCTCTGGGCAAGTTAGTTCATCTTGTTAATGTAAACGAGAGGGCAAACTACCAGGAAGGCACATTAACGCGTTTGAGCGCTGTGACCGTTCAAACTTTCATAAATTTTTTGGACAACTTTTTCATCATATAAATATTACATAGCTCGATAACATTTTGATGAATCTGCTTCCTCCTCGGCAAGTAGGTTCACCTTGTTAATCTAAACGAGAGGCCAAACTCCCAGCAAGGCACATTAACGCGTTATAGAGATAAATTTTCTCGAGAACCGTTTGATGAATCTGCTTCGCTCTGGGCAAGTTGGCTCATCTTGTAAATGTAAACGAGAGGACAAACTACCAGGAAGGCACATTAACACGTTTGAGCGCTGTGACCGCTCCAAATTGTTAAATTTTCTGGACAACTTTTTCATCATATAAATATTACCTAGCTCGATAACCGTTTGATGGATCTGCTTCCTCCTCGGCAAGTAGGTTCACCTTGTTAATCTAAACGAGAGGCCAAACTCCCAGCAAGGCACATTAACGCGCCATAGAGATAAATTTTCTCGAGAACCGTTTGATGAATCTGCTTTGCTCTGGGCAAGTTGGTTCACCATGTTAATGTAAACGAGAGGACAAACCCCCAGGAAGGCACGTTAATGCGTTTGAGCGCTGTGACCGTTCAAACTTTCATAAATTTTCTGAACAACGTTTTCATCATATAGATATTACCTAGCTCGATAATAGTTTGATGGATCTGCTTCCTCCTCGGCAAGTAGGTTCACCTTGTTAATCTAAACGAGAGGCCAAGCTCCCAGCAAGGCACACTAACGCCTTATAGAGATAAATTTTCTCGAGAACCGTTTGATGAATCTGCTTCGCTCTCTGCAAGTTAGCTCATCTTGTTAATGTAAACGAGAGGACAAACTACAAGGAAGGCACATTAACACGTTTGAGCGCTGTGACCGCTCCAAATTGATAAATTTTCTGGACAACTTTTTCATCATATAAATATTACCTAGCTCGATAACCGTTTGATGAATCTGCTTCCCCCTCCGCGAGTAGGTTCACCTTGTTAATCTAAACGAGAGGCCAAACTCCCAGCAAGGCACATTAACGCGTTATAGAGATAAATTTTCTCGAGAACCGTTTGATGAAGCTGCTTCGCTCTGGGCAAGTTGGTTCACCATGTTAATGTAAACGAGAGGGCAAACCCCCAGGAAGGCACGTTAATGCGTTTGAGCGCTGTGACCGTTCAAACTTTCATAAATTTTCTGAACAACGTTTTCATCATGTAGATATTACCTAGCTCGATAATAGTTTGATGGATCTGCTTCCCCCTCGGCAAGTAGGTTTACGTTGTTAATCTAAACGAGAGGCCAAACTCCCAGCAAGGCACATTAACGCGTTATAGAGATAAATTTTCTCGAGAACCGTTTGATGAATCTGCTTCGCTCTGGACAAGTTGGTTTTTTTTTTTTTAATGTGTGGTGGGTGCTTAGTTGCAGTGACTCCGTAAGCTGTATTACTTGTCTGGCTATCACTGCAACTCTTGCGGTGTAGTTTAGTGTGTGTAAGTTGTGTTTAAATGGCTTTGTGACAGCATCATATCGCCTTTTATGATGCCGCGCTGTTAATCACTTTTCTCCCAACAGCGAATGGCAAGTCGATCCGGGATTAAACTCTCTGAAAAAATGTCACCGTCCCTCCAGAGAATTGAACCCCGGCACCTATCGTCCTCTCACAACAATAGTCAGCCGCCTAACCACTGGGACCATCGACCCGTTTTTAAATCATTCATCTTCATCTTGTTAATGTAAACGAGAGGACAAACTACCAGGAAGGCACATTAACGCGTTTGAGCGCTGTGACCGTTCAAACTTTCATAAATTTTTTGGACAACTTTTTCATCATATAAATATTACCTAGCTCGATAACCGTTTGATGGATCTGCTTCCTCCTCGGCAAGTAGGTTCACCTTCTTTAATCTAAACGAGAGGCCAAACTCCCAGCAAGGCACATTAACGCGCCATAGAGATAAATTTTCTCGAGAACCGTTTGATGAATCTGCTTTGCTCTGGGCAAGTTGGTTCACCATGTTAATGTAAACGAGAGGACAAACCCCAGGAAGGCACGTTAATGCGTTTGAGCGCTGTGACCGTTCAAACTTTCATAAATTTTCTGAACAACGTTTTCATCATATAGATATTACCTAGCTCGATAATAGTTTGATGGATCTGCTTCCCCCTCGGCAAGTAGGTTCACCTTGTTAATCTAAACGAGAGGCCAAGCTCCCAGCAAGGCACACTAACGCCTTATAGAGATAAATTTTCTCGAGAACCGTTTGATGAATCTGCTTCGCTCTCTGCAAGTTAGCTCATCTTGTTAATGTAAACGAGAGGACAAACTACCAGGAAGGCACATTAACACGTTTGAGCGCTGTGACCGCTCCAAATTGATAAATTTTCTGGACAACTTTTTCATCATATAAATATTACCTAGCTCGATAACCGTTTGATAAATCTGCTTCCCCCTCGGCGAGTAGGTTCACCTTGTTAATCTAAACGAGAGGCCAAACTCCCAGCAAGGCACATTAACGCGTTATAGAGATAAATTTTCTCGAGAACCGTTTGATGAAGCTGCTTCGCTCTGGGCAAGTTAGTTCATCTTGTTAATGTAAACGAGAGGGCAAACTACCAGGAAGGCACATTAACGCGTTTGAGCGCTGTGACCGTTCAAACTTTCATACATTTTTCGGACAACTTTTTCATCATATAAATATTACATAGCTCGATAACGGTTTGATGAATCTGCTTCCTCCTCGGCAAGTAGGTTGACCTTGTTAATCTAAACGAGAGGCCAAACTCCCAGCAAGGCACATTAACGCGTTATAGAGATAAATTCTCTCGAGAACCGTTTGATGAATCTGCTTCGCTCTGCGCAAGTTGGTTCATCTTGTTAATGTAAACAAGAGGACAAACTACCAGGAAGGCACATTAACGCGTTTGAGCGCTGTGACCGTTCAAACTTTCATAAATTTTTTGGACAACTTTTTCATCATATAAATATTACATAGCTCGATAACAGTTTGATGAATCTGCTTCCCCCTCGGCAAGTAGGTTCACCTTGTTAATCTAAACGAGAGGCCAAACTCCCAGCAAGGCACATTAACGCGTTATAGAGATAAATTTTCTCGAGAACCGTTTGATGAATCTGCTTCGCTCTGGGCAAGTTAGTTCATCTTGTTAATGTAAACGAGAGGGCAAACTACCAGGAAGGCACATTAACGCGTTTGAGCGCTGTGACCGTTCAAACTTTCATAAATTTTTTGGACAACTTTTTCATCATATAAATATTACATAGCTCGATAACATTTTGATGAATCTGCTTCCTCCTCGGCAAGTAGGTTCACCTTGTTAATCTAAACGAGAGGCCAAACTCCCAGCAAGGCACATTAACGCGTTATAGAGATAAATTTTCTCGAGAACCGTTTGATGAATCTGCTTCGCTCTGGGCAAGTTGGCTCATCTTGTAAATGTAAACGAGAGGACAAACTACCAGGAAGGCACATTAACACGTTTGAGCGCTGTGACCGCTCCAAATTGTTAAATTTTCTGGACAACTTTTTCATCATATAAATATTACCTAGCTCGATAACCGTTTGATGGATCTGCTTCCTCCTCGGCAAGTAGGTTCACCTTGTTTAATCTAAACGAGAGGCCAAACTCCCAGCAAGGCACATTAACGCGCCATAGAGATAAATTTTCTCGAGAACCGTTTGATGAATCTGCTTTGCTCTGGGCAAGTTGGTTCACCATGTTAATGTAAACAAGAGGACAAACCCCCAGGAAGGCACGTTAATGCGTTTGAGCGCTGTGACCGTTCAAACTTTCATAAATTTTCTGAACAACGTTTTCATCATATAGATATTACCTAGCTCGATAATAGTTTGATGGATCTGCTTCCCCCTCGGCAAGTAGGTTCACCTTGTTAATCTAAACGAGAGGCCAAACTCGTTTTTAAATCATTCATCTTCATCTTGTTAATGTAAACGAGAGGACAAACTACCAGGAAGGCACATTAACGCGTTTGAGCGCTGTGACCGTTCAAACTTTCATAAATTTTTTGGACAACTTTTTCATCATATAAATATTACATAGCTCGATAACGGTTTGATGAATCTGCTTCAACCTCGGCAAGTAGGTTCACCTTGTTAATCTAAACGAGAGGCTAAGCTCCCAGCAAGGCACATTAACGCCTTATAGAGATAAATTTTCTCGAGAACCGTTCGATGAATCTGCTTCGCTCTCTGCAAGTTGGCTCATCTTGTTAATGTAAACGAGTGGACAAACTACCAGGAAGGCACATTAACACGTTTGAGCGCTGTGACCGCTCCAAATTGATAAATTTTCTGCACAACTTTTTCATCACATAAATATTACCTAGCTCGATAACCGTTTGATGAATCTGCTTCCCCCTCGGCAAGTAGGTTCACCTTGTTAATCTAAACGAGAGGCCAAACTCCCAGCAAGGCACATTAACGCGTTATAGAGATAAATTTTCTCGATAACCGTTTGATGAATATGCTTCGCTCTCTGCAAGTTGGCTCATCTTGTTAATGTAAACGAGAGGACAAACTACCAGGAAGGCACACTAACACGTTCGAGCGCTGTGAACGCTCCAAATTGATAAATTTTCTGGACAACTTTTTCATCATATAAATATTACCTAGTTCGATAACCGTTTGATGAATCTGCTTCCCCCTCGGCAAGTAGGTTCACCTTGTTAATCTAAACGAGAGGCTAAACTCCCAGCAAGGCACATTAACGCGTTATAGAGATAAATTTTCTGGAGAACCGTTTAATGAATCTGCTTCGCTCTAGGCAAGTTGGTTCATCTTGTTAATGTAAACGAGAGGAGAAACCCCCAGGACGGCACATTAATTCGTTTGAGCGCTGTGACCGTTCAAACTTTCATAAATTTTCTGAACAACGTTTCCATCATATAGATATTACCTAGCTCGATAATAGTTTGATGAATCTGCTTCGCTCTGGGCAAGTTGGCTCATCTTGTTAATGTAAACGAGAGGACAAACTACCAGGAAGGCACACTAACACGTTCGAGCGCTGTGAACGCTCCAAATTGATAAATTTTCTGGACAACTTTTTCATCATATAAATATTACCTAGCTCGATAACCGTTTGATGAATCTGCTTCCCCCTCGGCAAGTAGGTTCACCTTGTTAATCTAAACGAGAGGCTAAACTCCCAGCAAGGCACATTAACGCGTTATAGAGATAAATTTTCTGGAGAACCGTTTAATGAATCTGCTTCGCTCTAGGCAAGTTGGTTCATCTTGTTAATGTAAACGAGAGGAGAAACCCCCAGGACGGCACATTAATTCGTTTGAGCGCTGTGACCGTTCAAACTTTCATAAATTTTCTGAACAACGTTTTCATCATATAGATATTACCTAGCTCGATAATAGTTTGATGAATCTGCTTCGCTCTGGGCAAGTTGGTTCAACTTGTTAATGCAAACGAGAGGACAAACTGCCAGGAAGGCACATTAACGCGTTTGAGCGCTTTGACCGTTCATACTTTCATAAATTTTTTGGACAACTTTTTCATCATATAAATATTACATAGCTCGATACCCGTTTGATGAATTTGCGTCCCCCTCGGCAAGTAGGTTCACCTTGTTAATCTAAACGAGAGGCCAAACTCCCAGCAAGGCAAATTAACGCGTTATAGAGACAAATTTTCTCGAGAATCGTTTGATGAATCTGCTTCGCTCTGGGCAAGTTGGTTCATCTTGTTAATGTAAACGAGAGGCCAAACTACCGAGAAGGCACATTAACGCGTTTGAGCGCTGTGACCGTTCAAACTTGCATTAATTTTCTGGACAACTTTTTCATCATATAAATATTACCTAGCTCGATAACCGTTTGATGGATCTGCTTCTCCCTCGGCAAGTAGGTTCACCTTGTTAATCTAAACGAGAGGCTAAACTTCTAGCAAGGCACATTAACGCGTTATAGAGATAAATTTTCTCCAGGACCGTTTGATGAATCTGCGTCGCTCTGGGCAAGTTAGTAGGAAGGCTATCTGTTTATCACGCCACTTTAAGCCCGCGGGGCATGCACCGCTAATTACCGCTAATTATAATGGTTGACCTCGCGAAGGAATTTACTTACTCGATAATTACCACTAATTATTATGAAGGTTGTTTTGATAATTTCACTGTCAGGAATGCGATAAATTTACGAAAAGTGGATATGTCAATGGAATCTTTTAATTAATATATATTAGATATGTGTCACAGTGAAAAGATCGTGTATAATCGAATGCATATAATGGATGACCCCGCGAAGGAATTTACTTTCGCTAATTACAGCAAATTATTATGAAGGTTGTTTTGATTATTTCACTGTCAGGAATGTGAGCAATTTACGAAAAGTGGATATGTCAATGGAATCTTTTAATTAATATATATTAGATATGTGTCACAATGAAAAGATCGCATATAATCGAATGCAAATAATGTTTGACCCCGCGAAGGAATTTACTTTCGCTAATTACCGCTAATTATTATGAAGGTTGTTTTTGATAATTTCACTGTCAGGAATGCAAGCAATTTTGTACGAATTCCAATTTCATAGTTGTTTTTAAAAATTTTACGGGCCAAAATATATTAACGATTATGACGAGGTCAAGAGAAATGTTCATATATCATGAATAATTGCTTCTAAATTTTTATATTATGTGTAATAATTCTAAATTTGCTATTCTCAAATAATAATATCTAATACTTACATGTGAACTCCTTATTTACATTTGAAAAATTTGAAAGTGTAAACTTTTACATTATAACCAAATGCAAATAATGGTTGACCGCGCGAAGGAATTTACTTCTATGTGCAAACTATTTCATTATCACCAAGGCTGTTTTGGAAAAATAAGTTTCTAATTACTTAATAAGCGAAAGAAAGTGTACCTTTCGTCATTAGTACGATAATTTTTCTAGAAAAAAAAAACAAGTTTCGACTGGCAACATGCGTGTGTTTGGGTAGCAACGTATGACTTATAAATTTGTAATTTGGAAAATATAGATTTGACAATACATAAGTAATTACTGACGTAATAATTTTCGGGGCAATTTCTAATTATAGTTAACTATAAAAGAGGAATTTTTGACTGGATGTTTATTAGTATACGCTAAGTTATAGCGACATACAAACCGTCTTTCAACAACGATATTTAGGTGAGTACATTATTTTGCTTTTTATTTAATGAATTTATTAATTTATTAAATACATAATATATTGCTTAATATATTATTCAATTTTTTTTAATATTTGACGTGTTTTATTTTAGCATTCGCCAATTCTTTTCAACATACAAATCTCTGTCACTTCATTGTTATATTTTGGTGAGTATTTTTATTTAGTGTTATATATTAAATATATTATTTAATATTTTATATGTTTTAGTCGAAAATGGCTCAAGTGTATGATGTATATGATTTTGTATTTGGTCACCTAAATATTCCAGAGTACGTAACACAAAAAATATATTCATCGAAGTTACACAGAAGAGATTTGGAATTTGTAGCAGCCTTCGCTCGTCAGAACGAGAAATATTTTACCCTCGAAGATTTAATTGAAGTACTGGAGGAGTGTAATCCCTATTTTAATGAAGAAACGTCTCAGCTAATTCGCAATGAGTTTGACTGGCTGCGTGAACCCTGTAGCGACGTCCCCGGAATGACATACATGTACGATATAGCCACTAGAAGCGTTTTGTCGTTGAATGGTAGTGTTCCAAAACAAAACAGTGACATAGTTTGGGAACCACCACATGAAAACCCAGTACTTAGCAACGAAGAGGTGTGTGATTGTATGGAATGTGACAGAGGTTACGTATATTTCGGCCAAGAGAGGTGTTTATATATATATATATTGGCTAAAACACACCCGAGGGGGGGCAACGCCGCTTGAAGCTTTCTAAATCCATTTTCTTCGGGAAGGATCAATTCCCATGTCTCTGTTACTCTACCATCTCACTAATTTTCCTCCATTCTCTTCTATTACCCGTTTTACTTTTCCAGTTTGTTATTCCTGCTCTGTTCAAATCTTCCATCACTTCATTTAGCCATTTTGATCTAGGTCTTCCTCTTCTTCTTCTTCCACTTGGTTTCCAGACCACCATTTCTTTAATTGTAGCGCCATCGGCTCTCCACACATGCCCAAGCCATCTTACCCTTTGTCGCTTTATCCTTGTCACGATATCCTCTCCAATTTCGCTCTGTATTTCCATGTTCGTTCTCCACCTGATTTGATTTTCTCCCACTTTGACAGGTCCCAAGATTACTCTCAATATCTTTCTTTCCGTTATCTTTAGGTCTTCTTCACATTTTTTGGTCATAGTCATAGTTTCTGCGGCGTACATTAACACGGGACATATGATTGTTTTGTATATCTTCATTTTAGTTGCTTTTGAGAGTAGTTTATGCCGTAAAAGTTTTTTATTTGCGAAGAATACTTTGTTTGTATTTAAAATTCTTTCTTTTATTTCGGTCTCCCTATTTCCATCACTGGATATCATTATTCCCAAGTATTTAAATTTCTCCACCCGCTCAAATACAAACTTTCCAATCCTAATGTTTTTAAGGCTTTCCTGTTTCGTTCCAAACTTCATTACTTTGGTTTTGTTTTCATTTATCTCCAGTCCCATTCTTCTCCTTCCTTTATTATTTCTGTCACCACTTCCTTCAATATTTGTTGTCTTTTAGCTATTACCACAATATCGTCTGCATATGCTATTATCTGTGCCCCTCTTGATCTAAGCGTGCCTTTGTTGATCTTTCTCGTAACGTATTCTAAGGCCAAATTAAATAGTGTAGTTGAGAGTGCATCTCCCTGTTTAACTCCTTTGTTTGTTCTTAGTTCTTCTGTATCCCCTTTCGCTGTCGCTACCGTTATTCTTGTCTCCTTCATTGTCATTACTGTTAGTCGTCTCAATTTCGCTGGTATACCGAGCTTTTCCATTGCGAGTATTAAGTTGTTTCTCTTGATAGAGTCAAACGCCTGTTTAAAATCTATGAATAGCACATCTAGATCCATATTATGCTCGTGCGCTTTTTCCATTATTTGCTTTAAACTATGTATAGCATCTGTAGTTGATCTGCCCTTAATAAAACCACATTGGTATTGCCCTATCTCTCTTTCAGCTGTTATCGCGATTCTTTCTTGGAGTACTTTGGACAGGATTTTATACGCTGTTGATAGCAATGTTATTCCTCTGTAATTAGAGCATTCCCGCTGATCGCCTTTTTTATGTATTGCGACTATTTTCGCTGTTTCCCATTCCTTCGGCATACACTCTTCCTTCCATATCTTTTTTATCATTGTATATAAATATTCTGCTGCTGTATCTCCACCGTATTTAATCAACTCGTTGCTGATGCCATCGTTCCCTGCTGCTTTTCCATTTCGCGTATGTGCTATGATTTGCTTTACTTCCTCCCATGTCGGCTCCTGTATTTCAATTCCATCTTCCTGTATCTCCACTGGTAGCTCATTCGTCCCCTTATCAAATAGCAGTTCCTTGAAGTAGTCTGCCCATATATTCCGATATTCTCGCTCTTCTTCTATTACCTTTCCTTCCTTATTTTTTATGCCACTTAGTTTGTGCTTATATACTTTGTTTTGTTCTCTGATCTTCTTATAAAATTGTTTGGTGTTTCTGTTGCTGCTTGCTACCTCAACCTTTTCTATTAATGCTTGCATCCACTCTCTCTTACTTTTTCTTATTAGTTTTTTGCAATCTTTCCTTATTTTTTCATATTCTTCTCTATCTTCGTTTCGCATAGTTTTTATCCATTTTAGTCTTGCCTTTTTCTTAGCTAAAACCCTTTCACTACAGTTTTCGTTATACCATTCTTTTCTTGCTTCATTCCTCTTTCTGCCTATGCGCTTTTTGCACTCTCTTCTATGCTAGCCCTTATATGTTCCCAACTTTCATCTATGCTTTTTCCCTCAATGTTCTCTTTTTCTATTTGTATTTTAATCTCTTCTGCATATTCTTTTCTCTTTTCATCTTCACACAATACTTCTATATTCCAATTGTGTTGCTTTTTCCTAATTTTTATCTTGTTCTTAACTTTCTGTTTTACTGTTGCAGTTACCATATAGTGATCCGAATCCACACAGGCTCCCCTGTACGTTCTCACGTCCTGTATTGATGATTGTCTTCTTCTTGTAACTAGTACATGATCGATTTGCGTTTGTGTTTTATTATCTGGTGCTATCCACGTAACTTTATGCCGTTTTGGATGCGGAAACATTGTGCTACTTATTATCATATTTGCTTCTGTAGCTAATCTGCATAATCGTTGTCCATTATTATTCGTTTTTTCATGTATTGTATGTTTCCCGGCTACTTGTGTAATGTAATCCTCTTTACCTATTTGTGCGTTGAAGTCACCCACCATCACAATTATATCTTCGCTTGGTATTTTTTCTAATTCCTCCTGTATCATCTCATATAGTCCATCTTTAATCTCATCATCAGTATTTTCAGTGTGAGCATATACATTCAGCAGCGATAACTTGAAGGGGTCCGTTTCTATTCTTAGATACGCTATTCTCTCGTTAACTGCCCTGAACTCCAATATTTTCTCCCTCATTTCACTCAGTACTACAAAAGCAACGCCCTGCTGTCCTTGTCTTTTGCCACCTGAATACAACATTGTAAAGCCCTTCTTATCTAGCCTTCCCTGTCCTTCCCATCTTATCTCTTGTAGAGCTGCGATATCTATTTTGTATCGTTGCAATTCCGAAGCGATCTCCAGCATTTTACCCAACTCTAGCATTGTTCTCACATTCCATGTACTCACTTTTATTTTATGTTTCTTTTGCTTCTTCCAGACTCTTTCCTTCTCCATTTGCTTGTCATTATTTGCAGCTTCCTCCCATTTATTATTTATTCTTCTCTTATTTCGTAAGTCATGTCCGTTAATTTGCCCTGTCGTTCCGGTTAGTGTTTGCACTGTACTATTATCTTTTAGTTTTTTGGCCCCTTTTCGACGAGCTTATTGTCGTCTTCACTCCAAGTCAACCTCTTTCCATCAATTATCAGTGTTAGGTGTCCCATTTTAACGATTTTTCCTTCTTCTCGCATTTTCTTTGCTTCAAGTCTCAGTTTTCTTTGAATATTTATTTCCTGGGGCGTTAAGTCACTATCGATATAAACTCTTTTCCCTTTTAATTTATTTTTGTTTCGCATTACCTCCATTTTTTCTTCAAAGTTTGCCATTGTGATCAACACTTTGTTCTGTGTAATTTTCCTTGTTTCCTTTATTGTACTGTTTACTCCAAGTTCTTTATTGATCCATTCTTGCACCTGCTTTTCCACTTCCTTACCATTTTCTTTCATTTCCATTCCTGTAATGACTATATTATTCTTACGTTTTTCTTTCTCTAAATTTTCCACTTTTACTTCCAACTTCCTAAATTTATTTTCCATCTCTTCATACTTTTTTTCCCACTTAGTATTTAATATTTTGATATCGTCCCTTAGTGCTTTTATTTCTTCATTATTCATTTCCAGGCTTTGCTTCAATTCACTTTGTTCTTTCCTTAGATTTCTCACTTCAATTAGCAGTTGTTTGCATATTTCCGTAGTATTCGCTTCATTGTCTGCATACGTAACCTCCATTTTTGTCTTCGTTGGTGTTCTCTGCGTTTTCTTACTCTTATGAAAGTACTCTTGATCGCCTTTTCTCTTCTTCGAGTCTGACATACTACTTTCCGAGTCAGACATTTTCCCAGTACGCTCCTGTCTACCGCCTAACACGTCTTTACCGCGTATAGATGCAAGGTCAACCCGGTCAACCCGTCGAAACTGACCTGCACCGGTATCGCTTATTTATATTTATTTACTAAACTCACTTACTAAGCTTTTAGATTGCTTGTTACACTTATTTCACAGTGTCTTCTTTACACTATAGTAATCTGCTTACCAATTATTTAACCTTTATTTTAGGGTTTTCTAACATTTATTCACTAGGTTATTTATCACTACAACTCACATTACTTGCCAGAGCAGGACTCCGGTGTTTATATATTATGGATAATTGTTCGTTGTAACACTGAATTTTTATATGTATTGGTTGTACGTTCAATAAATAATTTGACTACTGTATTATGTTTATTACTAACATAAAATCACAACTTAGCATCCAGTAAAGAATCTAACACGTTAATATAAAAATAAAAAAAACATTCATAATTGTTGTATATTTTTTATTACTGATACAAGTTGATTACAAGTTATCACCTATTAAATAATCCAATAGAACTCCAACATTATGCTGTGTACACATACTTAATTTATTTTTATTATTATGAAAAAAGCAAGCAGAGTTAGTTTTGTTTAAATTTGGTACATTTTGTAGATATTCTAAATTAATAATATCTAAATCTACATATTTACATAAATTATAGGCCTTTTGATGACCCTTTACATATATTGTATCGTAAGATTTACAAATATCAGTTAAGATATGCACAATATTTTTTAAGTCTACGTATCCGTCACTATAATTAATATTTAAATAATTCCTCTCCAACCATCGTATTTCCTTTTTCTGCTGTCGTTCTAACCGATGGAAAGGTGTGGCTGGTTTAAACAAAAGGTGTATTGAACGTTTCCCATCTGATATAGTCATCTCCTTAGGTATGAAGTATCGATTAACAAAACCTTGTATGTCTACGACAATAAACGATTCGGAATGTTTCCTATACACTTTATCCCGATGTGTTTCGGAGAGAACTGGTTCATAAACTATTATGCATACAACGAAAACGAGGAAGTCGTGGACCCCGTAGAAGCGGAAAGGAATTCAGTTTTTATATTCGATATACTTTTGCATGGGTAGACACAAAGCGGTGGACAGCTTTTACTTGTGTCAGACCTACTCTCGTATTCCCAAACAGTTAGTTCGTGATAACACCAACTTGCTTATACTCTTCAAGCAAGATGAGATGAATTTAAAACATATATTCGACGACCACGTTGGTACAGATATGAGTTTTCATCAGTTCAAGTCAATGTGTGCAGAGTGCTGGAAAGATAAATATGGGTTTTTGGAAATAAATAGGGACAGAGATATTGACAAAGGTCGATATAAAAAGAACTTTGATTGGTATATATGTTTGTAATTAAATTCTCACTCTTCATTTATACTGCTACTCATGTCGAGGAAGGTTAAAAAAATTAAACGTCAACTACGACAAACTTTTGTATTGCTCATTAGCTGTCTGAGCAAGTGCCACTTTATTTATAAACAGTAAAACTAGGAGTTTAAGTTGATAAATCAGTACCTGATAAATCAGTACCTGAGAAATCAGTACCTGATAAATCAGTACCTGATAAATCAGTACCTGATAAATCAGAACCCGATAAATCAGTACCTGATAAATCAGAACCCGATAAATCAGTACCTGATAAAAAGCCAATAAATACCCGATTGGTACCTGATAGAAGCTGATCCATACCTGATAAAAGCCGCTGTTTAGACCATGAAGGAGGAATATCGCGAGTTAAAACTCAAAATATTAAAAGCCGCTAGAGCGATACGGAAAAAGCATATGCGGCTGAAATTGGGTCGAGCAGACACTAGCGAGCTATTAGAAAAAACCTTTAAACCTATTGTCGAACCTTTGAAGAAATTAGATTCAACATTCAAGCGTGAAGTGGAATCTATCAAGCAACCTTTAGCTGATATTAAAGAACCGTTATTGGAAATGACGGCCAAGCTTGATACGACAGAGCAACCAAGCACTCCACCTTCTACTCCGCAACAATCATCAATATTACAACCTTATAGAGGTAGCCTCTTCAAGAATATTTTTTTGCATTTGAGGCTTTACCTAGAAGTTACATACGCGGTCTACTTCAAGCTAAAAGTAAAGCATTTGATACTACCTTTGGTCCGACATTAGATCTACATACAAATCAAATTAAAATGGGTAAAAGCACTATAAATTTCGTTAAAAATGATATAGTAATCAACGAAAAAGCGTATAAAGGTACTGAGGGATTATATGAGTTATTATTTAAAACACAACCGGGCAATTATACCCAGGAAGATGAAGATTCGTATAGAAACATTTTGCTAGACACGCAAGTGGCTCGTCGCCACTTTGACTCTGCAAACCAGATGGGAGGTAGCAAAAGCCAGAAGTACAAGAATATAATTAAACCTTTAATAATAGATCATATCTCTGGTGAAGGGCACATGATAGTATCAGATAAACCTTATCAGTACGTATATTGGGAGAATGTTAACGAACTGGTGGATCGTCTGAAGCTTCTAACGTCATCTCAAGCCGCTGGAAATACTAGCCACAACAACGAGATTATGTCTATAATCGAGGAATTGAGAGAAGCGGGTGTTGTACAATAAGTATAGATCTATTTCCTGAATGTACATCATTTCAACAATGACTATCGATAAGTTTGGGCGTTTTGTTAGTCATACTAAAACGAATTTAACCGCAAAGCGAAAGTCTGCAGAGTTCCCGCTAACAGCAGAAGGTGATATTAACGCTGGAAAAAAGCGTATCAGATACGTGTCCGATCCTATCGCTGATCAGGATTGTGCCACTAAGAAATATAGCGATACTAAACTAGCTTCTCTACAGAACAATTTCCTTAAACAAGTGGAAGCGTTAGATACTAAACTTGAAAATTTGAAAACATATTTTCAAAATGAATTCAACGATCTTAAGGCTATTGTTTACAACGTTCCAATTGAGACACCGTTTGAGATGAAAGTGATAGAAGAAAAAATTAATGATAGATTAGATAAGGAATTTATGAGTATGCGCGACTCTATTCAAAATTGGAGTGGATTAAAAGCAGTTGTATCAGCACCAAATGTTATTGTACAGAATATAAACCCGATGCAAGAACATCAAGCTGATGCAGTATTTCGAAAGAACATGTCGAAACATATCTAACTAGAAAATGTATTAAAAACCATATTCAACTGGCTTTTCAAATAGTTTGACTTAATATGAGTAAGCAGGATGTTGTAAATGAAATACATTAATAAAACAAAAAATATTATATAACTTGCATTTTATTTAGACATGATAAATATATACATTAAATATCAGGACAAAGCTTCTTGCAACCGTAACAATTTCTTCGGGATGGTGGTGGAGCATCGACGTGATCTTTCATCACCAAAGTATTATAATGCTTGTGGCAGGGAAGGTAATCTTTAAGTGCAACCCTTTTTTTATGCGATAATAAATGCCATTTCTGCTCTAGAGAGATGCGGTTTACCTTAGTTTTGAAAATGTATATGGGTAAAGAAGGAATAATATACTCGCTTATACCATCCAATCTCCCACAATCTGCATCAATCTTTGTTAAAACTGCTTCAATCATTTCATCCGTAATGTCCATAATGACTTATTCTCTTTATTTATTTTTACTTTCTGTAACTTTCCTGTTAGTATAAGTACATACTTCGATGTATGCTTTTAACTCTTGCAATTCTTCAATATGCTGTTCTAATCTTATTCGTAGCTCTTCTCGATCCATACTGATTGTATAGGTTTTTTATGTGTTTTTAACTTTCGCAATTCTTCAATATGCTGTTCTAATCTTATTCGTAGCTCTTCTTGATCCATACTGATTCTATAGGTTTTTTTATGTGCCGCTTCTGATGATGAATAGTAAAGCTTAACGAAAACATATGCTCTTACAAAGAAATATATTTAAAAAATATATACATAAACCTCAACAATTCTGTTCGAGGACTAGGGAAAAACTTTGTAAAACCTAGTCAGAGGTATTACAACAGTTCATAATTTCAAAATTAAACTAAATATTTTACATATTTGTTTAACGATTATATTAAATGATAGTCCTAGCGGCCTAGATATTTTTCTATGTTGTTTGCATAGTATCGGTTCTAAAATTTATTGTATTGTTTTTGAATTCGATGACGAAATCGAATACGATCAGCAACAATATGTATCATGATATATTTGATCCTACAGAATATTATATACTGTAGTCACAATAGCATCTTTGAAATCTAAATAGCATATAATTAACATGAATCAGAATGCTTGTTTTTAATATTTAAGTATATTTTCTTATAAAAACAGAAATTTCTTTTCGAAATGTTTACTGATTGTCGTCCATTGCAACTCTTTTATATTTACTTATCCCGTTAGTATACGTATGTCGATATTTACTTTCAACTTCTTCAATGTGTTCTCATTCATACTGAGTGTAAATGGCTTATGTTACGTTTATATTACTATACTATTCTTATTTGTATGTAAATAAAAAAACATGAGATTTAATAAAAATAATTTTATTAAAAATACATATTAACCCCAACAATTCTGTTCGAGGACTAGGGAAAAACTTTGTAAAAAAACCTAGTCAGGGGTTTAACAACAGTTGATAATTTCAAAATCAAGAAATACAGTATTATAAGTTATATACAAAACTTCTAACATATACATGGTGTTCTGTGAATTTGTGTGAGTAGCTAATAATATTTTGATATTAGAATATAAATCACCATCCATTTTCGTACAAGATTTTAGAACATGATTATAAAATGATACAAAATCAGAACTTGCTAATATACTAATTTTCTGATTGATTAATTCTTGAAGATGATATATGTTATTGTATGTCTCCGCTGATAAAACGATTTGCTGCCCTCTACTTTTGAGACGGATAACTTGAATGTCTCGATAAGAACTGGCTTCCATCTGGTGATTGGGACTGCAGCCTTCGGTTTTGCAGAATTCTTCCCATTCTTCTTGTGTGAAGAAAATGCATGCGTTCACAGATTTGATTTGTACGATTGGAACAAACCCAGCAGCTGGACTTAGTCCTACGGTAAGCCACTTGGAACCGCTCTTGTTGAGAAAATAGGATGATTGCCCGATCAGTTGTTTTTCACGGGTAATGGCATCTTCTTTGAATTTCAGAGCCTCTTCAAGAAATTTGTTGGATTGTTCAACTATAAAAAGAGAAAAAAGCATTAAAAATTTATAGAATTATTTTTAAAGGTACTTACTTGATTCCATGTTTTTGTTTGATGTATATACAAGATAAAATATACTATACTAACTTAAAATCTACATATAGTTCCTAATATATACAAAGTAGTGGGTGGTGGTGGCGGTGGTGGTGGTGGGAGTTTGGCTGTAACAAAAGAGAATATGAAAAAAATGTTTTAATCTAATACATACTTACCATGCTTAGTATATTGGTCTGCTAAAATGGTGGAATGCCTACGTTTTTTAGCTATAACAAATAAAAAAATAAAATTTATGAAAGTTTTAACTTGTACTAACTTATACTTACTTTGATGGTACGCTGTAGTGCCCCCAAGGTAAGGTGTCGGTAAAGCCTGGAACTCTGAACCTCTTGTTGTCAAAGGGGCTCAGGGATATCTTCGACTGCGTGGTGGAATACAGCTGGTGATGGAACGACCTTATTCCCCGCTGCTAATGGGACATCTCCCTTTCTCGCATTAAACAATTCACATAGTCATTAAATGTGATTTGCTGTTTCACCACATATCCCTTCACCCCTTTGGCCTTCTTGATGTCCGTGTCTTGGAATCGACAGGCATACATCTTAGCACGAAGTCCTACAAATTCCAGGAGTAGCTTACCGGCACCTTCATCCTTCATTAGTCCAGAAACTTTCTTATTCCTTTGCAGCATGTTGTAGGGGTTATTGGCGGGATAATCCGACGTGTCGAAACGGCTAATGTTCTGCTTCATGTCACTATACACATCTGGCGTCTCTATCGCGTAAATAAGGGAATCCGTGTCCGTATAACAGAGTTTGCACTTAGTATGATACAAGTTTTTCATAAAATTATAGTGAAAGTCATACGATATAGTTTTTGAAATATCTAACACACACATGCCGACATAAATAGGTTTATCAAACAACAGTTCACTTTTAAATAGTTCTATTGCCACTAGGTTTTCATTAAAAATTGTTCGTGATTTAAAATTTGGTTTTGCTATTAAAGCCTCCGCCCCGTATCGTCCCTCCCATTTGCCAACCAATTTAATATCCCGTCGGAGCCTTACGTTTTCCATAGTTTTCCCGAAAACCGCATTATTCATAAGTTTGAACAGATTTTTCTCAAACTCATTCTTCGCATTTTGCCTCAACGCGGTATTCAGGTCGATATATGGCTTTAGCCACGCACTCTGTTTAAATTGTAATGCACGGTGTATGTTCGTGATCACAAGTCCCTCACAAACATACTGTTTTAAATTTCTGTAGTGGACTACATAATTCTTCTTACTGTAGAGCGTGGCCAACATCTTTTCCTCCTTGCTACCAGGCGGTTTTGTTTTCTCTGGGGCCATCGGGAGGTCACTGTGCCTGTCGTGGATATGTTGCGGGTACTCCAGATCTACTTCCAGTATATATCCTATAGGGCTGTCGTCGGCTACGTCATAATTTAAATTTTCCAGATCCTCTACCCATTCTAAACCGCCATACGGCAGGTACTGCGACATTGCCCATGAGTACATGGCATTGATGTCGTAGTACATCAAGTACGTACTCGGCTGATTGGGATTGTAGTCATGCATATATTTGTTATTTGCTTTTCCATACCTGGCCGAACACTGCGTCATACCTCCTCGGATACCACTCTCCAGAAACATTAACATATCCACATCCTGCAACGTGTCCAGTTCCACACCAGTATGCTTCAGCATGACGTCCCACGCCAAGCCCGGAGCCGTGTAGTAATGCGCCGCGTCCAGCCCATAATTCGCCATGCAGCTGCTGCGGAAATTTTCGAATACGTCCGCAAGCAACAAAACATCGGTCTTCATATAAAGATCGGAGTATTCCCCTATAGTCTGGCAATTAAACTCGCGCCATACCATCTGCGCATGCTGATAATCTTCAGGTGTAATTGGAGTGTTGGTTAAGTCGTTTATGAACGCATGAATGGATGGTAGATGTTGACTTCTCCAACGAAGACATGTAACTATAGGGGAATACTCCTTTCCTCTTCAGCAGGGTGGTATCTACTTGGAATTGACTGTCCAATATGGGATATGCGTTTAGGTAGGAGGCCAACTTCTCCAGGGACGAGGCCATAAATCTGAAGGAGTCTATAAATTTAAATTTTACTTCAGAATCGCCCAAACTTAACGTCATGGCAACGTATTGTTCAGTATTGTTGGGTATAATTTTCACGTTTCCTGCAGCTGCCAACTCCTCCACTAACAGGTGGCCGTCGTACCCGGAGAGGTTGTGAAACACCACGGGAATGGTTTTGCTATCCCGAAATTCCAGGTTACATTCCACATGAGCTGCGCCTCTGCAAACAAACAATTTAATTATTATTATTTTTTAATTAAAATATTATTGCAACATACCTGTATTTTCCAGTTATGTGGCAATGATCCCGAACCCGTTCCTGACCGAGTGGCTTCTCGCAGATGTGACAGACGGGGGAAGTGGCATATTGGCGGTATTGTTCGCGAGACAATTTTTCCATCGGAATAGGGCACCAATAAACAGTTTCAACGTTCTCGCGGATTTCGTTAAGTTCGCGCACTAACCACTCCGCAGCGTCTGTACCTCTGTAACTGCGGTAATATGATAGGGCATCGTCGTAGCTACATTTAAAATAATAAGCTGCACTATATGGGACGTGTTTGTGTTTTTTTATTGTCTAACGTGGGTTGCACTAAGCATTCAAAGTCAGCATACACAATAAATGGCGCCGTTAACTTGTTTTTATAATTTTTAAATTTAATTGTCTTTTCTTCAGGGAACGACACCTTGCATTGGTTAATGTTACCGCAATTTAGTTCATGCCGGCGCAGATTATCTTCTGTGTAAAAATAAGAAAGACAGCGATCACAGAAAATTTTTTTATATGTGTCTGTACTCAGTTGCTTTGAAACTAAACGTGAAAGATCTTTTATCCACACGTAGTGGCTCTTATCGCGGTTTTGAATTAAAAGTAAATTGACGTGTCTATCTTTCTTATTTTTACACAGACGATTCGGGACGCACTTTAGTTTTTTATCGCACACGTACACATTCACACTAATATTATTTTGTTTTTCAAATTTAGAAATGTCAGCACGCTGTATGGGAAACGTTATGCCGTCAACATTTAAAACATTATAATAATGGGGGTAACTGGATGTACGGTCCGGGTGACGTTGTCCATCTACGGGGTACAGAGCGGAGACCACCGCCCAAGCAAAGCAAGCGTCATCCTTATTGCGTACGTTAATGCAGGCGCGCTTTCGTGCTATTTTGGGTGGTAGAGGTAGATAGGAACCAACACGTTGCGGATTGTGGTGGTTAATGTTGACGTTTAAATCGACAACTGCATCCAACGCCCATCCACTATCACGTTCCTGCAATGTTAAATTAGTTAAGTATTATAAAAAATAATACAGAATTAACTTACTTGAAATTCCTCCAGCTCCTTCAAAATAACCTCCTTGACGTGTTCGTCATACCACTCCACTAGATTGGTATCTGAGTTCACTGGTCTATTACGGGTCGCAATATGTTTTAATTCAACGCGATCAAATCTCCCGGTGAAGATCACGTTGACTTTTAAGAATTGAACTTTCTTCAATTCGTCGGCGATACGTTCCAACACTATGTTTCGTGCGTCGTCCAGGAAGTTTCTAGGATCCACATGACGCAGATTAACAATACAACCTGTCCGAATTCTACTTGCAAAGGCCGATTGTACATCAAGCCAGCGGATCCTATCCTCCTCCCGAACTTCACCGCCTCCACGAATATGGAACCTCTCGAACAAGGTCCGGTATCCCAACATGTGGCATATCGCCGCCTGCAACTTACTCTTCTCCCCAACATTCTGCGCTGTCATCAGAGCGCTATTGAGAAGCTGCAGGTTTAGCGAGCAAAGTTGGATATACGGTTCCACATTCTCGCCTCTTCGGAGGTTGGCAACTACGCGCTCCATTGCTTGAATCATATTCACTGTTTCAGATGCCATTTTCAACTAAAACATATAAAATATTAAATAATATATTTAATATATAACACTAAATAAAAATACCAAAATATAAAAATGAAGTGCCAAAGATTTGTATTTTGAAAAAGAATTGGCGAATGCTAAAATAAAACACGTCAAATATTAAAAAAATATTGAATAATATATTAAGCAATATATTATGTATTTAATAAATTAATAAATTCATTAAATAAAAAGCAAAATAATGTACTCACCTAAATATCATTGTTGAAAGACGGTTTGTATGTCGCTATAACTTAGCGTATACTAATAAACATCCAGTCAAAAATTCTTCTTTTATAGTTAACTATAATTAGAACTTGCTCCGAAAATTATTACGTCAGTAATTACTTATGTATTGTCAAATCTATATTTTCAAAATTACAAATTTATAAGTCATACGTTGCTACCCAAACACACGCATGTTGCCAGTCGAAACTTGTTTTTTTTCTAGAAAAATTCTCGTACTAATGACGAAAGGTACACTTTCTTTCGCTTATTAAGTAATTAGAAACTTATTTTTCCAAAACAACCTTGGTGATAATGAAATAGTTTGCACATAGAAGTAAATTCCTTCGCGGGGTCAACCATTATTTGCATTCGGTTATAATGTAAAAGTTTACACTTTCAAATTTTTCAAAATAATTATTGAAGTGAAACTCGCGCCTAAATTAGCAGCGTTCCAGGAAAATTACATTGCACTCATAGAAACTTTATTGTAAACTAATTAACCGAATTCTTCTAGGGAGTATATCGCACATTCCAGCAGTGACGTTAAAGACATAACGAGACATTATTCGGTTATATTGTTACGATGTTTTAGTGTATGAAAATTTCTTAGATTTAAAAAAATGGTGTACAATTGTGAGTGCCAACATTTCCGATTATTTATTTTAGACGTACCGGACAATGTAAATAAGGAGTTCACATGTAAGTATTAGATATTATTATTTGAGAATAGCAAATTTAGAATTATTACACATAATATAAAAATTTAGAAGCAATTATTCATGATATATGAACATTACTCTTGACCTCGTCATAATCGTTAATATATTTTGGCCCGTAAAATTTTTAAAAACAACTATGAAATTGGAATTCGTACAAAATTGCTCGCATTCCTGACAGTGAAATTATCAAAAACAACGTTCATAATAATTAGTGGTAATTAGCAAAAGTAAATTCCTTCGCGAGGTCAACCATTATAATTAGCGGTAGTTAGCGGTGCATGCCCCGCGGGCTTAAAGTGGCGTGATAAACAGGTAGCCTTCCTAGTCAACTTGGTTCATCTTGTTAATGTAAACGAGAGGACAAACCCCCAGGAAGGCACATTAACGCGTTTGAGCGCTGTGACCGTTCAAACTTTCATAAATTTTCTGGACAACTTTTCTTCATATAAATATTACATAGCTCGATAACCGTCTGAAGAATCTGCTTCCTCCTTGGCAAGTAGGTTCACCTTGTTAATCTAAACAAGAGGCCAAACTCCCAGCAGGGCACATTAACGCGTTATAGAGATAAATTGTCTGGAGAACAGCTTAATGAATCTGCTTCGCTCTTGGCAAGTTATAGGGCTAAAATGTCATCGATATTTTCTCGAGAACCGTTTGATGAATCTGCTTCGCTCTGGGCAAGTTGGTTCATCTTGTTAATGTAAACGAGAGGACAAATCCCCAGGAAGGCACATTAACGTGTTTGAGCGGTGTGACCGTTCAAACTTTCATAAATTTTTTTGGACAACTTTTTCATCATATAAATATTACCTAGCTCGATAACCGTTTGATGGATCTGCTTCCTCCTTGGCAAGTAGGTTCACCTTGTTAATCTAAACGAGAGGCCAAACTCCCAGCAAGGCACATTAACGCGTTATAGAGATAAATTTTCTCCAGAACCGTTTGATGAATATGCTTCGCTCTGGGCAAGTTGGTTCATCTTGTTAATGTAAACGAGAGGCCAAACTACCAGGAAGGCACATTAACGCGTTTGAGCGCTGTGACCGTTCAAACTTGCATAAATTTTCTGGACAACTTTTTCATCATATAAATATTACCTAGCTCGATAACCGTTTGAGGGATCTGCTTCCCCTCGGCAAGTATGTTCGCCTTGTTAATCTAAACGAGAGGCCAAACTCCCAGCAAGGCACATTAACGCGTTATAGAGATAAATTTTCTCCAGAACCTTTGATGAATCTGCTTCGTTCTGGGCAAGTTGGTTCATCTTGTTAATCTAAACGAGAGGCCAAACTACCAGGAAGGCACATTAACGCGTTTAAGCGCTGTGGCCGTTCAAACTTGCATAAATTTTCTGGACAACTTTTTCATCATATAAATATTACCTAGCTCGATAACCGTTTGATGGATCTGCTTCTCCCTCGGCAAGTAGGTTCACCTTGTTAATCTAAACGAGAGGCCAAACCCCCAGCAGGGCACATTAACGCGTTATAGAGATAAATTTTCTCGAGAACCGTTTGATGAATCTGCTTCGCTCTGGGCATTTTGGTTCATCTTGTGAATCTAAACGAGAGGACAAACTACCAGGAAGGCACATTAACGCGTTTGAGCGCTGTGACCGTTCAAACTTTCATAAATTTTCTGAACAACTTTTTCATCATATAAATATTACCTAGCTCGATAACCGTTTGATGAATCTGCTTCCCCCTCAGCAAGTAGGTCCACCTTGTTAATCTAAACGAGATGCCAAACTCTCAGCAGGGCACATTAACGCCTTATAAGGCTAAAATTTCATCGATATTTTTTTTAGTATTATCTAGCTCGATAACCGTTTGATGGATCTGCTTCCTCCTTGGCAAGTAGGTTCACCTTGTTAATCTAAGCGAGAGGCCAAACTCCCAGCAGGGCACATTAACGCGTTATAGAGATAAATTTTCTCGAGAACCGTTTGATGAATCTGCTTCACTCTGAGTTAATTCGTTCAACTTGTTAATCTAAACGAGAGGGCAAACCCCCAGGAAGGCACATTAACGGGTTTGATCGCTGTTACCGTTCAAACTTTCATAAATTCTCTGGACAACTTTTTCATCATATAAATATTACCTAGCTCGATAACCGTTTGATGGATCTGCTTCCCCCTCAGCAAGTAGATTCACCTTGTTAATCTAAACGAGAGGCCGAACTTCCAGCAAGGCACATAGACGCGTTATACAGATAAATTTTCTCGAGAACCGTTTGATGAATCTGCTTCGCTCTGGGCATTTTCGTTCATCTTGTGAATCTAAACGAGAGGACAAACTACCAGGAAGGCACATTAACGCGTTTGAGCGCTGTGACCGTTCAAACTTTCATAAATTTTCTGAACAACTTTTTCATCATATAAATATTACCTAGCTCGATAACCGTTTGATGAATCTGCTTCCCCCTCAGCAAGTAGGTCCACCTTGTTAATCTAAACGAGATGCCAAACTCTCAGCAGGGCACATTAACGCCTTATAGGGCTAAAATTTCATCGATAATTTTTTTAGTATTATCTAGCTCGATAACCGTTTGATGGCTCTGCTTCCTCCTTGGCAAGTAGGTTCACCTTGTTAATCTAAGCGAGAGGCCAAACTCCCAGCAAGGCACATTAACGCGTTATAGAGATAAATTTTCTCGAGAACCGTTTGATGAATCTGCTTCGCTCTGAGTTAATTCGTTCAACTTGTTAATCTAAACGAGAGGGCAAACCCCAGGAAGGCACATTAACGGGTTTGATCGCTGTTACCGTTCAAACTTTCATAAATTTTCTGGACAACTTTTTCATCATATAAATATTACCTAGCTCGATAACCGTTTGATGGATCTGCTTCCCCTCAGCAAGTAGATTCACCTTGTTAATCTAAACGAGAGGCCGAACTTCCAGCAAGGCACATAGACGCGTTATAGAGATAAATTTTCTCGAGAACCGTTTGATGAATCTCCTTCGCTCTGGGCATTTTGGTTCATCTTGTGAATCTAAACGAGAGGACAAACTACCAGGAAGGCACATTAACGCGTTTGAGCGCTGTGACCGTTCAAACTTTCATAAATTTTCTGAACAACTTTTTCATCATATAAATATTACCTAGCTCGATAACCGTTTGATGAATCTGCTTCCCCCTCAGCAAGTAGGTCCACCTTGTTAATCTAAACGAGATGCCAAACTCTCAGCAGGGCACATTAACGCCTTATAAGGCTAAAATTTCATCGATATTTTTTTTAGTATTATCTAGCTCGATAACCGTTTGATGGATCTGCTTCCTCCTTGGCAAGTAGGTTCACCTTATTAATCTAAGCGAGAGGCCAAACTCCCAGCAAGGCACATTAACGCGTTATAGGGATAAATTTTCTCGAGAACCGTTTGATGAATCTGCTTCGCTCTGAGTTAATTCGTTCAACTTGTTAATCTAAACGAGAGGGCAAACCCCCAGGAAGGCACATTAACGGGTTTGATCGCTGTTACCGTTCAAACTTTCATAAATTTTCTGGACAACTTTTTCATCATATAAATATTACCTAGCTCGATAACCGTTTGATGGATCTGCTTCCCCCTCAGCAAGTAGGTTCACCTTGTTAATCTAAACGAGAGGCCGAACTCCCAGCAGGGCACATTAACGCGTTATAGAGATAAATTTTCTGGAGAACCGTTTGATGAATCTGCTTCGCTCTGGGCAAGTTGGTTCATCTTGTTAATCTAAACGAGACGCCAAACTCCCAGCAGGGCACATTAACGCCTCATACGGCTAAAATTTCATCGATATTTTCTCGAGCACCGTTTGATGAATCTGCTTCGCTCTGGGCAAGTTCGTTCATCTTGTTAATGTAAACGAGAGGACAAACCCCCAGGAAGGCACATTAACGCGTTTGAGCGCTGTGACCGTTCAAACTTTCATAACTTTTCTGGACAACTTTTTCATCATACAAATATTACCTAGCTCGATAACCGTTTGATGGATCTGCTTCCTCCTCGGCAAGTAGGTTCACCTTGTTAATCTAAACGAGAGGCCAAACTCCCAGCAAGGCACATTAACGCGTTATAGAGATAAATTTTCTCGAGAACCGTTTGATGAATCTGCTTCGCTCTGGGCAAGTTGATTCATCTTGTTAATCTAAACGATAGGACAAACTACCAGGGAGGCACATTAACGCGTTTGAGCGCTGTGACCGTTCAAACTTTCATAAATTTTCTGAACAACTTTTTCATCATATAAATATTACCTAGCTCGATAACCGTTTGATGAATCTGCTTCCCCCTCAGCAAGTAGGTCCACCTTGTTAATCTAAACGAGATGCCAAACTCTCAGCAGG
This sequence comes from Holotrichia oblita, assembly GCA_023690525.1. NCBI lineage: Eukaryota > Metazoa > Arthropoda > Insecta > Coleoptera > Scarabaeidae > Holotrichia > Holotrichia oblita. Next base: position 45,286,595 of record CM043021.1, read on the forward strand.
GCACATTAACGCCTTATAGGGCTAAAATTTCATCGATAATTTTTTTAGTATTATCTAGCTCGATAACCGTTTGATGGATCTGCTTCCTCCTTGGCAAGTAGGTTCACCTTGTTAATCTAAGCGAGAGGCCAAACTCCCAGCAAGGCACATTAACGCGTTATAGAGATAAATTTTCTCGAGAACCGTTTGATGAATCTGCTTCGCTCTGAGTTAATTCGTTCAACTTGTTAATCTAAACGAGAGGGCAAACCCCCAGGAAGGCACATTAACGGGTTTGATCGCTGTTACCGTTCAAACTTTCATAAATTTTCTGGACAACTTTTTCATCATATAAATATTACCTAGCTCGATAACCGTTTGATGGATCTGCTTCCCCCTCAGCAAGTAGATTCACCTTGTTAATCTAAACGAGAGGCCGAACTTCCAGCAAGGCACATAGACGCGTTATAGAGATAAATTTTCTCGAGAACCGTTTGATGAATCTCCTTCGCTCTGGGCATTTTGGTTCATCTTGTGAATCTAAACGAGAGGACAAACTACCAGGAAGGCACATTAACGCGTTTGAGCGCTGTGACCGTTCAAACTTTCATAAATTTTCTGAACAACTTTTTCATCATATAAATATTACCTAGCTCGATAACCGTTTGATGAATCTGCTTCCCCCTCAGCAAGTAGGTCCACCTTGTTAATCTAAACGAGATGCCAAACTCTCAGCAGGGCACATTAACGCCTTATAAGGCTAAAATTTCATCGATATTTTTTTTAGTATTACCTAGCTCGATAACCGTTTGATGGATCTGCTTCCTCCTTGGCAAGTAGGTTCACCTTGTTAATCTAAGCGAGAGGCCAAACTCCCAGCAAGGCACATTAACGCGTTATAGGGATAAATTTTCTCGAGAACCGTTTGATGAATCTGCTTCGCTCTGAGTTAATTCGTTCAACTTGTTAATCTAAACGAGAGGGCAAACCCCCAGGAAGGCACATTAACGGGTTTGATCGCTGTTACCGTTCAAACTTTCATAAATTTTCTGGACAACTTTTTCATCATATAAATATTACCTAGCTCGATAACCGTTTGATGGATCTGCTTCCCCCTCAGCAAGTAGGTTCACCTTGTTAATCTAAACGAGAGGCCGAACTCCCAGCAGGGCACATTAACGCGTTATAGAGATAAATTTTCTGGAGAACCGTTTGATGAATCTGCTTCGCTCTGGGCAAGTTGGTTCATCTTGTTAATCTAAACGAGACGCCAAACTCCCAGCAGGGCACATTAACGCCTCATACGGCTAAAATTTCATCGATATTTTCTCGAGCACCGTTTGATGAATCTGCTTCGCTCTGGGCAAGTTCGTTCATCTTGTTAATGTAAACGAGAGGACAAACCCCAGGAAGGCACATTAACGCGTTTGAGCGCTGTGACCGTTCAAACTTTCATAACTTTTCTGGACAACTTTTTCATCATACAAATATTACCTAGCTCGATAACCGTTTGATGGATCTGCTTCCTCCTCGGCAAGTAGGTTCACCTTGTTAATCTAAACGAGAGGCCAAACTCCCAGCAAGGCACATTAACGCGTTATAGAGATAAATTTTCTCGAGAACCGTTTGATGAATCTGCTTCGCTCTGGGCAAGTTGATTCATCTTGTTAATCTAAACGATAGGACAAACTACCAGGGAGGCACATTAACGCGTTTGAGCGCTGTGACCGTTCAAACTTTCATAAATTTTCTGAACAACTTTTTCATCATATAAATATTACCTAGCTCGATAACCGTTTGATGAATCTGCTTCTCCCTCGGCAAGTAGGTTCACCATGTTAATCTAAACGAGAGGCCAAACTCTCAGCAGGGCACATTAACGCCTTATAGGGCTAAAATTTCATCGATATTTTTTTTAGTATTACCTAGCTCGATAACCGTTTGATGAATCTACTTCGCTCTCGGCCAGATGGTTCATCTTGTTAATCTAAACGAGAGGACAAACCCCCAGGAAGGCACATTAACGCTCTTGAGCGCTGTGACCGTTCAAACTTTCATAAATTTTCTGGACAACTTTTTCATCATATAAATATTACCTAGCTCGATAACCGTTTGATGGATCTGCTTCCTCCTCGGCAAGTAGGTTCACCTTGTTAATCTAAACGAGAGGCCAAACTCCCAGCAAGGCACATTAACGCGTGATAGAGATTAATTTTCTCCAGAACCGTTTGATGAATCTGCTTCACTCTGGGCAAGTTGGTTCATCTTGTTAATCTAAACGAGAGGACAAACTACCAGGTAGGCACATTAACGCGTTTGGGCGCTGTGACCGCTCCAAGTTTATAAATTTTCTGGACAACTTGGTTCATTTGTTAAACGAGAGGCCAAACTCCCAGCATTAACGCCTTATAGGGCTAAAATTTCATCGATATTTTCTCGAGAACCGTTTGATGAATCTACTTCGCTCTCGGCCAGATGGTTCATCTTGTTAATCTAAATGAGAGGACACACCCCCAGAAAGGCACATTAACGCGTTTGAGCGCTGTGACTGTTCAAACTTTCATAAATTTTCTGGACAACTTTTTCATCATATAAATATTACCTAGCTCGATAACCATTTGATGGGCATTTGTTCAAAGATACGAAACAAATCTAGCCGAGCATTTGTAGAATTTTCAATCTCCGAGGGGTGGCTCATCGCCCTGAGTGTTGTACCGAAGAGATTTCGGTCCTATCTCTCTTAGTAGCTGAGATATTTCAAAAAAACGAAAAAAATCTAGCCGGGCATTTGTCGAATTTTCGATCTCCGACGGGTGGAAAAGATTGTACTCATCGCCCTGAGTGTTGTACCGAAGATATTTCGGTCTTATCTCTCTTAGTAGCCGAGATATTAAAAAAAAAAGAAAACGAAAAAAATCTGGCTCTGCATTTGTCGAATTTTCGATCTCCGAGCGGTGGAACAGATTGTACTCGACGCCCTGTACGTTGTACCGAAGAGTTTACGCTCCTATCTCTTCTAATAGCCGAGATATAGCGAAAAATAGTAATTCTTTTTATCCCAGCAGTGACAGCAGCAGCATAATTAAAAAAATTTTATATATATATAAACCAGCGACGACAGCATGTAGTTTCAACTTAATAGCAATTGCAGTCGTTGTCGTCGCTGGTTTATATATATATAAAATTTTTTTAATTATGCTGCTGCTGTCACTGCTGGGATAAAAAGAAAGATCTTTCTTTTTACGACAAGCTCCCAGTTCGAGGGTGGTTGGAAACGCTGCCGGAAATATACTTTTCAACTTTCTCAATATATATATATAAGGAGCGATAATATTATGTATATTCAGTATGCCGCAATTGCCGTATCATAAATATCTCGGTCCAGGAAACGAACTCTCTGGAGAAGATCCTATCGACACAGACGATGCTATTGCTCTTCAACACGATAGTGCATACGAAACAGCTGTTTCTGCAGAAGATATATTAAAAGCCGACGAGGAGACTATATTAGATTTCTGGGACGATTTTAGTACCTCTGGAAATTGGCATTCGCTCGTAGGTATGTACATTCTTGTATCATTAGTATTCTGCAATTCTTAGACAATATTATCTGCATATTAATAGGGGCTGCTGGTTTAACCTTAAAACACGAAGTAGAAAAACAAGTAGGAGTTATTTATCCAGACATGGGGTCGCGACAACGATATAAGGCTCTATCCTTTACTAATAGAAAAGAGGAATATGAGGAACATCAAAGATTGCAACGTCAGGGGCAACAACAATTGAAACGTGACCGAACGCAGGCGTCAGATCAACCGAGCGGTTCGCGGGATGTTAGCGACATTGGTCAAGATGAGACTAATTCTCCTATGAATACAGATGAATTAGATGCACCACAAGCGGAAAGTAGTATTGATAATCGTAATGGAGTAACTAACCCGAGTAATAGTACAGCTCCATTATATTTTAATTCATCATTAGCAAGTCCAAGTATGACATTTTTTAAAAAATCTAGATTAATGCATACTTGGGGATTTGCTTCAGCTAAATTTGCACGTGGATCTCCTAAACTTGTAAACGATTATATGGCGTATACAACAAGTCTTGCGTATTTACCTGTCGATTGGGTGCCTTTTTATTTATCACCAATCGAATATAGTAATTTACCTATTGGAAGTTATATAAAAGAAGTTTATGTTGAAGTAATCCCCAAAGGAGTTCGATGTTCGTTTGATGTAGGATCTACAATAACAGGTAGTGCTAATTCAATGCATGTAATATTTAGTAAGCATTGTATTGGTTTAAATCAAAAACTAGATGTAACTAATATGAAATTAAAACAAAATGATAAAGCTCCAATGACTATCAGTGAAGTTGGGGATGTAACAGCAGATGAATTTACACATCGATTTTATGGCGATGTAACGGACTATCATTCTTCTACAACACCAACGAATTTTCCTACAAGTTGGGGAGCTAATCGAGCATTACCGTATTATGCTTGTATAATGGCTACAACTAATGAATCTACTAAAAATAAATATCACGTTAATAGTGGCTGGCCTCGGTTAGATAATATTATTGATCGATATAATTTAAATGAACACATTAACATTCCGATAATAAAATATTCTTATAAACCGAGAAATGGTATTTTAAAACATCCTTATCATAATGCAGTTGTTCCAAATAAAGTTAAAGCCTTTATAAATCATTATAATAATAATAATAATTCATGCCTTAGCATCCCCCAACAGCTTGCGCCAATTACAGGGGGCATCGGCTGGCCATGAGTTATTATTACGCCTGCGGCTGTAGACCGACTTAAGATGTAACCTTTCCGCATTTGCCGTGGAATTTGGAAAACTACAGAAAACCAAACTCAGAAAGGAAGCACCGGGGTTCGAACCTGGTACTGCCGGACTACGAGGCAAGTGTGCAAGCCACTAGGCCACGAGCCCGAGCCAATCATACTGATGTTGGAAAGAAGACTTGTCAATATATACAAGAAGAAGCATTTGCTCAGAATACTCCGAAAGTATATCCTTTATTTGAAAAAAACGGACAGAAATTAGCATATGAAAATATTATTGATAAATATCATATGTTTACAAGTGATATTACATTACATTCAACAAAGGCGCAACCTCAAGTTCACTTTGGAATTGAACCAGTACAAGCTAATGCACCAACTGATACTACTCCTAATTTTGTAAATGCAAGTGCTGAATATGAAATTCAATGTAGTTGCGTTATAGGATTTAGTAATAATTTCATGTTCGGAAATTGTGCTATTGCTTCAAAGAATAAATTTATGACTGCTTTTGCAGATACAAAGCAACATTATTATATGCAACAACCTCATATAGGAGGATATTATTCACAAAACTGGTATGGAAAATACGATACTACTGACTAATATGATGTATATGTTTTATTGAAATAAAAGATATTGTTAGATTATAATTTTTTTATTTATTAATAAATGGACACTTATACACTAACATTAATATTAATTATACCATATAATTTCCACAATTCATATAAAGCTAACGGATATATATTCTTAATATAAGTTTTTAGCATTGGTGCTATATGCCAATTAAATTTATACATACGATTATTGAAAATATCGTTACAAGGAAAAATTTCTACATTAGTAGTAATAATAATAGGAGTTTTATCTATTTGAACATGACTTTGATATTTAATATTCGCCATACATGGATCACCAGCAAATAACATTTTACATGTATCAAATGCAGAAGGTTCACAATTCGGTTCGTCCCATATTAATATACGTTTATCTACGCAGTCTTGTAATGGAAATTGACAGTATTTATTAAAATTAGATAATTGCCCTTTAACCAAACATAATGATGCACAAATTTTCGAAAATATAGTTTTACCTGCATTACTTGGACCTTTAATTTGAATACAATTCTTTTTTTCTAATTTTTTATCTAAAATATTATAAACAATTTGTAAGAATTCTTTTATAAAATCTTCATCATAATTACATTGATAAGCAATTAAATCATATAATTTTGTTTGTGATTCTTCTAAAGAATAATAATAATCGTATATATGACCAGATGTACAATCGAATAACGGTTGACTATTTAAGTAGAATTCAATTAATTCATTAATAGTTTTGTTACAAATCTGTCTTTGAAAAATATCTATTGCAGATTGAAATTGTAAATCATTTCTACCAATACTACGTAAAACAGGATTTTCTAACCATTGTGCAGTTTTACATGAACTTAATAAGGGGCATACCGGGTATTTCTCGAAAAATTCGATAATCGTCGAAAGCGTTTGGATTTTTTGATGTTTCGATGTTTCTGGATATTTTCTTTTACGTCTTGTAGAAGACGTAGAAGGGCTTGATATCGAGGCACCATCAACGGCGTCACTACGAATTGAGCAGACTTCGTGGTTTTCGTCCATAATTGTTCCTTCACCACTCGTTTCGCATCCTTCATCGGAATTAATTTCAGCTGCACTAGGTATTTGCCGTCGGGCGCCGGCGACGAGATAGTAGAGACACTGTCGGGGAGATAGGAACATATATATTCCGAGAGATCGGAAATAATCTGAAAGTAATTAGAATTTTTAGTCACATATATTATGTACATAAATACATATACATATGCCAAAAATAACAATTACTTACCTCTACCGATTCCTCCTGTCCAGATAGCTCGTCGTCGTCGATTGAAAGTATATCCTGCGAAAGTGCTACATCTGCAAGTACCTGCAGTCCATCCGCAGTCGTGGACGACGTGGATGTGTTTCCATTCGGTTGCGGGTTCATGATATGAGATGATGAGGAGTTGTCCGTAATATCTTCTTGAACGCATTGTTGTAACAAATTGATCAGCTTCATTACGATCGTTGACGGGAAGGATGTCGTGACATATTCTTCTGCGGAGATGTGTTCGTAGTATGGTTTCCACGAATGGATTTCGTCGGGGTTCGATAATTCGCTGGTCAGAAGTTTCTTCATTAATTTCAGTAATGGTAATATCTGGTGTCCAAATTCCATTATCAAGTTCTTTGAAAATTTCATCAATATTTCTAGAAACTGTGTCGGAGTTGTCCATATTTCTTCGAAAATTTCTAATATATGTTTTAAATTATAAGCATCCATTTAAAAATAACAAATATAAAAATATTTAGGATAAAGTAAATAAAATATATTATAAGTCAGATAATTGTAAAGTTTCTAACTTATTTTCTAATCGTCTTATATTATAAAGAATTAAACAATCTTGACAATGACGAATTTTTTAAATTTTATTATATCGTCTTGACAATTAACACATTGTTCACGAAAAGCAATCTTATTGATGATTTCGTCCTCGTGCGAAAAATAAACAAGACAATGTTTGTATACACGATCTAAAAAAAATGTATTATTAATTAAAATATTACTTAGATAAAATTAACTTACCTAATACATCTAGAGGATAAACAACCCTAATACAATTTAAACAAACTTTTACCGTGGTCGAATATTCCCAATCTACTATTTCAGCTGGGTTGAGACAAGTAGGCGGTCGTGGTATTGAAGTTGGCAAATCACTATGATTTAATGACCCTACGTAAATAATCGCGTATTCTTCAATTTTGCAATGCCAATGCATACGCTCTTCGAGACATTTATCTTCCGTCAAATTCTGAAAACTGGGAAAACCTGCTGCAGCTTCACTAGCTAATCTTGAATACGCCATTGTAACGGAATGCTATGGCTTTATAGCACCTGAGTAGACTATTTTATACCCCAGAAAGATGGAAGTAAGTTTAGATGGTTTAAACAGCGACGCGATGTATCGTGAGAAAAATATCCGCGACCAGTGACCATCAACAAGTTTAACGTACTATATAAGAAATTATATTTCCGGCAGCGTTTCCAACCACCCTCGAACTGGGAGCTTGTCGTAAAAAGAAAGATCTTTCTTTTTATCCCAGCAGTGACAGCAGCAGCATAATTAAAAAAATTTATATATATATAAACCAGCGACGACAGCATGTAGTTTCAACTTAATAGCAATTGCAGTCGTTGTCGTCGCTGGTTTATATATATATAAATTTTTTTAATTATGCTTATATTCATAGAGGGAAATCTAAATGCAGCAAAATATCTCGATCTTTTACAGAATAATATAATTCCAGCTTTACGAAATGTAGCAGATATAAATACGCTTTGGTTCCAGCAAGACGCATGTCCTGCGCACAGTGCTGCACCGGTAGAACAATATTTGCGAAGCATATTTGATAACAGGTTGTTAACTAACTGGAGTGCTATTCACTGGCCTCCCAGATCACCTGACCTTGCGCCTAATGATTTTTTTCTATGGGGGTACCTTAAGTCTTCAATTTTTCAATTTCGAAATAACAGGCCTAACACAATAGAACAATTACGAGCACAAATTGTCTATCATATGGCAAATATTCAACCTGAAACAATTGCAAATGTTCTGAGAAGCTTCTACGATAGAATAGGGTATTGTGTCTTCGCAGCAGGAGATCGTTTTGAACATGTAATACCATAAATTGACGACTTGTTTGCCTTATCGTTTATTTAGACTTCACCAATAAAACATCGTTTGTGGTTTACTTTTCTAAGGAAATACGTTATTTAGGTTTTAGAATAATTTTTGCGTTATTTCTACATTTTTTACTAGAACAGTTTCTATTAAATGAATTCTAAATTCAAGATTGCTATATTAGAAAAGCTTACTTATTTGCACATTTTCAAGGGATAGCTTACGGAAAGATGTTTATTTTTTTTACAGGGGAAATGCTTTATTGTCTTCTTTACGTGTGTAATTGCTTCTCTTATTTGTGAGTCACAATTTCAAGAAGAGTTCATCATCTATGTTTTTACCAGAAGCTTCTGATTAGTTTATAAAGTTTATAGACATTTTGAGAATAAGCAAATAATTATTGTATTGTGCATACGTATTGAACAGAATACAACCGTACGGTCTCAAGTGAAGCGTGCATCTAACTATCTAGTAATACATCCCTACTTCTCTATTCCCGAATAGTTCCGATATACAATGCCCCGACTATAGGGCGGCTGTTTGATCTGTATATCTCTGCCTATACCTAAAAAGAAAAATGCTTAGCGGCGCTGAGTTAATTTTCGTTGTTTATATTGATTATGCTGACTAAGGCTAGGTCTTCTGCTGTTGTACTGTTGTTTCTCGCCCTACATTTCGCCCTCATATTCAGTTAGCATATCAGTAAGTCACCGGTAGATACAATTTATAGTGAAGTAGTGAACTGAATGCCTACATTGTAGATATTGTACATACTAACACTACTACTACTAGCATATAGATATTCAGTGCGGTACTTCACTAATCATTACTTGACACACTTATATGCTAACGAACACGACCATTATTGGTGTACATATTTTTTACCGAAGCGTGATTAGAACAAGGTCCAAGTTTTCTTTTATACAATGTCAGCTGTTAAGAGGTCGTAATCTAATAACACATTATAATAGTGAAGGAAAAATATAGTTGATTTCATCACCAGGATGTTTAAAATTACTACAAATAGTATTGTATCGAAACTGTATAGGTATATCTATCTATTATACCAATTATAATCCTAGACAATATAAGGTTTCATTATTTTGCTTATGATTAGATTTGTTTGCAATTTCCGTTCTTTCGCGGGAACTTCACGACAAATACACGAAAGGATTCGATAGAGTTTGTTTTTTTCCTGCGTTTTGCTGCTTGTTTGATCTTTTTGGTGAACATTTTGAATATTTATTGTGAAATCCGTTGTATCACATGACATGTGACATATTATAATTATTTTGAAAAAGCTAACCTTTCATTAAGAAAATATTCAATATCTCAGAAATTAACGATTTTAGATATAGGGAGTGATATTAGCAAAATATCGCTTTGCTATAAAACTGTAACAATATAAAAAAGTAATTCCGGTATAAAAAGAATTTCGAGTTATTTCGTGTGGAATGCACAGGACAGAATTGACCATAACTTCTGAAATACTCGGTATAATACAATGAAATCTTATATAGAAGGAATGAGGAAGATATGGTTAATTTAAATTTGAAATAATATATAGTGTATCCCATTAAAAAAAATTATGTTTGGTTCGCCCTGGCAATATAAAACACTTGTACATACGAAAATAATTTTAAAATATATTGCTTAAGACTGTCTATGATTTTTGTACATAACGTTTTGTGATATTTTTAATATTAATGGATATACTGAGCTTTCATGCACTAATGCCTCACCCTGTATATCTTATTTGCAATATTTACAAATACTACACTAAAAATGTAACTAAGTAAATAATTATAACTTCGCGATAAATAATTATAAGTGAATGAAGTAAATAATTTAAGATCATACTTAGTACATACACAAATGTTTCAACGATAATCTTCCAGAAAGCTGAATATGAAACACTACACATTATATAAACTAAAATCTTCAAACATAAGATTGATTGAGCGGACGAAGTGCATTCAGAAGCGGTTACTAATAGCAAAATAGTTGCCAGCTCTCAAATCCAAGCGCTCAATAATTATGTATGAGCAAAAAACTTATGTATCATTTATCCGGATTTATGTGTTGGTTGAAAAAACACAGATGTTTCATTTCTTCTATCGTCTAGCCGACATATAAGGTTCGTTCCAACACGCAGTTTGTGTATCGTACAATGTATTGTTCATGAATCACTTTATGCGCATGCGTTAACATTGTACTACAGTTGACTGATCCGCTCATCGCTGTGTTGGAACGGTCTTTTTTCGATAGCTGTCGACAGTTTCGACTAGCACGTAGATAAAGAAGGTTTTCTTCGTTTGACGTATAAAATTGTAAGGCAAAGTTTGATCGTACACGTACCGATTCATGTACCGCCTAACAGTGTGTTGGAACAAACGGCTGTTCGTACATATCACGGTCAGACGTTGTGTTGGAACACTAAATTCATTCTGCGCAGAGACTCGTTCGTCCAAGTAACGATCGAACGGTGTGTTGGAACGAACCTATAATATTGTACAATTAGCGAATTATTAGCGTTATAAACCATGCGAATCAAGTACTTGGATCTCATTCAATGTGAATTTGAATCACTACAAAATCTATACTTCTTTTTAATTCATATATGTACATTTTCTGCCAAATTTTAAACATTTTATATAGTCTGATGGACGCTTAAAATTACATGTGTGTAATGAAATCAAAATCAATGTTTATTATTTTCTTACATTAATAATTACTGTCAAAAATTTCGTAATAAAAAAATAAAAATTCCATTGAAAACTATATTAAATTTTATATAATTTGCTCGTAACGTAAATAGAAACGAGATGTAAATTAGCAATTATATGTTAGCAAGTTAAGAGACTTTGTTGGTATAACATTTGGTAATAGACTTGGGTATTTTACGGTATTTCTTTATTTAATATCGTATTTTATACATATGTATATATTGTATGAATATATGATATGACTAATTCTAAGAGAATAGGTTTCTCACAATTCCATCTAATTTCAATATTCGACAGTGGCATCTACTGATAAAAAGCTCGAAACACTTCCGAGTTTACAAACGCTGGTAAAGTGAATGCTATGACCCTCTATCGTCTGCTGGATTAATTATAATATCTCCCACTACAAATGTGCTATCCCCCCCTATTGCCTCGTACCCTTAAGAGGAAAAATGTTGTTGCCAATGTTTTATTTACGACTGAATTATGATTTTTTTAATACACGAAGAGCTAACCAATGTAATTATACATATTAATTTTGTTCACATAGAATTTGAATTTAAGTGTAATTCTACATATGTTTTAACCAGATTAATTTTTATTTATATGGACCTAAAAGAGTATCTGTGATTTCTGTATTTATAGATATATTGCAGTGATGAGAGCAGAAACAAAACATACTTAGTACGCCATATTGCCATGCTTCTTGATGAAAGTACTACATACTGTTACATGTTGTACGTATGCGTTAGATCGGTACGTGTAAGTGTAGCATCCACACTAGAAACCGCTCTTATCGACACACACACGTACATACATAACATACACACATGTAGACACGCCACCTATGTCGCAAGCTATGTATTAGTCGAACATATAGAACACGGGCGAATCAGCTGATAAATATATAAGTTAGTTATGTTTACAGAGTTGTTTTATTGTTAATTGATTAGAATCAGTTTGTGAGACAATAGACACTACAGTAAGATATATCGTATATGATATAAATAGGATGGATGAATAGGATTATCAATGTAAGGTTATTATCAGTATAAAGTTTTTGAAGAAATATAGTAATTGACAATTTATAGACAATTTAACGGAAAGTACCGGTTTTACTGAGTCCAAAACGGCTCCCCTTTTCTTGCGGAGATTAGTCTAAGATACCTAAAAATCGTTCTAAAAAGTGTTATTTCTAGGTTATGTTTCGCTAATGTGAAAATCCTCGCAGAAATGTCAAAACACTAGCGAAACATAACCTAGAAATAACACTTTTTAGAACGGTAAAACCTGTACTTTCCGTTAAATTGCTTATAAATTGCCAATTCAGTGGTCGACATTCGGAAGTTTAGCCAATGGATTATTTACTTCAAGTACAACGTTTGGTTGAAACTATTCCTCCAATTCCCATGAACCTAAAATACACTTCGCATAATCCATTATTAAATATGTACTTTTATTACTGCAAATTTCCACGCCTTAACTATAAAAAACTTATATGTATCTAATTCTTGCAAAATGGTGCACGCAGATAAAAAGATTGAAGTCGAATGCACGTATAAACGCTTCATTTATAATCTCGAACGCAGCTGCTCGAAATTTGCAATAGACAACCTAGATTTCTCAAAAGTTAACAGGAATTAAACATTTTATAACGGATTGAGATCGCCGGTAAATGAAACAGAAATTATTTTTTTTAGACTTGTGGTTTTCGAGATTGTTTGAGTTGAAAGATGCCCGAGGAAGCCACGTGACCAAAACGCTGCGTGACGTAGAAGTTCTCTAAACGTTACCGGTCTAATTTGTAGGTTACATCGTTGACTGAAGGAATACATAAAGATGCGCTACCTATGACAGTTGACAGAAATTTATCCCATCAAATGGAGATTTGCATTTGGCATTATACGAGTATAGGATCTGAAATTTCTGTCAACTGACATATCAGAACAGCATACGTCACAATTTTAGTTCACGTAAACGCCGCGTTTTGGGAGAGCGCTGTAATCCTGCTTCTTTCTTCCCCGATTTCTAGGTGAAAAAAATTATTTTTTCGTCTGGGAATAAAAGGAATGGCTATTTCTCATGATTATCTTTAAATTTAAAGAATAATTACAAAGTACATAGGTTGTCTATTCAGCTATTTCACAAATAGGGAAATTATTCAGATTAAATACGTATTGTAGTAGGATATTTTAAGTATTTTTGAATTTCGCGGCAATCTAAAAGTTACCGCGCATTTAGTTTTGTTACCTTTTAGCAGCGTGGATACGCGCCATTATGTGTTATGTACTTTACGGACAGACATCACGGTGTTGTGATATATTTATGTATAGCTTATGGAACTTATGTGAAACTTATGAACACTTATGTAAGAAAAACTTATGGAGAGCTTATGATGAGAAACTGAAGGAAACATAGTAAGAATATTAAACATATTTTTTTTAAACAAACGAAACCGCTATTTTATTTGAAATAAAACCGGCCACCCTACAACGTCAGGTGTGGGGTTAAGAAAAGTGTGTAAAAGAAGGCGTTCGAGGATTAAAAGACGTAACATGTCTGACGAGGAGAATCAAGCGGAAGAGGTACATACTTCTTTTCAAGAAGAACCGCAAACATTTAATTTAGAAGATGTGGTAAAAGCAACTGTGAAATGTATGAGAGACAAAGAAGACAATCCTATCAGAACACGTGAACTTTCAACACTAGTCCCTTTATTCAGTGGAGACCCAAATGAAGACATCGAAACCTGGTTTGAACGGATTAGTGCAATTCAAAGAACATTCCGAGTAAGTGAAGACATGATGTTACTTGTTCTTATAGGCAACCCAGCAAACACACTTGTAACTGTTACATCTAATCTATGTCACAATAAAAGCACAACTGTTATGTAAGTAAGTAATGTAAAATATATGTGGTAACTCCATCCATAATAAATTGTATTTTAATGGTATGAGCTATGTACAGTTTACATAACAGTACATCAAATGTACATAAATGATACGTTTCTCGTAATTTTAATTCAGATGTAGTGACTACATCAGGTATGATACAATATTCTTATCTAATTCAATGATTTTAAATTGGGCGCTTTTTTGTAAAACGTTTTTTTTGTTTACAACCAATTAAAAAGCCCAGTGGAGTGTAATGTAATGTGCGGCGTCATGGTCAAATTGGTCAAGAAGTGTCATGGTAGTTTGTCGTAGTGGTGTTATCAGTAGTGTATAATTCCTGATAATTCTCGTGATTCTGGTTAAAGGTAAGTGTTATAATTAGTGTTATAAATGTGATTAACTGTATGATGCCTGGTTTCTCAAACGGCAAACAGCAGTTATCTGTTTGGTATCTGGAAATTTAACAAGGACTGTCTTTGTTAAATCGCCAGATGCTGAGCAGATAACTGCTGCTTGACGTTTCAGAAACCGGGCATAAGTGCGGTGAATTTTACCATCTACATATTTCATACTTAACCTGTTACCTAGGGCCACTGCGGCATGCTGGGGATGCTTCCTTTAGCTTGCTTTATTTTTTCCCGCGCTATGCTGAATGCACAAAATAGGTTCGGCAAGATATATGTGTAACAAGGCATTACAGCATTAGTATTATAAAAATAATACTCATCCCTATTTTCTACCTTTTCGAGAAAAACTAAAAAATATTTAATTTTTTATTAGGTTATGATTACAAGTAAAATAACAAGATGTAGAAATCGAAATGAGCACGGGAACTTTTAACAGCCAAGCACAAACAGCAGTCGGTGGCCGTTCCAAAGATCAATAATTTTTATTTTATCCTTAATTAAATAACCAATCATAAATAACTAATACCTATAGTATCAGTAATGGCGGACTTCCGGTTCTACTGTAAGTAGATAGTAGTTTTATTATTTTAAATGGAACACCCTATATATTATTGCACTTTTTGATTCCTTATTAAATTTAAAAGGCACTTTGTTAAGTTTACATTGAGTCTAAGTTGTACCGTTTCCGAATTACGTGACGTTTTTCGAAAAAAATTACATCTGCAGCATCGTCGGTGTTTGGAAATATCTCCGTAACTGCGAAAGTTAGAAACATGCGGCTTTCAGTTTTCGCTTAATCATGAAAGAGGGCACGTCTTTTATTAGAAAATTATTGCATTTATGTTACAGGGTGATTAAATAGGGATCTGTAATTTCCCAACTTTAAAATCATGAATAACTTGATTTTTTTTTAAATGGAATGGTATAGCAATTTTTACATAAATGGATGTAAAATTTTATTTTCTTCCATTTTTATAATTGAAGTGTTTCATGGAAATCGAAAACCAGAAGACGTTAATGAATTTTTAAAACCTTTCGTTGAAGAGCTTCAATATTTGCAGGAACATCGCATAATTGTCGGTAATAAAAATTATAAATTTAAAATAGATGTTATCATATGCGACGCATCGGCAAAAGCCTTTATCTCTGGTATTAAAAACCATTCGGGTTATTTTGGCTGCTCGAAGTGTGTGTGTGAAGGGGAATATATAGAGAATAGGGTAGTTTTCCCATCTCAGATATCCACACTTAGAACTGATGCATCATTCCGAAATAAAACAGCCAGAACATCATCGTATTTCTACATCCTTGGAAAAATTAGACATAGACATGATTGAACAACTACCGTTGGACTACATGCACATAGTTTGCTTGGGAGTAGTTAAACGGTTATTATCGTTTTGGTTACGAGGAAATATTACTGTGCGTTTGAGAAAAACTGACATTGACAAACTCAATAATATTTACCTTGGTCTATCTAACCATGTTAGCAATGAATTTGCAAGAAAACCAAGAAGTTTCCATGAATTTGAAAGATGGAAAGCCACTGAATTTCGCCTGTTTTTGTTATACCTTGGGCCTTTATTATGAAGGATTTTCTTCGGAAAGAAGTTTACCAACATTTTCGTTGTTTGGTTGTCGCTATTCGAATACTTTGTGATGTTGATCAGTGCATAGATAGAATTGATTGTGCAGAAAAGTTGCTTCAGTATTTTGTCAAAAAGTTTGAATATTTTTATGGACCAGAACATTTAAGTTATAACGTGCATAATTTATTACACTTACCAGAAGAAGTAAGACTTCACGGTACATTAGATCGTTTTAGTGCTTTTGCTTTCGAAAATTTTATGTATAAAATAAAGCGCAAACTAAAACAATCAAGATTTCCTCTGGAACAACTTTCTAATAGGATTTTTGAAGAAAACAGTTTACTTAATAAATACAAGAAACGAATCTTTCCAGAGATCACTTATAAAAAACAAGAGATTGTGAAAGTAAAGTTATCTAACATCAACATTACAACGAAACCTAGTGAAAATTATTATTTGTTAAAAAATGGAAAGGTAGCTGTTATTAAATCAATTTTAAAAACAAGTGAACTTATTTTATGTTCTGCAAACTGTTATAAAGTAAATGAAGATGTGTTTACATCTCCTTGTAATTCGTCGTTAATAAGTATATTCAAGGTGACTGATCAAAACTTGGATGATAATCGCATTATTTTTACTATAAATGATGTTTGCAAAAAATGTATTGCAATACCGAATGGAGAAATAGTAATTATATACCAAGGGAGAGAAGACATTTTTCTCAGCCGAGTAGCATTATTTCCCGAGACGCGAAGCGTCGAGGGAAATAATGGCTAAGAGACTGAGAAAAATCTTCTCTGCCGTGGTTTATATACTATTTTTTCCACTACTAGCATATTTAACTGCTTTCTCAATAATAATGTAATATAATAAGCCGTTCCGATAAATGTTTAATTTAAGATATCCATAGAAAACATGTTAGTCTGTAAAAACAAATGAATAAACATTTAATGTCAAATTGAGATTTTATTCATGTCTTGTCACAATACCAAAAAAAAATGTCAGACAGTAGTTGTACTCCTTCAGAAATCCGCAAGGAAGCAAATCAAATAGAGTATCAAAAATACTGGTACACTAGCTTGCAATAAAATCTCGTACACCTTAATGTCAAGCAAGCTAATTTTTGAAGATTATTTTTCAATGTAAGCTGACTTTAGATTTGACGGATGTGACACACTATGCATAAGAGGTTATGGTGACTTATAAAAATAGTGTACTTTTGGAAATGAAACGTCAAATTAGAAATGTCACAAAAGGTGAAATCAAAAACTAGGTGTACGAGATTTTATTACAAGCCAGTACGTCAGGAATTAACATAAGCTACCATAATTGCGCTATTAATTATTATTTTAATAAGTAGTGTTTACCAAATTACGTATTTCCTACTTTGTTTATTTATGTTAAATGTTAACCTAACCTTTTTTCTTGAATTGCGGATTTCATTCGTGCATCTATACGACGTCTATGGTTTTATATTATAATTATTTCTATTCTATACATTTTTATTGAATAAATCATAATTTTGTTGTCAATTGTTTTTATTATTTACTAGTAGGAGATAATTTTTATTATTGACTACTAGGAGAGAAATTCATCTTCTCGGCCCGAAAACATACCAAATAATGACGTTTTCTAACGCTAGTAGTGGAAAAATAAAATTATTGTACCGTTACTGCATTAGGTACAAAGATATATATCTTTAAGCAATAACTTGGTTCCTTAAGCTATATTTATTTTTAAAACATAAAAGGTTAAGGTGAAATGTGTGCACAGGCAGTTACAATAAACTAATTTGTTGTTATATGCAGTTCTCAGTTAACCTAACAGCGTTCATTAGTAACGAAGAAAATGTCCATGCCATATGCAGTGGCATATTTTATAACAGATCAATGTTATTCGGAAATACCAGTTATCTGGTTAGATGGTGATACTTCATGTTGGTGGCCAAACCAAACAAGGAAGGCTTATAACCTTATGAGAAAAAATATTCAACCAAACACAGAAACATGGATAAAATATGATATTTGCATCACCGCCTTCTGCAGTAAGTATTTTTTTAACTTGGCAAAAAATTACCAACTTTACTATTTCATAGTATATGAGTGTATGCACCTTGTTTATTTGTTTAAAAACCTTCTTGAAATACCTGTATTGTATATTATTAAATGTAATTCTCTTTTTCTTTTCTCTAGAAACTTTGAAAAGCGCTCGCAAAAAAGCTGAAGATTCTGACTACATTACATCAGGTGATGAAAATAACTTTGGGAGAGGTAAAAGAACAAAATTTCCCATCACGAGAGACTCCTCCAGTGATACGGCTACAGAAGGAATTACCCCACCTCCTTCTCCTACATACAGAAAAAAGAATCTCTCAAGAAACGACAAAGTCTCCACACAGTCATCACATTTGATACCAAAGTTAATAGAGCAAGGTATATAAAGGATAGCTAATTTAAATATCGATAAGTTCCTACACTAAATATTTAAACATCTCATGCTTTTGCAGAGTGTTTTTCTTCAATTACAAATTTAAATATATCCATTTGTAGATACTACCAGTTTATTGGATAATGGCACTGAGACAGATCAAACAATTGCAGATAAAAATGATCATTTTGAGACGATAACAGTAGTTAATAGTCCTATAATAATTAACAAGCTAGATCAAGCAGTGGGTATGCATGATAATAATTTATATTTTTGCTTCAATATAATTGTAGTATGGTACAAAAGCAAATCTAGATTTACTTTAGTCCCAACGTACATATATTCCAATATTTGAAGAAACGAAACTTTCTTATAATTTTGAAGATCATATTAATAGATTTACTGTAAAGGTATAAAGTTATAAGTTTCTCCTTATATATGCGTAAGGTTAAGCGTTACTCCGAAAAGAAGTGTGTTAAAGTAGGATTTATGCGCATGATTACATATTTTGCTAAACATCATCTATCTTACAGGAAGTAATTTTGTAGAACAGGATGCATTTATTATTGATAATATTAACGTTTCGCAAGATGATGGGGCCTGTTATGTTGAAGTATCACAACAGAACCAGGATTATGACGATGGAATCACTACATCTGCTTCTGGCTTACTAGATAAAATAATTAAAAAAAATAGGTATGATATGTTCCTTCATATATTGTGGTGTTGATTGAGTGAATATCATAACTTCTGGCATAAGTCTGATGTAATTAAGCTAAAGTTCTATAATGTAAACCATATGTGGGCAACTACCGGCCCGCTGTAAGATTTGATCCGGCCCTCGAGACATTTTGAAAAACCCAATTAAAAAAATATATTACATTACTTACTCATACTCACTCCAAATGACGAAGATCGAGTGATATGGGGTTAAACGCGGTCTGCGAACGTATTTGCACACTAAAGTTTGGCCCATAACATGTCAAATGTTACCCATACTTGATGTAAAGTGTTGTTTTTGTAAATGTAAAACTTCCACAATGTTTCTAGATACTTTGACTACGCTGGCAATAAATACGAATAAGTGTGTAATGTCACTAGCAACATCCATCACGCTGCTGAAAAATTCAATGGGACAAAAAGATGAGGCAGATATTTTAAATTACAATGTGCTAACCCAAAAGTTCCCAATGATGGCCCTTCATAATATAGAAGAAATCGAAAATCTTCTGGAAACAGAATTGAAACTAAGTGTTGTAAGTGTTTAATATGAAGAAACTTGTTGCTCCTACTATTTACGCTTTAATGCATAAATTCCATTTTTTCAGATTTCTTATATAAAATCTATAGGGGGCAGGGACGCAAAAGATAATATTATAAGAACTTTGAAAACCCTTTTTAGTAACGAACTGGCAACCAAATGTTCTTGGCTGGGCCAGCGAAATAACTTTAGGGTCTCAAATTTGAAATTGATCAAGATAGTACAAGGTTGGCATTATATTCATATTTTTTTAAATAACTAAGCAACCCATTTTACAGATGTAATTATGTCACAGCATAAACTAATAACCATTAGTGATATTGAAAGAATATCTTCAGAATGGTTTCGTTTGTCAAAACAAAGACTAACGAGGGAAAAGAAAGATAAATGAAATATATGTTATGTTAAGTAAGTTTCGGAAATAAATACATTAGACTATTTGCTATTTTATTGTATTAATTAAAACCGATAATTGCACCCATAATATCATATTCATTGGCACGCAGTGAATAAATTGTTCATTCTTAAAAAAAGTTTGGGCTGGTACAGGAATACGGAGGTGTACTAACTGTTAATCCTCCGCTCACTTATTACGAATCTAAGTACTGGTGTGCCGAGCAGGTTAACAATAATTAGGAAAACTAGGAGGTAATGTAGAAATCATCGTCATTGTCTCAAGAAAGGAGTGAGGAGTACCTGAAATAGTGTCTTCTCTTCGTGCAAGAATTGCAATGACTATAGGGTACTATATGGTAATAGACAACTTATTAAATCACCATAAATTCATTATAGAAGTGCATCTTTGTAATTTTATGGTTCTTTTATTGTTATTAATTTTGAAAACTTATATCAAATAATTTATGTGATGTAATGTGTGATGATATAGCTTTTTTTATCGAGATTGTTCTAGACGGTTCTGAACCGAAGGTGGAGATGAACAACTGCACTTTTGGTTCAGAACACTCTAGAACACCCGCAATGCAGAAGCCTATTCTCTTTACAATATAGACATATCAAATACGTAACTTTAAAGTCACTTTCATGTAGAATTCTAAGTAACTTTACACAGATGTTATGTTACATCTCTATATATGCCATATATGCAAAGTCACATATACATCACTACTGATATATATCTGATATATAGTCGCTTCGTACAATCCTAATCCACCGATACTAAAACTTACCGACAATTCTGAACCACGCCGACAATTCTGAACCAATATACTGGTTCAGGATTGTTTACCGTGTTTTCTGACTTTACTATCCGTAAGTAGAATATGCATTTACTAGACTACATAGCTGACATGTGTTAGAATCTATAACTGCTAGATTTCTGAATGTTCTATCAGAGGGAGTTTCTATAATTTGATATTATCAGTGGTTCAGGAGTGATAGAAACTCCGAATAATAGTTCCGTGTGTATCCGCAAGAGCTCGCTATTTCGAATTTGATCGTGTATATTTCATAGAATGTGAACGGTATAATCTGAACCGGGAAATAGGCAACGCTGTAAATTTCGGGAGAATACCTATCTAATTTTTTAAACACTCCGCGGCACTTAATTGAACGCAATACCTATTACTTTGTTAAAAGCACACTTTTCTTAACTTTTGTATTTTGTGCCTTTTTAAACTGCTATTTTAGGCTAGTTTTACGAGTAAGATCAAAAAATTTTGAAATTTAGATTAACTAATAAATTTTACTTGGAAACCTGGTACGACACTTTTGATTAAACGCAGCCAAATAAAACAACAAAATCGCTGGAAAAAATTACTTAATAATGAGTGTGACCACCATTCTTATTTACAACTTCAATCATTGTATTGGGTAAAGAATTGTATAAATTTTGGATTTTGGATTTAGAGGGCAATTTAGTCCAAGCTTCTCGAATTGTTTGTTTTAATTATTCCTTGTTCAGAAACTGTCTGCCATCAGTGTAAATCCGTCGGGACAGCCATCCCCACACATTTTCTATTATGTTTAGATCGGGCGAGAGAGCTGGCCATGGCAATAAAGTAATTCCGTTGTCCTGGAACAATTTTTGGCAACTCGAGCACTGTGTACGAGCATTATCCTGCTGGAAAATGAAATCTTATGTGCCCAATTTATTTTGGGTCACTTCTTTTTCATTTTCCATGAGTTGGAGGTACTTTTGAGCAGTTGGGGCTCCCTCTACGAAAACTAGATCGACGGCTCCGGCATTAAAAATTGCACCCCATACCATTACTCCTCCACCACCTTGCGATCTACGTGATATTATTCTGGGCTCCTTTCTCAAATGATGCCAGTAATAGCGAAAACCGTCAGGTCCATCCAGCGTAAAACGTTTTTCGTCCGAAAAATCAACTTTCTTCCTGCCATGCAATGTGCTCCTTGGCAAAATTCAATTTTCGTTCTCGATGTCGGGCAGTTAAAGCAGGTTTTCTCTTCAATCGCGAGCATCGAATGATGCAGATATTCCTGCAGCATCTCTAATTTGCCTTGCCCTAGCGGCAGAATTTGATGCAATTGTTAGGATGTTCCGTTTTTCTCGTTCGGTAGTTGCTGTAGCAATTCGCCCTCTTCGTTTTTTGCTATAATTTTCCTTGTCTTGAAGATAATTGCGGATTACACGATCACTCGGCCTTAACTTTCTCGCTGTTTCTCGTATTGAAAGGTTTTCGTTTTTCAAAACGTCAATTTGTCCTCTTTCCACTTCAGTGAAGGCTTTTTCACCTCCCATGTCTCTAAACAAACTAGCCAAACACAATTTTTTCTTAAAAACTACAATCACAGAAGAACTGAAATGCGTTCAATTAAGTGTCCTACTATTTCTACCCCATTAGTACAATTCTCCGCGGCACTCGAATAATCCCTAATTTCTGCCAAGAAATATTAGAAAGTCGATATGGTATACTTAAAATTGTATGGATTTGTACATTAACCTTTATTTTTAAATATATTACTTGCGGTCAATCAAGTGTCGCGGAGTGTACTATTACTAGGGCTGGGCGATACCGACATTTTTGGTATCGGGTATCGATACCAATCGAGGTATCGATACTTACCGATGTATCGATTACGTGCATGGTATCGATTCCTAATACTGGAATCGATTGTATCGGCAGGTATGGATACTTGCGAACCGATACCTTAATATCGATACTTTAAATCGATACCTTGGTATCGATACCACAAATTTGTTCCTTGAATCGATACCTCCAACTGATTCCTTGAATCGACACCTCGAATTGATTCCTTGAATCGATACCTACGATTGATTTGTAGATATAGATTTTTTCAGGTTGATTTCAATAATTATATTCAATAACATATCTACGGTATCAAATGTACAAATGTGTAGTGCGAAGTACCATATCTCCCCTTGTAAATATTTTTTCAGAAAAACAATTACACAGATGTTACTTGAATTGATATGGCATGTTCCAAAATTACTTTCACTTATACAGGGCGTTCCATTTTCACTCAAAAAATACATCTTTGTTACTTTAAATATAATGGTATAATTTTTTTCAATGCAATCGATTCTACGCATTTTTTGCAAATATGTTGTATTAAGGTTCCCTATCCCTAAATTCAACTGTTCCGAAGATATTTACAATTTTCCCTAATAATTTCTTATTGCACCATCTTAAAGAATAATTAATGTTGTAAAGAACTTTGAAGCATAAGGTATCAAGCTTCTGCGAACGAAAGTAAAGAGTGATTGAAATTTTAATGTTTAAAGACATCTGAATTGGTTGCTAATTTCTGCACACCCTGTATAAATTTTGTTGAAAGTTATGACGGTTTTCAATATCTATGACCCTTTAGTTTGCTACCTTACGGTTCAAAGGGCTTTACAATATTAATTTTTCTTTAAGATGGTGCAATAGCAAAATATTAAGGAAAATTGGAAATATCTTCGCAACAGTTGAATTTAGGGATAGGGAACCCTAATACAAAATATTTGCAAATAATGCGTAAAATCGATTGTATTGAACAAAATTATACCATTTTATTTAAAATAACAAAGTTGTATTTTGTTCAGTGAAAACGGAACACCCTGCAACACCTAACATTTGAGACATAGTGCAATTATGTCCAAGCAATATTTCGAATGAGTTTTAACTAAATAAGTTTTACGGCCGTTTGCACCGTCCCTAGTTAAACCAAGTTAAGTTATAATTAAATTAAATCTTAGTTAAATCGGAATTTTAGTTGCACGGAGATCTAAACAAAAGATTAAAATGTAAATCAATAGTTAAATCTTTTGTTAAGATTTCCGTGCAACTAAAAATTCCTATTTAACTAATTTAACCAAGATTTAATTTTAATTATAATTTAACTTGATTTAACTAGGGACGGTACAAACGGCCGTTAGTAATTTTATTTCAGAAATTGCGTTCACTACTGCATATAAATCATAAATCTGTAGTTAATTTACGAAAGAAGCTTGGCAACAGCGTACTGGTTCAGCTTATTCCGTAGGCATACAATAAAATGTATATATGGTTCAGAACGGTCGGATAAATGCAAATGTTTCTGCATTGTATGGTTTACAGGAGAGAATATACATTTCAAAATCTAAACCTGTTTTTGGTGTATACAACTTATACTTACGTTCCATTGGTTGCATACTATTATTTTGTAGTATATGTGTGGTAATATACTCATTATTTCCTGGTGGTTCAGGATTGTACGAAATTGTTAATAGTTCAGCATTGATAGAAAGATGTATATATATATTATTTCTAGATATACATGATGCGGACATTTTTATTTATTCTTATACATACGGATGATTTACTTTTTACATAACATGTAAGATTGTTATGTCGTACATACATAGGCGTTACGTGTTTGTGTTTGCTGGGAAACTGAGTGGTAACGCACAGATATGGTTTCATTCGAAACCACAATATGTTACATTGACCTTGAATGAGCTGAAAGCTGAAATGATTAACAGATATCGAATTCAACATAATAAGCTTCAATTACTAAGAAAATTTGATGGCAGAAGATGGAAACGAAATGAAAAATTTAGTGAATACTACAATGACAAAATTATTATGGGAAATAGATTAAATTTGACAGAAGAAGATTTAATAATGTACTTAATAGATGGAATGGACAACCCAACTTTAGAGATGCAGTGCAAACTGCAAGAATTCAAGACAACAAACCATATACTGAGTTTATTATGTGAGTTCAAATGTATGTTGTTATAATTGCAATGAACTATATCACTTTGCTTCAGCTTGCCCCAAAGCAAAGAAGGAACGAGGGACCTGCTACTCATGCGGTCAGCCGGGCCACAAGTCAAGCCAGTGTTCGCAGAAGAAGAAGAAGTCCGAACCAGAACGTGCATCATCTTTATTCATTGGTCCTGCAAGTATACCTGCTCCATATACTGTATCTATAGATATTACCATGTTAGATAAGTACCAATTTTCTGTTAACGCTATAATTGATTCTGGTAGTGGTATTTCTATAATAAAGGAAAATTGTTTACCTAATAATAGTTATGAGCCTATTCTAAATTCTATGAATGTTACGGGAATTAATAACTCTAAATTAAATACCTTAGGTATGTTCACTCCTAAAATATCTGTGCATAATGTAGAATTGTCAATAACTTTCTATGTAGTTCCTGATTATACAATGAATGTTCCATGTTTACTTGGTAGAGACTTTTTGAATAATGATAATTTAGAATTTGAATTTAGAAATGAAACTGTAATTCTAAAAAACAAGCAAAAACACACAGATTTTTTAGAAAATGATGTTCTTTTAATTGAATTTGATTGTCACCAATTACATTTAAGTGAATTGAATTCAGATATTGATGCTGCTAATCATCAAAAACTGGTTAAATTGTATGATAATAAATATGTAAATTGTGTAAAACCTGAACATCCTCGAACGAAATTTCAAATGAAGATTCACTTGTCGAATCATCAACCTTTCTACTTTAGGCCTCGTAGATTGTCACATTCTGATCAAGCCGAAGTTAAAGTTATTATAGACAATTTGCTACAAGATGGAGTCATACGCAAAAGCAATTCAGAATATAGCTCTTGTGTAGTTTTAGTAAAGAAGAATTCAAAAACTAGAATGTGTATAGA
Source organism: Holotrichia oblita (assembly GCA_023690525.1). Taxonomy (NCBI): domain Eukaryota; kingdom Metazoa; phylum Arthropoda; class Insecta; order Coleoptera; family Scarabaeidae; genus Holotrichia; species Holotrichia oblita. The sequence goes on from CM043021.1 coordinate 45,312,543, forward strand.
TTACCGCGAGTTAAATAAAATCACAATAAAGGATAGATTTCCGCTTCCGCTTATTGATGATCATCTAACGAAATTAGAAGGGAAAAGATATTTCACAAAACTCGATCTTAAAAACGGATTTCATCACATATCGCTTCACGAGGATTCCATTAAGTATACTGCATTTGTAACACCTTTTGGCCAGTACGAATATTTAAAGTTGCCATTTGGATTATGTAATGGTCCTAGTGTATTTATGAGATATATACATGAAATCTTTAATGAACTTATATTTTCAAACAGTATTTTGATATATATGGATGACATACTCATCGCAACTACTACTATCGAAGAAAATTTAGAAATTTTAGAAAAAGTATTTTCTATTATGACTGAAAATCTGTTTCAATTACAAATTGATAAATGTTGCTTTCTGAAGAACAGTATTACTTACTTAGGCTATTCGATTTCCGCAAAAGGAATAGCTCCTAGCAAGGACAATATTATGGCTGTGTCAAATTTCCCCCAGCCGAAAAACTCGAAAGAATTACATAGCTTTCTTGGTCTTACAAGTTACTTCAGACGATTTATTAAAAATTACTCTATATTATCCAAACCACTTTATGATCTCATCCGCAAGAATAGTACATTTAAATTTGGTAATGAAGAGTTACAGATATTTGAGAAGCTAAAGTGCCTTTTAGTAGCTAAACCAATTCTAGCTTTATACTCCCCTCAAGCAGAAACCGAGCTTCATTGTGATGCCAGCTCTATAGGCTTTGGTTCAATTTTAATGCAGAGACAGAACGACAATTTATTCCACCCTGTATTTTTCTTCAGCAAACGCACCACTGTTACCGAATCGAAGTATCACTCATTTGAATTAGAGACATTAGCAATCGTCTACGCTTTAGAAAGATTTCGTACTTCCCTGCAAGGTATTCAATTTAAAATTGTCACGGATTGTAATAGTTTAAAACTGGCATTATCTAAGAAAGAAATTAACCCGAGAATATCTAGATGGTCGTTAATACTCCAGAATTATAATTTTACATTAGAACACCGAAGTAATACCAGAATGCGGCACGCTTATGCATTAAGTAGATGTGTTAATATTCTTGTATTAGAGGACAACACCTTTGAGCAGAACCTCGCTATTAAACAGTCCGAGGACAACGATATTCAGTTAATAAAAAATCAATTATATACTGGTGATATTCCAAAGTTTGAGTTGCGAAATTCGGTTTTACGTACCTAAAAGCATGGAAGCGAATGTCTTGCGAACTTGTCACAATGACATAGGGCACCCAGGAGTTGAAAAGGTATATGAATATCTTTCTAGGGTTTATTGGTTCCCTAATTTAAAGCAAAAGATTAAAGACTACATTTCTCAATGTCTGAAATGTATAGTTTATTCACCAAATTATGGAAAACCAGAACTTTATTCTATTCCCAAAGGAGATTTACCGTTTAAATGTATTCACATAGATCATTATGGCCCGTTACCGAAGTCTAAGCGTTACTTTAGACACATATTTGTTGTTGTTGATGGATTTACCAAATATGTTAAACTTTATCCGACTAAAACTACTAATAGCGACGAAGCGATTTTACATTTTACCAACTACTTCGGAAACTACAGCAAACCATTAAAAATAATTTCTGATAAAGGAACGTGCTTTACGTCTGCAAAATTCAAAAGATTTTTAGAGGAATTTGCAGTCGATCACGCATTGATAGCAGTAGCCTGTCCTCGTGCTAATGGGCAGGTGGAAAGAGTAAATCGATCGCTAACACCTATGATTTCGAAAATGATGCCAGAAAACGAGCAATGGGACAAAACTTTACCGATTATAGAGTTTGCTCTACTATCAACAGATCAACTGGAAAGACGCCAGCAAAACTGCTATTTGGTGTAAATCAAGTGGGAAATGTTGAAGATCCATTACGACAAATATTGCAAGATTTTGATGAATCGGATCGGAACCTGGAAGAATTAAGACGCGAAGCAACTTTGAAAATCGAGGAATCCAGTGAATATAATCGAGAAGCCTTCAACAGACGTCATAAAAGCCCTTCTACTTATAGCGTCGGAGATCTGGTGTTAATAAAGAATGTCGATACGACTGTTGGGGTATCAAAGAAATTAATCCCTAAATTCAGAGGTCCTTATGTGGTATCTAAAATATTAGGAAATGACCGTTACGTCATTAAGGATATAGAGGGTTGCCAACTAAGTAATGCGCCTTATAAAGGAATATATTCATGCGACAATATGAGGTTATGGCATAAAGATATAGGTGATGATGTCAGGAATTAAAAAAAATATATTTTATATATTTTGTATCAATACGTATGTTTATTCACTTATGTTTAGGCATTGTATGTTACTTTTGTAATTTTAATGTCATATTTAGGTTATGTTCTCTATTATTATGATCGGGTCGATCAAGGTCAGATTGGCCGAGTTGTAGTAGGATATTTTAAGTATTTTTGAATTTCGCGACAATCTAAAAGTTACCGCGCATTTAGTTTTGTTACCTTTTAGCAGCGTGGATACGCGCCATTATGTGTTATGTGCTTTACGGACAGACATCACGGTGTTGTGATATATTTATGTATAGCTTATGGAACTTATGTGAAACTTATGAACACTTATGTAAAAAAAACTTATGGAGAACTTATGATGAGAAACTGAAGGAAACATAGTAAGAATATTAAACATATTTTTTTAAACAAACGAAACCGCTATTTTATTTGAAATAAAACCGGCCACCCTACAGTATTTTACAACAAATATAGTCTAGATCGTATTAAACGCATTTACTTATTCCAAGAAAATGTGTTTGAATCAAAACAGAAATATTCTATCATTAAAAATATTTGGGTAAAACAGTATATTTTCTTAATTCAAGAACATTTTTCTCTGTGTGCACGTACTTTGAGTGCAAAAGAAACCCACATATGTATAACGAACGAACTTCAAAAGTATAGCTGCTATATGTGCATTTGAATTTTAAGTACCTAATAATCTATAGTAACTAGAATGAAAGTTTTTTTATCAAATTTACATGCATTATATATTATTATTCGCATGATTAAAATGTGAGGGACTAGTTTATGATTTTGTTTTTGTTTAATTGTCACAATTTATGTACTGCTACTTCTGGTTTAATAAACATATAAGTACATTAAATAGATATGTATATATTACGAATATATGAGGTTTCTATTTTCGACAGTACTTGAAGAAAGGTCACTTCCATTAAGAAAAAGTTTAATGCCGAGTAGCTGAGAGCAGACAGCTTTGGTAAACTGAAAATCAGCTTTCTAAGAAATCAATTGCATATGAAAAATAAAATGAATTTCAAATTAATACAATCACAACAGAAAAACTACCTACCTACTATGATTGATAATTTGAGAGAAAGAATTAATTATAATTATAACATTACGATGAACACTTTATTTATATAAATAATGTTTCATTCATTTTAAATAAAATTAATAGCAATTTAAAGTATTAAATCCTACGCTTATGAAATTTGCAAGTTACTTGTGTTCCAAACCTAACTGTTGTATGACGTCACATACAATCATTCACCTACACTCTTTTGTATCTTTCCTTCAGTTCTACATTCTTTGCTTAACATATGCTGACAATTTAAATATATAACTGTAAATAATTTTTTAGATAGGATAAAATCATGTTTGCCTAGTTTTTACGTGAATTTCGAAACCTTATTTAATAAAAATTTTGTAATTGTTTGAAATATGGGAATGGCTAAAAAATGGATTGATATTTCAATCCATCACAAAATGTCCATTAAAAAACTAGCAAAAAACCCGCATTGGAAAAAAAGAAGAAAGAACTTGGCTTGACGGTAAGTAAAAGTAAAAGTGAATGGGAGCAGGTAGATGGCGCTATGGTATTTCAACGACATGTTGTTCATATAATCACATATTTTTTAAAGGAATTTTCTTGCGCATTATTAAAACATGATAGAATAATAATGTATGGAGGTTTTACAAAGCTCGCATATAGAATTTTTATATAATGTTTAAAATGTCTATACATTAATCAAGGTGTATTTTATACTCAATTTATTATAGTTAAACATGATATATTTTAACTAAAGGGAATATTATAGAACTTGTATACATAATTTATAAAAATAATTAAACACTCGGGAAAATACCAATATTTCCGTTTGAAAACACCAAACACAAAAGAACATGCAAAGCCAGAGGGTACCAATTCACTTGGTAACATAAATTCAGCTATTCATGTCAAGAATGAATATATGACAATGTTATAAATTTATAGATATTTTTACAATACCAAGTTAAACACGGTAAGTTTAGGATAGACAAAGATGCTAGCAATATAGGCGTCGGAGAAGTTCTATCTTGAATACAGGACATGGATGAAAAAGTTATTGCTTACTTCGATAAAGTGTTATCAAAACAAAAACGCAGGCATCATATACTGAACACCGACTATTTCCATAAATACGTCTACCAATCACGCAGCCTTACCCTGATTGCTTAGCTTTACAATTCCAGAAGACCCGTAATAACCCAAGTAGCAAATTTTGGTGTAAATACGGTCGTAGCACCATAATACAACTTAGGTTGTGCAACGAGTTTGGCTAAAGTCGTCTCGTCTTTTAAAATATGCAATTCTTTATACAGGGCGCTTAAACAGTCCAGTCTTCAGCATATTGAGCATACGAAGAGAGCGTGATGAAATGACACCAGACAGCATCATCTGTGCCTTCTACAAACCGATTTTGTTCTGAAACGCTTTCAAACGGCTGTACAAATAATTTACTAACTGTCCTTGTTTTTGAAGTTTCAAACTTAAATCACTCAAATGGTCTGTAAGGTCGACCAGAAATGCTAAGTCACATATCCATTTTGGGTCACTCAATTCAGATAATGGTTTATCTTTTATTTACATAAAATCTGCTCTCATCTCATTTCTAAGCTCGTAAAACCGTTTCAGCATGTTCCCTTTGCTTAGCCATCTGGCTTCGCAATAATATGTTACGTCGTCATATTCGGCTGATATTTCATCCAAAAACGCCTTGAACTGACGATGGTTAAGCTTAGAACACAAGTTCTGTTGGTGGATAATGCAATGAAAGACTATCAAATAATCTTTTTACACATTTAATTCGGTTGCTTTTTCATACAAAATTCCGATGAAACCTTTACGTAAACCGACCATAGAAGGTGCACCATCTGTGCATACACCAACTAATTTTGACCACAGCAAGCCAAAACTTGTGAATTCCTTTTGAACTTCATTAAAAATGTTCTCTCCTGTAGTGGTTCCTTTTACCAGCTGTAAAGCAAGCAATTCCTCAGTAACAGAGAACTCTTTATCAACACCTCAAATAAATATAACCAGTTGGACTGTGTCAAACAAATCGGTGTTCTCGTCTAATGCTATGGAAAATGATTCAAAACCAGTCATACGGTCAGTCAAAGTTGTTTTTATATCACTAACCATCATTTCTATATGTCGGACAACAGTTCGTCTTGAGAAACTAATTTTTTCAAATTCATTTTTCTTTTCAGGACACAAAACACTGCAAACTTCTAACATACACTCCTTGATAAATTCTGCTTCGGTAAATGGTTTTAATGACTTTGCCAATTGTGAACTAACTATAAAACTAGCTTTCACAACATTATGACGTTGTGTTCTTTGTTTATGAAACATTTGCTGCTGTTTTTCCAAATTTGCGGTAAGCTTCTGGAGTTTTTTCTTTTCTTATTTGTCCTGTCAGTGAGTGCAGCATAGGATGCTTAGTTGAGTAATGCCTCTTTATATTTAATTCTTTCATCACTAAAATGGATTCATTACACAGCAAACAAACAGGCTTACCATTGTACATGATAAAAAAGAATTCTTTAGTCCATTTTTCTTGAAACTGGCGACCCTCTGCATCTACTTTTCGTTTCTTTCCACCAGACATCATTTTCACATTTTACTTTTCGTTCGATAACCTTAATAACAAAATATAATTAGTAAGCACACAATCCACACAAAGTCACAAAGCAAATTGACGATCCCATATCACTCGATCTTCCTCATTTGGAGTGAGTATGAGTAAGTAGTGCAATTTTTTTTTAATTGGGTTCTTCAAAATCTTACAGCGGGCCGCATCCGACCCGTGGGCCGGTTGTTGCCCACATATGGAGTACCAGAACGAAATCAAGAATAAATATGAGCAGAGTGTCCGGGTTTGTAACGTCTTTAACGAAAAAATATTTACGACAAATGAATGGGCAACATAAGCTGCCCTGTCAATAATAAACGTCAATATAAATGCATGTACAGTGACTCAAAGCCAAAATCATACAGCCTTATTAAATACCTACATATTTTCGCTAAAATATTAAATATATACAAATATGTAGCGAAACTCATCATTGTTATTGTATAAATATGCTTTCGTTATAGCAAGTACAAACTAAAAATATGAAATCAAGTTAGCCAAAAAAATAATATAGCTGCGCAAACTGTAGTGCGCCTCACACCTAAAACCATACAGCTACGGGAAATACCCAAACATTGTGATGAATCATTCAATAGTATTGGAATTGCTTGTCATGACATTTGTCTATGCATTACACAACAAATAGAACATGTGTAGGACGTGCTTTGGTATAGCCGGCGCCATTAGAAAATTAATAAGGAGAACGACGAACCATAGGAGAACGACGAATTATTGTTCACAATTTTTAAAGTAGGAAAAAAGTTATCGAGAAATTGCGCAGATTATGAGTACAAGTAAGCCACTATACAATGCACTATTAAGAGGTATAAAATCGAGAACAGAATTGTAGATAAGCCTCGAAAAGCGCCAAATAAAAAACTAACTCCACAAGATGAACGATATTAAAAGAAATAAATGAAAATCTATGTATTGACGCTTCTAAGGTTGCATGTGATATTAGTGAACGCTTAAATAAGAAGCTAGTACAGAATGTGTTAGACGTGTATAACGAAATAATGATTTTCACGGTCGTATAGCTCGTAACAAATCATATATCAATGAAAGAAATAGATTAAAGAGATTAGAATTCGTACAAGCGTATAGTAACAAGAATTTTGAATACTGGAAAGACGTTATTCACTCAGATGAAAGTAAGTTTAATCTGTTAAGAGAGCTTCCTGGTTTTGACCGCGTCATAGTAAAGGACATAGATAAAATACAAAATAAAATAAAACAAAAAATGAAAATGAAAAATACAAAAAATATATATACAACTTACTCAAACTCGACGTTTCGCCACTAATGTAAGTGGCTTCATCAGGAGCAAAACTAGGCGAGGGGTGCAGGAAGGTCACGGTAACTCGACCTGTCAACTACGCTAGAGGCGAAAACCTTCTGACAAGGAGAAGGTGGACGTGCGGGAATATATATACCACTGTGCAGGGAAACGGAACGGTGAGCGCGAGGTAAGAAGCGGAAAGGACGGGATTCCAAATACTGAAGAGTGGGTAACCAATATCACGATTGAGATTTTGGGGATGTCTCTGGATCTCGATAGCTTTCCTTACCCTTCCCTCTCACCCATATCTCTCCCCTATCTTCCCTCCAAATATTTTCCTCCAAACTTTCCGGTCCCACAACGCTAGCCTTGCTTGCTGCATCTTGCTTAGGGTCCAGGTCTCACAAGCACACAAAACTACTGGTCTTACTGCGGTTTTATATATCTTTATCTTCAGTTTCCTTGATACACCTCCCTTCCTTAGCATCCCATTAAGTGCTGCAATACATCTATTTCCTACCATTAATCTAGCTTGAATTTCCATTTCCAGACCCGGCTTTCTACTAAATATCGCTCCTAGGTATATAAAATTCTCTACCTCTTCAAACTGGTATACCTTCCCATTTTATGTGTCCATTCTTAGATGCCCTATCCTCTTCTAAATTCTTTATCAAACCATTCCACATATTTCGTCTTCTCCTCGTTTATGTATAGCCTAACTTTCCGTCCGCAAAACAAAGATCTGATCCACCGTACCTCTTTCCTGTCTGAACCCACACTGATACTCTCCTAATTCCTTCTCTGCGCTTTCCTTTAATTTTTTCTTAATATCTTGTATATGTACTATATTCACTCCTATAATTCTGCCATTCTTTTTATCTCCTTTTTTATACAACGGACATATTAATGCCAACAATAATTCCTTAGGCATTTGTTCTTTTCTCCATACTGCTTCTATCAACGTGTATATGCACTCACTTAGCTTTCTCCCTCCATATCTAACTAATTTCGCTGTTATTCCATCACTTCCTGGGCTTTTATTCATTTCAAGTTCTGTATTATTGGTGGTGTTTCGTTTTACTCTTCCTGCCACCCCCTGTTCCTACCGTCTACCTGCGTCTCTCCCTCCACTTCTTCACCATTCCGTAACTTCTGAAAATACTCCCTCGATCTTTCTAGAACATCATCTTCGTTAGCAATTAAGTTCCCCTTCTTATCTTTGTAAAAGACTGCTTTGCTATTACGGCCCTCTCTTTCTCGTTTTACTATTTGATATAGATTTCGCGCCTTATTTTTGTAGTTCTCTTCAATCTCCTGCAGTACCTCTTCATCATATTTCGTTTTCTTCTCCCTTATTCATTTTTTGCCTTCTTTCGTTTTCTCTCGTAAGCCATCTTTGCTTCCTCCTATCTGGTGACCCCCATGCACCTTTGTATATTTCTTTCCTTTGAAAATATGTACTTACGATAGTCATATTTCTTTCTCTAGCCAGATCAATTAAAAATTTACCATTTTCACTTGTTTGTTCATGCTTGCTATGTGATCCTACTGTCGGCTTGTATATCTCTTCTTTTCCAATTTTTGCATTAGCATCCCATAATATTACCTTCATATCGTATTTCGGTATCTTGCCGTAGACTCCATCCAGTTCGCTATATAATTCTTCTTTATCCAGCACGCCACTGTCCTCTGTGCGGGCGTGCATGTTTAAAAGGAAATTTTTTGATACTTTCCTTTTATTCGTAATAAACACATTCTCTCTAATACTGTATTGTAGCTTATTATCAATGGTTTAATTAACTATAAAACCTGTGCCCAACAGTCTATTGTCTTCACCACTGTTTAAAAATGTATAATCGTCCATTTCCTCCTCCATCCTTTGTTTGGTTTCTTGAGTTGCAACTATGTCAAACTCAAATTTGCTTATCTTTCCCCAAATGTTCCTCTTACATTCCATGTTCCTATTTTTATATATTCTTTACTTCTATTTGCCTTACTCGCCTCTTTTTGCTCTGCCTGCGTCCTCCTGCCCTTTTCCAACTCCACTGCTCCTAAGACTAGTTGCTTTTTGTCGTTTCCAACTTCTCCTTCTCTTTTTTCCATCTCCATTCTTCGCCATTTATTACCAACTTCCTGACTCCTATCTTCACTTGCTTCCCCACACGCTAATGATCATACGTATGTGCCTAGGTGAATATGACATACAGGACCCAGGAATAAAGTATGCAGTACCCAAGCATTCCAAAAAGCGTCATTGAATTTCGCTATCTGTGTTGTACTAATATTTAGAATGGTTCCTACACAAGTAAGTAAAGTGGCGGTTTTCTCTTGCTGCAAATTATGAAATGAATATACTACCTCTATTAGATATTCTAATCAGTTCCGTCAATTGCAATGCTGGGCCATAAGTTTGCAGTAAAATTATTTCCAAATATCTTTTTGAAACGGGACATAGGCTTGCTAGGTACGTTAATAATATGTAGTAATAATAATAACATGCACGTAAAATACGTACTGGAAGATAGATAGTAAGAGGTCCTAGATGTAGTACTAATTATAGATACTTCCAATTAAACATCTATTTTTACAGATTTATGAGTTTTATTGACAGAAGTTTAGGGTTCAGGTAACGAATTAGTTTTTTTGTAGGTACTATGTAGGTATATAACGTTTTCTTCTCTGCTTCTAAAGTACCTATTTACAAATACAGAAAATTAAAAATTCAAATTTGTCTAATAATTTATATATATTTATAGGTATGTAATTGTTATTCTTTCTGTAAATATAAACTAGTATTGAAAATACGAGTGGGTGAATATTTTAACCCACTACTTTCTCTTATCTGTAAACAACGAACTGAGCAAAAAGAAAACGGTTTCACACTTAGTATCCAAGCGAGAAGCAACATTGCAGCAGAATTGAACAGCTACATACTTATTATTTTAAAATGATCTCGTATATATAAATACACATTTTAATGTATGTAATGTGTAATGTATGTATGTAGTTAGCTATTTTAAAGATATTAGACAAACAGAAAATAGAAATTATTACTATTAAAAGAAAACAAACATAGTGACCTACATTGTTTTTCCAAAATGTAAAATACTCAATTTTTTTTTAAACAAATTAAGTTAACAGTGTAATTACTACACAATAGTCAACAATAGTAGCTTTTTTTAGTTTCATATTACATTTTTATCACAGTAAATATAAACTACTAATACTACGACATGAGTATATTTAGATTTTGGTATTACATGGAAATGTTGATGTTGCTAGTGTAGAACACAACTGCTACAAAAGCAATGAACAACACGGAAATATTTCTCTCGTTTACATTTGGTATTTTAAAGTGCCTGTGGACGCCTTTATTTTCTAGTCGACTCATGACCACTCCTTAACCAATCAATCTGGAGCAACATTTCCGATTCAGAAACGTCAAGGTTACATTTTATGATATACAGGTAAGTACACGGAAGTTATTGTCTTCTAATAATTTCTTTCAGAATTTAATTATATAGGTCATTGTCATGACACCGGATATCATTTTAAAGAAAGTCCAGGATATTAAAAATGCAAGCTAATTAGATAGTATTTGGAATTTACTTTGTTTAAGTAGTAGTTGTTGGTCCATTAAACAATAGGATATATAATAAAAATGTAGGCTATAGTATATACATGTATTACATAAATACATATTTGATGTTGATTCTTAATAATCAAGGTAATCGACTTAACTTTCATTTTCGCTTTATTATAAATATAGTACAAGCAAATTTACTTATTTACATAGATTTTTAAGTAATTAATATCACCACGTAACAGAGGTACCTATTACGAACAATAAATTATGATTTTTGGAAACTATAGCTGAAGCCATCTGGTGATCTATTCAAAGATAATTTTCCAGGCGGATAAAATCTATGAGGAGCCGGTGTGGTGGTGTAACTAGGTTGTTGCGGTGGTTGATACTGTGCTTGTGGTTGGTATTGCTGCTGAGGTGGTTGGTATTGTTGCTGAGGTGGTTGGTATTGTTGCTGAGGTGCTTGGTATTGTTGCTGAGGTGGTTGATATTGGGGCTGTGACTGATATTGTTGTTGTGGTGGTGGTTGATATTGTGGCTGTTGTTGAGATTCATATTGTGGTTGAGGTCTGTATTGTGGTTCTTGATAATCCGGTGAGTTGTATTGCGGTAGTGGTTTGTAAAGGGGCTGTGGAGCTACAGGAAGTTGTGTTGGCGGAGCTTCTGGAATGCCATCACCAGTCGCCTGGAAGCCATGTTTACCGGCCGTGTAACTAACTGTTCTTCTTTGTCCATTAGGATCGACGTAAGAATAAGTACCAACACGATTTCCAGCTGCATCACTTTCTTCCTTAAATTGAACACCATCTTCTTGGGAATATGTAGCTCCAAAAGTACCATCCCCGCTCAAGTATCTTTGTTCCTTTAAAATTGCGACATTCCTAGGATCGTTGCTGTTGTATTGAGCTGATACAAGGCCGATAAGGGCTAATAAGCTGCACTGTAAATAAAATAACATATAAACAAATTTACTTCACCTTGCAAATAAAAAAAATAGATTTTTATTTTCACGACACGTAGTTCACCACTAGATTAGACACATTAGGTCACTGATTGATACTCACAATTTTATACATATTGAAACAATTGTGTACGACAGCCTACTTCCAAAGGTAAACTGCGACTGCCCCCTTCTAGGTCTTTCAGTTCAATTTATATGCAGACATCAACCTTGGTGAACGTGACCCTGGTCTAGCACTCCCTGAAGAATCAAGCCAGCGCTGTGTTAAGCGACATTTTATGTCAAAATTAGGGATGTTCTTATATTATAGAAGATACTTGTTAGTCATGACTAAAATGAACGAAAGAATAATATTTACCATATGTAAATAAATTAAATAAGGTTATGGAAATTAATCTTATTTGTCAAAATAAACCACAAAATAGCGATGACCTGAAATAAAAGTAACATAGCTAACTGAAAAAACGCTAATCAATTTAAAAACGTATTGATTTTTGTTTCACTGACTGATTTGCTGTAAAATATAAACTTTACTATATAAATATACGAAAACATGTTGCCATAATGTATTCTAAATCAACGAATTTTATACTTTTAGTGAAAAGTAAAGAGGAATGTATTATGTAAAAACGAAAACCATCACGAAGGATAATTATCTATGGGGTACTAAATGTTATATATAAGCATATTTAATTACAAGACAATAAATTATACAAAAACATTATGCTATACCATATTAGACGAATGTATTCGAAAATTGTTGATATATTTATTTTAAAAATTGCTTATTAAGTTATATAATTACTTTTTTAAATAAATAAGTACACACTGTTAATCATAGTATCACAGTATTTGCTAGAATTACGTATGTATGTAAGTACATATTACAATTTCAAGATATAGGTACTATATTTGTGCTTGCAATCACTTCAGATTTTTTGTTCTTTATTAAATGTTTAGTACATTTTCTATATTATGGTATTAACCCGGACAGGAAATTACCACATATTTACCTTATTAAAATATTTCTGGTAGATCCAGTTCCGACTCCAGCGGAAGTTACCCTTGACATTTTAATCATACAATGTCATACTTATAATTACATACTTAAATCCGGTGCGGTTTGAAAAACGATCTGTATTAAGATTTTACACACAAATTTATATCAATTAATTAGGTAATTTTGTGCTTTATTTATTCTTTTACGACATTATAATCAAGATCATTATTATTATCAAGACATTATTATCAAGATCCGAAATACTTAATTTCTGAAATTTATAAGAAATTCTTTTTGTATAACATCCAAATTAAATCCAGAATCCAAATATATTCGCACATATGTATGTATATTCAACGGGTATTAGTTTTTTTTTATTTTGTGTATTAACGATAAATTATTAACTTGATTATCTGGACATCTAGTTTCTTCAATGAAAGACATGTTTATACTCAGCGTTAAATTTAAATAAAATGAAAAATGACGATCAAATTTTATCTATATCATAATTACATAATTTCAGAAGGTAGCTAGTTCGATTTACCAATCCTGGAATGTTTTGTATTAATTCACTGTCAGTACACAATATTAATTATCTGTGAATTTATAGTCCAACAGGATTATCTTACCTTTGTAAGTTTTCACATGTCAGCAGACAAGCTGCATATGAAAACGTTCAATAAGTCATCCGCTCATATCACATGTTAATTGTGTGTTAGATATAAAATAAGTAAATGATAGTAAACAGATGCTGTATTATTCATAATTATTTCGTTCGTATCTAACTATGTTAAAACTTCAAGGCATTCCGTATGTGAATTATTGCTTATTATTTAAATGTCGAGTTCGACGTACATGCCACAGCATTTTCTTCTAAAATATATTGTTAAAGTACTAGTAAGATCTCTGTATATACATACATACAATATGCTACTACTTGGGAGGTTAGTAGTTTGGTAGAGCGTAAAGAAGTCCAGTTAAAAACTACTAGAATGACATTAAATTTTCACTGTGTGTAATTTAATTTTAAAAAAAGTAGGGGTACGCACGAGACAAATACAAATATGAATTATATAATATATATAGTAAATTTTTGAATTGGCAGTACTCAGAACGATCAATCCATAAGAGAAACTGGGAGTTCATCGAGTATGTCACATTGTTAATACTTTATTCGTTTGTGTATATGTCGCAGCCATATAACGTAATTAATCATTTCATGAACAGTCTAGTCAAATCAGGAAGTGCTGACACATTATGTAATGGAAGAAGTATTTCATTACTTGTCCAACAATTTTAAAGGTTACGTGAACAGCTGATTCATTGTGCACTGTTAGTGAACTGTTACACAAAGAGGCTGCTTCAATTTAGACAGTGTTCTATATGTTCAAAGTACTTACCTAAAATGGCTATCAACCACGACGATGTATTTTTTACTACATTTACTTCTACTACGAGAAGTAGGAGAACAAATAGTATGAATTTTCTTGGGCAGTCAGAGCACTGGACTTGTTCTGTTATTCTTTTTGACCACATATACAACGAGGGTCTAGGTCTAGATTATTATTGCCTAGCGCAATATTTTTATAAACGCATAGCTGTTCCCACTCTGTAGTGTATTCCACAGTAATCTGTGTTGTTTCTACAGTAGGGTGAGAATCTTGAGCGAAAAAATTACCGAGAATATCATCGACATATTCAGATTCTTCGAAAGTATCCTGTAACGCATTCTGCAGTTCTTCTTCAAATTATAATGTTTTCGCGGGTGAGATAAGAATATTACTTGAAGAATGTCCTATTTTCGGATCCATGTATCCTTTGTATGGCGAACGCGAAATTGCTCGATTTTGCCACCGAACAAACTGCAATCTTTCCGACCATTTCTTAGTTATTGTCATCCATCCACGCACATAACATATTGTTTATATCTTAAATTGGACATTTCTATACTTCCTTGACTTTGAGAGTGAACAATTAAGCACTCTCACTAAATTTGTTTTAGAACTGTGATAATATGGTTTACGAATTTCCGTCCATTTTGTAAAATTTTCGGAGGCCCTATGAGAAGAAAAATTCTCAACAATTCATTAGCAACTTCTTCTGCCCTTTTTGTTTTTAGTGGCCGTAAAAATGGAAATTTTGTCGAAAGGTGTTGATAGTTTAATATCCATTTATACTTTTTCAATAATCAGTGGCGCTGCATCTTCGTGGTTGGTCCCCATTTTGAGACTTTGCAGGAATCGTGTACATACAGAACACTAACTGTCTAAATTGAAACAGACTCTTTATGTAACAGCTAAGAGTCCACAATAATTCAATATTTCATGTAATGCCTATAATTATTAGACAACTAATGAAATAATTTTCAATTACATAACGTGCCAGTACTTTTTGATATGTCTAGACTGTTCATGAAATAACCAATTACGTTATATCGCTGCGACATATAGTTTCTTACGATAGTAATGTTTATATTTGAAGAAAACAATCGCCAATTGGTCGACGATAAAGTAACAAACACAAAGAATACAATATTTTCTAAACAATTGGCATTCGATAGTATTAAAAATGACAGCATTGAACAATTAAATTCTACACTAAAAGCCAAACATCCAGCCAAACTAAAAGCCAACATTTGGAATACTAGAATTCTGTAGATATGATTCGAACTAGTATTGAATCCAGAAAGAAAACATCACACCCATACAGTACACACATTATTGTAGTAAGTAAATTTTTAAAGTTTAGAAGGTTCAATATTTTCGATTCATAACTTTTTGCAAAGCATAGTTCACATGTTGTAAGTATTCCTTTTATAACAACGTTTCCTTTTTTATTTTTATTTTTAGCTTATATGGACGATATTGCTATCTAGTGCCGTTTATTCTGCGTTCTTAAAAAAAGGGCGGACGTCATTAAAATTAGTTTAATTTTTGTGACATGGTCCATTTTCTCGCTAATACGAAGAACTGAAGAACGCTTAAAGAACAAACAAATAAATTCTTACCCGTACGGGCGCGAACTTCCGTCTAATAAGCTTTCAGATTACCAGTCGGTCATCACTGAGATCATTGAGATAGTTTTTGTTTCCAACAATTCATGCAATTTAATCAGTTGTAGTAATATAATGAAGTTGATTGTATTGGTGTTTTCCAAGTAGCATTAAGTGCAAACTGAGAATAGCTCTGCACTTGAAAACTTCAGTGAAGTGTACAAAAACCGCGAAAATCTACGCTCAACTATAACAACTAGCAGCGTAATATAATATTACAAAATACGTCATATTGCATTATTTGTGTCTTTTTTTAAATAATAATCCCAGTTCTCCCATGTTCTCAAAAACACTTGACCATTAATACAAAAGAAGTAATTTTAGAAATGAAACCAAGTTTTATAATAATTACTATGTATGTATTGTATTTCTAACAGTTATGTTTAAATCTGTGCATTGTTAGGTCGACAGTCTCAGATACTGAGGACAAGAATAAAGACAGCATAAAAGGAAAATTATAGTTAGTATCAAGCCGCTTTACCGTACTGCTACAATGGTTTTTCAAGAATGTAGATAGAGATAGTCAGGCTTGAAACAAGGACTTCTAAGGCTACATTTTGTGTAACTAAGATCCTATATCAAGACAAAAGTTAGTATAAGTTTTCAAGGAATATTTTAAATGCACAATGACGTACACGTACACAATCGGCTATGCTTACTTGCACGTGTATAACAAAAGCAATAGATCCACTTGGAAATGATACAAATAATACAATTTCTTTACTAATATGTTTGCTCATGCTACGTAATGTACGACAATTCATTGGTATATACATACACGTTGGACAATTGCTGTCTAAGACATTTCAAGGTTATTGACACTTTTGTGTCGAGGTTTGCTTTTATGCATATTTTATACTTGCACTCCTTACATTTTATAAATAAAAGTCAATACATTCCCTTTTATATGTGTGCGGTATATACACTGACGTTTTTTTTGTGTAAAACCAATTGTTTCCTATGTCCAGCATCTATTTATAACTGTGTCGCTAAGAACGGTAAATATGTATAATAGCTGTAGTCGCGTTTTTTTTACTAGCAATTATAAGTTAAAACTAAATTAATTATAAAAGAACTGAATTTCTTTACAATGCAAAGAAAATTACATCAAAAATTTTTTGAAAATCGAAGAAATATTCTTGTTTCGAATTTTGTCGTTGAATATGTTTTGTTTTTATTTTAATATCATCTTCGCGATATTTCCGTTGTTTTATTTTTAAAAATTATATTTTAAGTCACATATCGTTTTCTCAATCTTGTATTGTGCTAGCAAATTATAAGGTTTGAAGGTTAGAGATTCCAGTGCAAGTTCTACTATTGATTGATTTGTGCAGAATTATGGTGCACATTAATAACACTACTTCACAAATTTAAATTCGTTTGCTGCAATTTTAATTTTAATAGATGATATTGACTAAATATATGTTATGATTTTAAATTTGATTTAGATTTTTTCATATAACATTGGAATACAACGCAAATTCCGAAGTCTTCTTAGGGTCCAATTCTGGTAGTGCTATGGCCGTCTTTTGATATAGCTTCTCAAATTTCTTGGTCTGCTCTCTAGTAGCGTTAATCAAGTGATGTTCTGCGTGTTCGTAACTAATGCGGTCTACCGTTTTCCCAATATCCTCAGGTAGTAGTCGGCCCATCAATGGGCAAGATGCCAATATCAACATTACAATAGAGATAGAAGAGAATGGCTGTTTACCTTTTCTGGATGTATTGCTAAAACGCCACGACAGTGGAAAATTGGGACATGGAGTATACCGCAAGAAGACGCATACGGACCGATATCTACATGCAGCCTCACATCACCATCCACAACAGAAAAGATCTCTGGTCGCCACACTATTACACAGAACGAAAATGATTAGCGATGCAACCAACAAAACCGAGGAAATTCAACATGTGAATGATGCACTGCAGAAGACCGGCTATAAACCACAGGAGATTCGGAGATTCGCTGGAACTAAAAAGAAACAGAAGGATGACTCAGAACTAAAGCCAGCAGGATAGGCACACCTGCCATATATTGCTGGAGTCGCTGACAGGCCGAAGAAAACCCTGGAGAAGAAGAACGTCAATATCAGGTTCAGCACAGTCAAGTAAATAAAAGAACTGCTTCCATCCAACAAAGACTCGATCCCGAGACTACAAGCTAAAGGCATCTACGAACTTCAATGCCAATGCGGGAAATCGTATATTGGACAAACCGAGCGCAGTATACCTACAGTGCAGATTCAAAGAGCATTGCAGAAATGTCGAACAGAGAAATACTGGAAAATCTGCACTAGCTAAGCACTACCACATCGGAAGCACTCACATAATAGACTACAATGACGTGAAGATACTAGCCAGAAGCAATCACTACTACCACGGATAGTGAAAGAATCAGATACGGATCAGAGAACGATAATGGACATGGTTCAGCGGACTGGAACGGATACGCATTACTGAAGCGGAGCAGGAACTGAGTATATAACGAGGAGCAAAAGACATCAACATCAGTCTTTAGAGAACTTCTGGAGAAGCCTACGGTATGATCAGCGAAACGTCAAGTTTGTTACAACAACCACGGCAACACCAGAAAGATACATCTTTATAGAAAAGCATTGCTTATACAAATGTACACATGCAACTACATGTATACTGTCTAAAATACATAAATAGTAAATACATAGTATTAATCGAAATTCTAATACAATAATACAGTTGTCTCTTTGTTTGCAAAACCCGTTTATTTCTTTTCTTCTATGTTATACACAGATGCAAACATGTCTCTTTTCAAACACCAACAGTAGTCAGCCATCATTTTTGTATTCCACTATCCTTGGTATCTCTGTTTCGTCTATTTAATGTTCTGATGGAATATTTTTCCTTATTTTTCACTCATTTGTCCACGATTTTGTGGAAAAAATTCAGATATTCATGCAAAAAGTTAATTTTGATGCTCATATCGCAACCTAAATCGAGAAATTTCCGTAACACCTTTTGAAGAACTTTTACATTATTCCGTGATTTGTGATTTTCTAAACAGTTTTCCCTTACATTTATGAAGGCAATCCAGGTTTTCGCTTCAACGATTTTCTCCGAAAGCAACTTGAGATTGTTATAAGTTCCTTTTAAGGGGACTAATACATGAACAACTGTCCTTGATAAATATTTATCACCATTATACAAGGGAACAGCCTTTAAACTAGTCTTAGACTACTTGGACCTTCTTTTAAAAAGTACTTCATACTCACTTTTACGATTTCTGTACCAAAAAAATGACGTACGTGCAACGAGCTTATAAGCCTCGGCTAAAATTATAGTTATGTACAGTTGTGCGCGTATCTTGGCAATAATTTGTTACTAAATCGTGTAAAATCTTTACATGATCTTTACGTTGAAGTAATTACTAATTTTTTTTTGTGGTCTTTTTATACTGCCCGGTTCCAACGATTGACATTTTCAATATTAAAGGGTTGGCTATTTCTAGGACGATTTTCTTGTTATTTTCTGCCCCTTACTTATCGAAACACCATCTAATTCCTACATTAACGGTTATTGATTTATTTAAACATTCATGCGGATATTTTACGGCATCTATAAATATTGCGAATGTTTTTCATAATGTCAGTAAATCAAATCGATAGTTTTTGGTAAATAAAATCGCGTGTCATAGAAAATGTCTGTTAACATCTAGGACAGGACAAACCTGTAGCGTAGGAATTGAAATGTTGTTGCTCTTTGTTCTATTTGATAATTCAGTTTTAGTTTTATTTAGAGATCTTAAAACCGGTTCAGATTTCAGCGACGCTAAATAGACGGAATTTTAAAATAGTTATTGACTTAATACAATGTCTCTTAAAAGAACTAAGGGTAATCTATCGCACTGTTTTCTCATTTTTTTTAATGTGTGGTGGGTGCTTAGTTGCAGTGACTCCGTAAGCTGTATAGCTTGTCTGGCTATCACTGCAACTCTTGCGGTGTAGTTTTGTATGTGTAAGTTGTGTTTAAACGGCTTTGTGACAGCATCATATCGCCTTTTATGATACCGCGCTGTTAATCACTTTGCTCCCAATAGCGAATGGCAAGTCGATCCGGGATTAAACTCTCTGAAAAAATGTCACCGTCCCTCCAGAGAATTGAAGTTTTTAGCAGCTCATAAGTGGAATAAAGGACTAATGGTACATTCATAGTGACGCGACAAAGCAAGCAACTAGCGGCGAGACTAGAGCAGCGTTGAAAACCAGAACTTATAGTGAAAGCTTAGCGTTTATAGTGCTAGAGCCATAATTTCAACATCTTGTTTAAGTCGCTACTCTAGTTTCGTCGCTTGTCACTCTCTTCGTCGCGTCACTATCAACGTACCCTAACGCGTCGATTAAACCTTATAAAATGTGTATAGATGGTCAGTACGTAGTTGTAATAGTGAGAAACTGTAAAATTCCGGTGTAAACAATTTAAAAATAATCTATGAAGGCAGAACAGTCGTGAGTTAAATACGAAAACAAGTGCACAGTTGCACAGTCAATATTACTATAGATCGCTACAATGAAGTAGTTGATCCGAAAACAATAAATAGATAAAATAGAAGCCAGGTAAACTTTGCGATAGCTTCGGCAGTCAGTAAAATTGTAAAATTTGGTAGGTAAAATTAAAGAGCAACGAATTAAAAATCATTTTAATTCGAAATACTTATTCAGTGAAAGCAATTGACATTTAATATGTGACAAGTAATATTAAAACATATGGCCATGCTTTCAACAAAAATATCTAAAAACAAAGAAATCATTGGGATATGGTACTCAATAATGGTAATAATTCTGTTGAAGGACTAGGGAAAAACATGGCAACTTATTATAAATGACACTTAAATTACCAATATCGGTTTTGAAATTGACCGCGTTTTTTTGTGTATATTTCATAAATTAATCTCTTTTATAATTATTTTGCTTTTTCAAAATCTTAATATTTTCAAAATCAAAGTTATGTCGTCTATCTTTAGAGTGATTGGACAAAGCTGATTCAGCGGTGATAATATTTATAACAGTGTATTATAAAGTCCTTTCTTTAAATATTGTTTGATTTGATCGATGTATTATATGGGGGCCATAAAGGGTATCTGCAATTATTATATTGAAAATACTGATGCGCACTTCCTTTTAGTACAAGTAATGTTCTAATCTTAAATATTTATTTTAGCACTGGACCATCTGAAATTAGTATAATGACAACCGATTCTAAGCAAGAAAGTTTATATTTTAGTTTGACTTGTGCATTAGTTTTTGCAATTTTAGATTTTTCTTATTAGTTCTATCTACTATACAAATAAACATGTGCTCCGTTGTGCCGGTATTAATTGATCTTCTAATATATTGCAGCTAATTTTCAAATACAAATGCAATTGCGTCAACCGATAATGGACATAAGATGTAATACCGCGGCATGTTATTATGTAAACATTTTCATTGAGGCGTATAGTGCTGTCGCAATGACGAGACTCTACTAAAACATACGATTTGTTTTATACAGGAAATTCCAGGAGTACGTCCGATGAATAGAAAATCGTCAATTGAAGGACGTCCGATTAATAGGCATCTGTGAGTGCACTGGCGAATTTTGTTATGGAAATATAGTAGGATGTAAAAAAATCGTATATTTCAGTTCAGAGTGTTTCCGATAGGGGCGCCAGCATCGAATCGCGTATACTTTCCGCCATATATTTTTCTTTCATTCTACGGAATTTGTGACGTCCGCGAAAAAAGCGGGGGTTTACTTCTGGGTCACAGCACCTTCTAAAGTTTGGGCAATTTTTAAATTTTTATGAATATTTCCGAAACTACGATAAATATTAAAATTCTCTGTTGCAAAATTATAAACGATGGAGCAGTAACCCAATATTGGGCGATTTCGTAGTTCAAAAAAATCGGGTTAAAAGTTTCCCAGCAAACAAAATTCAAATTTCACGCAATTATTTTTAGTAACTACAACATAATCGTATAAAAAGAACTATTAATCTGAAACAAATTTATAGGTCATTTCATGTTTCAGCGTTGAAGTTACTAAAAATAATTGCGCGAAATTTGAATTTTGTTTGTTGGGTTACGAGTCACGTATTTGTTTCATTTTAAAGAAAGTGCATTTAATATTAAGATTTCGTTCACTATGTCTTAATACTGTATATTTATATTCATTCGTTTTATTTAATATATTTGTTATTTATTTACTTGATGCATTTTCATTCATTTAGTTGCATATTTGTCTGAATATTTTGTGTGATTATTTATTGTTAAAATATTATAAATCCTCCATTTACCGCACGTCCGGGAAACGTATAAAGAAAAGATTATAAGAGAATTTGTAAAGTAAGTACATGTTTTTCTTTATTACGTTAAGAGCGCTTACGACCGACATTTTTGCTAGTCAGGGGAACAATTTCTCTATTTCGGTATCAGTAACTTTCGTCGTCGTGGGTTCACGAGCGGAATTGCTGATATACCGTGGCGCCCAAGATTTTAAACACAGTAGCACATTTAAGACCGTTCTTTTACAATATGGTGCCCAACGTGCGCCGTTCTTTTACAAGTGAAACCAATAAAACATGCTTTTAAAATACACCAATAAAAAAAATAGTATTCGTGGATAACTGGTCATTAAAGCACTTGCTGAAAAATCGCGGGTGTTTTAATGACCCCATTATCCACTCATACTTTAATATACTCTTAAATGTATAGCAGCTGAAATATACGAGATTGCAGAACAGGTAGTTGAGTACCTATTAGCATTGATTAATTGATTTGTCATCTAAATGGAGATTTTTCGCCACTGTGTATTTGGTTGCATAAACGTATATTCACGCATTTATGAATAAAATCTGTAAAGTAACCGCCTACTTCGTGCACATAGGCGAGAATTCAATTTATATACTTCTCTTTATATATATATACACACACACACCGCAGTTAGACAGTATCTTTATCATATATAAGTATATTTGTTTCCGGAGCACCGTAAACAAAATGCTGATTTGACTTATAGACGTTAAAAAGCGTTTGTGTATTTATTTTTAAAGGAAAAGGTTGTTTTCATTTTTTTTGAATATATATTGGTAGTAATGCCGACAATTTTTGCAAAAGATTGATGAAGAGCAATTTATACCTAAGCGATTCTTTGTGTAATTAGCAATTAAAAATTAAAAATATGATCAAACGTCGGAATATTATTCGTATTTAATAATGATACAGTTGCAAATAGCAGTAAACATTAATTTTTGAATAAATATAAGGGGCCAATAGATAAATAACACAAAAACTTAAGTTAACTCAAATTTTACTTAATTATTAATAACATAACATCACAAACAGTAATAAACCAGATAAAAAATTTAATTGTTCATCCATACATTCAGTTTGTATGCTTTTGCCTTTTCAACCGAAATTTTATCTGATGCTCTAAGTATATACAGAATATAAACGAATATCAAAATACAGAGGCTGTCGGGAAAGATTTAAAAATATAAAACTTGCGATACCTATAATTATCTTTTAATTCCTGATTTATTTCCACTTAGAGGTCAATAAAACAATAAATAATTAAATACCAATTTATTCCATAACATATATAGCAAATTTAGTAATGGAGGACTTAGAGCAGGTCTCACTTGACAAACTAAACTGTCATGTGCAATTTTATAAGCGGTATGTAGATGATTGTATATGCTGCATACCAAATGATAAAATTGAACATGTTCTACACACATTTAACACATATCATGATAGGTTAAAATTTACTTTTGAAAGAGAAAATCAAAATTCTATAAACTTTTTAAATGTAAAGATACTACATGATAACACACAAATAAAAACAAACTGGTACATTAAAGACACTAGTAGTAGTAGACATTTAAACTATTTTTCAAACACTTCGGTAAATTTTAAAAAAAGCGTAATTAACAGTTTAGTAGATCAGGCTATTAAATTAGCTCACCCTGATTTTAGAAAAGAAAATTTAAGCAAAGTAAAAACAATACTAGAAAAAAATAGTTATCCTAAAGAGTTTTACAATAAATTAATCACACGAACGATACGAACGATTAATTCAGCAATGTATTTTCTAATTATTTATTACTCGAAAGCAAAAAAGTTATTTTGGTTTATCTATTTTAGGCTTCAAAGTTATGATAAGCAGGCATCATTGTGAGGAATGGTTGTTTTAGCTGTGAAATTCACAATCATTTAATGTGAAGGTGTTTGGTAGAATATTACACCTTTACCTACACACAAGGCCATTGTACGATGCAAGGAACAGTGAATTTGGGGGTTATTCCAAGAGAAGACTTCTTGTGTACATATGTTCCATTGCACAATAAGACCATGTCGAGGACAGTAACACTGAAATAATTGTACCGTAAGCTAATATATACTTTTTATTACAATTTATACTGTAATCACTACGATATTACTCTTAAACGGAAGCTTAAATGTTACCATCGACACAAATATAAACTTGCATTGGTTTGTTACTTAACTCATATATATGCATATATTTTTTGGATTATCTGCATAGAATGTCTGTATGAGTAGAATTATCTAGAATAATTCTAATATTACATTTAAGATAATAAGTTTACGTTCTGTTATCGATAAATGTAACTATGTAGCTTCGATTCTAGTGTTGTGTTTTTGTATTGAGCCCCCATTGTATTAGTATCGTAGCCACCTTTGTTGATTAGTAGTCCTCGTAGTATTTTTGTCTCGAATATAATATTTACATTGACAATACGATTGCAATCGGTCGTTCTCACCTGAGTCTACCAAATCAGCTGATCGATATTTAGAGTTATGTACTACTATAAGCAACAGTAGAGATGTGCACTCTTATTAAATATTTCAGATGTGTTGTTTAGTATAAGAGTGTGTTCGTAAAGGCAGATGAGAGGTAAGGTAAGAGTAATACGAGGTAACGATGGTCACTTATACTTTCAATCTAACATACACGAACGGGTAAGGTAGAGTAGGAACGTACTCAGTGAACTGTCACATAATCACACATAACCTAAGTATGTAATTTGACATTTGTCAATAATGTTTTTTTTTGTAATAATTGTAAAAAATATATTCTAAATGGAGAAAAAAAATAAAATAGTAGTGGCTGCAATAACTGCTGTAAAATATTATATTGACGTTGTAACAAACATATTATGTGATGATGAAGAGGAAACCAATATACCCGTCCGAATTGAAAATTATGTGGACAAAATTATACCTAACTTTACCAACGAGCAATTTCGTCAGCATTTTCGTATGAATCGATCTACTTTTGAACAACTACTACCTCTGATATCTCTTTCCATAAGTACGACACATATTGGACGACCATCAATTGCCATTGAAAAGCAATTATTGAGTGTATTGTGGATTTTAGCAACACCAGATTCATACAGGTGATTTTTCCAGAACTTTATAAAACATAACTACAGTTTACTTACAATTTATTTGTATGTTTATGGCAATTGTTTCAGATCTGTAGGTGAAAGATTCAACTTGAGTAAATCTTCATTATCAGAAAATTTTGTTAGAATAATTAATGCACTCAATAAAATTGCTAAGACTGTTATCTGTTGGCCAAGAGAGGAAGAAATGGAAACAACAATAAATGCCTTCCAAAATATTGCAGGGATGGATAATGTTGTGGGAGCTATAGAACATTTATACCTATAAAAGCACCACATAACGACCCTGAAGTTTATAAAACAAGAAAATTAATATATGCCATTACTTTGCAAGCAGTCTGCAATGCAAGTTTAAAATTTACTGATTGCTTTGTGGGTTACCCTGGGTCAGTCAGTGACACGAGAATTTTCCGTAATTCTGGTCTGTATAAAGAAATACTGCTAAATGAAAGAAAATATTTTCCCGACTGCCGAATGTATATAATTGGAGACAAAGCCTATCCATTGTTAGGATGGTGTATTCCTCCATATATTGATCTCGGTAACTTGACTGTGAATCAGTTAAATTTTAACCGAACATTATCAAGAACAAGACAGGTGATTGAAAGAGCGTTTGCTTTATTATTTGGTAGATTTCGGCGTTTAAAGTTCTTAGACATGAATAAAACTGAGCTAATACCAGCAACTGTAATGGCCTGCTGTGTATTACATAATATTTGCTTAGACAATGAAATAAATCTACAAGAATTTATGGCTGAAGGAAATGTTAATGTTGATGGAAATGATTCTGTAGAGGGTCAACATTATGGAAATCTTGATGAACAAACTAGAAATGGTAATATTAAGAGAAATGAATTGTGCAGGAGTTTTACTAGACAATAAACATTTTTCTTGTTTTAAAATATTTTTTATTTTGTGTTCAAATATGTTAATAAAATTGTTAAACTTAACATAGTTTTCGTGTAATAGAAATTATGAAGTAAAATTAAAAAGTATTCTAACAAGGTAAAAACAATTCTAATTTAACAAAAAAAGTATTAAAGTTTATCTATTAATTTTTGGAACATTGATTCAAATGATTCTTTTATTTCAGTTAACATTTTTATTTTTTCTTTGTGTCTTCTCTCTGTATCACTTTCCCTTTTTCTTTTTCTTGAGCATGTTTCTGTTATTTCAGTCGTGTGTGTTTCACCTACAACAAATGTTCTTTAAATTGTACACATGTAGGTATTACAGATGTATGTACCTTCTACATCAGTGGTAGTATCACTTTCGATTGCATCACTTCCTGAAGTGTCCCTGATAGCTAAAGGTGTAACATTTGGTTTTTCACCTAAAATATCATCCAAAACATCACCATAGTCAAAATGTATAGGCGCTGCTCCACTTCGTTTTTTATTGTCTTTCCATTTCATGTACCTCATTTTTAAATACTTTATTCTATCTTTGACTTGTTGTCTTGTAAAAATAAAACCTTTTATCTTCAAATCATCAGATATTTGCTGATAAACTTGATCATTTCTTTTTGATGTACATTGAAAATCATTATAATGTGTTTTAAATAATTGCAATAATGCTAAGGTTTCCTTTTTTCCCCATTTGCAATGTACATTCTGGTTATCTTCAGGGTTTTCTTGTCTCATATTATATAAAATATTTCTGTTAATCTCTTCTGCCACTTGGAAACCAAAAATCTGATTTATTTCTGTACTTATTGGAATCATACTTATTTCATTTGCTAACAAAACGGAAATCATGCATATATGTTATTAATCTTAAAAATTATTTTAAAAAACTTACTCGTTTTATTTCTTATTAAAATATTATTATTCACAGCTACAATCTCATTATTTGGATCTCGTACTATCTCATGGGAACATGTTGATATTTCATCCATTTTTCGTTTGTGTTTGAATATCTTCTTATAATAATATTTATGTTATGACACGACTTTATTCGGATGATTGTTTCGTGGGGCTCATCTAGTTTTGTTTGTTTATATAAACATAACCTTAATACCTTAACCTTGCATAATTTTGTATCTTGGTACGATTTGCGCAAGCGCTACCCTGTTTACCGCACTCCAAACCGAGTTAAGAAAGGAACACTCTGGTATACCACTTCCGTGTTCGTAAATGTCGATAATCGGGAACATATTTGATTTTACGAACGGGTAAGGTAAACTTTGGATACACCTCGGATAACGCAAGGAGCTTTTACGAACGCACTCTAAAGGTCTGGTCTTAATCAAGCCCGATACGTTATTGCTTAAAATAGTGATTTATTTGAAAATGTAATAACCCTTATTCTGCTATGGTGTCTGTATTGTTATTTAGGTTAGGTTGACATTTTAGTTTGGTTTATATTTGTATGTGTATCATGAATATATTTACCACACTCTTTTATAGTATTTATTTGTTTAGCTAATAGCCATTAAAATTGAATATTTTAGCTATTTTTTGATATATTTCTAACTATGTATTTGATATATTTTCATGTGTTAACATTAAATATATTTCATTTGTTAAAGTACTTATTTCTTCGTATTACAAAACACACCTTTATTGTTGTTATCTGTGTACGAGAACAGTTCATTTAAAACATATTTTTTAGCTTTTAATGGCACATCGTTATATTATTAGTATTCTTATATCTGTTGTTGCGATGAGACATGTTTGTGTTGTCGTTTGCCTACATTTACTGAATGCTATAAGGTGATATTGATGCAATAGTATCTATATACTGCCTTTTCATCAACATTAAATTTGTACTAATTTAGTGTGACGTAGTACGTATATACACAGTAAAAACTGCGTACGTATTAACACCACTTTCTAATTTTCTAGTTACACTAATTAATATTTACTACAAATTTAGTGTTGACGAAATGGCAGTGTATATTATTGCATCAATATCCTTATAATATTCAGTAAATGTAGGCAAACGCTATCACGAACGTGTCTTATCACAACGACGGTACGATGTCGTATACAGATATACTATATTCAACATTCCCTTCCTCGAGTGGGTGAGTATCGGCCGGACACATCAAGCCAACGTCACGTGCCGATCAAGAGCCGACTTTGCTCTAAATATCGGTCGACTATCATTGCGTGATATTCGCCCGCTATTGCAAAATGTTCACACCTTCGTATCGGCGTGATATCACCAGCTAATATCATGCCGACTAACAGCCGACAGGGAGCCGATATTGGCCCAATTTTTTGTGCTACTAGGGATTATGTGCCAAAATGCTATGACATTTTACTACTGGTAAAGAAATTATGTATATAACTCGTACATAAATAAATTCGTGGCCTCGTTTTTATTATAGCCTCGGTCGCACGCTCGCTCGGCCATAAATTCGACTCGGCCCTAGTAGAAAGTACTACTTTATGTACTTGTTACATAAATAGCTATTTCTTTCGATTGTAGTTTTCAAAATTTGAGTCTACTATTTGAACACGTTATGCAACATTGCGAAAACTTTTTTATATATACTAAAAGTGACAGTTTTAGCGCAAGTTAATCGGATTAAAAATTTAATTTTTTAATACTAGTGCAATTATTTTTTTAACACTAGTGGTAGTTACTTTATTATTTGTGAATGTTAATATTTACATTACCATTACCATTAAAATGAAATCGCACTTTTAACAATTACATATATCATAAATAACTATTTAATAATGTTTGGCCCGCATTTTGTTAATAAACTTGTGAATAAGCAAGCTTGAAACAAACTACAAAGTGTCCAAGATCAAGTGCACCAAATTGGCAACGCCAGATTTAATTTGGTAAGACTGTAATATTTCCTGCCCTGACTAGATAACTTCATTCTGATTATGTTTACTTGTCAAAAGTAAATATCTTATGTCAAGATTATGTTAGCATACCTTTCTAATTAAATTTCATGCACTGTATTCAATTCCATCAACGAGTTGATAACTTTTTTTCAGAAAAACCAAATACTGATCATAAAATTTACTAAATAAACGCGAAAGCTGATACAATCACTAACAAAAACGTTAATACAATAATGACAGTGAAAACTGACAGCAGTAGGAGGGGTTAACTTAAACCTGTCCAACATATAAAAATAAAAGTGAACTATATTTCATCGAAGCAGGGTTTTTTGTGTTGCTAACCCAGTGCACTTCGAGTTGAACACTATGTATTAAATACATACAATAATAAATTTTATGATGCAACTGTTATATACTTTATAAAACTTTGTAAGGCTTGTACTCGCAAAAAGCAAAGCACGTGTTAAAGCGTACTTTAACACGTGTATAATATTCTTCCTACAAACACAATTATTACACAATTTCAAAATTTTAATAAAAAAAAGGATAGATAAAAGTCTTATGGCAGCGTATGACAACTCATAGAAATCAATTAACATTAGTTTCAACAGCAAAATGACAGGAGCTCTGGCAAAATAATAAACGTGTTTGACAAACAAACTAATTCATTTCCATGAGCTGTCATCAATCAATTTTCGTTAAACTTTTTGTTAAAATTTTGAAATTGTTTGTAGAATAAATTGCTCTACTCGCTAAAGTT
This sequence comes from Holotrichia oblita, assembly GCA_023690525.1. Lineage (NCBI taxonomy): Eukaryota > Metazoa > Arthropoda > Insecta > Coleoptera > Scarabaeidae > Holotrichia > Holotrichia oblita. Next base: position 45,342,419 of record CM043021.1, read on the forward strand.
CGTGCAGCAAACCTTTTACTCGCAAAATGAAATAACACTTTTAACACTTGTATCGTAAATAACTATTTACTGCAAACATCCCTGTAATAAAATTTACAAAGAAGAGTAAATTTACCCAGAATGCTGCTTTAAAATCTCACGAGAATATACAAATGTAAAAATATGCAGAGCATTCAACTGGAAAAAAAAAACAAGTTAAATACAAATTCTATAATACCCCCATCTAGATTAGAAATTTGTTTTAATAATAGCTTGCTTAAAACCAAGAAACCTTTATGTGAAAATTTTATTGAAAATTTATACCAACAATTCAAAAATATTTCGGTGTTACGATACATTTGAATAACCCTGTATATATAATCTTATGTTATTTTTTGTCTCAACTATATAGAAGTACGTTGTTTTATGTGTTTATGTATAAACTCCTTAATACGTAAGAATGCGCATTTTTCATTTTAAGATAAACCTTTACCTTGATGATTTTCTCTTGGGGCAGAATGTTTTATGGAACGAGTTTGTATTCGCTTTGAGTATGATGTCTCTATCAGAATTAAAACCCATTCTTCTAGTGTAGTACATACATATGTACAACATACGTGCACATCTAGAATATCCTATAAGAAAATTATTTCCTTGTTGTCAATTGCTTCAATATTTTAATCACAACTGGGATTTGTAATGAAACTATCGCTTAGGTACTCTACTATTGCCACAAAACAATGTTCTTTCTTCAAGTAAGAATCTCTTAGTCAGTGTTCATATTTTACGCTAGTTTTTCATTTCATGAATTTCGAAAATTATGAGAGTACTTACGTTAAATATAAATGTTTTGACGAATAATATTCCTGTTAAGTTAATTGGAAAAATTTTGAAATAATTATTTTATATAAGCTTACTGTTCGCAAAAATTTAATAATATATACTTCAGTATTTGATCATCATTAATTTTACCAAACTTATGTTATTTCTTATGCCATTACATGTTTATATTTACTTACCTAATATTTTAGTCGTATATTCTATTATTAAGGCTAATAAATAAACGAAATTTTTAGTGTCGGTCATAATCGTAAAAGAAATGATCTTGATGATCTTGTTGTGCTCCAATTAATTGAAATATACAATTTTAAAAATACAATAAAAATATCAATGTGTAAGTTGGACTAGAAGTGTATGCATTGACGTTACAGAAGCAAGAATAGAATATTTCGGAAGAGTAGGTATTACCAAATGTAGTCATATAATACATACGCTATGTACATACACGTATAACTTTCAAACGTAACGTACTATGTAATTTAAATGTTTATGTTATATATAATAGATAACTTTCATGCGTGAGGAATTTGATTATTACAGCATCGTTACGATTATGTTAGAACAATTTTACTTGAAGTATATTTACTAATGTTACATTTTAAAATACTATTTGAAATAGAAACCACTATCGTACGTTTTTGAATTACTAAATGTTGTTTGACTTTCCTTTTACAAGTGAAGTACAAAACTTTAACTACTAAAATCTTAGCGCTCCGGTTTTTGATACCGTAGCTGTACATCGACAATTTAAATTTTGTTAGCAACATATATATTTAGAAGCCCTTATTTATATATCTATAGCTACTTAACTGATTATCTTAAAACTGTTCTTTTACTATTTTCTCGATACCTTGAGAACTGACAAATATTACAAAGTATTTAATTAATTCACATACAAACAAAGTTTCGTCGAAATCTATACTTTCGCATTGAAAGTCATCTTCTTGAGAAATTTCTTTATTTTTATGCGACTACAATATTTCAATATCATATTACTTTTAATCATCTTTTAATAGTATGGTGTCACAATGACAGAAAGTAAGTACTCTTTAGCAGCCCGAACGAAACCAGAGCTACAAAAGCATTTCTCATATACGACACACAACTGCTTTTCGCCTAGAATGCTTTCAAATTTTGAATTAAATAGATGTTTAATGAAAGACTAAAACTTAAAAACTATATGAAATGCCAAAGTATGTATGTGGATATTTGTCACCGGTTACAAAAATCGTGTAGCAAATACAGTTGCTGACACGTGTGAGAGTGGCGTATGTAATGACTTTTACACCAAATTGCAACTAATTCGTTGCACAACCTAGGTTGCATTACCGTGATAGGACCGTATAGACACCAAAAATTGCTGCTTGGGTATTGTCTAACTGCTGCATTTAAAATGTAAATATTCATTAAGCAATCAACATTTGCGGCAAATTTTACTGTTTTGGAAGTATGTATGTAAGGTAAATGAAATTAATTAATTCATATAAATGAAGTGTTTATTATCATTTTCTAACTATAAAATCCTTTTCACTTCACACACAGGTAGCACGCTCATGTCACATCGACGTTATTAATTGGGAATTTTTCTCAAAAGACGTCAGATCACCAAAATGTTACGGTATAAGGACGTCACTTTGGCGACGAAAAAATGGCGAAAAATTTTGTACGAAATAATGTCATCTTTTTGGTTGATTTACAAAGTTTAAACGTTAAGTCAATGTGTATTGCAGCTCAAATTTGAAAATAATCATTTTTCGATTTTGCAATTAATGTTTAGTAAAGTATTTGATTATTGGAATAAAAAACGCAAACCTTCACAGTAAAAAAATGACTGTAATTATAACTACATTTTAGTTTTCCTGTTGATATACAACTACAAAGTTTTAATTTACCCGCCGTCAGTCTTTAAAACAGCCACCGATCACCATTCAATCATATAACAGCTTGGTAACAAAGCTTGTTTCGTAAAGGGGCCCATCGACGGTCTAACATGTTGGTCGAGCATGTTGTGACCGAGCGGCTCGTCCAACATGTTATATCATGGATGTGCTCTCTAGCAACATGCTCGATGGATTTGTAGGGTTGGACGCTTGGCTCGATAGTTATCTCCAACTCTAACCGCGCGCCCAACATGTTGGATCGTGGATTGACAACTGTCGAACAGCTCGCCTGACAGCATATATGTATATAATACTACTATATGGAGCGTTTCTCTTCTCAAAGTCCGAAATCAAAACGGAATAGCGCTACATGCAGCTGTATATGTCTATCCCGCCTAAGTACCAAGGCTTATTCAATGCGCACGCATACTTGAGATAGACAATACAGAAAGTTATATCTTCCCTCTTTTGATGTTGTACCTTCCCTCCGTTGCGACGAAAAGTTCGTGAAAGCTAAAATAGAATCTCTTAGAGCGTTCTTTCGAAGAGAATAAAAAACAGAAGAGACGAAAAACAGAACTGGTTGTGGTCGAGATGATGTATACGAACCGACTTTGTGGTATTATGACCTCATTTCATTCATAAGTGATCAAGAAAACGTCGTTACGGGATGTTAAAAGTAAAAATTACTGTACCAAGCACATAAGAAAAGAAGGCTATGCCGTATTGATTAAGAAAGCAAAGGAATTGTATCCGGAGAGCGACGAAAAGTTTGTGAAAGCTAAAATAGAATCGCTTAGAGCGTCCTTTCGAAGAGAAAGAAAAAAAATAGAAGAGACGAAAAACAGAACTGGTTGTGGTCGAGATGATGTATACGAACCGACTTTGTGGTATTATGACCTCATTTCATTCATAAGTGATCAAGAAAACGTCTCTCATCTTTAGGAATTAGAAGCAGCGTTGAGTTATCACAGCGAGATATAGATGACGACGACGGGGAAGGTGAAGACACAGGCAAGCAAAATGAATATGCCAATGTAAGTGATTTGTTTTATTTTAAAACTCCTTTCAGATAGTTATCTAAACATTTATTTTGACACGTACTTACTAATATTACCTACTGCTTAACTAAATAGTATTCTGTTTCCCATGTAATATACTATGTATGTATATGCGCATTAGTAAAGCACCACTAGCGTCTATTTATCATTTCCTCTTGGAGTGTAACACTTCCTTCGTTGTTATAAAAACTTTTGTACGCATCCCGTACAACATTAGCGATTGATTCTTCTCTATTGGCTCTACCTCGTCCTCTCGGGTGAAGATCCACAAGTTCACGCACACACTGTCTCCACTCACCTTCTGTGATCTGGCCTGTTACAGTATCCTCGAAATCGAGACAACTTGAAGGTAGATATGACGGGTTCCTTCGTCTGAGAAAATTATGTAGAGTACAACAAGGAAGTACAATTATCTCTGCTTTCTGTACGTCGATATTTAGATTTGTCTGTAGTACTCTAAACCTGTTGGCAAGGATACCAAATGCATTTTCAACGACTCGTCTTTCACGACATATCCTATAATTGAATATTTTTTGATCGTGTGTTATGTGTTTGTTTGGGCTTCATTAAATTTTCTTTGAGAGTGAAAGCTTCGTCACCAATAAATGTGAGAGGTAAGCAAACATCTCGGTTGTTAGGGAAGCTTGTGAAAGCAAATTTAAGTACTTGTGTTCCAACAATTCTCCGAAATCGGTTTTATGAAGTACCCCACCATCAGATATTCTTCCATTTGTTCCAGCATTTACGTAAATAAACTCATAATTGGCATCAACCACCGCTAAAAGAACAATGCTGAAGAAGCCTTTATAATTAAAGAGGTATGAACCACTTTTAGCAGGCTGCTGTATAGCAATATGTTTGCCATCGCACCTACACAATTTTCAACTTGCCAGCACTGTTTAAATTTTGTTGCAATCTTTATCCAGTCTATCTTATTTCAGGGAAACTGAAATAAGGAACATAGTTTAAGTGGATGTAAAAGAAAAGAAACTTGGTAAATAAAAAGTCTGATAAGTCGACGAACTGTTTCTTCGACTCTAACTAAACAAGGTCACAAATAGTAGTTGCAGCACTGCTTCAGGAAGTTCACGATGCGTCCAGCATATTGGAAGCTACAATTACGTCCCCGTCCACAAGCCGCCCAAATTCCGCTTTTAATGATTTACCAGAAACAGCTACACCAGCATCACGGATATCGTCAAGGTGCAAAAAAAGAGGTCGGTGACAGATTTTGACAGGAAAAAAGGAAATTTCTTAGATGCAGCAACATCTGTACTAAACCAAAATAATAAGTTCAGTGCTTTTGGAAATAGTGTATCCTTTCAGCTGGAGGACATGGAACGACGACAGCGGGCGATAGCTGAGAAACTAATATCAGACGTCCTCTTCCACGGAAAATTAAGCAATTTAAAAGACTACTCCTTTATAGTTCTAGAAAACAAAAATCAGCAACGTAATAGTACTACTTATAACAACCAGCTCACCAATTCAAACTTGTTCAGTCTCAACCTTACTACCCAGGTTTATTTTATAATCAACATCAATTCGATGTTGACCCTTCGTATGCACACAACTACACACACGATGACTCTAACTATTACCCTCACCAAAATTACAACCGGGGCCCTCCCCAACATCCACCTGAAGAAATAGCTACCGTGTCTACGTTACAATCGTCTGTTGCTGTCACATCGGCTCAAATTTTAATACCTGAAACTGCTCACACGCTCGACTCAGAAGTAGCAACTGCATCAAAATCAAATACTTCAGGTACCAAAAAATCTTTCGCTTCGGGTGAAAAAAATAGGAATGAGAATCCAATAATCAGGCAGGAATTTATGAACAGACATGTTCAGTCTCAACCTTACTACCCAAGTTTATTTTATAATCAACATCAATTCGATGTTAACCTTCGTATGCACACAACTAAACACACTATGATTCTAACTATTACCCTCACCAAAATTACAACCGAAGCCCTCCCCAACATCCACCTCAAGAAATAGCTACCGTGTCTACGTTGCAATCGTCTGTTGCTATCACATCTAACTTCAAGTTGTGTGGATTTCGAGGAAACTGTAACAGGCCAGATCACAGTAGGTGAGTGGAGACAGTGTGTGCGTGAACTTGTGGGTCTTCAGCCGAGAGGACGAGGTAGAGTCAATAGAGAAGAATCAATCGCTAATGTTGTATGGGATGCGTACAAAAGTTTTTATAACAACGAAGTGATGGTTACATTCCAAGAGGAAATGATAAATAGACGCTAGTGGTGCTTTACTAATGCGCATATACATACATAGTATATTACATGGGAAACAGAATACCATTTAGTTAAGCAGTAGGTAATATTAGTAAGTACGTGACAAAATAAATGTTTAGATAACTATCTGAAAGGAGTTTTAAAATAAAACAAATCACTTACATTGGCATATTCATTTTGCTTGTCTGTGTCTTCACCTTCCCCGTCGTCGTCATCTATATCTCGCTGTGATAACTCAACGCTGCTTCTAATTCCTAAAGATGAGAGACGTTTTCTTGATCACTTATGAATGAAATGAGGTCATAATACCACAAAGTCGGTTCGTATACATCATCTCGACCACAACCAGTTCTGTTTTTCGTCTCTTCTATTTTTTTTCTTTCTCTTCGAAAGGACGCTCTAAGCGATTCTGTTTTAGCTTTCACAAACTTTTCGTCGCTCTCCGGATACAATTCCTTTGCTTTCTTAATCAATACGGCATAGCCTTCTTTTCTTATGTGCTTGGTACAGTAATTTTTACTTTTAACATCCCGTAACGAACGTTGATCTCTCTAAAGTTCTATAAATTCTGTCCAGAACCGTTTATTGTCACTAAACGACATTTTTGAATAACAATCAGTGCTGTAATCAATACTGCTCGAGGAACAATTGGGAACTTAAACCGTATCAGGCATATATGTATATGTAGGTGTCTGTAAAAGGTCTTTACACACGCCTACCACATATTCCTTAAACCAAAATAAGCAGATTTAAGTAAACTTATCTTAGTCCAAAGTCGCTTAGTTTTGGCGCTATGCGACCTTAAAGTTAAAATTCTGAAATCGTATTTTTATCGTAAATTCAAAACGGCTTATGCGATTTTAATAAGATTTGGCATGGTCAGTTAAGATTATTGGACGAATGTTTTGAGAAAAATTCAAGAAGATAGTAAGACCGGAAGTGAATTAAACACGCATGACCATAATGAAAATTAACATAATTTTGTTTGCTGTCTGTAGTAGAGACACGAAATAATCCTTATTCGATAGAGTATTCAAAAACGATCAAATTATGTCTCTCAGTCAGCAGAAAGTGTTCGCACAATATCGAATTAATATGAGCTCAATTGAAGCATCATGTTACTAATAATAGAACTTCTAAGTTAGCGGAAGTAAAAATTGAAATTATAAATTGGTAACAATTCGGAAACAGTATTAGAAATATACGAGATCAGTTTGCTGCAAAATATCCCGACAGACGTAGTATCAACGATATTACTATGTATGTATAGGCCCTGCTGGTCAACCATTCAACATGTACAATGGGAGTAATATTGGTTGTATAACTGCCCATGAGTTGACATGGGCAAATAATTTCGAACATAGGGGCTATGTACGGTGTTATAAAAACCACACTGTATATGCTGTCAGGCGAGCTGTTCGACAGTTGTCAATCCACGATCCAACATACTGGGCGCGCGGTTAGAGTTGAAGATAACTATCGACCCAAGCCTCCAACCCTACAAATCAATCGAGCATGTTGCTAGAGAGCACATCCATGACATGTTGGACGAGCCGCTCGGTCACAACATGCTCGACCAACATGTTAGACCGTCGATGGGGCCCTTTAAGTAGCGTGGAAGTGTTCTACAATCTTTTCGTTTATGGTAACGGTACCTGACGCTACCTAAACGAAGAACTAGTGATTAAATTTGTTTTATCGTGTTGTATTTGGTCCATTTTCACGTAACGAGACCAATGTAGAGATGAGTACTTGAGTACCTATGGTAAAATATGTTTATTTAAGAAATGAGATATGCAACATTGTGGGTCAAATTGTATGTTATGTTGGTGTAGCTCAAGATTGTGTAGTCAGCGGGGAATGGCGAAAAATTCTCTCTATATGTGCATATATGGAAATAGTAATTTTTTAATTTTAATAAATATTTTAAAGTATTTCGAGTTTGTTTTATTCATTACTGTAATTACTGTATAAACAATATATATATAAAGCTGACAGCGAAATAACGTCATTCTGAACACGTCTATAAGACGTCTAATTTTCACGTGACTTGGTCTGTGACATAATTACGTGATCCTACCGTCATTTAGACGTCATATTTAAAGTTATAAGGACGCAATCGATGCCAAAATTATGACGTAAAAGTGTCGTCACCGTGGGTATTGTTAAGCATACGATGTAGTTTTTTGTTTGTGTTCTCTTACATCTCATGTGCATTACTTTCTATAATTGCATCTATATAGATTATATAGCTGCTTTCTGCAAATACGAATCTTGAATTTGCCAAATATATAGTAATTGTAAGGTGTCAAACGTAAAAAGCAGAAAGGTCGCAACATAGAACATATTAAATGATTACCATCTAATTGCTTTGACGTTTATAATGCATAGCTGCACATATTACCATATGATCCTGTTGAAGATAACATTGAGCTAATTCATCATCGTACACTTCGTCAATGAACAATCTTTCTAAAATGTAAATACCGTATCTGTCAAACGCTTCGTGGTCAATATTTGTAACAAGAAAATATCTATTAAGGTGGGTCCACATTTGAACATTTTGCTCGATCGAACAGAACAAGCCGAACGCGGAATAACAAACGCAAGAAGCAAAACTTCGGCTTATTCGAAATGTTCGTTCTATTTGCTGTGTTCCCGGCATCGCCACGTTATTTTGTTTCCAGTAGTAAATTAGTATATCAATCTAGAATGCCTACCTAAATTTATACTCCAACAATGGACACGGCAGACTTTGTTGTGCATGCAAGCGCTTTTATCATGATATGCAAGTTATTAAAGAATAAAAAGGAAAACCCAAAGATAGTCTGGATAAGAAAATTATATAGGAATCGTTCAAATAGCATCTTACAATACAATTATAATAATGTATGTTAATTATATATTTAAATCAAACAAAAATGCTACTGGACCGAACAACTGCGAAATTGGCGAACACCGTGAACTGGCACAAACCCCGTCCAAACTGATCATTCGGCGAATACTTAATTTTTTTGACCAATTCCATTTTACCGACAAAACTCGGAAAACATTCGGCGCATTCCGTTCGGCTCGGAGGAACGTTTATACTAGGCAAATTCGCGTCACTCGCCTTATATATTCTGTTCATTCGAGGCAAAATATTCAAATGTGGACCCACCTTTAAATTGATCAAAACAAGTTCGCCGAATATAAAAACATGTAGGAGTACTACCCATATTTTAACTTCTTCTACGATAACGTTCTCAGTATAAATGCACAGTCGCTTGCAATAAATTTGCGTACAAGTCCTATGCCAATTTCCTTGTTTTTTCGATGTATTGAAATGTACTTTTCAAGTTGAGGTTAACGATGTCAACGTGACAGCATGTTTAATACATTGATAATCTAGTAACAAAATGCGACAAATTATAGATGTCAGATTACATCCAAATCACGGTATAATCAGGTACCTATTAATAAAGCGTACGTAATTTTATTGCAAGTGAGTGTATTTCATGCTGTATTGCAACTTAGAAGCTTAAAATCAATTTTATCTTTAATGGCGTATTACAGATAAATATATCAAACGGGATACTTACAGAGAGTATTAGTACAGTTCAGCAGTTAATTAAAAGGAATTGTTTAAAAGTATGAAAGGAACATGTTGACAGTTACGCCAATGAATAATTTCTGTCAAATTTAGTGATTTTAGACATGTCTCAAATTCTAGAACGTTAAATTTCCTAAAAGGCACATGACGTCACGTACAAACATGTACCAAAATACTTTATTTTTTAAATACCCCAAACAAGAGAAAGTCTAATGGAGTTAGATCTGAAGAATGAGGTGGCCACCGTCACCTACTGATCAGTCTGTCATCAAAAAACTCTCTCAGGTACTCTAACTTAGCATGTGCTTTATGAGGCGTAGCAACGTCTTGTTGGAAATAACCATTATGTATTTCACAGTTTTCGAGATATTTGCAAAAATGCGTTTTTCTAAATGGCTGGCGCGGCTAACGCTCACGGTTTTGGAAGACACAAATTTGGTTTTATACTATATACTATAGAGGGGGCACTCTCTGATATAATCTAATCGAAAAATCAACTGTGTGGATATTTTGCGGAGCGAATATCTAAAAATTCTGGACTATAAAATAATTGACATAACCACTGACACTCCTGTCATATGAAAAGTTGACTAAAAATGGATACATTTAATTTTAACTCCCACCACCCTCTCCTATCAATAGGTTTTCGTAGTTCAAGTTGTTAGCGTGTAGACGGTAATAAAGATGAAAATAAATAACAACAAAATGACAGCAAACGAAAACAACCAAATGACAGAAAGTATTTATTCAATATAGCTAACTGTAGAATGTAAAAATGAAGCAAACCAGGGATTTTTATGCTACCACTACACTTCACTTGAGAATGCTCGCATTGTAGATATATCATCTTCTGTTGATGTCATTGTCTATGCCGGACTAAACAGAATATCAACTTGAACTACGAAAGCCTATTGATAGGGGAAGGTAGTGTGAGCTAAAATTAAATGTATCCATTTTAATTTTGTCAACTGTTTGTATGACAGGAATGTCAGTGATTATGACAAATACTACGGCAAATTATAAAACCACTTTATAATTTGCACTTTTTCATTAATTTTGTATTCCATTAGGATAAAGTTTGATGGTTCTGTAAAGTATTTGACATGACCATTGACATTCCTGTCATATAAAAAGTTGACAATAATAGTAAAATGGATACATTTAATTTGAACTACCACCACCCAGGCCCGCTGCACAAGCGCGGTATTTTCAAGGGGGCGGCATCAGCGACAAAATCATATCTAATCATATCGAAAGGAAAACAAAACATTGTCATAATTTGCATGTCTACAATTGTACAAGGGACGGAAGGGTGGCATTTTCAAGGGGACGGCATCGGCGACAAAAACATATCTAAATAAAAACAAAACATTGTCATAATTTGCATGTCTACAATTGTACAAGGGGCGGCCTAATCGGTATTGCACGCGGGCGTTCAAACAGCTAGCGGCGGATCTGCCACCACCCTCTCCTATCAATAGGCTTTCGTAGTTCAAGTTGTTAGCCTGATACGTTACATATTCTTGATTTCATTTCGATACCTATTTTCAGGATCAAGTTATCGTGGCATATGAACAAGACCGAATCAGAATAGTTTTTACGAAAATGTAAAATATCTCTATAACTATTAGGAATAGGGGTAAGGTAGTTTATAAAATGTGGGAATATTTTTGGCGTACTATTCAAAAATGCCAAAATATACAGGGTAGGGCACCACATTCGACTCGGTTGATATACTGTTGGAGCACGTGTAGGTCCATCGGAAGCACGTTCCAAAATTATTTTGAAATATGAGTGTTCCAAAAGAAAGTTACACATTAAAGTTATCAACATTTAAATGAAACACCATGTATATTATTGCATATTTCGATGACGCAGACTAAATAAAGTCAAGTTACTATTATATTCCCTATACCTACGTACATAAAACAGTTTCTGAGATATTTAACAATTTTTGAAAATGTAGATCAATATTTAGAATGACAACCAGGCGTACGTATTTAAGTTACGTGTTTCAAGTTGCATTATTTCATTAGCACAGCCATTACATCTAATGTTAAAATAAAGATGCTCTCTAAAAATTATACAGGGTGGTTAAAATCTTACCTCTAACTGTGGATACCATTAATGCTCAAAAACTTGCTTATTTTAAAGGAAATATCCTGTATCTAACATTTCATTCTGTTTCAAATGCTATTAAGGTTCACCTATCTCTTATAATTTCTTTCTAAAAATCAATTTAGTGTTTTAATTGGAGAATGTGTACAAAAAATTTCGTTAATACAAGGTAGCTGTTTATCGATGTGGACTGTATGATATTTACTGCTACTCTCTATGTCATTCTCATTCTACCTATTTTATTTTATGGTATTTCATAATGTTCAGCGACCTCTAGCAATAACCGTCGCAACATGCCGCTCGGCTTGAGATTATTATGTCTTTTTTAACATTTCAACATTAAGAACTAAATACAATAGGTATTACATTAATAAGATAAGCTACAAATGATTTTTTTAACTTAATTCGAATACAGGGGCAGTATGCAAATGTTTGATAACGATCGCTTGTAAACTGCACCGTCACTACACCTGACACTACTCGCACCATTGCGTCACTGCCTGGATGAAGTTCTTGTACCCTAGCTGTCTTCCACATCAGTGGTGGGCAGTTTTCTTCTTTGATCAGCACCAAATCTCCAACAGCAATATCTTTGGATCCACGTTGTTTTCATTTAAAACGGTTCTGCATGTTAGAAATATATTCCAACGATCAGCGTTGCCAAAAATTTTGAATCAGCTGTTGCCGATGCTGATATTGGTTGATACGGCCTTCGTTTATGTGAATGAAGGCTTAAGTATTGAGGTGAGTACTCGTCCCACTAGGAAATGTGCGGGAGTCAAAGGTACAAAATCGTTAGGAGTAGAGGACAGAGGAAAAAAAGGTCTCGAGCTTAACACAGCTTCAATTTGAGTGAGTATTGTCATGAAGTCCTCAAAGTGAAATTTCTAAACTCGCAAAACCCAGCTCAGATGATGTTTTATACTTTTCACACACGCTTCCCAGAGACCTCCAAAATTAGGAGCTCTGGGTGGAATAAATTCCCACCTGATCCTGTCAGCAGCTAGACCTTCAATAATTCTATTTGCTTCATTGTCAAAAAATTTTGTTAACTCTGACTTAGCCCCAATGAAAGTAGTGCCATTATCTGAAAAGATCTTGTACGGTCTACCTCTTCTCGCAATAAATCGTTTAAGACAAGCTAGAAAAGCTTCACTGGTTAAGTTTGTAACTAATTCTAAATGTATGACCTTTGTTGACATGTAAACAACTGTACAGGGTATCCCGTTTCAACGTGGATCTTAGATATCCGCCACATTTGTGAAAATACAGAAAAAAAGTTATAAAGAGAAGTTATCCCAATTTATGTCATGCATAATCTAAAAATATTTTTAACTATACAGGGTGTCTCGAAAGTAGGTAAACACAGACTTGCTCCGTTATTTTAAATAGGACACCCTATATATTTTGGTATTTTTGAATAGTACGCTAAAAAATATTGCCACTTTATATAAACTACGTTACCCCTATTCCTAATAGTTATGGAGATATTTTACGTTTTTGTAAAAACTATCCCGATTCGGTGTTTTTCGTATGCTGCGATAGCTTGATCCTGAAAATAGGTATCAAAATGAAATCAAGAATATGTAAACTATATAGTCCGCTATAGACAATGACATCAACAGAAGATGAATCCCTACTTCCGGTTGTCAGAAATGATTTAACGCATTTCCGGAACTTCGTCTCTAGATAACTTCATTTTTTTAAATGGAACCCTATAGATTTTGTTAGATCAATAGATTCCTCATTCTAATACTTTTCCATTCATGTAAATGAAGTACTATGTTTTCTTTTAACTTTACAAGATATTTCATAGTTTTTACGCAAGCTACAAAAATGTTGCCTCCAATTTCGAGGTAACCTTGAAAATATTTCAAAAACAAAATAGTATGCATACATAATGTTCATCAATCAATAAAAACAAAAAGAAATTATAATAAATATTGAAGAATCATGTCTTTTTCTCTTACGGAAATATTAATTCTTCTTTGAAACTTGATTTCAATTCTCCTCGACATTTTAGGAGTTATTGATGTGAAAGTTTATGCAATTCTTTCTCGCATATTTTATTCAATTGTCGGTGGCGTTCGGTGTATTAACTCTTTCATGTATACCCATAGGAAGAAATCATATATATCATATAAGTTCGGCGATATAGTTGGCCATTCTATTATACCTCCCTGAGCAATGCATCTCTCCTTAAAGAGGTTATTCAATGGTGCTTTTAGATTCCGTAACTTATGAGCAATAGTTCCATCATGAAGGAACCACATGTGTCTTGACACTTCTATTAATAGATCTTCCAAATAACGAAATAGCGCCTGCAGTAAAAAATTACTGTTTCTGCCATTATTTAAATAGCTTCCGCAGAAAAATGGTCCAAAAACGTACTGTCATAGAACACTTCCTCACTTCGCCATTGGCTACTTACATTGGTGTTGAACAAAAATGTTTATATGTGGATTTTCCTGGGCATAAATGTGATTGTTATTTCTGTTAGAACAGTTAGAGTTGATGAAATTGCATCCGCAACAAATCTCTTCCAAAAAAATGTGATTGTTCCCGCAATACTTCTTCACACCACTCTTAAAATATTATTCGAGTTGCAGGCATAATTTTCCACAAGAGTTTGATATTTCTGTATACGGAAAGAATAATAGGATTATTCTATCTTGGAAATCTATCTATAATTGTCTTTGAAATGTCGGTATTGCGGCTAATTTGTTGCGTATTAATTTTCTACTACAGAAGCTTTTACTTTAAATTCTGTTTCTGTATTCGCTCTTCTCCTGCTGGTATAAGACAATGCAGATAATGTTGCCTAGGTTAGTCTAGGATTTTACCTATTTGTATAAACGAGAGGCAAGTAAGCAGTTTCTTCTGCATTCACTATTATAACTAATGTGCACAAGTATATGTATATGAGGAACTTAGATTTTACCGATAAATTAAATAAATCATATAAATTAATTTCTTGTTTGAATATCTCATAACGATTATTTTGTTAATTGCTTTTAAGACAGAATTTTTCTTTCACAATCTGCATCAGTTGCTATCGATAAATAAATCTTTATAGCTGTTTAGATATTTTTACAATAACTGTCATAGATGGCAGCACGGTGACCATCTATCTATTCAGTTAGTTGCATGGGAGTCGTATGACAGGAAGCACATGCGTTAGTTTAGTAAAATGTTAACATGTTGTTGTATACTGAAGAAATAAAGATACTCCAGTAACTAAGTGTGTGTATTACTATATCAAATAAAGATATTACATGGCGCTGCGACAAAAGTAACAAAGTAATTGTAAGCAATACACGAATAGTAACATAAATTGAATATCGAGAACAAAATGGAGACATTTTGCAAGCCGCCGAAAAATTTAAGTCTACAAGGAAATGTTAGCGAAAATTGGCGTAAGTTTAAACAAAATTTTGAAATATTCTTGTTGGCGTCTGGTAATGACAAAAAATCAGCTCAAACAAAAATCGCGTTGTTCTTAAATATGATAGGAGAAGAGGGCGTTGACCTCTATAACACCTTTGATCTCACAACACAGGAACAGACTAGTTTAACCGATATTATAAAACTTTTTGACGATCATTGCAGTCCCAAAAAGAATGTCGTCTTTGAGACATATAAGTTTTTCAAAAGAGACCAGTTAGATGATGAAAAGTTTGACACATTCTTAACAGACATCAAGAAACTAAGCCAGAATTGTGATTTTGATAAAATGACTGATAGAATGATACGTGACCGTATTGTTCTTGGAATAAGAGACAAGTCGCTTCAGGAAAGATTGCTTAGAATTAGTGATTTGAACCTGAAGACAGCAATCGACTATTGTAGAGCTTCGGAAGTGTCAAGAATGCAAGCAAAAAACCTGCAAGAGAATACAATTGAAATTGACGAAATTAGAAACAAAAGAATTGTGAGGGATAAACAAGTGAGCGAGGGTAATAACTCAACAAACTTTAAGTGTCGAAGATGTTCGAGGGTTCATGGTCCACGACAGTGCCCAGCGTATGGTAAAAAGTGCAAAAAGTGTGGTAAGTTAAATCATTTTGCATCAAATTGTCAAAAAAAATATTAAACAGATCAGTGAATCACCAAGTGACTGTGGCTTTGATGGGGACTATGATCAACTGTGCATAAATTTTGTTAAAATCAACAACATAAATGAAATAAATTCATGTTGGTCTGAAGTAGGACTAGTAGAAAATTTTTCTGTTCAATTTAAATTAGATACAGGTGCAGATGTGAATATCTTACCAAAAAATATTTTTGATAAACTTAATGTAAAAAAACATAATGTAATGCAAACGAATATTATTTTAGAGGCATTTGGAGGTGAAAAGATTAAACCTCTAGGTATTGTGTCATTGAATTGTAAAATGAATGACAAGGTAAATAATGATCAATTTGTAATAGTTGATGGAAATGTAAATCCCTTATTAGGTGCTAAAAGTTGTAAAAAATTTAACCTAATTCAAAGAGTACGATCGTTAAGTAACAATGATGATAAACAAAAATTTATAAAAGATAATATAGATTTATTTGAGGGTTTAGGCTCGTTTAGTGATGTGTGTAAGATAGAAATAGAAAGTGATTGTAAACCAATTTCTAACCCTCCTAGAAGAATACCAATTACAATTAAAGATAGATTAAAAGAAACTTTACTAAATTTAGAAAAGAGAAGTATAATAACCAAAGTTGATAATCCTTGTGGTTGGGTTAGTAATTTGGTAATAGTGGAGAAAAAAGATAAAACCTTGAGATTATGTTTAGATCCTAAGAATTTGAACTCTGTAATCAAACGTCCAAAAAATGTGTTAATACCAACATTAGAAGAAATTGTACAAAATTTGCACAACAAAAAATGTTTCACAGTATTGGATTTAAAGGAGGGATTCTGGCATGTAAAACTTGACAAGGTTTCTAGTGAATTATGCACTTTTTCCACTCCTTTCGGTTGTTTTAAATTTAACAGATTACCATATGGTATCTCAATGGCTCCTGAATATTTTCAGTTAATTAATAATAGAAATTTTGGTGACATTCCAGGTGTCCGAATCTACTTTGATGATTTGTTAATAGCAGGGGAGACAGCTGACGATCATGATAACATACTAAAAAAAGTAATTGACAGAGCTAGGCAAATAGGTATTAAATTTAATAAAAACAAATTGCAATTCAAAGTTAATTAAGTGAAATATTTAGGACAAGTTTTTTCTCCAGAAGGAATGAGTATAGATTCTGATCGAATTAAGGCAATCTCAGCTATTGAAAGCCCAGGCAATGTTAAAAAACTACAAAGTATATTGGGAATGGTAAACTATTTGAGGCACTTTATTCCAAACCTGTCAGAATTAACAGCTCCACTTCGTGAACTACTTAAAAGCTCTCTAAGTTTTCAGTGGCTTCCTGTTCATGAGGAGGCATTAAATAAAATCAAAAAACTTATTGTTAATGCACCAGTGTTAACTAATTTTAATTCAAGTCAAGAAATAACTATACAATCAGATGCGTCCCAAAATGGGTTAGGTTGCTGTCTGCTGCAACAAGGTAAACCTGTTTATTTTGCGTCAAGGGGACTAACCAATAGTGAAAAAAATTTAGCTCAAATTGAAAAAGAATTGCTTAGCATTGTTTTCGCAACTAACAAATTTCATAATTTTATCTATGGTAGGCAAATAAAAGTAATTACTGATCATAAGCCGCTAGTTAATTTACTTAATAAGAAAATATCAGATATTCCATCGTCTAGACTGCAAAGACTTAAAATAAAATTATTGAAATATCAAATAAAAGTTGAGTTCACACCGGGAAAAAATATGCACATAGCAGACTTATTGTCAAGATCTTATTGTATCGAAGATAATACTGATGACGATTGGATAACTGAAATTGTTCATTCTCTTAGCCGTAGTCTTAATATTACGGATGAAAAACGAACACAGTTTAAGAAAGCTACCAGTGACGATCCCATTCTAAGTAAACTAAAAGAATACCACATTCATGGGTGGCCAAAAGATAAAAGAAATGTCGGAGACTCAAGTAAATTTTATTTTAGATTTCAAGATCAAATCACGTTAGAAGATGATTTATTATTTCTAAATTACAAACTTATAGTACCATCGTCGTTACGACCATATATATTAAAACTCTTACATGAACCTCATTTAGGCATAACCAAAACTAAAGAAAGAGCTAGACAAACGTTATATTGGCCTGGACTTAATCGTGACATTGAATACATTACAACATACATACATACATGACATTTTCAAATTCAAATACTAAAGAACCGCTTATTACCCACGATATTCCAGATATCCCATTTAATAAAATAGCATCAGATATTCTGAGTTTTGAGCAAAAAGACTATTTGGTAATTCAAGATTATTACTCAAAATGGTTGGAACTACTGCCATTACAGAACAAAACGGCTACGGAATTAATAGGTAAGTTTAAAACAATTTTTTCTGTACATGGCATTCCAAAAACTATTGTTTGCGATAACATGCCATTTGGGTCATATGAATTCAAACAATTTGCTACGAAATGGTGTTTTAATATTGCAACCAGCTCACCAAGGTATCCAAAAAGTAATGGACAGGCGGAACGTGCCGTTCAAACTGCCAAGAAACTTCTTAGGAAGTCTAAGGAAGATAATGTAGACATTGAAATGGCATTACTAGAACTGAGAAACTCGCCTATATCGGGTTTAAATATTTCGCCGTCACAAATCATCTTCAATAGACGCACGCGCACCAAACTTCCCCTTCATTCTAAATTATATAAACCAGTAATTCCAAATAATGTTCATAACGAAATACTAAATAACCAAAATATGTACAAATATTATCATGATCGTCAGGCCAAAAGTCGAAAACAATTTGTACGGGGAGAAAATGCTATACAGCAAAACGGGAAGATTTGGCAACCAGTAAAAATTGTGAGGGAGGATGAAAGTCCAAGATCGTATATAGTTCAAAACCAATATGGACATTTGTTAAGACGTAACTCAAGTCAGTTGAAACATACACGAAACCCGTTTCCATTATGTAATCTAGAGAAACCTGATTATAACGATATTCATTTAACTGACAATAAAAATTTAAATGTATGTGATAAAGAAAGTGGTCACAGTGCAGTCGACACGTCGACCACTAGATCTGGAAGACCTGTCAGGCTTCCCAAACATTTGGTAAACGATTATATCGTTTGTTAAAAGGGGAGATGTCATAGATGGCAGCACGGTGACCATCTATCTATTCAGTTAGTTGCATGGGAGTCGTATGACAGGAAGCACATGCGTTAGTTTAGTAAAATGTTAACATGTTGTTGTATACTGAAGAAATAAAGATACTCCAGTAAGTGTGTGTATTACTATATCAAATAAAGATATTACAATAACGGAACTCAAGTTGTTTAGAAAATTTTTGTAGCTTATGTCAAAAACACGACATCTCTTGGAAAATTTAAGATTAAACATAATACATAATATACATACATGAATCAAAAGATATCTATTAAAATGAGGAATTTATCCACCTAACAAAATATATACAGTTATCTAGATACGAAGTTAGGGAAGAGAGGGTACGAAAGGAGGGTATGAAGGGAGGTATTCAACTATATCACCAAACTTAAAGAAATACGATTTCTTCCTATGGGTATACATGAAAGAGTTAGTAGACCGAACACCATCGACGATTGAATAAAATATGCGAGAAAGAATTGCATAAACTTTTACATCAATAACTCCTAAAATGTCGAGGAGAATTGAAATTAAGTTTCAAAGAAGAATTAATATTTCCGTAAGAGAAAAAGACATGATTTTTCAACATTTATTATAATTTCTTTTTGTTTTTATTGATTGATGAACATTATGTATGCATACTCTTTTGTTTTCGAAATATTTTCAAGGTTACCTCGAAATTGGAGGCAACATTTTTGTGGCTTGCGTAAAAACTATGAAATATCTTGTAAAGTTAAAAGAAAACATAGTACTTCATATACATATATATATCACCAAACTTAAAGAAATACGATTTCTTCCTATGGGTATACATGAAAGAGTTAGTAGACCGAACACCATCGACGATTGAATAAAATATGCGAGAAAGAATTGCATAAACTTTTACATCAATAACTCCTAAAATGTCGAGGAGAATTGAAATTAAGTTTCAAAGAAGAATTAATATTTCCGTAAGAGAAAAAGACATGATTTTTCAACATTTATTATAATTTCTTTTTGTTTTTATTGATTGATGAACATTATGTATGCATACTCTTTTGTTTTCGAAATATTTTCAAGGTTACCTCGAAATTGGAGGCAACATTTTTGTGGCTTGCGTAAAAACTATGAAATATCTTGTAAAGTTAAAAGAAAACATAGTACTTCATATACATGAATCGAAAGGTATTAGAATGAGGAATCTATCGATCTAACAAAATCTATAAGGTTCCATTAAAAAAAATGAAGTTATCTAGAGACGAAGTTCCGGAAGTGCGTTAAATCATTTATGACAACCGGAAGTAGGTATTCATCTCCTGTTGATGTCATTGTCTATACCGGACTATATAGTTTACATATTCTTGATTTTATTTCGATATCTATTTTCAGCATCAAGTTATCGCAGCATACGAAAAACACCGAATCGGGATAGTTTTTACAAAAACGTAAAATATCTCCATAACTATTAGGAATAGGGGTAAGGGTAGTTAATATAAAGTGGGTCTATTTTTTAGCGTACTATTCAAAAATACCAAAATATATAGGGTATCCCATTTAAAATAACGGAGCAAGTATGTGTTTACCTACTTTTGAGACAGCCTGTATAGTTAAACATATTTTTAGGTTATGCAGGACATAAATTGGGATAACTTTTCTTTATAACTTTTTTTCTGTATTTTCACAAATGTGGCGGATATCTAAGATCCACGTTGAAACGGGATACCCTGTACAGTTGTTTACATGTCAACAAAGGTCATACATTTAGAATTAGTAGTACATTTAGTAATTAGTAGAAACGGGACACCCTGTACATACACATGTCTTAGCGCACTTTTGATTACCAGTTTTTCTATCTTTTACTAGAAATGGTCGAGCATAATCACGACCCGTATTTATGAAAGGATGATATTGATTAATCCTTTCTGCTGGCAGATTACCCAATAGGTAAGTGCAAGGTTCTGGCTTTACCTTGAAACATATGACACACTTATGGACAATTTCTCTTGCTAAGGATCGCCCTGAATGTGGCCAATATACCTCACGAACGCTATAAAGTAATTGTTGTGATCCGCAATGCAATAGGCGTTTATGTTCATTGGTCATAATTAATTTAGTTATAAGGTGCTTATTGTGCAGTATTATGGATTTTTTCAAAAGCTACCTTGGCATTTTGAATTCTGCCATTCTGCCATGCTATTCTTATCAATTTATTATCTAAGAAAGGATGTATAGTGATAAAATTTTACTTGAATTGTCAACCGTACCACTCTGGTAACATTGCCACAGTTGGAGTTATACGCGGCAGTCGTAGCAGCAAGACTTGTAAAATAGATTACAAATGCACTTAATGTCAAATTTGATAAAATAAACTATTGGAGCGATTCTACAATTGCTTTAAGTTGGATAAAGGGATCACCTGACAGGTGGACAACATTTGTCGCAAGCAGAGTAAGCGCAATCCAACATTTGACAGAAACGAGTAACTGGTTTTATGTAAAGTCGCAAGAAAACGCGGCCGACATTTTGTCTCGAGGAATAACTGCATTGCAATTATCAAATTCTAGCTTATGGTGCGAAAGACCATCATGGTTAATGTCTGACAAGCTTGTAAAACAATATGATCACAATTTAAGGAACCATCAAACTTTATCCTAATGGAATACACAATTAATGAAAAAGTGCAAATTATAAAGTGGTTTTATAATTTACCATAGTATTTGACATATCCACTGACATTCCTGTCATACAAACAGTTGACAATACTAAAATTGATACATTTAATTCTACCTCCCACTACCTCCCCTTATCAATAGGCTTTCGTAGTTCAAGTTATTAGCCTGTATAAATATAAAAGATATAAGCAACGTGGCGCAGACGGCTTAAAAAGTACTGCGTGTTTTACCAGAGGGCGCCTCTATACTTAATAGATATATTTAATACCACAGCTGTGTGTGTACAGACTTACACATAAGTATGAATTATCCTGAATTGTGGCATTATAAAGAAATGGAAAAAATCAAAGTATAGTATGGGCTGCATGTCGCCAGCTCCCATATCAGCATTTCAAAATTTCACTTATGCCATCGTATTGTATTAGTTTTGTACCGTTTTGTACCACAAAGCAAACATTTTGTACCTCGTTAGTTTTTGAGATCTAATCGATCTTAAGTAGAGTGCTAGCCCTCCCATATCGGAATTTCAAAATTTCACTTATGCCATCGTGTTGTACTAGTTTTTTACCGTTTTGTACCACAAAGCAAACATTTTGTACCTCGTTAGTTTTTGAGATATAATCGATCTTAAGTAGAGTGCTAGTTCCCCCATTTTGGAATTTCAAAATTTCACTTATGTCGTATTGTACTAGTTTTGTACCACAAAGCAAACATTAACGTACAGTCATTGAACAATAAGATAGACCAACTTGGAGTGTTTCTCGATCAAGAGCTGTGCCACTTTTTATGTATTACTGAACCTTGGTTCCATAACAATAATATTGAAGAAATGAATATTAGCGGTTTCGATTTAATTGAGCATTTTAGTAGGACTGTTAGAATTCATGGTGGTGTTGCGATATATATTAATCACATAGTTAGTAGAAGCAGTCATTTTAAGTGTGATAACATTAAAGTAATAAGTGATTTGTCCACTGAGTTGCACTTTGAATGTGTTGCTCTGAAAGTTTGCTGTATGGGTTTTAGAGTCATTCTGTTGGCAGTCTATCGAAGCTGTATATTCGAATTGTTTATTGAGAAATTGGACAAGGCACTCTACCTTGCTAGTAAATATGATAATTGTAAAGTAGTATTGTGTGGAGATTTTAATATAAACTTTTTGAGCAAATCTAACGAATTAAAATCATTTACTGAATTGATGAAGGTATACAATCTCGCAGTAACTATACAAGAACCTACGCGTTTAAATAATTGTATAGATAATGTGGACGAAAGATTTGAAAACTATAGTAGTGGAGTTGTTTATAGTGGTATCTCTGATCACACTGCGCAAAAGTTCATTGTTTCCAATATTCAATCCAGAACTAAAGTTGATGTGACGGATGGGGTTTTGCGCCCCCGAATGACGGACGCGTCTGTACAGTTGTTTAAACATTTGTTGGTCCGTGATGGTTGGGGGGACGTTGCGTCGAGTAATGATGTTAATACACAATATGAAAAATTCATAAGTACTATTGTGCACAGTTTCAATGTTGCATTCCCAATTGTAAACATATCTTCCCACAAATCTAAAAAAAAAAAATGATTGGATTACCCAAGGCATCCGTATTTCCTCTCGGCGGTTGAAAGTTACATAAATTAACTTTATATGGGGACGATCATATTCTTGAATATTACAAAACATACAAAAGGGTATATAGAAACGTCATTAAAACAGCAAAAATACTTCATAATAATCGAGTTATAAGTATCTCTAAAAATAAAAGTAAAGCGGCCTGGAACATAATTAATTCTGGAATAAAAGCTACAAACCCTAAGCAGAAAATAAATATTTGGGTAGATGGTGAATTAGTCGAACAATCAAAAGTAGTGGCAAACACATTTAATAAATATTTTAATGGCATAGCTAATAAATTGGCCTCTAGTACCGTCAGTCCCAGTACTTGAACTGACGGTACTAGAGGTACTAGGTGTTCCCATACAATGTCACTCATTTTTTCTAAATCCTACCACGGAGACTGAAGTAGCTGCTACAATTAACAACTTAAAAAATACGTACTCTAGTGGTTATGATAATATTAATTCATACTTATTGAAGCAGTGTGTTAACGAACTAGTCGTTCGTCTAACAAACCTGATTAATTCTTCTTTTGCCGAAGGTATATTTTTTGAGACACTCAAGATCGCTAAGATAATTCCAATTTTTAAAAGTGGCTCGCGTACTTGTATGGACAATTATCGTCCCATTTCAATCTTAAGTATATTCTCAAAAATAATTGAAAAATTAGTTGCTATAAGATTGGCCAATTATTTTGAAAAGCATAATCTATTAAATAGTAGTCAATTTGGCTTTAGAAAGGGACGTAGCACTGCATCGGCAATTCTGAGTTTTCTTGATGCATTGTATGGCAACATGGATAGAGGTGATTCATGCATAGGATGTTTTCTGGATTTGAGTAAGGCTTTTGATCTGGTTGCTCATCAGATATTGCTTGATAAGCTGGAATGCTACGGTATTAGGGGTGTGGCGCGTTCCTGGTTTTGTAGCTATCTATCCAACAGGTTGCAGTACGTCGACATCAATGGCAGTCAGTCTAATATTTTGGAAACCTGTCGAGGGGTGCCACAGGGTAGTGTTCTTGGGCCATTGCTATATATCATATATGTGAACGATTTTCCTTTATATAACTCGGTGATGTTTGCGGATGATACGTCTATTGTCGTATCGGGTAGAAATTCATTTCAAGCGCGCGCAAATTTAAATGATGCATTAACAACCGTAAATAATTACTTTTGGCAAAACAACTTGTATGTGAATGTCAAAAAAACGGTTTTTATTGAGTTTAAGCTCGACGCTGCTGTCCGTGACCGATCATACTATATCAAAATCGGAAGTGGTAGCATATCTCAGGTAGATGCTACCGAGTTTCTAGGTACTACGGTTGATTCGCGTTGCGGTTGGATATGTCATATTGATAAGTTATGTAGTAGACTGCATAGTGTATGCTTTCTCATAATGAGATTAAAATCACAATTAAGTGTGGAAGTTTTGCGAGTCTTTTATTTCGCACATTTCCACTCGCTCATCTCATATAATACATTGGTGTGGGCAATGTCGAGTGGTATGAATAGGGTTTTTAAACTACAAAAACGAGCCCTTCGATTGATGACAGGAAATAATAATAGAACAAGCTGTAGAAATTTGTTTTCTGAACTAAAAGTTATGACGTTGCCATGTATTTTTATATTTCAATTGTTGCTATATGCAAAGGAAAACCTTACATCGTTGCGTAGGCTAAACTTTTACCATAGTTATAATACTAGAAATGGAAGCATGCTTGAAGTACCCCTGCATAAGTTGGCATTTAGCGAAAAGAATCCGCGTTATCTTGCTATAAAGAGTTTCAATAGGCTGCCACGCTGCTATAGGGAATTACCACTTCAATTGTTTAGAAATCAAATTAAGAATATGCTGCTCAATAAAGGGTATTACTCTTTCGCAGAATATTTGAATGACCCTGAAATTTAGTTATTTGTTTGAATTTGTGTTTTTATGTTGATGTTTGTACTATGAACTATGAATAGTTTACATTATAGGTAATAATTTATAATATTTTACAATTAATAACTTTACATATTATACAAATGACGTATCCTATGCTCAATTGTAGTCTAAAGGATTAATATATGTTAGTTCATTAGTTTTTGAGATATAATCGATCTTAAGTAGAGTTCTAGCCCCTCCATATCCTGTATTCCACAGGTTTAAAAGATATAATTGACCTATGTAGGGCGAGTAAGATATGTAAATCCCCCATAACATGAGAATTTCGGATGAATTTAAAAATTTTTTATATATGTATGTATGTACCTATGTATACAAGGTGTGTATAAATTGGCGGACTCACTATACGTAGCGGTGTTCTTCGTTAAATTCAGAGTTCAAAATCCAATACGAAAATGTTGTACCATGCTCCATATCTTTGCACGAGGTTCCTAAAGTTCGGACTTTCAGTCTTGAAATAAACATTATTACTCGATATTTGTTGATAGAAAGATCTACAATTTAGAAGAAAGAAGAATTGTTGTTATTATCATTTCGTTAAAGTTATCTTTTTGATTTTAAAGTTTGTTTTTAATATTTGTTTATTAACTTATTTTGACGAAAACACATCTGACAACAAGAAGTAGGCAGCCTAATGTTGTTCTAGTCAAATACATTATTACTGTCAAATTTTGACACTTATGTAATCTACCTACATGCGTGTTCAATATTGCCAAATGTATGTTTCTTTCAAATTTATTCTGAAGACAAAGGAAGCCTGATACATCGTTTTAGGATTAGGACTTTTAACCCAAAATTTGGCCAAGAATGTCGCCACATGTAGTTGGTCCGCCAATTTATACACACCTTGTATAAAAGTAAGATTTTGTAATCTCAAGTTTTTAACCTGTATTCTATAAATAAGCAATAAAAGAGCAGTTGCTCAGTCATGCTACATGATTTTACAGGGAAAGGTATTCCTTTAGTTAGTTCCATGATTACCATTTAAATATAAAGGGAGAAAATTAAATAGAAATGGCTTAATTTATGTTCTGAGATTAATATGAAGTGTTTCTAGAAAACATTAAACCATTTTAAAATGGAAAGAGTTCAAACTTAAATATCTTTTGATTAACGAAATGACATGCTAATATACATGCTTATAGTCAGGCAAAATTTATTATGTGTTTGTATTTATTAAATTTTCTTTATGGTGTCTTTGCTGACTGCTTGCTTCGTATGTATAAGTATTTGGTTTCTACATACATATTGCTGCATCGATTATCAATTTTATCATAGGTATAAACATTTATACCTAGTTATCGTTCTTTGTCGTTCGATATTCCCTACTAATTTATAGTAAGTAAAATAACAGGCTATATATGTAAGTTTACAAATCAAAAAGCCAAGCTGTACTACATTGAAAGGCTGTGGCAGATTTTAGTTGTAAATTAAGGATGGCTAATCTTTATATATATAGTAAATAGAAGAAATCATAATTTTGTTGTAGTTTTTAAGGATCATTCGGTATTCGTTATATATACCAGCCCAATTTTTTATATACATAGATATTAAATATGTGGCGTTAAATAAATAAGTTTTTCTTATGTTTTAAATTCTCATCTATATCGTAGGATTAAAAAGAAAATATAACAGTTTTACTTTAAATCATTTTGTTATATTTTAGTTAAATATCATCTCTTTAACTCACTGCTTCAACTTTAAGCACTACTTTTCTATGTCATGGCAAATATTGTCCTGCTTTTAAATTAAAGATATTCAAATTTATTAATGTAGTCTTACTGTTACCAGTATACTTGTGTACTAACGAACTGTAATGTAATAAATGTATAACTACTACAATACAATAACACAACTTTTGAAATTCTGTTATGACGAGTTTATCTTGTATTCGTCTCATCTAAAATCCATCATATCTCAATTAGTGTGGTACAAAACGCTCCGTTTATAGTACAAAACTCTACAAAATTGCTACAATAGAATAGCATAGTTGGAACTTTAAAATTCTGGCGAGTTAGGCGGTCATATCCCTCTTTCCCTACACCAACTAACCAACGGTATAAAACTAAAGATCGATAATATCTCAAAAACTAACGAGGTGCAAAATGTTTGCTTTGTGGTACAAAACGGTACAAAACTAGTGCAATACGATGGCATAAGTAAATTTTGAAATTCCGAAATGGGGAACTAATACTCTACTTAAGATCGATTATATCTCAAAAACCAACGAGGTACAAAATGTTTGCTTTGTGGTAAAAAACGGTACAAAACTAGTACAATACGTTGGTATAAGTGAAATTTTGAAATTGCGAAATGGGGGGCTAGCACTCTACTTAAGATCGATTATATCTCAAAAACTAACGAGGTACAAAATGTTTGCTTTGTGGTACAAAACTAGTGCAATACGATGGCATAAGTAAAATTTTGAAATTCCGAAATGAGGGGCTAGTACTCTACTTAAGATCGATTATATCTCAAAAACTAACCAGGTACAAAATGTTTGCTTTGTGGTACAAAACTAGTACAATACAATGGCATAAGTGAAATTTTAAAACTCCGAAAGGGGGGGCTAGTACTCTACTTAGGATCGATTATATCTCAAAAACTAACCAGGTACAAAATGTTTGCTTTGTGGTACAAAACGGTACAAAACTAGTACAATACGATGGCATAAGTAAAATTTTGAAATTCCGAAATGAGGGACTAGTACTCTACTTAAGATCGATTATATCTCAAAAACTAACCAGGTACAAAATGTTTGCTTTGTGGTACAAAACTAGTACAATACAATGGCATAAGTGAAATTTTAAAACTCCGAAAGGGGGGGCTAGTACTCTACTTAGGATCGATTATATCTCAAAAACTAACCAGGTACAAAATGTTTGCTTTGTGGTACAAAACGGTACAAAACTAGTACAATACGGTGGCATAAGTGAAATTTTGAAGTTTCCCTGACCCCCTCTCCCTCTCCCCTCCCATCTAAAATTGAGTATATCTTCTAAACGGACGAGGTACAAAAATTTTTATTTTTGGTACAAAACGGTACAAAATGGGTACAAAACTTTAGTCCAGGAAGAATATAAAAAATCGGGAGGGGGGAGAGGGGGAGGGCTGGCGACCTGTAGCCAAGTAGTATGTGGTATATTGAAATGCTGATTGTACAGTATGATACTATAGAGAAGGAAGATTATAATTCTGGTATACGCAAGTCATTTTAGTTGCTCCTACTGTACGTCTAGCTGTGGCAACGGGTGTAAGATGCCACCATTTTCAACAGCGCCACAATACAGGCATATTCACAAACAAGTTGCCATAAATATAGGTAAACCTACACTCACACACGTAAAATAAGGTAATAGTATACTATGACACTAGTGCATAATCAAGCTTTTAAAGCACGAGTAACGAGTTTAAAGCCACAACGAGAAGCGGAGTGGCTTTAACGTTACGTCATACAACCATGCATAAACCAATGCATTCCAAAAAAATAATATTTGAAAAATTGTTTTTTTAGTAAATTTTAAAAATAATTTTTTTATAAAAGGAATATTCTTTAAAAAGGTAAAACATTATTTATTTTAATTAAACTTAAAAATTTCAAAGTTAATTTTTTTTTATATACAAAAATTCCAAAAAAATCCCAACAAAAAGTTTTAGAATTTTCAAAAATTCTAAAAGTTTAAAAAAGGTAGATAACTAGTTTGTGGTGATTACCACGTAATTCTGAAGAGTGTAAACTGATTTTTATAGGTTTATTGAATAGAATAATAGTATATTAAGAGGGCGTTTCAACATAAAAAATCTCGTAACAGCCAAGATGCCGAGAAATCACAATTCCGTTAGAATATAGATGTCACTATCAGCATTAATATTAATGAAAATATAGCAAAATAGAAAATTTATTTTAGAAAATCCGTAAATTACAAAAAACTATAAATATACTACAAAATTATTATTTTGTATTAATTATGGGCAAATGTCATCCTCAAATAACAAAAATATCTTGATTGTATTATGAGGTAATATTTTTTTGTTAAGATACAAATATAATTTACAATTCGCGCTTTACGATTGAACTTTTGTTGGCTAATCATTAGTAATGTAATACTAACTCTCTTCTTATATATGCTTCTCCTTTTTTTCGATGGCAACGTTGCGAAGTGACTTGAAGTTTGAAGTGCTTTTCCAGTATCATATTTTTATTCTTTATATGAGATCATATTGGTTATTGAAAATGTCGGTCTGTCATCTGTCGTGTACATGTTTCGTGTATATTTGTATTGTCTCATTTTCTTCGACTTACTGCTAAACTATTATCACTACAATCAAAATACATAGTTATATTGCCGTGTGCATGTTAACGGCACTCCCACAATGACAAATTAAAATTTTAGATAGCACAAAGTTTTGTACTAGTTTTGTGCCGTTTTGTGCCGCAAACCGGAAGTTTTGTGCTGTTTTCGTTATCGAGATATTTGCATTTCTTTGTGGGGGTGCCGTGGACATGCCAGCACCCCGACGGTCGAAAATTCAAAATCTAATATGGCAAAAGTTTTGTGCTAGTTTTGTGCCGTTTTGTGCCGCAAACCGGAAGTTTTGTGCTGCTTCCGTTCTCGAGATATTCGCGTTTCTTTTTGGGGGTGCCGTTGATATGCCAGCACCCCTACCAACAAAATCAAAATCTGTTATCGCCAAAATGTTGCTGTAGGCTTCTAGAGTTTTGTGCCGTTGAGAGCGAGTTTTGTGCCGCCCCCGTTTTCCCGCAAAAAATTTTTGAATTTATCATGTTTACGGCACCCCATATCCTATATCTGGGAAAGTACGTACGATAGCGGATTTTGCGGTACGCCAAAGTTTTGTGCTACAGCGACTGAGTTTTGTGCCGTCGAGAGCGAGTTTTGTGCTGCCCCCGTTTTCCCGCAAAAATTTTTTGAATTTAGCATGTTTACGGCACCTCATATCCTATATCTACGAAAGTACGTACGATAGCGGATTTTGCAGTACGCCAAAGTTCTGTGCTACAGCCACTGGGTTTTGTGCCGTTGAGAGCGAATTTTGTGCTGCCCCCGTTTTCCCGCAAAAAATTTTTGAATTTAGCATGTTTACGGCACCTCATATCCTATATCTGCGAAAGTACGTACGATAGCGGATTTTGCAGTACGCCAAAGTTTTGTGCTACAGCCACTGGGTTTTGTGCCGTTGAGAGCGAATTTTGTGCTGCCCCCGTTTTCCCGCAAAAAATTTTTGAATTTAGCATGTTTGCGGCACCTCATACCCCATATTAAGCTATTCCAAATGGCCAATTCTAAATCAGATTTGCTTCAAATTCTCGATCTTCTTACGGCACATGCATCTGGAGTTCTATAAAAAATTCCCTCTGGCATATTAAGAATCATATTAGGAAATCTTTGTGAATTCTTTTATTCAGATTTTTGTCGAACTAATTTTTCAAACTTTGAATCGATAATTTGGACGCTCTAGGTAGTTTCGAAAACATTCAACAGCCATTCTAAAATCTCAGGAGGATTCTAAAAATATAAAAACTACACAGATGTTCTATTCGAAGAAAACAAGTTGAATACAAGTTTCATAATAATACAAACGCCATCTATATTAGATATGAATGAATTAGAAACTAACAAATTTTTGTTTGAATTTTTTTAATTTATATGTCTTCAAAAAAATTTAGATGGCCCAATACAATTGAATGATCCTGTGCTGTATATATAAAAAAAGTAGAATAATTCGAAAACTTGATGTGCTAGTCAAATTTTGAAAATATTTTGAGAAGGACTGTTTTTATAATAAAACTTGACTTCAGGTCACATTAACATTTTTAATTGCTGTTAAACAAAAATTAAATTTTATAAACAAAAATTAAAAATGGAATATTTAATCAGGTGTGTAATTATAATTAAACTATGCAAAATATATTGCGCAATACAAAACTAAACCTTCTTGATGATAATAGGCCTTTGTAACCCATTTGCTATTCTATTTAATAAAACTGTAACACTTGCATTGTTCTTGCAATTTATACATTATACATATTAGTTTGGTTATACAGAAATATACTTGTTCGGGTAATGAAAGAAACTTATGTATGTATATGTGGACTTAACAAAAAGGAATAATTTTTTCTTAGACAGATTGAACTTATTAGGTACTATTATTTACATCAAAGGTCATTTACAGGCTCCCATTTTTTTAAAGAATTCTATTCGTGTCTGATTGTAAGATTGACGTGATTGGTCGAAATTATAATTATCTGTCTAACCCTAGGCGGTGTTCTACTTATCTGTGTTTAAAGTAATACGTATATAATACGACAGCCGACAAAAACCGCCATCACCGCCAATAGTGGCGGCGATCGCCGACAATTGCGGCGGCGTTTCAAAAAGTCGAATGCCGATGCTTTTACTAACAGTAGTATTCAACTGATCCAGTGACGAAACAAATGTCTAATTTTCACAAACATTTCAGTAGAACAAATGCGTCAAATTTTCTATTAGAAAGCATTATGTACCTTTACTTAAATTTACTACGAATTAAATTATTTTGACAGTTATAAGTTTACTTAAAAGAAATGGGTATATAATGTATGTACTATGGTGGACTCCCCAAGGTGGACACCTAATGTACCCTGTGTGACAAGTACTTAGTCCACTGACATTAGAATAAGTCAAAGTGACACAACTGACGGAAGTGTCACTCATTTATTTATACGTTTTATTACGATAATTTGTACAAAATGCCACAACTAACTAATGTTGAAAGAGCTGTTATTACTTCAAAATTAGAAGACAATTGGTCTTTACGAAGAATAGCGGCGCATATGCATACAAGAACCTGGTGTAACAAAAACTATGTAGATGTTCTCCTATGGCCTGCCAAAAGTCCAGACCTGAATCCCATCGAAAATGTCTGGGCTTACGTGGTAAAACGAATTTGTCATACTAGAAATATTAGACCTGCTAACACCGAAGCGCTTTGGCAGGAAATACAAAATGCATGGGAAGCAGTTCGACAAAATTACGATATGCGATCGTTAATAGGATCAATGAGAAAAAGACTGCAACATACAATTGCGGCTCACGGTGGGTCTACAAAATACAGACTATATTTTTATTGCTGTGTAGTTCATATTTCACTTTTACATTAATAAAGTTTCAAGTATTACACCTGCCTTTAAATGTTTTTAATTAAAAAAATTCTATATAAAACGCCACTGATTGAAACCATATTTACAATACATAAAAATAAAAAAAATACTATAGCAACTAAAAGGTGTCCACTTTAAAAAGTCCACCGATGTACATACATACTTACATATGTAGGTACATACATACTTAACCGTTTCAAAATTTGAAAATGAAAATAACATTTTGAGTATGAAATACGTTTTAAAAGTGTGAAACCTTTAATGGATTATTTTCATCTTTCAATATGACGCGGCTGCGCTTAACGCCGAAAGCCGCCGACAAAGGCGGTCGGCATCTCCAACAATAGTGCCGGCGGTCACCGATAATTGCGGCGGCGTTTCAGAACATTGAATTACTAACGGTTGTACTATAGCCGTTATTTTGAAACAACGGCTACTTACTGTGTGCATGTCAAAATTTTTTGCGGGAAAACGGGGGCAGCACAAAACTCGCTCTCAACTATAGAACTCCAGATGCATGTGCTGTAACAAGATCGAGAAAGTGAAGTAAATCTGATTTAGAATGGGCCATTTGGAATAGCTTAATATGGGGTATGAGGTGCCGTAAACATGCTAAATTCAACATTTTTTTGCGGGAAAACGGGGGCAGCACAAAACTCGCTCTCACCGGCACAAAACTCAGTGGCTGTAGCACAAAACTTTGGCGTACCGTAAAATCCGCTATCGTACGTACTTTCCAAGATATAGAATATGGGGCGCCGTAAACATGTTAAATTCAAAAATTTTTTGCGGGAAAACGGGGGCAGGACAAAACTCGCTCTCAACGGCACAAAACTCTACAAGCGTACAGCAACATTTTGGCGCTAACAGATTTTGATTTTGTTGGTAGGGGTGCTGGCATGCCAACGGCAAAAAGAAACGCGAATATCTCATCGAGAACGAAAGCAGCACAAAACTTCCGGTTTACGGCACAAAACTAGCATAAAACTTTTGCCATATTAGATTTTGAATTTTCGACCGTCGGGGTGCTGGCATATCCACGGCACTCCCACAAAGAAATGCAAATATCTCGATAACGGAAGCAGCACAAAACTTCCGGTTTGCGGCACAAAACGGCACAAAACTATTTTAATTTGTCATGTGGGGGTGCCGTTAACATGCACACTTGCCGTGTGCCGTCTAAAATTATAGGTTATCAAGATAAAACTGCAAGAGAAAGCCTTCGGGGGAAACTTTTTCGCTAAAAGAAAAGTAAATGATTCACTTTGGCCTGTGGCGAAGGGATTCTATTTGCAAAGTAAATGAAAACCATTCACATGCACCAGTATAGAAAATAAAGTGTCACGCAAGAATACCCATTCATGAATATATGCCGAACATGTACTAATAATGCCTGTGAAACATAAAATAATCAGTTTCATTTATGCATTATCCTACCTATATTGGAAAAGTACCAACTACAGCCTCGAAGAAGTAAAAAAAAATTAATTGATTAAATGAGAAAGGAATTTCTATTGAGGAAGAATTTATAAAATAAGATTTACTATAAGTTGTATTAGTACACAAGGCTTATCATCACATGATAAAGTGGCTGTTAAGATAGAACCTGTAATAGAATATACCATATTATATTCTCCATCTTACATTGTACATTAAATCCTGTTGAAATAGTATTGACGGATCGAAGAACTTTATAAAAACGTTTCAAATCAAAGTTGGCAAAGTGATATTAAACGAACTATGTATGGTATAGCAATTTTGTCTCTTATCGCAATTTCTGCGATTCTAAATAATTTATTATTCATCTATCACCCAGATCTTCTTCTACTAGCCCATCAGACAGTATCTTTTAATCTACATATTATTTTCTTTGATATTCAGTTATGAAAATAAGGTATTTTGTATTTGTCTTATAGGTCAAAATTGTAAACAATTTGTAGATGTTTTATATTAATGCTGTAATCTATAGTAAAATTCCATTATTTACAAAAATATCCCAACGAGTTTGTTTTATTTATGTACATCTATCTTTTTTGCATGTTTCGACGAAATGTTTGGTCCTTTTGTAAGTACAGAGTTTTCTAACCTAAAAGATAAATATGAATTTTAAATATCAATTGAATAGTCACGGTATAGCCAATCTATTGAAATACTATACTACTGGAAATTTGGCAACGCCTAATGCCTTGTACACACCTCAAGCTGCAACATGTAATGCAACGTCGTAACGTGTACCTAATGCAACGTGGAAGGTTTTAATTTTACAGTGCAACAAATAACGCGCATTACGTTTACACAAATGTTCCATAGTGCTCGTCGAGTATGGGTGCGCGCGTGAACGAATTCTATCATCTGGCTGTAGCGTTTGCAGCTTTTATACTTTTACAAGAATTAGTTACCGATGGGTTCCATAATGATTTTTTCCTCATAGAGCATAGCAAAGGTCTCTTTTCTTCGTCCCAATCTTCCATAATTATTTACTGTATTGGCAATAAATTAAGAGATAATTTGGTTACACAGAATTAAGTAAGTAGTATACTTTTTACTCCAAGCGCACCAGTAGAACTGCGTGATTCTGACCATACATAACATAGATTGCCAAGTGCCACAGTAATAAAAGTTTCTAGCTAAAGCGGTCTGTGTGTGAACTAAAATTAATAGCGCCAATTACAATATGCTCCTTACTTATTATTGTTTTTCCGATAATTTTTAAGATTTTTTTTACTTGGAGAATTTACTTCATATACGTAAGTACGATATAATTATCTCCAAATATACGAATATTCGCTGAAAATAAACAGTGATTTTGCAATACTTATGAATAACAGTAATAAAGCAAACATAAAGTAAGCAATGATATATTTTAGAAAGCAGAAAATACATTCACAATGGTATAAAATATTTAACTTGTGTACATGTTTAACTATTCTATTAGTATTTCATAAAATATTGTACAAAATGCATAGGTGAAGTAAAATCAGATTAAATGAAACGCGTGTAAAGCTGTTGAATCTATGTTACAACAGTTTATGTTTACTTACTATATTTAATTCTGTTAAAAGAGAGAAACAAACTACTTAGATCTTCTTCAAGATAATGGAAGTATGTGCTTTCTGTTCTTTGTTTATATTACTACAATTAGGAACGCAACAACAATACACAACGAAAACCAAAGAACTAAAGACTGTATATACGAAATACCATGTGAATGTGGAAGAAAATACATTGGAGAAACAGGCAGACCCCTACATATCAGGATCAAAGAACACCAAAAATTGGTCCGCTTAGGAGAAACCGAAAAATCTCGCCTAGCACAACATGCCTGGGAAGAAGGACATAAGATCGCATGGCAAAATGCAATAGTCCTAGAAAAGGAGGACAATCAAACAAAAAGAAAACTCAAAGAAACAGCATATATGGCCACAACACCTGATGCCATCAGTACACCATGCCTTGAGATTAATAGCGTCTGGCTACCGATACTCAAAGATAACTTAAACAATCGCAGACAAACGGGCACATAAAGACAAACTAACTTCCGAAACTGCGTAGAACCTCTGTACGGAAACTGCGTCGAACCGCGTAAGGCCTATCGGAATCTCAGGGAACATTCCGGTTCCACAATGACCGACTGCACCATCGCACAACCGGTCAAATGTCATGAAATCCCCACACATACACGAAAGGTGAGTTTTGACATTCTCACTTATATAGGGGGACACATAGTGCGGAAATACAACTGTACATCGAAACTCAGTCGGAGAGAATATATCCACTAGTATACTTCGGTACAAGCGTTTGTTTCTTCTGTGTTATTTGTCTCGATTCTAGCGAACTTATCAATGAGTAAACTAGAGACGAACAGCTCTTTTCAGAGCTACCCTGAAGACGGTGATAGAGAGTTCACCGAAACGTCGGATCATTATCATCCAATAGACGATGGAAACAGCCCAAACAATCGTTCAACAATACACATCTTGAAGAATATCACTTTCCTAAAACTATAAACACCTCAATTTATAAATTGTAATCCAAAAAAATTTCCCTATAAATACAATAACCCACAATGCTAATAAAACTAATGTAACATGATCTAACCTAAAAATTAATTATTGTTCGATCTTAGCTGCGTAAGACGCTAAAATAGATAAAATACCAATATTTTCACATAAGTAATACTTACTATGTATATGAGATGTCTATAGTCTACCTTTTGCAATATAGGTAGAATAATATAGAAAAAAATTAACCACACAATTGTCTATATAAAAGTTTACGAACACACAATCCACTGAAACAAATTTATTAATATAAATAGGTATAATATCTATCATAAATTCTGTATTTTACCTTCCACAAACACTACTAACAACAATAAAACGCATATAATTCACAAAACCAGAGAAAATAAATGGTAAACGCGATTACAATACAATGGCTTCAGATGCGAATCCACGTGTGCAACATACGAATCATAATAAATTCACAAGAATTTTTAAATACCAGACGTTGCCGCTCGCAACACCGCTTAGCGGTCTGTGTGTGAACTAATGTCCGGAAGTTTCGTATGATGATAAATACCCATGATTCTGACTGTGAACGTTTAAATCCTTCAAATGTCTTTTCCTAAGCAAACTATATATACAGGGTCCGGCAACGAAGCGGGGACGGAAGATTACACGCTTATTTGAAAGTTTGTCAAATATTTAGTCATCGGATATTCTTCCGCACCATTAAGTGCACGTTTTAAAAATATTTTGTTTTATGCAGGGTGTTCCAGATGGAAATGCCAGACTAAAGTTGCATTTTTTTAAATGGAACACCCTGTATATTAATAGAGAAAATGATCCGCGCTTGAAAGCTGGTTACAACGATATAATGTTGTATAGGCCTAAAGTTGATAGTTTATGTGTAAACAATGATTTTACTTGATAAATTGATACATTTCAGTAGGCTATTCTGCATAGGGAAAAACAAAAGATTCGAAACCGACAGAGTAGAATATTTTTTACTAGTATGGACTGTCGTTGCTACGTGAAATAAATTCTGCAGCTGCTCCTTTATACAGGGTGTTCACAATTTTGCAAAATCTAAGAAATCTCGAAATTTTTAAATGGAACACCCTGTATATTTTTTGCTCATTGGAAAGCCCTTTTACTACGTTTTC
Organism: Holotrichia oblita; assembly: GCA_023690525.1. Classification (NCBI taxonomy): domain Eukaryota; kingdom Metazoa; phylum Arthropoda; class Insecta; order Coleoptera; family Scarabaeidae; genus Holotrichia; species Holotrichia oblita. The sequence continues at coordinate 45,379,958 of CM043021.1, forward strand.
TATTGATATCTCATTTGATGCACCTAGGGTGGATTATTTTCTAATTATTTCTTCTTAAAGTTGGATTAATGAGAAATGCTTATATTTTTAGTAGCTAATTTGCACTTCAAACCTACTGTAAGATTAGATATTCAACAAATAATCCATAAATGGTCTATAACAAGAAGAAACTCCATTTAGTATGAGAAATAATTGATTTTCATTCAGCGGTGAAAGCAAACATTAAATTAATATAAAGTAATATATAGCATTTTCAATAGATTCACTGCTGATCAAGTTATCTGGTGTTTTAAGGTTGTATACTTAATAACCAAGTTGTAAAAAATTTCGTTTTGTGTTATAGTCTTTCGTTCAATCTTTAAAAGCAATTATTATATTGACTAATTTTAGTATGTACCTACTCAAGAAATGGTAAATATGATATTTATTCTTGAGGAGTGTACAAGAAATTGTCTCCTAGCAAGTAGAGTATATGCAGAGAGATTTCCAAACCTTGAAAGAAGACCGGAAGCATTTGAAAGATTATTAGAGAAATTTATAGAAACTGGTAATAAACCGGTAATCAATAAACAAAGCGAACTGGCCGTATTATTAACAATACAGGAAAATCCACATACAGAACATTTAGAGCGAGTAAGGACAGCTAGAAAAAAGATAGATCTAGAGTGGGGCGGTTGTAAAACATACGGAATTAACGCATTGGCGAGCGTGCTATTCCGTATATGTTTTATAACCGCTCCACTCTAGATCTATCTCTTTTCTAGCTGGCCTTAGTCGCTTTAAATGTTCTGTATGTGGAGAGATGTAGGTAAAGATGGTATTTCAAAGGTAACAGCTATTGAAGGTAGGAGCTTGCGTTTGTTGAGTATCTACTAAAATTAGTCAATTTCTTTTAAAGATTGAACGAAATACTGTATAACAAAAACGAAAGTTTGTACAACTTGGTTATTAGTATACAAGCTTAAAACTGACACCTTTACTTTATATTAAATTAATGTTACCTTTCACCGCTGAATGAAAATCAATTGTTTCTCATACTAAATGGAGTTTCTTCTTGTTACAGACCATTTATGGATTATTTGTTGAATATCTAATCTTACAGTAGGTTTGAAGTGCAAATTAGCTACTAAAAATATAAGCATTTCTCATTAATCCAACTTTAAGAAGAAATAATTAGAAAATAATCCATCCTAGGTGCATCAAATGAGATATCAATAGAAAGCGTAGTAAAAGGGCTTTCCAATGAGCAAAAAATATACAGGGTGTTCCATTCAAAAATTTTGAGATTTCTTCGATTTTGCAAAATTGTGAACACCCTGTATAAAAGGAGCAGCTGCAGAATTTATTTCACGTAGTAACGACAGTCCATACTAGTAAAAAACATTCTACTCTGTCGGTTTCGAATCTTTTGTTTTTCCCTATGCAGAATAGCCTACTGAAATGTATCAATTTATCAAGTAAAATCATTGTTTACACAGAAACTATCAACTTTAGGCCTATACAACATTATATCGCTGTAACCAGCTTTCAAGCGCGGATCATTTTCTCTATTAATATACAGGGTGTTCCATTTAAAAAAATGCAACTTTAGTCTGGCATTTCCATCTGGAACACCCTGTATAAAACAAAATATTTTTAAAACGTGCACTTGATGGTGCGGAAGAATATCCGATGACTAAATATTTGACAAACTTTCAAATAAGCGTGTAATCTTCCGTCCCCGCTTCGTTGCCGGACCCTGTATAAATCCAAACAGTCTATGCGACTATAGAATTTATAAAGTATTACTAATAACAGTGCTAAGTGGAAGAATATAAACGAATAAATTTAAATGCCAGATAACATTTGTGCGCGTTCGTACGCACACACTATACGTCTAGCAAAATTTCCGTCCACACTGCAACCGAACATTCCTTTGATGGCGCGCTAAAAACCGACATCGCGCGGATCGTCAGCGCGCGTTCGGTGCAACACCAACTGCAACGTGCCATGGCAACGTGCAACATCCATTCACACTTGTTACATTACGCGTTGCGTTACACGTTGCATTACATGTTGCAGCTTAGGTGTGTACGAGGCATAATAATTTCCATAAAAACAATACCATTGCTAATACATAATCCTATAATTTAAAATTTGATTTCTTTACATTAATTATTTAGTAAGCAGTGTGCGGTATAAATATAATGATATTTTTCTATATTATTTGAGCAAATTTTAAGTAGTAATTTATAGAATGTAAAATATATTCCTCTAAATTAAGGAAATTAAAACAGGAATAAATACGTACCCAAATTAGTTCTTTATTATTTTAAAAAGTACCTATATTATTATTTTTATATAAAACTGCTTTTATTTCTCTTATTTAGACATAAATGATAAATTACAGCAATTAAAATGATAGGTTGTTTGCAGCGCCATAGCGACAAAGATTGCCAAAGTGCTTGAAGCTCTATGATTTTGTTTATAAACAAAATGGCCGTCTAAAATAATGATTAGTTTTTCGAAGCTTTTTCGAGAACGCAAGCATATTTTTATTTATTTCTTTAGCATTCTTATGTACACTCGGTTGATTTAAAATCGACTCATCCGGCAAGCGACGTAGACCTAACGTCGCACACAGACACTTTCAACATTTAACTGGATGTTTGTAGTAATAAAGCTTTTTGCTTATGAGCAGGTAAAATAGCTACGAAATGTGAAATGAATGGGAAGATCGCTGCAGAAATATATTCTTTTTCAGATACTTTTAATACCTGCGTTATTACGTAGTATAGCGTTTGCCAACACCCATTACCATTAATGACATATAAACGCAAATAAAATAATAATACAAATCAATTTTAGAACCATAAGAAAAATTATTTATCGAAGCAGTTTGTTTCGTTAAAAACACTGATTTTATTCGAGAATTTATAACAAAACACACGCAGTAAACAACTAATAATTTATTTAAAATAATAGAGAAGGTAAACGAAAAGGCAGTCAAACTGAAAATAAATTAATACACAGAAAAAACTTTTGAACATTTTTTGGACATTTTCTGCACCATCATTCATTCTCTAAAGTATATGTAATAGGGTGAATCGAAAAACGCGTTTTTTTCTGCAATACAATTTTAATAGCACGGAAAACTTGCGCATAGGCGTCATTATAAATAAAAAAAATTTCAAAAATTTTTTTTTCAAAATTTGAAATCGGGCAGAACGCCTAAAGTTACCAAAAAAAAAGTCAAAATCCCTGTAAATTAAAAAAAATGCAAAAATTACAAAAAAGGAATACATTTTTTGTTGTAATAGTGAAAAAAGTGTTTTTAAGAGTGTTCTTAATGCATACAAAAAGTACCTAATTAGACCCATTCTTGTTTTACTGAATTCGCGCAAAAGACCTAAAGTTGCGAGCAGGGTTGACGCCCTGAAAATATTATGTTGGCTATGATAATGGATGAGAGACCACACATTAGAGAACTTGGCTACAGGAGGATCTTTAAATCCAGAAATGATCCATCGGCTGAAGGTTACGTAAGAGACTTCAAAATACCTTCAATAAATTTTAGTGCAAACGACTATATCGAAGTAATTGATTGGTCAATCTGCAAGTTAACACCGCCGCCACTACAAGATGCCAACTGAACACATTGCTTCTTTGTTGAAAGACAAAGTGCTATCAGTGTTTAACTACCTCAAATTCCCATGCCTCACCCAGTCAGTTGAGAGGTATGTAAAACTGATTACAGAAGCAGCAGAAAAACTGTGCGGGCATGAAAATCGTGATGGTTATATTAGAGCTACTTTAAAATCAAGACAACTGATGCCCACATTTAATTAAAAGTCAGAACTCAAAGGGGCTTCTATGTAAATAATCTGTTACCTACAACGAACATATGCATTGTACAAAGTAAATAGTTACTGTAAATATTGTAAATAAAATTCACCCTGGTTGGTTGGTTGCGTAGGGTGGATGTGGAAATCATTTGTTAGAGTCTTACTACAAACCTAATGTGTTAAATAAACACTCATCAGATATGGAAAACGGCGTTTTTACGGGACTATAACTTAACTTATACTATAATTTAGACCTTTTGCACGAATACAGTTAAGGAATAACAGGCCTGAAAGTATTTTTTCTGGATTGGAAAAACTATTTTGAATGATTTTTACACTATTACAAATTAAAAATAAAACATTTATGGGTTTTGGCACATGTTTAAAAATCGTCGAAAATCCTGAAATATCGTTTTTTTGCGATACAACCCGCAACTTTAGACCTTTTGCGCGAATTCAGTAAAACAAGTATGGGTCTAATTATTTTTTGTATGGACACTCTAAAAACACTTTTCACTATTACAACAAAAAATGTATTTTTTCTAATTTTTGCATTTTTTTTTTAATTTACCGGCATTTTACCTTTTTTGGTAACTTTAGGCCTTCTGCGCGATTTCAAATTTTGAAAAAAATGTTCTTTAATATTTTTTCGTTTATAATGACGCCTATGCGCAAGTTTTCCGCGTTATTAGAATTGTATTGCAGAAAAAAACGCGTTTTTCGATCCACTCTAATATGTAATAGACTTTTATATCTTGCCCCCATACATATTCTTATTCATGTAATTTCTTAATTACATAAATACTTAGAATTATACTGAAATTGTATGCGATAGCGATTTAACTATACATATGTTAAGCTCGCATTAAGAAATTATCGGTTTAGGAATTTATAAATGATCCCTTGCATATGAAACTGGATTTAATAGAAAAATATATTGTATATACATATAAATATCTAGTAATTTACATACAGTTGACCATACTACTACTGCTTTGCATTCAGGTACCGCAATAAAGCATACTTTCATCGGGTTTTATGGCAGTTTGAGTTGATTCTAAATCAACCGAGTGTACATAACAAGACGAGTTGCAAGACCCTATTATAATACATTTTGCCATATATTTCGTAATAGACAAATAATTTATTGTTCTCAATGGGGTCTTGCAACAAAGCAACAAATTTGGAACAAAATGAGTTTTTAGAAATTTAATTTCAACCTTTAACAACGCCGAAAGCTATGCACAACTAAGTTGTTATCGCCTGAGTGCTCCCTGCCATATCATAGCCGCCTCTTAAGATACAAGTTTCATAAGACACGATTTTTGCGCACGCGTTCAAGTTTAGAAAACGGGCCGCTAGGCGAGTTTTCTAAAGTGCGCAAAAATGGCTTATGAAACGTGTATTTTATACTATTTCGGTTATTAAAAGTTCAAAAAAGATTAAAATGAGAGACATGTTTTGTATGACATGTATTGTTTGACATGTAAAATTAGCGTGCGATAAAGTAATACTTTATGCATGGTGTCGTAAAGTGAACTTTATGGCACCGGAATAGAAAAAAATATTTTTTTTGTAAAACATCTTTCTGACTTTTTTTATGTAACTTAGAATTTTTTACTTGGGTATTTTTCAATATACGATAAGCTCTCGTATTTTGTTCTCTACACCTGCTGTAGAGTTAAGAAATCGCGGAACCCCCGAGATTATTTTTTTTATTAAAATCCAAATTTTAATTTAAAGAGTAAAACTCAAATTTTCTTAATCTTATTATAAATCAAATTTCACATTACAATACGTAAGTATAACCCACGTATAATAGGTAAGAATAAGAGTACGTAGACAACTCTTCATACGAATATGAACGTATAAGAAGTTGTCGTTATACTAGTCTTAAGGTCACGTTTGCTTTGTAGGGCCCCCCTTGTTTAACATGAAAATACTGAAATAAAATTTTACTGTCGCCATGTAAATACAGATGGCGCATGAATGCAAATTGAAGTAGATTTAGGATCCAAAATAGATTTTTTGTACTCGCCTATCAAAACCTGTCATTTCACGATTCGATTTGCGTGCGTAAAAAGTCACTTTAAACACGACTGCGTAAAAGTAAAGTTGATACTTACTGGAACTTGATTAATTTAGTGACATTTTAAAATCATAAATCCCTAACGTTAATAATATATGGTCATAAACGATAACGTACTTAACAATATGTATTATTATTATAGTTCTTGTACAAAAGATATTGTACAAACTTCGTGCGAGAAACATTTCGCGAATTCGTGTCCGTGCTTTAAACTGGTCACTCATTCGCGAAATATGATTTCACGCACTTGGTTCGTAAATAACTATTATATAATTCCAATGTATTTGTTGGTTTTCTGAAGAGAGATGACCTTTACTTGACCTTGATACAATAATCCTGTATGTTGATTCGACATCGTAGGTGACCGTACCGTAAAAATAATTTTCATGGGCAGCATGTGAAGCGATTTAATATTCATAATATCTATTAGTTATACGCGATATGGCAATAAAGGAATAAAGCATTACTTTCCGTAGTAACGAAAAGTCGTTCAAATTTCACTGGCGCCGACTACGCACTGTTTCATGTTGGAAAGATTGCGTCATAACAATTTCTGAAAATATTTTCAAATACATAAATCATATCTGTTGATGAATAATTATAGTAGTTCTAATAAAGAATATTAGACATTGTACGCGCAAAGAAACTACCTCGTCTATTCATATTGACATCTAATCGCGTTCGTCCACACTTGAAATAGATCGAATACTATAAAAGCGATACTTTACAGTTCTATCCAAGCTGTTTCTTTGCTGCTTGAATATCAAAACAACTTGACAATTCGATTCTATTGGAAGGTTATGAAATTCAAAATATTGTGTTTGTTACCATTGCACGTAATTATGTCACTTTTATACCTAGAATAGCATCGAACTTGATCGGTACATGTACCGAAAAAGTTTCGAGAATGAAACAAACACACTTAATAGCTAGTTCGATTTGGCTCCTCGCGTTATACAGCGGAACGCATGACCATGCGCAATTTGAAAATTGTATTCTCTTAGCATTGCTTTAGAGGCGAGTTTCGAAAGATACTGCCTGCGTTTCACTGCAAATGTCCAAACCGAACAAACCTAATAAAACAGAATTATTCTTCGTATGCGCGCCCTCTTTTCAAAAAGTGCTGAACTGCTTGCACTAGTGAAGACTTGGGCAACTTTTGTTACATATAACATTCCAATGCTATGTCAATGGGCCCTTTTTATTTTCCGTTTTTCATTTTGATAACAAAATCTATACGTCAAAATGTAATTTTCTTTGTGTCACAGGCTTCACTTTATAATAATCTAGGGCAGTGCACCCACAAGAACAAGTAAAATGTCAATATTTTCTATATTTATTAATTTTTCTACATGAAAATTATAGGCTATATTTTTTTTTATAAAAAACGTAATATATACACCATCAAATATACGTACTGCCCTCCGTATATGTTTCAACTTTATTGACATAAAAAATTTATTACTAAAAAAGCATCACTTATTAATTAAAAAATTCTCATTAGTGTTAGTGTAATTATTTTATGGAATATCATTCCATTTCGTATTCTTAATGTAACGAGAGGTATTGGTTATAAAAACATTATTAGTTCATTAAGATATTGTAATAAAACTGTACTTAAAATTTATAATCTATTGATAATGGAGTGAAAATTGGTACAATTATTTTAATTTACATTCTCCATAGTGCTGTTTGAACTATCATTTTATTAAGTACATAATTTATGCTATTTCTTGCAGTAATTTATTGCATCTTGAAACCGCTATTTAAAACTACAGTGAAATTTACTTAAATATTTTTATTTATGGAAAGTATTTTTTAAGTATGTAATTTGAAATCAATTTTAAAGCTATCAATTGTAATGCATTATGAAATATTTACATTCTTAGAAATTCTATTACAGAAAATTTTTATCTATTTTTTTGCTTTCGACAGTGAACTGCCGTGTATGCTGTGTATGCCGTTGCACGAGATCAATGTGGAAACCAGCCACGTAGCGGTAATTTTTGTATTAAACGAGTACCACTACGAATCTTATATAACGAGTTTTTTATACGATTTTTTCTATTCATATTTATAAATTAATAATAAATTTAAAAAATCTCAAAAGTTCAATTTTTTTTATATTTAGAAATAGGTCACATCAGGAGCGCGTTCAAAAATTCTAAGTATAGTTAGGAAGTGGTAAAACAGGAAATAGTCACGTGATTATCTTTCTCCTGTTTATTTGAACGTGTAGTCGAATCAGAGTAACAATTTAGTAGTTGGTTAAATTTTAATGTTTAGACATTCGTGTTTAGGAATAGGTCGGATATGTATATATTCTGTAAACTCTAACATAGAATGGATTTAGAAAGAATACGGCTGGTTACATTCACTGATAAGTGCGAGTATAATGGAGGAAGATCCCACTGCGAGTATAATGGAGGAAGATCCCACTGCGAGTATAATGGAGGAAGATCCCACTGCGAGTACACGTCATTAAATATTTCCAGTAAAAAGTTAGCTCTATGAGAAACCTTGCTTTATCCGTGTTATGTTTCCAAGTTACAATCCCTAATTATCGAATTAGAGTAAATTTAGAAGTTGGTTAAATTTTGATGTTTATACATTCGTGTTTATAGGATGGGTCGGATATGTATATTGTTGAGGTGTGAAATGTTAAATTATTTTATTTGTTAAATTATTTTATTTGTTAAATTATTTTATTTAACTGTATTTAACTTTACAACAACTATTCTTCTTACGAACTACTTCTTGCATCTCTCTTATGCTTATATTTAAACTGAAGTGAACTTAGTATCTACTACCAACCTTACTTCTAACTTTACGTGTTACCAACTTATATAACTAAAGGTGTTGTATTTACATTTAACACTTCCCTTTAAACATAACAAAGGTATTTACATACTAACAATATATTACAATAAATTTAAATTTTTACAATGTTTCAAAAATAATGTTTTTCCTAAACCTTTTGTGAAAATGTCTGCTAACTGTTCTGCAGATTCTATGTATTGTAATTCAATTTCTCCACTTAATACCTTTTCTTTAATATAGCAAATTTTACACTTATGTGTTTAGTACGTTTGGTATTTTCAGCATTATTGCTTAATGCAATTGTACTCAAATTGTCTTCATATAAAATGATTTTCTGTTGATTTAATAATTTTAGATCATCCATTATCTGTCTGAGCCACATGGCTTCACACGCTGCTGTTGTGAGCGCAATGTACTCCGATTCTGTAGATGATGATAAAGCAACCACAGGTTGCTTTATCGACCCCAAGCGACAATTTTCTGTTTCTCTTAATATTCCCATTATCTTCTGTTTTTTTCTGATTCCTCTGTTTCATCTTCCACGTTGACGTCATTGTTCTCCGGCCTCTCTTCTATGTCAGATTCTTCTACTTCGATTGTTACACTCGTAACTGGCTTATCCTTTGAAATAAAACTACTTAAAGATTTTGTTTCATCAAACGTCACATTTTTTGCAAATTTAAATTTTCTTTGTACTGGATCCCATAGTCGATAACCATTATCCATATAACCCATAAAAATGCATTTCTCATTTTTTTCATCAAATTGTTCGGGAATGTATTTATATGCTAAGCACCCAAAAATCTTTAATTTACTAACATCTGGTTTTACACCAAAAAACATTTCTGCCGGTGTCTTGTCATCCTGTAAAGCATTTGTTGGACTTCGATTTAATATGTACGTTGCTGCTCGAACAGCTAATATATTTCAAACTTAATGTCTAAATTTGTCCTTCGCTTCCTACCACTTGCTCACTAGGCTTTTACAACGTCATCTTGGTTCTCGATTGGTAGTAAACCCAAATTTCGAACCGGCCGTTTGATTTCACCGTTCACGCACTTTGTGGTCACCACACGTACGATGCCATCTTCGCCTGGATGTGTCCTGGTTATTCTTACCAATTTCCAATTTGTTGGAGGGCTGTTGTCATCTTTAATTAAAACCATTTGTCCTAATTTGGCAATGATGTCATTTTGTCTTCATTTTCTTTTAAAATTTAGTTCGGATACATATTCTTTATACCATTTATCTCAAAAGTGTCTCGCCATTAATTGCAAATGTTGAAATCGGTTTAGTTTGTATATTGGTGTTTCGGAGTATTCAGGATCAGGAACAAAGGAAAATGATCTGCCAATAAGAAAGTGAGCAGCTGCTAGTACGTCACAGTCATTAGGGTTATCTGTTATTGGTGTCAGTGGTCTCGAATTTAAAATGGCTTCTATTTGAATCAATAAAATCGAAAATTCTTCAAGCGTTAATGGCGTTTGCATTAGTACTCTTTTTAGGTGATGCTTCGTACTTTTGTTGCCATAAATGCAGTTGTTGACAATTCTGAAACGAGTTCTAAATGCTATGGCTTTTGTACTTAAACATACGAATATAAACAGATGTACGCTCTCGAAACTTTAGCTCCTCTGCCTCTGTGATTTTTGTGTATGTATGTTGTGTTCAATTGGCTTTGTGACAGCATCATATCGCCTTTTTTATGATTCCGCGCTGTTAATCACTTTGCCCCCAACAGCGAATGGCAAGTCGATCCGGGATTAAACTCTCTGAAAAAATGTCACCGTCCCTCCAGAGAATTGAACCCCGGCGCCTATCGTTCTCTCACAACAATAGTCAGCCGCCTAACCACTGCAGCCATATATTACTTTTACTAATGATTTGCTTGCCTTGATTTAAACGTTGTATCTCGTTGTGAAAACACTCAGTTTGTGTTAACTTTAACAGTTGCACCAAAGAAGCATTCAATTCTTGAACTTCTATTATCGTGTGTTGAAAGACAATAACGCTTAAACCTAAGACAGAGTGCAGTAATTCCTTTTAATTTTGTCAATGCATATTTGTATATCAATCCAAAATCATTAGTTACTAAGAGCGATTGAGTTACCGTATGATCTCGTAGATCAAGTAGACTTTCATTAAGTTGCGGTTCAGTTTCAGGTGCAAAATGGATTTCTTTGATTGAAAACTAAGTAGGTCCATTCCACCATAGTTTTAGAGATGACAACTGATTTGGTAGGACACCTGTAGTTATAACATCTGCAGCATTATCAGCAGACTGCACATAATGCCAATTTTCTGCCTTTGTTAATTCTTGTATACATGAAGCACGGTTGGCTACATACGTTTTCATCTGTGTGGAGGTGATTTTATCCAATGTAATGTTATCTGAGAGTCGCACCAGTAATATTCCTTGCTTATTGGGAATTGTAAAATACCTGTAAACTGTCAATTTGTTTGCCATTTCTGCTTAAACTACAGCTGTGCATAATTCCAGTCGTGGTAATGTGACAGTCTTCATTGGTGATTGCGATAAATTGATTTTAAGTAAATGCTCCATCTCCCTTTCCGATGCATCACTGAAAGCGTGTAGTTTGATTGTGGTCGAGCCGCTGAGTATAACATGTCTTGGTATTTTAATAGACTTTATATGTTTTAGCTTATCCTTATATCGTAACCATTTAGTTTGCATGTCCAAGGACACTGTCTCATTCCAGTCATAATTCTGTTGCCACAGTTCCTTTAGAATAAAAATCAAATCATTGACAAATTGTAAATTGTGGCGGCATCTATGTTCAATCAGCAAAACTAACACTTACTAATAAATACGCTGGGTTAAAAATCAGTTCCTGACAGTGCCCTCTAGAGACCAATAGATTAACCTGGATGAGCCGAGTAACAGTTAAGAAATGATAAAACTCTTACACCCTGTTATATCGATCTTCGTCACACTTCTATATGGCTAATACGAAAGTATCTAGGCATATGTGTTCTTAAAGCAACGACTCATGTGTCATATTGACATTTCTCTCTAATGTACATTAAATGTTGGTGATGAATATTTTACGTATATCTTTGCTTAATTGCGCTGTTATTGACGTAACGGACAAGATCCAAAAATTCGACTGTAATATGGTATTCATCGGTGTCAGAAAGCTCCATTATGTTACTGGTCCACTTCCCTAAATGAAAGCCAACTGATTTCAAAATGTAGTCAATATTATCTTTTAAACTTAGCACTTCTTCTGTTGTATTCGCTCTTGTTAGTAGATCATCGACATAAAAATCATGTTTTATAACCTCAGATTCTCTAGGGTGTGTTTTTTTCCTGATCTAATCCTAGTTAATAGAGTGAACGAATTGCCAAATAGGGTGCCGCTGTTGTACCATACGTGGCAGTGTTTAAGGTAAAGGTCATCAATTTTTCTTCAGGTTCTTCACGCCAAACAATTTGTTGATACTTTTTATCCTCAGAGTGTACCCATACTTACCGCTACATTTTTTCAATATCGGCTGTTAATGTAATGGCATGAGTTCTGAAACGAGCAATGATTGAAAATAGATTATCCTGAATAGTTGGCCCTGTGTACTGTGTACTAACGAATTTATGGAAACACCGCTATCTAACTTGCAAGAACCATCAAAAACAACGCGCAGTTTGGTTGTTTCACTTGATTCTTCTAGTACCCCATGATGGGGTAAATAGTAAGGTTTAGTCACGTTTTATTCGCACGTCATGTGTTCTAAGTTGGTGGTTGTATGTTCTATCAATAATAGAAAGATTTCATCTAACCATATTTTATTTGCACTAGTTAAACTTAAACTACAAAGGTACAACGACGGTATTTTACCAATTTCTAATAACAAAGGTATATAAAATGTGGAATGTAATTTTTGTGTATTGTGATCGAGAGTCTCTTTTGCACTGAAGCTTATTTTTAAAACCAGTACTCCCTTGAACCGAAAAATGTTAACGCGGGAATACTTAGAACTCTACTGTAAAGTTATAAAACGGAAGGTCTGCAGATTTTAGAAACATATATTATTGTGAAAAATAAACTGAAAAGGTCTGCTTGCTCATCTAGCGAACGTGACTACATTGACTATAAAAAGGTTAAACTTGGCCATAATGGCAATGATTCGGGGAAATAGTATACCTGCGGTAATTCCGACAATGCAACTTATCTAAAATATGTTTAGTAACTAGTTAACATTAAATCTATTATTATAATTAAATATATGTACATGAAATTTTACAAACTACGTGAGGCGACGTAACATACCGCCCGCCTTGAAAGGATCGCCTTTCAAATACATGTAACTTATATTACTGACGTGAAAGTCCTGAGTTATATTAATGTGAGTTCTTGGATATTACACATCTACCGGCAACACGCATATTTTTGTGATTGCGCGTTTAACTGCACCACTCACTGTACAAACTGTAACAACACGCACAATGCCGTCCGCTCCAGGATGGGCTGCAGTAATTCTACCAAGACTCCATTTTTGGGGTGGGAGTTGTTCGTCCTTTAGAAGTACTAGCGCTCCCATTAGCTGCGGTAAGTCTTGTTGGAACCTCCATTTGTTGCGCTGTTGCATGTTATGCAAGTAATCTCGCGACCATCTCTTCCAGAAATGTTGGGATAACTTCTGAATGTGTTCATACCTTGACAAAGGTGTCCCTTGAAGGTCGTAGATTTGTTTTGGTATGGTATTTAATGCGCAACCAATTAAGAAATAACCAGGTGTAAGGGGTTCAAGGTCGGATGGGTCTGAGGAAAGTGGCGATAATGGTCTGGAGTTCATTATTGCTTCAATCTGACATAACAACGTACTAAACTCTTCGTATATTAACCCTGCATTGACAGAGACGCGTTCAATATAATCTTTCGCGGTTTTGACGGCTGACTCCCAGAGGCCACCATGATGAGGTGACCGTGACGGAATAAAGCTCCATTTTTAGGGACTTCGTTATTTTGTCAACTAACTGTGTCATTAACAACGCGCCGCATAGCTCTAACCGGGGAATTGTCAGCGATTTAATAGGGGCGATTCGCGATTTGGCGGTTAATAGTCTGGCAAGTATATTGTTCGAATTGGATACGGATTTTAGATAGACGCAACTTCCGTATGCTACTTCGGAAGCATCACTAAAGGCATGAGTCTTTACAACTTTCAAATCTGAAATAACGACTTGACGGGGTATAGCATATTTGTTAATTTCACGCAACTCGTGAATGAATTCGCTCCATTTTTCGAATGAGGGACTAGGTACCAAATCATCCCAGTCTAACTTAAGTAACCATAAATGCTGCATGATCTGTTTCGCCTTGACAATTACAGGTCCTACTAGACCCAATAGGTCGAATACTTGAGCGATTTTTGACAGAATTTGTCGTTTTGTAACCTTTTCTGGGTTTACACTTGGGGTTGTTGCATATCTGAATATGTCGTCATTGGTGTTCCAACTGACACCGAGGGTCTTGTGATTTTGCTCACTGGCAATAGCGCACATGTCTTGTGCTGCCCTGCCACTGTAAAACGCAATGGTTGTTGGATGACCATTTTCTTAATGGAAAACAGGCCTTGTTTAGAATGAGATTTAAGTCGTGAATAAGCGTTTGTGCTGAATTTATGTCTGCACAACCTGTTATTAAGTCGTCGATATAAAAATCTTGCAATATTTTTTGTGATGCTTCTGGATATGTAAGAGAGTTGTCAATCGCTACTTGTTTCAAGCATCTGGTAGGCAGAAATGATGCAGCAGATGTGCCATATGTGATAGTATTTAAAGTGAAATGGTCTAAAGGTTTACTAGGATCGGAGCGCCAAAGGATTCTTTGGAATTCCCTGTGCTCCGGGATGAGTTGTACTTGGCGGTACATTTTCTCAATGTCAGCTGTGATGACAATGTTGTGTTTTCTCATTCTTACCAAGATTGAAAAAAGTTCATCCTGAATGGATGTCCCAACCTGAAGAACATCATTTAATGACTTACCAGAGGAGGTTTTGCAACTACCGTCAAATACAACTCTTAATTTTGTGGTTAATGATTAGTCGTTTCTTACACAATGATGAGGTAAATAATAGTGTATGATAGATTTTACACCCTGCGAACCTATTTTGGACATATGGCCCAGGTTCTCATATTCTTCCATGAATTGGGAATATTGAGCTTTCAATGTGTCGTCCCTTGCTAATTTACGTTCAATGGCATAAAATCGTCTTTCGGCAATGTATAAAGACTCACCTAATGATTTATAATTGTGCTGCGGAGGTAATTGGACAGAAAATCTCCCCGTTAGTGAATCCCTTTTGAAGGTATTTACGAAGGTATTTTCACATTCCTGCTCTTCCCTTGTGTAAGGTTTGCTATCCGTCCCTTGCTCAACTAACCAGAATTTTTCGATTTGATTTTGAATATCTATATTGGTGGAAAGATTGCACATAGCATTTTGGTGTGTGGATGCCATCATTGGACCGGATATAATCCAACCAAGTACGGAATTTTGCAAGATTGGCTTATCCTTTCCTAACCTTATTTGCCCAGACCTTAATAATTCGTAAAATATACCTACTCCTAGCAGTGCATCTATTTCAGCTGATTCAGAGAATTGGGGGTCTGCTAAATTGATATTTGCGGGTATGTCCAATGATGACACTGAATTGTGGAATATTTTCTGTTATCTAATCGATTACTAAGAATTTTAATTCCTTTGTATATCGATTTTGCAAGGCCTCGATAGTAGCTGATGTTTGTTGTGTTATGTTTGTAACAACTGAATTGATTCCTACTACTGGCCTGCTTATTTTGACGGATTGTAGACCTAGTTTTTTAACTAAATCGTACGTGATGAAGTTCGATTGCGACCCATTGTCTAGTAAACATCGCATTCTTACTGGCTTAGCACTTGCATCAAGAATATTAACAACCGCTGTGGATATAATAACATAAATGCACTCGACATTTGACTGCAACAACTTGCGACTGTCGTTTCTGCATGCTGTTTGCTGAGCGCAGCTGATGCGTTTACGTTTGGTTTCTCGTAAAAATGCAGTAATGAATTGTGTTTTTTGTTGCACGTCTTACAACCCCTAGACTGACAGGCATTGCTGTTATGACCCTTTCCTAGGCAATTAATGCATAAATTGAGCTTCTTGACTTCGCTTAATCTATTTGAACATTTCAATTCTAAAAATTTTTTACAGTAAAATATATGATGTGATTCGTTACAGTATGGGCATAAACTGGTGGTTGACGCGTATATTTGCGCCCTCACGCCAACTCCCTTTGCGGTACCTCCCTGCTTATTACCTAATAATTCTAAGAGACGCGACCAGTTTGTTAAGAATGTTGTGAACTCTGTTATAGTAGGAAAATCTTGATCGTTAGTCTGAATATCCCATTCACGTTTAGATTCTGATTCTAACTTACTTGTTAACAAATGAATGAGAATTGTATCCCACGATATTACAGCAACCTGTAAGTTTTCTAATGCGCGAAAATGCTTTAGAAAATTGTCTGTGAATTGCCGTATAGATAACGCAGAATTATTGACCGTTTGTAATTCAAATATTGCTCTCAAATGTGTTTTTACAATTACCTTTTTGTTTTCAAATCTTTTTTTGAGTAATTCCCATGCGGTCATATAGTTTAATTCTGAGACCTCCAATGATTGTATTACTTGAGCTGCTTCACCCTTGAGTGATGCCCTCAAATATTGAAACTTTTGTATATTACCTAAACTTGAATTTTGGTGAATTATCGCCATGAATGTGTCATGATAGCTGTACCATTGATCATAAGCTCCAGAAAATTCCGGTATGTTTATTTTAGGTACAACTACGCGCTGCTGTGTATTTACTGTATTGTTTTGTACATCTGGATTTACTATGTTATTTTGCATGATTCTAGTATATATATAGTATACCTGCGGTAATTCCGGCAATGCAACTTATCTAAAATATGTTTAGTAACTAATTAACATTAAATCTATTATTATAATTAAATATATGTACATGAAATTTTACAAACTACGTGAGGCGACGTAACAGTTGGTATACTCCTTCAAGAAATCGACATACATTTTCTTTAGGTCAGGGTTTGCTTCGAATGATGCTTCTAATTTGAAAAAACGTTGTGCAGCTATTTGTTTTGAATTACCTAGATCATCTATATTGTTCTTAAGGGGTATTCTAACTATAAGTTTATCATCTTCATCCCTCGTGGTAGTTTCTGTAAAGTATGTTTCACAAGAACGTTCTTCAGTTGTTAGCTTGTCTGTCTTAGACATAAATTCATCTGCTTGCCAAAACCTTTGTACGGTTTCGTTTAAGTGATTTAATGTTAATAACGCTTGTGTATTATGGTGGTACATTTCCTACATTTAACTCGCCTGATACTACTCAACCCAATCTTGTTTTTTGCAGTACCGGACAGTTTTTTCTCTCGAATCTTACCCACACATGTTAGTTCCCAAAAAATACTAGCGCCCAATAATAAATTTATACTTCTTGATTGATAAAATCAAGGATCAGCAAGTGAGATATTTAATGGTGTTTTTATTAAATGGGTGCTAAATGATTTTGATGGTATGTTATCCGTTATGCTTGATAATACTAAACAGCTGATTTGAGTTTTGAAATTGTTGTGAATGGATTACATGGTGATTTGTATCTTATGTTTGATAGAAGTTGTACCATTACTTATTCCACTAACATGCATGTTAACTGGTTGCTTTTCTAAATTTAGAAATCTACACATTGATTCCGTAATAAAATTGGATTGAGATCCTGAATCTAATAAATTTCGCGCTTGTTTGTATTCACCGTGATTATTTGGTAAGTGTACAAGAGCTGTTGACAGTAATGTATGAGTATTTGTTGTTGTGTTTTCTGATGAACATGTTACAATTGGAATGTTAGCATTTTCCTTAGGTTTTTCTTCAACGTTTTCTTTCTGTAGCAGTGTGTGATGTTTTTTGTGACATTTCTTGCATGTTGATTTGGAAGAACAATTTTGAATAAAATGTCGTTTTCTTAGGCAGTTAATGCACAGTTTGAGTTCCCTTGCCTTTTCGTTTCGACGAGTTTCGTTCAGCTTAAGAAACTCTTGACAAATGTGAATACTGTGTTCTTCTTCGCAAATTGGACAGGTGGTGTTTACCGTAGTGAATGTTTTTGAGGTCTTGAAAATTAATGGTTTGCGTTCTACTTCTACTTTTCTTCTTAAAATTGTTTCTAGTCTATTTTGCCGATTATTTAAATATTTAAAGACTCTAATAAAGTTGGTATTTTTTTGCAACTATCGACATCGGAACAGAGTTTCCCATTCCTTATTTGTAATAAAATCTAGTTTAGTTGCTATGATAGGTAGGACTAGAGCATTCCATTCATCTGTCGGTTGACCTAATGCTTTTAAGCATTGAATATGGTTTTCGGTGTTATTGATTAACTGTCTTAAAGCTGCATGCGATCTTTGTTGATTTTTGCAATTTCTAACAGATTTTATACCTGATCCGTAATTATTCGCCTTTTGTTGTCATACCGTTTTTGTAATGCGGTTCAAACTATGGTATAATTTTCGGAGGTTGTATCATATGATCTGATTAAATCTGCAGGTTCATTTTTCAAACTTGATTTTAGATATGATAATTTTTTAACATCTGACAGACTCTTG
The DNA here is from genome assembly GCA_023690525.1 of Holotrichia oblita. Taxonomy (NCBI): domain Eukaryota; kingdom Metazoa; phylum Arthropoda; class Insecta; order Coleoptera; family Scarabaeidae; genus Holotrichia; species Holotrichia oblita. The sequence goes on from CM043021.1 coordinate 45,398,376, forward strand.
TTTGAATGTATTAAGCCAGTAAATGCATCGCAAAATTCGCGCCATTATGTAAAAGTTTCATCAAACATTGGCAATGCAATGGTTGGCAGTTTCACATGCATACTCGTATGTGAATTATGTGAAGTTTGGTAAGAATGTGAATGAATCATTCAATTCTCGTCAGCAATTGATTCGGTTTCCTTTAGAGCAGGATTTAACAGATTGACTGCCATGAATCCCCTTTGTGGTACACATACGTTGATTTTTGTTGTATTTTGTTAAAGTATTGACCTTGAGGCCATGGGGTATATTTACATCCAATGCTGTTGAAATAAAAAAAATTACGCCTTCAGGTGCTTTTTATTAATAAATATGAAATGATGTTGTACTGTTTCTAATATGGCACTCATGGCCTCAGGAATGGAATACTGATTTGATGGCCGTGAGTGCCATCTACGGTACACGAATAGAATTAGCATTAATTTCAGATAACTATAGAATGTTATGGTTTTTTAAAGGAATTTAGTTGCAGTTAACTACACTAATGCGTTGTCGTTCACGTGGTCCTTGTTATATTGTTACTATGTTGTGGTTATATAGGTACTGTTTAGTTTGCTGTGAGTTAGTGAAATTGCAACAATGGACCCAAAGGAAGAGCAACGATTATTGCATCTTCACGAAACTGTAGAGAGACCAAGTGAAATGGATTCAGAATCAGCTGAATTTGATGATAGTGATAAAGATCCGGAATTCATACCAGAAAATAGCGATGAACAAGCATCTAATACTGATAGTAATGGTAGTGATACTGCTCTTGATGAAGAGCCACAGCCAGCGCCCGAGAAAGTAAGTCAAACCAGCATATGCATAGAGCCTATACAAAATAGAGGAAAAAATATTATTTCCAATGCTGATATAGAAGAAGTCGGCATAAATCCAGATCCAACAGAAACAATGCAATTTGCTACTCCATATGACTTTTCTTTCAATATTTGTTGGTGAGGAAGTAACAGACGTACAAGTACTAGAAAAACTAATAGATTTGCTGAATGAAAGTAGACGCGCCAGGATAAAAAATTGGACAGCTACTAACTAATTCAGAAGAGATGCGCACATTTTTAGGTATTACTATGTGGATGGGACCAATTAATATGCCTTCCATTTCTCATTACTGGAAACAGACAACTATTTATAAATCTAATGCTTCAAAACATATGAGCAGGAACAGGTTTGAAATATTGTTAAGGTAAATTGTGTTATTGATATTTGATGATATGCTAATGGTTATTGTTTTAGTATGTTCCACATTTCTGACAATTCTAAAGCTCCTGCCGGTGACAGACTCTATAAGGTACAGCCCCTAATTGATTTACTTGTTACAAAATTTAATCAAGCTGTTATTCCGAAAGAATCAGTATGTGATGAATCCATGATACCTTTTTCGGTCGCCTTTCCTGCAGACAGTATATTCAAAAGACATCGTTATGGGGTCAAGGTTTCCAAGTTATGTACGAAAAATTTCTACACCCTTCAATGCAAAATATATGTCGGCAAAAGAAATACCAGGGACATCTGTGTCTAGAAAAGTTGTTACGGAATCAATGCAACCATATTTGAATCCAAGAACACTTATGCCGATAATTGGTATAACAACGTAACATTCAGAAAACCTGTTAGGAAAAAACACATCCTTGCAAACCGAAAGGGAAACCCAGTAGATGTAACAAAAAATTAAGGAAATAGTGTCGACAAAATGATAATGGTGAAAGTGGAGAGACAGTAGGGATGATATTATAATCTGATAAGTACAAAACAAGTTCACTCAAAGAAGTGGGAACCAATTAAACCACAAGCGGTCGTTGAAATAATAACGGCAAATCCTTTATTGATGTTGCAACCAAATGATTTCATACAACGCGCTTACTCGAAGATCCATTAATAAAGTGGTGTAGCATTAGATATACTGCTGAATAAGGCAATTGTAAATGCTACTGCGTTTAGAGAATCAATAGTTGGTGACTTATTGACAAAATGAACTGAAAAAGCAGTATCAATTACAAAACATCACAAACTTGAAAAATTTTGAAAAAGAGGTCGCTCGGTTCAATGCTATAAAAATATTGCAACAAAATATGGAAGAAAAGTAGCTCAGAAAGATGCACCTCGTGTTTGGACCAAATGCACGGTCTGTCCAAATTTTATATGCAATGCATGCTTTTTTAATAAGCACCAAGCTAAGCCTAAATGACATGTTTTTGATAATTTTTGTATAGTTTGCGAGAAATATATACTTTTTTTGTAATGACTTGTATTTGTTGTATAGCCTAATACAGAAAATTTGTAGCACCAGCGATCGAACTCATCAGAATGGTCTGTGAGGCCACAGAAATCATTTTCCTGTATAAAGTTTGTTGTACGTGTACCTTTCTAGGAGCACGAAACATTTAAAGTGGTGTCAGTTGAGTGCTTGCATGGTACTCATTCATTCGAAAAAAATCTTAGCGTGTATGGCATATAAATAAAAACATGGGACACAAATCGGTTTTGATAGTGTAACAGAAATTACTGTGGCAATCAACCTGTTGAGATATTGTTAGCTGTGCCTACTATTGCAAAATATGCATTTGAAAATGATTCTGTTTCCGTACCTTCGCATGACAATTCTTGATTTAATTCTAACGCTAATAATTCTATTTCAATTTGGACTTCTTCGAATGTGTCATAGAGGGGCTCGATTTTTCCTTTCTTAATTTGATATTTTGTTTGTCTTTTTCATTTACGTTGCTTGTATCGAAATTGTCTATAAATTTTTGGAATAACATTAGGTATCTGTTTTTATTGTTCCTCGTTTATGTTTCAAAGTTTTCAGTTTTTGTGTATTTTCTGTTATTTTTAGGTTAAATTTACGAAAGAAAGGGCAGAAAAGAAATGTATTTGGATATTAGACATTGTAAATAGCATTACATGCGATGGTGAAATATCTGTATGCGTTAGAATGACGGAGATGGTAATACGAGGTAGATATACGGTGTTGCCAAAGTGGAAATACTGCATTTTGTATTCTCGTATCTGTGACATGCTGACAATAACTTCATCTGCACTCGCAGATGAATAGTACCACTTACTCTGGCGCTGCCAGAGAATTTGATACAAGTCCAAATACTGAAGATTGATCTTATACAATTTTTGCTTTAAATGTACAGTTTTTTGAGGTTTGAAAAGCTCCAACAAAAACTATTCTATTTAGTTTCAAGGTAGAGGAGAAGAAGAAAGCTGTTTTAGTAAACAGGAAGTTTGAAACCTAGAATTTAGTACTGATTAATATATATATTTTCTGACTTTTATGTACTTATCTTTTAATTCCTGAATTATTTCCACTTGCAGGTCAATAAAACAATAATAAATAATTAAATACCAATTTATTCCATAACATATAATATGTTTTCGTTAAATAACTTCTTCAGTTGAAGAAATTGACATTTAATATGTGTCAAATTACTAATAACATAAATATAAATTACCATGCCTATCAACAAAATTATCTAAAAAACAAAGAATTCATTGATATATCGAATTTTAATTACATTAAAATGCATATCGGCCATTTCTGCATTTGTGTACTTATGCAGAATTTGAGAACAAAAAAATTGACGCAGATGATAAATAATCTGATGACAGATGTCTGACAGAACTAATTTTAAGTCACAATCAGTTGTTTGACAAAGGGAACTATTCTCAAAACCGAAAAATGAATTTTGTTATTTTAAAATATGCAATGGACTACATGTCAAAAACAGTTGAATTGTGGACCCATGTTGACTAAAACTTTTTTGTTTATTTCCACCAGTACTGGTAAAATATCCGGCAACATTTTTTTAACGCCCGGTATATACAACTTACTCAAACTCGACGTTTCGCCACTAATCTAAGATTTTCGCCTCTAGCGTGGTTGACACGTCGAGCTACCGTGGCCTTCTGGCGCCCCTCACCTAGTTTTGCTCCTGAAGAAGCCACTTACATTAGTGGCGAAACGTCGAGTTTGACTAAGTTGTATATATTTTCTTGTATTTTTCATTTTTGTTTTACTTTATTTTGTATTGTATATATGTACTTTACTATGACGCGGTCAAAACCCGAACAGAGACTGAGACCGTGGAAGCCGTCGATATCATTTAATGTGTTTTCATGGTTTTATTACAACATTACCTCATCGTAAATACTTTTGCGCTTTTAATTACCTTTGTCCCAGCAGCTAATGGTAGTTCGGAGTACCGATCTAGCAAAAAATTGCCGCAATCGTCACCGAAAAAATTCGTACGTCAGACCATAAGGATCTACCTAAGGCCAGACACTCCTACCTCTGCAGCTATCGAGCTCGGTTCGATTAAATAACAAAGAAATGCACCAACTAAAATGCTTTGGTGTGTTGTTGTCGCTTTTTGATTAGTAAAATGCATGAACATGGTGTGAATGAAAACCGGTTACATGCAGCACTGCAACACATCAATCAAGTCATAAATCATCACATATTTATAATGATTTGTGAATTTTTTTGTACTACATAATATACTGCATTTTCCTTTAAAATGAAATATAATTTGTTTAAAATATTCAGGATATCGAGCATGTTGTAAACTGTATAAAATTTGTATGTTATCAAAATATACCAAAAGAGAATGTTAATTGAGAAAATAATATATATTTTTATCTTAATAAAATATACGGTTATCCACATATAGCAAAGTAATTAACTTTGATTATTTAATTTATGTTGCGACACTGAACCAGTTTTAGTACCGTTTGCACTTTTTCTGAGTGTATATAATCTTATTGGTCAGTAGACATTATAATTAACATGTTATGATAAACTTTCAATGTCAACAAGACATTCGTATTATAGGAATGTTAGTGACTGATATACAAATTTGGAAATAATTTAGATAGCAGGTATAATGAACGTAATAACAATCTGCGTCAATCGTATATGCATAGATTGTGTTTATTTAAATAAATATTTTATCATACAATTACTTCTTGTAGGTTGGATATAGAAGTAACGAACTTTTTATTATTGTTTTGTTGATATCATCGCAACGTGACTTACCTTATTTATTCGTATTGTCACTAATTTTAAATAAATCTATTTATTAGAAAATTCCTGTTTATCGAAGTAATATAATCCGAAAGTTATATATGTAGGATTTCATAGAATGTAGGAAAATATTAACAAGTTTGGACTATGAGGAACTGAATCATTACGTTCTTCTTACAGCCTTTTATTAATGAACTTCATGATGACGAACTTACAGAAGAATATTTTCAACAAGATAATTCATTGGCAAACAGATCTCGAGAAAAATTATAAAATTGTCCTGCAAGATCTTCGAATCTAACAATTTTAGATTATTTTACTTTTCCAAAATTAAAAAGTACCAAATGGGAAAGCTTCTTAATGCTATTAGAGACTTCTGGACTGACATAACATCATAACTTCTAGTAAATGGCTTTGGGAGCATAAAGCGTAGACTTCGAACTTGTTTTCAAAATAATAGACCACATTTTCACCTTTAGTACTATTATCTTTGGGTATGCAGCGCCAGAAGGTCGAGTTTCCGTGATCTTTTGGCGCCTCTACCCAATTTTGCTCCTGAAGATATATTAGTGGCAAAACATCAAATTTAGTAGATTTGGTTGTTTTTTACTTTTATTTTATTTTATTTTGTTTGTTTTTTGATTGTATATATTTACATATGTGATCAATTCTTGGAAGCCTTCAGAATAATATTGTCTTACATCGATGTATCACTAATATGTGCAAATGGCACTACGTTACATTGAAAACTAACTGAGAAAGCTCTTCAAACTCTAGTGTGGGATCATTTTCGGCTCTAAGATATTTACCTACATATATCAACTGAGGTAAAATACCTAGACCTGACTTTGGATGAACAAACCACACCTGGACTGTGTGACGAATGAAACCACGAGAGCCCTCTGGGCCTATAGCGGAATGGTTGGTAACACGTGGAACTGAAACCTCTGATGGTACACTGGCTGTACACGAGAGTTATAGTACCTTATATAACTTATGCGTCACTAGTCTAGTGGCACAAAGCTAGTTTGCGCTATGTGACCAACGCACTTAGCAAGATCTAGAAGATTATCTGTCTAAGAATCACAGAGACTTTGTCCTTGGCGCCAACTGCAGCAATGAAGACGATCGCTAGGCTTCCTCCACTGCATTTCGTGTTATAGTCAGAAGCAACCTTAGGGGCGTATAGAGCAAAATGTAGTGGATGAACGGGTTTCTTCGGTAAAACAGGAGATCATGCCAGTATCTTCAACTATATTGAGCCACTACCACTACGAGCCGGTACCACTGTCCATAAGAGCGTATAAGTTCCCGCCCGTTTTCAGTTTCAGTAATACAGATACAATGTAGACATCTCCAGCAGAGAGACTGCAAAAGTTTCCATTTGCACATTGAGGCGAAGGTTTTTACGCTGTGATGGTTCTAAAACGCCTAACAGCACGGGAATTGGAATTTGGAGAGACGGAGAACCCGATCGTAAAGCCATAATCTCGGGGACTCCCCATCCATCTTTCAGCCCGAAATAATTGCCATCCAGACCTGCGCAGAAGGCATTCTAAACTGCCCGGAGGTAAACGGATCGATAAAAATTTTATCTGACAGCCAGGCTGCCCTTACAGCTCTATAGGCTGTCAGATTTGATTCCGAAGTGGTACTTGAATGTCATAGCAAGCTGGAAACCTGGCAGAACATCACAGCATTACGCTGAGATGCATGCCAATCCATTCTGGAATCAGAAACAATTTATGTCGCAATTTATTAATAATGTCAATTATTTGTGTTAGACCATAACAATATCTTCTTATTTTAATAGGCCTTACTTTTGCTTTTTCAAATATATTATCGCATACATGTTTTTAAAAGTAAGTTTAATACTTAAAGGAGGTATGAAATTATATGGAAGATTGTTGCTCAATAAGTACTGTGAGTTCAAATAATAACGTAACATAACACTTATGCAACCAGATTTACAGGTTGGTAATACTTCGAATAAAAATTCCTAATTTGAAAGGAATGTTTGAAAAATTTTGTAGACAAACTTTTATAACAGCATATTCTTTTTTGTGAACAAAACCAGATATTTCATTAATAATAACACATAGAATTACGAGTACATTATATTATTATGAAATGTATAGTACAGATTTAATAGAATGTCATTTATCACAGTAATTTTAATATCATAGTAAATGTTGAAAGTGTTGTTCAACTTCTTGCAAACAACAATTTACCCTGCGTTTTAAATTGTCGAACAGATGATGCAATTCTACTGGAGTAATATTGTTACATCAGGTGAACGAGGTGAAAATAAATTTGTACTGATTACTATATATATACTATATATATATACTATATATCATCATAAAGTTCATTCAAATATTGTTGCGTTTCCGTAGCCGTATGAGCAGGAGCATTGTCTTGCTGAAACCAAATATTCTGTATTTGATCATCCTGCAATTGATGAAAAATACAGTTAGTATTGCACGGTATGTTGCGGCTGTGATCGTATCATTAAAGAAAATACGGCCCACAATCCTACGTCTTGACATTGCTATCAATATTCCTACTTTAATAGGATGCAATGAAGTTTCTCGCAATTCATGGGGATTTTCAGTAGATAGTCCATGTCCTAAATATAACCACTTAAGTGGAACCATGCCTCATCACTAAAAAATGTCAAGTCAAGGATGTCATTGTCATTTAAATGTCGATTAAACCACTGACAAAAAGTTATTCATATAGGATAATCCAAAGGATGCAATTCTTGTACAACCGTAACTTTATATGGGTGCATTTGGATTTTTTTATGAACAGCTTTATGGCACGTTCCTTTTGAAAAACGTAGAAGTGATGATTGTCTAAGGAATATACAATTAGGAATTTTCTAATAAATACCGGTTTGCTGTGATAATTTTACAATCGATTTGTGAGCAGGACTACACTGAGAAAAAAGATAGTAATGATAAATAAAAATTTAATTCGTGCAAGTAAAGACTACAGGAGCGGGTAAACATACAACACGGCTCTTTCAAGTGCGCATGACAGGTACTATACGAAATGTTTTGTTTTTATGTCTATTGTCCATTGTGTCGTTTGCAATATATGTATTCATGCTTTTAAATGTAGTTGTGTTGACTATTTTATGAGGCATACCTATCTTTCAATTCCTGAGATATTTCCACTTGTAGGTCAATGAAACAACAATTAATTAAATACCAATTTATTCCAGAACATATAATATTATGATTTCGTCAAAAAATAAATTGATATACGAATAATTCAAATCATTTCAATTTTTATAGTTGTATAATCAATATATCCTTCATTATTACTTGAGGATGTAATTAAAATTCGATATATCAATGAATTCTTTGTTTTATAGATAATTTTGTTGATAGGCATGGCAATTTATATTTATATGATTAGTAATTTGCGACATATTAAATGTCAATTTCTTCCACTGAAGAAGTCTTATTAACGAAAACATAATATTATATGTTCTGGAATAAATTGGAATTTAATTAATTGTTGTTTTATTGACCTACAAGTGGAAATATTTCAGGAATTGACAGATAAGTACATAAAGGTCAGAAAATAGCTATATTAAGTAGGCATACCATATGTAAATGTATACATTTTTTGGCAATGCAGCTACTCTCAAAATCATGTGCAAGTTCTGAGGTCAAGTTAATTGGAAAGAGCGCCATTGAAATACATCTTCATCTGCTCAATCCAACACCAAGGATAAAAACGTGACTTGAGCAAAACTGATTAAACAAAAATGCCAAGATATAGTTGCCTTAAATTTAGATTCATCCGATCCAAATGCGCTCAGACATTCATTAAAACAACTAAATAACGTCTATAATTTATTATTGCAATCTAATAATGATAAAATCGTTGATACACCAAGCGACTTCGAAACCAGATCAGATGGTGGCGATGGTGAAGTTAATAATAATAATAATAATAATATTTATTTCAGCAATTAGATTTGCAAACGCAAAAATCTGCTTTGTCAATACATTATATGTATATGTATAAAACAACGTTTAAACAGGAAAATAAGTAAAATATATAGTCAATGTAAAGTACGCAATATATAACACAAACAAACAACAAACAAATGCAGAGACATTATAAGAATTCATTAATTGAATAATAGCAGCCATCAATGAAGTGCATTTTAACAGCGGCTTTGAATTTCAGAAATGTCCGTATCTCTCTTAACTCCAGCGGTAACCGATTATATATCTTTACACAATTATAGTAAGGCGATTTTTCATAGAGGTTGCTCTTGTGTGCAGGTATGCTGAGTGATCCTCCATAACGTGTACTGTATGTTTTGTTATAATCGCTGTTCACAGCAAATTCAGACTCGTGTTGCCTTGTATATATACTACATTCGTACATGTATAAAGCAGGTAATGTAAATATTTTAATATCTATAAAATGCGCTCTACAAGAGTCTCGAGATTTAAGGGAAAATATAGTTTGTAGGATTTTCTTGTGTATTATAAATAGCCTTTTCGCATGAACACTACGACCCCATGTCATTATGCCATATCTAAGTCTGGACTCAAGACAAGCTCTATAAAAGGTTACTAACACTGACACATCAACACTCTGTCTCAAAACTCTTAAAGCATATAACGTAGAATTCATCTTTTTACTGATATTGTCAACGTGATAAATATTTGTCTAAGGTCAAACCCAAAAACTTGTTTGACTGGCTCTCCGGTATTGGAGCGCTATCAATTCTTATTAAAATGGAGCGATCGGATCGTTTATTCGGATCAAAGACAATTAATTTAGATTTTGATTTATTTATGACCAAGGAGTTAGACTGTGTCCATGTTACAACCCGTGAAGTAGAGTTATTTCCCGCTGTAGACAATTGCTCATAATCTAAATCGTATACCGTAGATGAAGTGTCATCAGCAAACTGACATATATCTTTTAGGTCTTTAAAAAGATTTTGCAAATCATTTATACGCGAATGAGTAAAGGTCCCAATATAGAACCCTGGGGAACACCAAGATTCAAAAACTTGGGCTGTGAATAACCTGTGACACTATCCTGTTTAACAACAAACCAAAAAAAATAAAAAAAACAGCTTCAGTTTGTTTCAACTAAAAAGAAACGAATTGGCAAAAAGGAAGAATTTGGAAAACCTAACGGTACTGAAATATTTGAAATAAAAGAAATTTTACACTCTAAGCAATAAGTGCTTCGTATTTCAAGGGATTCTGCAGGGGTTCACAATTATTTTAATAGCACTGCATAAAATTTTATTTTCCAATAACTATTACTACACTAACCTACCTACATAAATTATGATATTACTGTTGTTGCCACCTTATATTATACATATCTAGATAAAAATTTAAATAAATACGTAATAACAAGATACAAATTGTTATTTTTAGCGAATTCCTTTCTACCACATTTTTTGCTAAAATACACGATTGTTTGTTAAACTGAAAATCATTGAACCTGAAAATTGTTCCATTTAAATGTGGTGCAGATTTTCAAAATCTTCCACCATTAATAGAAATGCTCGGACTTGCGCAGTTGAAAGAGCCGTGTTGTATGTTTACCCGCTCCTAAAACTACAGTTAAATAAGGCACAGATAACCTGAACATTTATAACAAATAAATGTATGTTTCTGACCCAAAGTAGTTATCACAGCAATACTGCCGGTTATTTGTAATAAATTCAAATATCTTCTTTATTTGTGCTAAATATTTTTGTCATTAAATAATAAAACGTATACTTACGATAAGTTGCTCTGTTATTAGCTTAGGCTATGTGAACTCAGAAAACAGCTTTTAGCTATGATAAATATAGTGTTACCTACTGTAATTGTTACAAAAAATATTTAAGACTAATATTTATGTGTCAGATAGATTCCATTATTTGACGAATATTATCCACAACATTTTCAGTTAATTTAGTCGGCCTCCCTGTAGGTTTTGCTTTACGAATGCAATTCGTTTCCTCAAATCTGTGTATTACAACATGTCTGCGATGTCGAAATGCATCATAATCCAATTCAAAGTTTGGAAAACGCTGTGTAAATTGATTTATACAACTTTCAAGAGAATATTGCCAATTGCCCTCTCCATTCTGAATTCTACTTCTGTAATGTGCCTCTAAAATCATGGTATCATGTTCTGCAGTAAATGCCATAGGTAATAACCTAAAAAAATATTTTACCACATTTTGTTTTCTTTAATTAGTATCAATATTTACCTTTGATACAATTGAATTACTTACTATAGTTGTTAAAACAACTGATACGTTATACTATGGAAGTGAAATATTAATAAGAACGCAATATACAAACGAGCATAAATAAATTTGACAAATGAAATAACAGTGACAGTTCTAGTTCTAGTATAACACAAACGAAACATAAGGTCGACTCTGCCATGATGCCACAACGAACACGTATGGCAAATAGGGTTGCACAAGTGTTATGTTATATTATTATTTGAACTCACTGTACACTTACACATTGTTGTTATTCCTGCAAAATATATTTAAAATTGCCGTTGATCGCAGTTGTAAAAGTCTAACCCATCTTACGATGGAGCGGTTTTATATTCGCGGAATGAGCGGGTTGTAGGGGGGTGATTAGGCGTATTGGGGGCATGGCCTGTGCAGCGACTCATAATTGGTATAAATACGAAGTTTCATTGTTATTAGACAGTTAGTCTTTGAGCTATCGTCAACCAAGTAACATAATCAGGAGTGGAAAGTGAAATATGGCAAAAATCAAATATCGTGCCGTTATAAAGTTCCTTACCAGGCAAGGAAAATTAGTCGCGACCATAATTAATGAGTTGTCATTGGTTTACGGCGACTCTTTTCCAGGAAAAAACCATGGTGTACAAATGGCATAGTTTATTTAAACAAGGAAGGGAATCCCTTGAAGACGACCCGAGGCCGGGCAGGAGCATTGAGGTGACCACCAGCACTTATCCAAAAAGTTGAAAAAATTGTACTCGAAGATGCTCGACTAAAGAAAAAACAACTCGCAGAAATGGTTGGAGTATCCGATACAACAATTTTTAAAATCCTACACGATCATCTCGGCATGTCTAAGATCAGCGCAAGATGGGTGCCGAGTATACTCACGCCGCAAAAACAACAGCGCGTAGAGTGACAAGGATGACAAGGATGGTGTATTGAGTCGAATTGTTACTGGAGACGAAACTTGGGTTCATCATTATGAACCTGAGTCCAAACAAGACTCCATGCAGTGGCATAAAAAAGGCACAGCACCTCCCAAGAAATTTAAAGTGTCACAATCAGCTGGGAAACTCATGGCAATGGTATTTTGGGACTCGGAAGAAATATTGTTGATTGATTATAAAGATAAAGGTGTTTCTATAACCGGAGAATATTACGCCTCAATATTAGAGCGACTAAAAGAAGCCATTAAAGAGAAAAGACGGGGAAAATTGACGAAAGGTGTGCTGCTTTTGCACGACAACGCGCTCGTCCACAAGAGCCGCGTTGCGTTAGCTGCCCTGCGTAAGGTGGGCTTCAAAATTGTGAATCACCCACCCTACAGCCCAGACCTGCCCCGAGTGATTATTACCTGTTTCCGAAAAGGAAAAAAGAGCTGCGGGGTAAAAAATTTACTGCCGATGATGAAGTCAAGGAGGCAGTTTCGGTCTATTTTGCAGATAAAGAGAAATCATTTTTTTATGAGGGTATAAATAAATTAATTGAAAGATGTGAAAAATGTATCCGTCTTGCAGGTGAATATATTGAAAAAGAAAAATAATTAGGTTTTTTTATTTCCACCCCTTATCCCCCATTCGGCGAATATAAAAACGCTCCCTCGTATAACTAGAGTCGGCAAAGAGAAGCAAGTTTCAGTACAGAGTGGAGAACAACGTCTAGGGGCCAAGCAGCCGTATCAAGGCGAGCGTTCAGTAAGGTTTACATACTCGCATCACTTGTGTTCGTGATTTTCATGAGTGACATAGGCGATACGGACGTATGAATGTCAACACATAAAATAACGACAAAAGTAGAGAGTATATGTAAATGATTGTACGTGACGTCATGCAACATATTCAGTTTGGAATATTGGCAACTTGAAAATTTCATAGGCGTACTACTCAACTTTTGATTAATGTCAATCTAATCAGAAAATTGATTGACATTTGATTTAAAATATAGATATTCATTAAGCAATAAACGTGTGCGCCAAATTTTACTGTTTTATTATGCAGCAACTTCGTGCCAGAGAAGATGGAACTAAACCCATCATCGTCCGCTTTACCAGTAGAATAACTAAAAAGAAGATATTTGGTTCCAAAAGTAGACTAAAGGGCACAAAAGTAGTATTTAAGGAAGCTCTTACTCCCTATAGGCTGTATAGGAAGTACAAATTTGCTTTTGTGTGTCCTTCATTAAGCCAAGTTTCATCTAAATAATATATTGAACGTTGTTGTTTTTATTTTTTTTAATCGAAGATAAATATATTCGTCTCCACAGAACAATGTTTTCACATTCAGGTAGCATACCTACCCTTGCGATTACGTCTTAAAATCCTATAAATAAATAGTATATAAAATATTTAAATAATTTAATATCAAAACTTACAATTAAGCTTCGTCATTAGTTTATATAAAGTAGAACAACTCATTTGTCATCTTGTTTAGTGTAGAAAGCTCTCCATCATAAGAAAACTCTACTACTCCGTAGTATCAAGTATTTAACACTATCGTCAAATGTAGATAGCAGTGATTTTCTCCCTAATCGTTTTGATGGTGGTGAAATTAGCCGTTTGATTCTATATTCATGAATTATTCGCTAAACACTTGTTCTTGAAACACGTATTCTTATTATGGAATATAAATACACAGAAGTTTATATACGCATATTAGGTATACTACCTAAACTGTTTGATATTTGCAGTGCTATCTGTGTCCTTCTTTTTTCTAGGACAACCACCAATAATTTTCTTATACATGTTTAATATAGCGTGCTTTTCCTGTACCGACAAATGTCCACGTCCGATGGTAGCTCGCCTTTTTGGAGGCGATGTTGATAATAATCCACTTGTACTACGCTGTGAATCCATTATCACAAGCAAATAGTTTCTTAAAAAACTAATTTTATTGCTTGAATACCGTAGGGACACAAATAAAAATCGGAAAATACTTTACAAAAATATTTACTCAATCAGCTGTGTTTGCAATATGGCGGCACTAAAATTGGCAAATTTGAGCAGTGTGAAAGTGACTGGCAACTAAGTAATCATAAGCCTATATTTTGGCTGGCAATTTTAAATTTTGTCCCTCTTATTAAAAAACAGGTATAGTGATGGTAAAATATTCTGTAAGTCGGAAAATACAATAAAACATATTAAAACATTCTCCGATATTGAATCATCTCGGGGCCCGAATACACAGGCTGTCGATGAAACAACCTCGGGATAAGCCGCTTGTCTGTAAAGAGAAAAAGAAGATCAAGAGATAGTTTTTGGTTGATATTTCTTTTAGATACTACTTTGTGAATGGCACTGTCTATTCGATAAAAAATAATAATCATTATTAGCGAATTTTTATTTCTTTGAATATTGTTTCATATTTAGCACAATGAACTACACTGGTGTTGGCATGGGACACATTAACATTAGCTCGTTAGTATTTATTTACGAAAATAATATAGACTTTTTGGCGATCTCTGAGACTTGGCTCGATCCATTAATGCGTTCGGACATTGTGGAAATTAATAACTATAATTTCTTTCGTAAAGATAGAGTAGGTTGTGGTGGTGGTGTAGGCTTTTATATAAAAAAAAACACTAACAAATGCTCTATTTTAGAAGTATGCAATGATACTGAACAAATTTGGTTGCGTGTCACTATAGGGTTTAGAATATTTAATATTGGAGTGGTTTATAATCCACCAAACAGTGATTATAAACATTTTTTAGACACTTCAGAAGACACATTAATTGAATGCAGTCTAGATACTACGGAATTATACTGTTTTAGCGATTTTAATATTAATCTCTTTAAATCAGATCATCCCTCGGTACATTATTTTGATACTTTTCTGAATACTACTAGAGTTAAAGAAATGATAACTGAGCCGACGTGAATTACAAGAGTAACACAATCTCTAGATTCTATTTATATTTATTGGTTGACGATTGTAACAAGTGTGTGGAATCCGATGTTATTGATTGTGAATTTTCTGTTCACGATTTTGTATTTTGTCGCATTAATGTTAGTAAAATAAGAAATGAACCAGTATACCGTTCGTATCGTGATTACAGGAATATTAATATGCAGGACTGTGACTCGGATCTTCAGAAAAGCAATTTTAATTATATGTTCCACGTGAAAAATATTAATGAGAAAGTAACGCACTTCAATTATAATATCATTCAGCTTTTCGAAAAACATGCCCCACGTATCACGAAAAGATTCACAAAACAATATACGCCTTGGCTTACAGATAATTTAAAATTAATGATGAAATTGCGGGATAAAACAAGAAATAAGTTTAGACGAACGGGTAGATCACTTGATCATCAGTTGACTGGAAATATTATAAAACTCTGAGAAATTGAACGACGTACATGTGATTTGGAGAAGAGAGGCTCCTTTGATTTCATATCACGTTCGAATGATAATGCTTCGCTCTGGAAACATCACGGTTGTTAAATTTAGATTAAAAAAAAATCAAAATACTCGACAGACTTTCCGATCCAGATGAAAGAAATAGGTATTTCATTAGTAGCATTCCTTCACCATACATTACCGTTTCTAATTCTCTAAACACGATAGTCAATACTCAAGACTCCTTTTCATTCTCTTTAGTGGATACAGATTCGCGATTCGCGGCATCGTAAATGGAGTAAAATTAGTCGCGGTTGGATATGACGGTATAGATATTCACATGATCCATTTATGTTCTCCATATATTACACCCTTTATCACACACATAGTAAACTTATGTATATTGCAAAATACTTTCGCTCATATTTGGAAGCATGCATTAATCAGTCCGATACAAGAAACTAGTAATGTTCAGGAAGACCTTTGGCCAATAAGTGTGTTGCCTGCCCTATCAAAGATCTTGGAGAGAGTAATGGAAACTTAAATCAAAGCCTATGCACTACGCAACAAATTACTGCGAGATGTCCAGTATGGGTTTCGGGCGGCTCATAGCTGTACTACGGCATTACTATGTGTAACTGATGACAGACTAGGCGCTTCAAATCAAGGTTTGATGACTGTTCCTGTACTCCTTGACTATTCCTAGGCATTTGACACAGTGAATCATGAAGCTCTGCTGGGTGTATTAAGCGACAAGGGATTCGGTCAGGACTCCCTTCACTTAATTCGAAGCTTTTTAACATATAGGTTACAGTCTGTGAAGCATAATAACAGAACTTCCCGCCCTTTAGGTTTGTCACAAGGTGTGCCGCAAGGGTCAATACTCAGTCCTATTTTATTTTCATTATACACATCCCCGCCCTTTCAGTGTCTTCAGTATATGAAAGCACATCTATACGCAGATGATGTTAAACTATACTACTCCTTTAGAGCTCTGATTGGGTAGAGGCCAATAGAAATTAAACGAAGATCTACTTAACATTTATTCCACATCGTACTCATTGTCACTAAAAAGTAATCCATCTAAGTCTCAGCTTCTAGTTTTTGGTAATAAAGATTCCGTCACTAAGTTAAGTGAAGTGTTGGATATTCGAATTAATAACCTAAAGGTCCCCGTTGTGGCTTCGGCTAAAGTCTTGGGTTTAAAACTCGATAATACTTTTCGTTTTCGCGATCAAATCTCTGGCTGCGTTAAAAATTCATATTATAACCTAAGGAAAATGTATCCCTTCCGTTCAGTATTGAAATTTGTGAGACCCATGTACTGTCGAACTTCACATACTGCTCAGAAATATATCATGCTTGTTTGGATGTAGTCACATAATAATATTGAATTATTAATTGTCATATGTTCTCTTATTTGCTACAAGGTAATAAAATTTTGTTTATCTACTGGTTTAACATCTTTTCGCCGACGCGGGAGCTTTGCGTCTGTGAGATCTCTACCCCGCAATTACCTCCACTGTCCCACATAGGTGACCGGTAAACGAGCGATTCAGAACCTCGGAACAGTGTAGCAGAGTGGCGGATAAAAGTCCGATTTGCGGATTTTATTTTGGGCTGCGTATATTTTTCGTATCCTGAAATATTTTGGACAATTTCGGATATTTTGCTAGTTTCCTCCCATATATGGTTATTCTATGAGATTGACATTCTATTATCAATTGAATTATTAGAGAATTTCATAATATGTCGACATTGATTTTTCTATGTAATGTAAACAGTTTACATTTATTATTAAAATTTCATAAATAAATCTACAAAAATTACAGGCACTGTGATTGTGTCACAACATTGGTTGCATATAAACAAGTACTTCGTTTATGGCGGATAAAATCGGACTTTTTTCAGAAATTAAACGGATAATTTCAACTAACCTTAGCGGCAACACTCAGCGGAACGAGTCAGTTTACACTATTTGCTTGCATGGTATGGTCACGCGGATTGTTGTCTATTTTTTATGTTGATTTTTAGTGTGATCGTTGAAAATTATATGGACAATGGACATAAGAAAGTTTTTTAACAAAAAGGCGTGACTTGAGTTGGAAGATCAACTGCATTCGTCAACGAAGATAGAAGAACATGTCGAAACAGAAGATTCAGCAATTACACCGTCTACAAGTAAAAGTGAAAAAGATTTTAGTGTCAGTTGTGGAATTCCAGATGATATAGCCCAACTTGGGGAACCAATCAAACAAATTCTTTTGAATAATTATCCGAGAGAGAACAATAGAGCTTTCGTAAGCGATTGGTTCAAAAGGTTTAAATGGTAGCAATATTCTGTAAAACGGGATGCGGCATTTTGTTACCCATGCCAGCAATTTCTACCACATGAAAGCAAACAAAATTCATACACTGGCACGGATTTCAGAAACTGGAAAAATGCTACTGTTTCAAAATGTGGTTTCCCTAACCATGAGAATACATTACCATATATGCAAGCTTTGTCTATGTGGAAAGATAAAATCCGCCGAACAATTACTTCCAGTAATACTGGTACTTTGCTCAACCAGAATGTCCTAGAAAAATCCAGATAATTGTAAAGTCGATTATTGAACTGATACAGTTTCTTGCAGTCAATGAACTTGCTTTTCGAGGAAATTACGAATTAGATGAAGAAAAGGACAGAGGTTTATTTCAAAGCTTGTTTGAATATACGATTAAGAAGGATCCAATCTTGAAAGAAGCTATTGTTCAGATTCCTCAGAATGCAAAGTATCGATCACCAGAAATACAAAATCAAATAATTCAGGCAATGGCGGAAACTGTTCGTGAGTTTATCGTCGCGGATATTCAAGAATCTGATGTTCCTTGGTTTACTTCAATGGAAGATGGAACTCGGGATAAAAGCAATAGAGAAAACATAGCAATAGGTGTACGCTTTATTAAACATGGAGCTGTGAAAGAGTCGGTAACTGTGATTACGACTAAAAACCTAGATGCAGCCACTTTCACTGACGCTACAATGAATATCCTAATGGCAAATAAAATTGACCTCACACGTCTTTTGAACCAATGCTATGATGGGGCTAGTGTTATGAGCGGAAATATATAAGGTGTTGCTGTCAGAATTGAAGAGAAATTAAAAAGAAAAATTCCATATGTTCATTGCTACAAGCACCCTGCACTTACTTGTTGTAAGAACAATTTCAGGAATGCCATTTATTAATGAATTTTTTGACCAATGTAGGTATTATTCATTAATTCTTTCAACATGCTAAAGTGGTTAGTTTGTACGAAGGTAAGATAATTGGCCGACTTCTTGAACAACGTTGGTCAGGACATTTTGCTGTTACAAAAGTTATATCTGAAAATTATCATTCCATTTTGAAAACTTTAAATTTAGACGACGTAAGAAAATCAAAATTCGGTGGAGTTGATATAGCAACTTAAAGGATGCCATATTAATAATAAAATGCGTTTATGAAGAAATTTTTAATCTAAGATCAGAAGAGACATATCAGAAAATGTTAGAAGAAGCTCTGAACATTGTAGAAAAAGAATCTAAACAGATATCCAGGAAAAGGCAAGTAAAAGCAAGATAATTGGATGATTTTGTGATGTTTCATCCATCTACCTCTCGTCAACGTCATCAAAGTGGGTCTGAGCCTTTGAAAGCTGAATATTATGAAACTTTAGATATAATATTATCTGAAATGAAAAGAAGGTTTTCAGACAACGAAGAACTTCTAAATTCGATTTCGTGTCTTGATGAATTGGATGTTGAAGAGATGTTACCTTTGAGAAATTTAGGTGAGTGTACACAGAGAGAAAAATGTTTTTGAATGAAGAAAATATACTGTTTTCAAACACATTTTCTTGGAATAAGTAAATGCGTTTAATACAATCTAGACTATATTTGTTGTAAAATACGTATTTGATCTGAATAATTTCTCTATTTGTGAAATAGCTGAATTGCAAATTTTGAGCAGCTGCGTTCGAGATTATATGCCTGTATGAAGTGTTATACATATATAAACAGTATAGATAAACAGTATAGATTGTAAAGTCCCTAAAAACTAGGTGGTTCCTTGTAAATAGCTCCATCTCGCGGGGATCAAGAACTCAAGGCGGTAAAATTCAAATCAGTCAAGGGTAAAATTTAAATTTTGTATTATAAGTATGTATGTACGATTAGTTCTTTCACTGTTTTATGATAATCTGCTAATAATTACTCACACAATATTCATTTTCATAAAAAAATTAGTTTTCTGATTTTTGTATTAAGTAATTATCGGGAGAATATCAAAAATTAGTGAAAGAACTACAACTACTTTTTCCAATCAAAATTATATTTTTGAAGTCCGAGATAGATAGTCCGAGTTTCTCACGGACATACATCAAACTTTACTTTTTTTTACATATGTGTACTGCAGTATCCACCAATAAGGCAATAAAAAACAAATGCAATACAAATTTATGTATTTTTCATATTTTCTTAATAATCTAGCTTGTTTTTACAAATTGCTAGATTCATCTAAATAAATTCTGACACATATTATAAGACTTGTATAAATGCTTGCATTAATTTGAATATTTTATAACTTACCTACCAAAACACTAACACAACACTAATACTAAATCATTAGTAAATACACACAAGTTGATCGATATTACGATATAACACGATACAGGAATCGAAAACTATAAACCATATGGTGTAAACAACACAACAACACGACACAACTTTGACTAAATAATGACAAAAGACATGGCGTCTGCATTTGTGACGTTCGTGATTGATAGCGACCTCTTGCAGATACCAAGAATTCCGTCGCCATGATAGTTCCAGTTGGGATATTCGACCTTACACCCTCTAATACATGCAATCTTTTTATCTGCGTGCACCATTTTGCAAGAAATAGATACATATAAGTTTTTTCTAGTTAAGGCGTGGACATCTGCAGTAATAAAAGTATATTTTAGCTTCATGGGAATTGGAGGAATGATTTCAACCAAACGTTGTACTTGAAATAAACCCATTATATTCTTACATTAAAACAATGTTGTTTTGCGTCACAACAATTTCCTTCGAAAATTATATTCTTTTTTCGAAATTATATTATTTCTCTCTTCTGATAACACTAGTTTTGCGGATATACAAATACGGGATTGTTTTGAACTGAAACAGTCCGTTTTAACTCAAAATAATATTTCTCTGCGTGTAATAGTTTAATTTATGGAATTCAAACTTGTATTTAAAAATGACATTTAATTCAAAAGAAGCAGCCAATATATACAAATAATAATTTCATAGAACAAATAAAAAAATACTGGTTGTCAAAGAGACTTATATTTCAGGCATAAAAGTTCCTTCCAAAGAAGAAGCTACGGTTTTAAATAGGTACCTGAAAAATAGGGATGATAAAAACGATAGTATTCTAGAAGTTCTATTTCGACAAAGAAAAGCCTTCAGAGACACGTATGAATTGTTTGCGACAGTGGCATCATTTGGATATAGCACTACTCAGTGCGAATCTATTTTTTTCAACATTAACTGCTATTTATAGACCTCAAAGGATGTCAATGACACGCGGTGTTTCTTGCATTTGCTAACATGCTATATTCTGTGCCATAAAAATTCTGTGAATGCCTGATAATAATAACGCACTGACAGGCAGGTAGCATATTATGTAGGTAAGTTAATTGGACAAAAGAGTGTTTCAATAAAAATGATGGAAATAGTTTGGATTTGTCGAGTTGATGTTCCAGGGTTTGCAATAACTGCTTATAAAACATTATTTTGAATGTTTTTGTCGAGACTTCAGGGAGTTTTTAAATGAACCATATTCCTTTAAATTGACACACTTGTCTAAAAATAGATACACTTGCTTCTCTTTGAAAATGTTCTAAAGTGCATTGCCTAGGTATTCACAGAATTTTGATGGCACAGGATATAGCAAGTTAGCATATCATATTTTTGTTCATTGCTAAACCGTTCCCCCATCCATGTTTAAAGGTAAATTATATCGTAACAATTCGGTAAAACAGCGTCCAGCAAACAACAATTAACAATAAATAACAGCGATCAACAAAAGTATTAAAGAACAATAAAAACAATAATAACGACACACAAAAATGTTTCTTTGGAAGAAGTAAAATGCAGGTTATAACCGTCAAAATCGTTGTAAAATAAATGGTTTTCCAGCGCCAGCGCCTACGCATAATACATTAATGAACCTATGCTATGTGTCATACGGCGTTATTATTACCAGGCCTAGGTACTATAATCTAAAAATAAATAAATTTACAAAAGATGTATAATGTGTGATACATCGTTGAATTGGTAACGAAAAATGCCATCAGATAAAGGTGTACTTTTTTCTCCGTCCATATAAAAAAAGAAGTTGATGATGGTTTCCCAAAAACGAAACGTCGGACAAAAAATATAAAAATACAGTCTTGTAGAGCTATGAAAGTGCCAATAAAGAACTTTAATTTTTTTTCGATAACTTGTAAAATAAAGAAAAAAATAAAAACGAATACTTATTGAAAAAAACACGTTACCCTAAATATCTCAAAAACGAAACAACTTAATTGAATTAAATAAAGGCCATGTAAAAGGTCACTAAAATGCGTAACGTTTCGCTAATTTAAGCAACTTTGTATCTCTTACTGTTCCCGAGATCCGCATGCAGTTCATTCTTATCTTGGACACAGTGTATACATATATACTTGTGTAATGCCTAACCAGCGCAATAAAAGCACTATTATTATGTTTTCCCCTTTGGTGTTTCATCCCCGGTACCGTCTATTTGGACATATCATCAGGGGTGAAAAGGGTGTCTGTTCCTAGTCCTTCCCCTACCTCTCCCCTCCCTCTAAGAGGATTAGGAGTTCGGGTGTAATTTAGTTAACTGTGTCTCTGTTTCGTTCTTTGTTCCGCTTCTCTGGTGCTAATTACCAGTACTACAAAATTACAGTACAAGCCACCAACTTGACTTGTTTTCTGTCATTACCTCTATTATGTTCTATACAGACACCGTAATGTCCAGACTTCACTCCAGGGCCATCCTCTCTCTGTACCATTTGCTACAATCCATTACGGCATGCTCCGCCGTGTCCGTGTCTCCGCAGTAAAGGCATACATCCGGCTCCGACAGTGCAAATCGTTTAAGGTAGGCTCCAAAGTAACCATGCCCTAACAAAAATTGGGTGAGGTAGAAATCCGCTCTTCGAAATTTACACTGAACCCACCTGTGATGTTGGGGATCAGGGTTCTTGTCCATAACGCCACTGTTTTCTCATACCACAGTCGTTGCCATGTCTTTATGGTAATATCCCACCGCTGTGCTTTAGTTAACGCATTTTCCCTGTTTTTGTTAGAAAAGGTTCTCTTCTGTTCCTCTGCTAGCAGTGCTACAGGTGGAATTCCTGCTATGACCTGTGTGACAGCTGCCGAGATCGTCCTGTAGCCGCTAATCACCCGCAGTAGCGTCTTGCGCTGTGTCCTCTCCACGGTGATTCTGTGCTTTCTGATTTGCAGTGCGCTAGACCACACTGGTATTGCATATAAAATTTGAGACTGTATAACAGCGTACAGGAGCTCACGTTTTTTACTCCCCGGGCCTCTAACATTCGGGAGGATCTTCAGCAGCGTCGATAACGTGGTTTCGGCCTTTTCTGTCACATACTTAACATGTAGACCAAACGTCAACCCGCGATCCAGCACCATCCCGAGGTACTACAGTTCTTCTTTAGGACAGATCTCTCTCCCGAGAAGTTCGAATCGGATATTTTTCTTTGTTCGAGGCCCTTTCAGAATTACTGCCTCCGACTTTTGAGGGTTCGCTACGCTCGTTTCGTAATCTTCCCATCTCATAAAATAAATTCGCACTTTTAACACTTACATATTATATTATATCTTATCGAATCATGTCATTTTCCGATTGACATTTGCGTGCGGGAAATTGATTTTACAGCACATGTGCGGGAAGTAAAAATGCATTAAAGAAATAAATCATTACAGTAATAAAGTATAGTTATGAAAATGTACATTTCAACTAAATTTGGTGCATTTTAACTTGTAAATTTCATAAAATTAATTAAAAACTATCAAAAAAGTCAATGGCGCCATCTCTTACATACCTATATTATTAATTGCTAAATGAAATGAGACGTCAAATTTCTTAATGGTGAACAAGACAATTTTTCAAATTTTACATAATCACGTAGAGGGTTAAAAAATGGACCCGTATTTTTTTATTTTGCTATAAAGCTTTAAAGTTTCGTTTTTCAGCACCACTACAAAAACGCAGTCAAATATTGAAGTAACAAAGACTACTGACGTCACGCAGTGCCGTAGAATATTTTTTTGTGTTGGTCTGACTGCAACTTCAATGTATATTTCTTTTTGTACTCGCTTATCAAAATATGTCATTTCCCGGTTGGCATTTGCGTGTGGGAAAGTGACTTTCCAACACATGTGTTGGAAGTAAAAATTGCATTAAAGAAATAAATCACCATTACAGTAATAGAGTATAATTATGAAAATGTCCATTTCACCTAAATTTGGTGCATTACAACTTGAAAATTTCATAAAATTAATTAAAAACTAGAAAAAAAGTCAATGGCGCCATCTATTACATACCTATATTATTAAATGCTGACTCAATGTAATATTTTTCGACCCGATTTTGGGCTCTCGTTTTAACTACCCACGCGCGAACGAGCGCCCAGCGAATCTATCAGTGTGCAAGACAAGGAAATCAAAGAGTGGGATAAATTGCATGAGGCGGAGTCTTAATGCATTGATAAACTTAAAGTGCAAAATATGCTATTTTGATGATTTATTCATTCTGTCCTATTTTAAATATAGATACCAGGTTTTATATTTTCTTAAAGTTAGTCTTTCATTGCGTTTGTGTTGAAAGCATTATTAAATTATCTACTTTACTTCACTTGTTACATGTTTGAATTTCGATCTAATAAGTACATAATATATGAATAAAAAATCTTGACACATAATATATAAAATAGTATATATTTTATAGTCATTTTGGTAGAGAAAAAAAAAATTGACCTGTTTAGGAGGGCGTTGGAACTTGGAAATTTTGGAAATCGGTATTGTTGATTGATTTTAGCTTTATATTTGCATTTCTAGCATCTTTGCAATTTGTAAAAACATACAGGATGTCTCAGCGAGACCGTTAATTAGAAGTTTATGGAGTTCTGGCCAAAATATAAATTTGAAAATTCAGAATCGCATATATAATCGATTATGTTCTCCATTAAAATATTTTTAGATTTCTAGCGCTTCCGGTTATACCGGAAGTGGTCATCTACTTTGTTATTTTTAATGGAACACCTTATATATTTTTACATAAATTTACCTTTTGTCATTGGAGGTAAATGTGAATAATTTTCATTAAACACTCTGCAAGTTCTACTAAGAATTTTGGCGCATTTTCCGCACTCAGAAAAATTCATGCATTGATTTAACAAAACGTTTCTTAATGTGAAATAAAACATGTGTTTTATTTCACATTGAAAATGGATTTACATCAAGTAAAGATCGACTCGATCCAAGATTTAAAACATTTTTTGTTATTTTATTTTATTTGAACCAAATACATATTCAGTGGTTCCAACAAATATTCAGTTATTAAATCAACATGCAAGTTGTGTTAATATTTTAATGTTGCTGCAACATAAAAATTACGTTGTAATTGTCTTAACAACCAAATGGAACGTTTACTTCAAGCTAATTTTATTTTTGAACTAACAGAAATAACGTAACATTAATTTTAATATTCATTCAACATCTTCGTCGTATTTAAACGAAAATTGTTCTTGGATTTACCATTTTTTGTTGAATCAATGCATGAATTTTTCTGAGTGCGTGAATAGAAAATAAATTAAGAATTTCTTGATATGTGTAAACATTATTTTCGTTATTGTTATCCATTTTAACTCTTTATAACAATAATATAAAAACACTTAATATGCTACTTAATTATTAGCAAGGATCAAACGACGATGTATGACTTTGACGTTAGACTTTGACAATAAATATTAAACAAAAAATTTTAGAACGCTTAGTTTCCATGGCACCCTGAATAAATATCGATGAGTTGTGAGTGCATGTTTTCAAAAAAACCTAATTATCTCGTAAACTATCAATTTCAGGTATAGGACATGTGGAATGTAAAAGATGTAAAATGAGATGCCGAATATGACTAAGTAATAAAATATGTTGGGTGCTATTTGAAAAAATTAGGTTATGGTTCCTCAAAATTTCTAAAAGTTAACGTGCCACAGTAAAGGAACCACGCAATATAGACAGGTGTTCTCGGCGTTAAAATATACTCCAACATGTTGTTTAAGCATATTATGAATTCTAAATAGATATCCGAAAAAATCGAGTGTTCTCTGATTTTTTGAATAAATGACCGCTATAGTAAATTTTTTTGGAAAAAGTTGAATAACTACAAAACGCCGGAATCACATTGAAAAAACTAAATACATTTATGAAGCCTAAAAGTAGGCGAATCCAAATATGTAAAAATATACGGACTGTTTCATAAAAACGGCCGGCGCCTTCCGGTATAACACTAGAAGCGCTAGAAATCTAAAAATATTTTAAGTGAAGAGAACACAATAAATTATATACGATTCTGAATTTTCAAATTTATATTTTGGCTAGAACTCCATAAACTTCTACTAAACTGTCTCGCTGAGACACCCTGTATATGTGCCTAATAATCACATCAATTTTCTGATCCATCACACTATTAACGTTACGTTATTTAACAATTGCAAATTTTTATCGAAACAATGTGCACAAACAAAAAGTATCAAACTAAATATACTAGGAAATAAATCATCATTCTCAGCTTTTTTTTACATTTCGAGCTACTTATATATTTGTATATGTATATAAGGAAAAATTAAATATGTGTTTTCTTTGTATGTTGGTAGTAAATAGTCCTATTCATTCGGAAATAATTCTGCAGGTGGTCGTGTTTAGGGCGTTGACGTATTTCGTCGGCAATTACTACTACGTGTTTAACCGCAAATGAATATTCAGGAAGGCGAGGCATAACAAACATTTCTTGATAAAATACTTTTTTTCAGATTATGCAACCAAACACACGATGGTCGAAAACCTGCCATAAGAGTGATATATCAATTTATCAATGCTATTAGCTATGCGTATGCAAAATTTCATTCATCTCTTTTACTCCTACGTGATGTAATGTCAGTATAAAGTAACATCGGTATCTGTCACTTTTTTTCTTTAATTGCGAATAACTCTGAAAGCATGGTATTTAGGTATAGAGTATAATACATGAAATATGTGTACAATTTATCATAGAAGCTGAATTTGTAATTAAATTTGTAGCATGCTATTTAAAAAATCGAAGTTTAAAAATCGAATATTTATTCAAAAATATTTGCACTTGACAGTTCATATTGAACCATATGCAACTGCAAAATTTTGTTTTAAAATTCCATTCCGTTTTTATAATACTTTTAATAGGCCATTCTCACCAATCACCCTATATATTACTTTAGTTTTATTCCAATCTGGGACTATGGATGTGTTTTAAAATATCCCATTATGTACAGCATTGTCTTCCAAAGTAGATAAATTATAATAGATGAATGGAGCAAGGAGAAGAGAGAGGTAGCTATAATTCTGCATAATTAACATATTTTAACTATTTTTCAACTAATTCAGGATTGTTATTGTTATTGGTCTCCTAAGACTCCTTTTTTTCCTGCATCTGTCGGCCCGTATTATATGGCATTCTATTTATGATAAAAGTTTAAGCGGTACCAAGACCGGAAATAACATTTTAGAACGAAAACTTTTAAATTATGAAAAATAGGTAAATATTATCTTATATCGCCAGAAAGTGTTTTCAAATGTAATACAGGGATATTGGATAGTTAATAAAAACACCAACATCATAAATCTTTAATGAAACACCCTGTGTATTAAAAGAAAAATGAATACATTTTTTTTTTCTGAATTCAAAAATATGTTGTTGTATAGCATTTGCAGGCCTTTAGGCCCATAGCTGTGTGACCTCTTTCCATTTCTTTCTATCCGCTGCTTTTCTTCTCCAGTTCTCTATCTGCTTCTCTCTTATATCCTCCTCCATAGCTTCTCTCCACTTTCTTCTGGGTCGTCCTCTTCTCCTTTTCCCTTCAGGTTCTCTCCATGCTATCGTCTTCACTAGTCTCTCGCTCCCCATTCTCTCCAGATGCCCTGCCCATTGCAGTCGCCTTGATCGTACAACATCGCTAATTATCGGTTCGCTAAATAGTCCGTATACTTCCGCGTTTGTTCGCCTTTCCCATCCTTCTTCCGTTCTTTTGCCCCCGTAGATCCTACGTAGTATTTTCCTTTCCCATGCTTCTATCTTCGTTTGAGTTCTTTTGTTCATTACCCATGTTTCGGATCCGTATAGTAAGGTAGGTCTTAAAACAGATTTATATACCCTTATTTTGGTTTTTTTTACACTTCTTTTGATCTTAAAATGCTGTGTAATCCGCTAGCGCATCTGTTACTTCTCATCATTCTTAGCTCTATTTCAGTTTCCTCGTTGCATTTGTCGTCTATCAACGTTCCGAGGTACATGCTACTGTCCACTTTTTTGAATGTCAGGCCTTCCTCATCGTTGATTTTCACCTGTAGCTCTTCTTCCCTTCTTCCATGGTTAACCCTTAGTTGTATGTAATTGCTTTTGTCTTCATTTATGTATAATCCTTTCTTTTTGGCCGCTACTATTAGTTTTCTTGTTACGTCTATTAATTCCTTCTTCCCTCTACTAAATAATACTACATCATCTGCATACGCTAGACATTGGTGATTTCTTGTGAAAATTGTTCCATTCCTATTGATTCCACTGTCCCTTATTGTGTCTTCCAAGATTATATTGAATAACAGGGCTGACAATGTCTCAAACCTGTCCCCACCTCAAAAGCGTCTGATATTCTTCCGTTTACTTTGACTACATTCATTGTTTTCTGTAGTGTCATCTTTGTCAGTCTTATTAATTTTTCTGGGATCTTCATCTTTTGCATTGATGTTATTACCTCCTTTCGTTTTACCGAATCATACGCTTTTTTGAAGTCGACAAATAGTAGGTGTATTGGTATTTCATATTCATAACATGCTGTCAATGTTTGTTTTAAGGTAAAGACCTGATCCGTTGTTGATCGACCTTTTCGAAACCCGGCCTGGTATTCCCCTATTAATTTTTCTGCTATTACCTCTATTTTCTGTTTTATCCATGTGGATAGTACTTTATATGCAACGTCTAATAAGGCGATTCCTCTATAATTATGGCAGTTAGATTTGTCTCCTTTTTTATATAGTGGCACAATCGTTGCTTTATTCCAGGCTTGTGGCATAGCTTCTTGTGTATAGATATCCCTCATGAGTTCGTATATTTTTTCCTTTAATAGCTTCCCTCCCGCTTTGATATTCTCGGCTGTTATTCCGTTATGTCCTGGACTTTTGTTGTTTTTCAGCGTTTCTATTATATTATATATTTCTTCCTTAGTGGGCTGTTCTATTTCTTCTTTTACTGTTTCAATTTCGTCCTGCTGTGAACCCTCTTCCATTCCTTCGGTTCCTTCATTCAATAACTCGTCAAAATATTCTTTCCATCTCTCCACTACTTCTTCCTCATTACTGATTAAATTTCCTTCTTTGTTTTTGTAGTGAACTGTTCTTGCTTGATAGCCTCTCCTCATTTCCTTAACATCTCTATAAAAGTTTCTGATTTCTTTGTTTTTGTATTTTCCTTCTATTGCCTTAATCTTGTTTTCTGTGGCTGCTCTTTTCTTCTCTCTGCACAACTTCTTTGTCTTTCTTCTTTGCTCTTGGTAGTTTATTTTATCCGCTTCTTTGCCAGATTGTAGTAATTTATGTCTCAGAATTTTCCGTTTCTCGGTTTCTTTTCTACACTCTTGATCCAGCCATTCTTTCCCGTTTCGCCTTGCATGCTTTGATAAATGTTTTCTTGTAGCGTCTTTTATAGCGTTTTCTATTTTTTCCCATTTGCTATCTATATCATTACCTTCGCCAATTTCCATGTTACTGTTTCTATGAATTATTTCTTGTCTATATTTCCTTGCTATAGTTTCATTTTTTAAATCCTCCATGTTGTATTTTGCTTCTATCTTTTTTCTGTTCTGCTTTCTGTCTATTTTGATATCCCGCAGTTTCACCCCTACTAAAAAATGGTCGGAGTTGATGTCGGCTCCTCGGTATGTTCTAACGTTTTTTATTAAGTACGCATATTGTTCCTGTATCAGCCCATGGTCAATTTGATTAGTTTCATTATGTCCTGGTATTATCCACGTTCCTTTATATATATCCTTCCTCGCAAAATGGGTGCTCATAATTTTCATTTTCATTTCCGCTGCAAAACTTATCAATCTCAGGCCGTTGTCATTGCTAACTTGGTGTTTGCTTTCGGTTCCTACTACCCACCGGTATATGTCTTCTTTCCCAACTTTTGCATTTGCATCCCCTATCACGATTTTAATATTATTTTTGGGTATTATATTTACTACTCTTTCTAATTCTTCATAGAACATTTCTTTTTCTTCCTCTTTCTTCTCTTCCGTTGGTGCATGTATATTTATAATTGTTAGCTTCTTGTTTTCCGTTTGGATTGTTAGGTAACACAGTTTCTCCGATACAGCTTCAAATTTCTTTATCTTCTCTACTAAGTTTTTCTTTACTAAAAATCCTGTCCCAAACCTCCTATGCTTTCCCCCACTGTTGTAAAACACATACCCCTCTAACTCTTGTATATTTACTTCTTTTAGATGTGTCTCTTGTACTGCTAATATATCTAATTTGTATAGTTTTATTTCTTGTAATAGGTTTTTTGCTGCTCCCGCCTCGTTCAGTCCTTGAAGATTCCACGTGCCTATCTTAATTCCTTGTTTCCTCGCTTCTTTTATCCTGTTTTCCTCTTGTTTCCCATTAAGATTATTGTGGTTACTTTCCTTACTTTTAATTACTTTCAGTTCAATCTTTTCCTTCATGTCTATTCCTTGTTCCTTTTGATCTATATTTATTTATATATTTTCTGAATTCTTCATTTAGCTTATTTTCGTTATCCTTTTCCATTGCGATAGTCGTTCCTTGTTGTCCCTCGCTACTTGTTTTTTCTAGTTTTTTGTTCTGTACACCCCTCTCCCAAGAACATCCCTTTCCAATTCCTTCCTATCTCGGTTCCACTTCCATTTACTACCATCTATCACAAGAAAGCCATATCCAATCTTTACGATTCTACCATTCTTCTTTTCTTCCGCTGCTCTTGTTCTAATAATTTTTTGCATTTCCATTTCTCTTTCCGTATAGTCGCACTCAATATATATTTTTTGATCCTTCATATTTTTTAGTTTTTTCTTATTTTGTAGAATTTTAAGTTTCTCTTCAAAGGTCTTCATCTCAATAACGCATGTTTTGTCGTTAATTTTCCGTGTATTTACAACTTCCACTTCGATACCCAATTCGGACTTTACAAAATTTTGTACTCCTTCCCTAAGCTCTTCACCACCTTTTATATTCATTTCGAGGCCCTTTATCAATAGATTATTTTTCTTTTCCTCCTTCTGACATTTTTCCAAACAGGACTCCATTTTTTCCATTTTTTGTTTCATCGTATTCATTTCTTCCATTACTACCTTATTTTCTCGTCTTAATTCCTCCATCTGTTCTTTATATTCTTTATTCTCTTTCCTAAATTCTTTAATTTCTTGCGCCATTTCGCCTAGCATATTTTTTATTTCTTCTGTTTCCTTTGCTTTCTTTTTATTCTCTCTCAATAGTTCTTTGATCATTTCTTTTAACTCGTCTTTTTCTTCCATTTTTTGTTTGTTCGATTTTACTTTGGTTGGCGTTCTAGCGGTTTTTTTGCTTCTTATAAACCCTTCTTCTTCTCCCTCCTCTCTTTCTCCCCTTTTTCTCTTACCGTCATCCGACGTTTCATCACTCTCATACATACATATAATTTTATTTTATTTCCGTTTGATTTTAATATTTTTAAAGCCGGCTCTGTCCTCTTTACCACTGCCGTCGGCACTACGGTAAAAACTCTGCCCGAATCAACTTCAACAAAAATATATGGTATGTTGACTTTTGGTGTGGCCGTTTTCGAAATATTTGCATTTTTAAAACGTGATAATATTGTTTCATAAGATCGCAATTATTTATTTCAATATAAGAGTGGGGGCTCTCTGATGCCCACATATGTGTGTTTCGTCGGATATACACCCTTACCAACCCTTACTGTGGTAAACGTAGATTCATCGCCCCACAAAATCTTATTAAAAAAGTCATTGTCTTCAATTTTTCTAAACAACATATAATTACAGTATTCTACTCTTCTAATTTTATGATTATCTGTCAATTTTTGTAGTGGCAACATTTTATATTAATGATATCGCTGTTTGTGTAAAACAGTATGAATTTTTTTGTAGATTTTCCAAAGTGGCATTTCGGGATGAGTACCCCGATACTCTGCTTGCGCTTGAGCAACATGCAAAATTATTGTTGTTTTTATAATATAGACGAGTTATTTCTAATTTTTCTTCATCTGTGTAACCCCTTTTTATTAAATAATTTGACAGCCGTATAAAAACAATCAATAATGACGTTTAATACATTTATTATTATTCATGGCAACTTCGATTTCGTTGAACAATATCAGCACCTTAAAAACGCAAATATTTCGAAAACGGCTACACCAAAAGTCAACATACTATATATTTTTGAATTCAGAAAAAAAATGTGTATTAATTTTTCTTTTAATATACAGGGTGTTTCATTAAAGATTTATAATGCTGGTGTTTTTTATTAACTATCCGATATTCCTATATCATATTTGAAAACATTTTCTGGCGATATAAGATAAACCCTACAACCATTGTATTTAAACATTTTTTCTACATCGTATAATAAACGCAGTAGGCGTTGTCTGAATATACGGAATGACCCTGTACATAAACTAATTTTGATTTACAACACGACTCCATTGTTTTCTACTTATGTATACAGGGTGTAACAGAACGAACTTACGTTAGCCGTATCTCAGCAACTAACAAGTTCCATATTTGTAAATTTGCAGAGTTATTTTGGACATGGGAGCAAACTTACAGAAAATATTAGTACATATTTTCTATTTCCGGTTTCGCCGGAAGCACAATCAACTTCATTTTTTTTGAATGGATTACCCAATTCTTTTTCAAACAATTGAATTCAGCAACAAATTTGGCGTATAGATCATTTATTTCGACTGGTGTAAATATTACCGTTTTATAGCTAACTTGATTTTTATGAAAATTTTATCAAATGCATCGTAGTACTTAGTGACGTATTTCTTCGGTATGCAGAAGAGTTGATAAATGATTATTGGAAGTTAGACAGCTACTAAGATGGGCTTTTGAAAATTATTTTCACTTGTGTGCAAATACTATACAGGCTGTTATTATTTACCGACCTAGTATGTTAAATTTCAAACACTAATATCATTTTAAATGGAACACCCTGTATATTTTTGTCGCAAACGGTAGAAAATTAAATTCAGATGATGTTATATTTCCCTATATATAAAATAAATATTTTAGGAGCTATTCGCAAATTATGTGAATGTATTCAGAAACTTCGTGTGAGCGCTAAAGGTAGCTATGAAAATTCGTCTAAGTTTTAGCGTAATGTCTAATTTTCTAATGACAGTTCGATAGCGTGTCAATAAAAAAATAAAATACAAATATATTTTTCGAGTAAAGAAGAAACAGAATAGTAAAATTTGTTTTGTAACCAAGATAACATTAAAGACAACTATGTTAAGAATGAATAAATGAGGTATTAAAAAGTAACAAATTATTTCAAATTTTGTTCAAAATTAGCCCCATTCAGTTCCAAACATTTATTAATTCGTTTTAGCACTTGATTACTAGTGACCTTTTGTATTTGCGCTCCTGTTAATGAATTTAGTGCTCCTCGTATTCTTTCTTTTGTTTCCTCTGCAGTTGTCCCCGCAGTATACTGTAAACTTTGTCCTTAACATAGGCCCAAAGGAAAAATCCATGGGGGTCAAGTTCTGTTACACCCTGTATTGTAATTTTGCTTGACAGATGTGTATTCACGTTAGGTAACTGAAAAGAAAGTAAAAACACTAAATTAATATTATAGTTACGAAACTGTAGCTAGCTACCTGATCTGTGTCTTTTTAATTATAATTATTTCAAATTAAACTGCG
This sequence comes from Holotrichia oblita, assembly GCA_023690525.1. Taxonomy (NCBI): domain Eukaryota; kingdom Metazoa; phylum Arthropoda; class Insecta; order Coleoptera; family Scarabaeidae; genus Holotrichia; species Holotrichia oblita. Next base: position 45,432,338 of record CM043021.1, read on the forward strand.
TAGCATTAACACGATCGCACACATGCAAATAATGTTTTTAATTCATTCAATTTTTCCTAATACAGTACTCTCTCAATGTTAGAGTATGTTTAACAATAGAAACAAGAATGTTCGTTATAGGCAATATGATATATTAAAATATATAAGTTGACAAGTTGTACTGACATATATGTGGTTGGGTGCTTTAAAATAAACTATTGTGTTAAAATAAATATAAAATACTAAAATTCAACATGTTATGGGTCCAGGTAGCTCCGTCAAAACAGTGTGTTTAAAAAAGTAAAACAAACCGACAAATTTAAGAAGACAGATTAAAGAGGAAGTCAATTCGTTATAAGAAAAATTACAGAATAAAATGTAAAAATTGACATTGGAAAAGATTCAGGGGATCATAACTTCTGGCAATTTCAAATAGTAATATTTTTAAAAGCAAAGTAGTTATATGATGTATCTGGAAAAAATGTCTATCGAATGAACAAGAAAAAATCGATTGGGAAAAGAAAGTTGCAATGGCACAGAAATTGATAATTACAACTGTAGATAAGTCGTTATTAACGCATCTATTAAACTAAAATTAAATTAAAATTAAAATTATGTACAATTTATGAAAGAGACACCAAACAGCAAAAGTATAGTTTTTTACAAGAGTTCTATAATTATCAGTACAAAAAAGGTTTGCATATGGCAACATATATGTCCAGTTTAGAAAATTTAGCACACAAATTAAAAGCCTTAAATCAGAATATTGATAATACAATGGTAATAATGGTAAAATTTTATCGACCTCACCCGAGACATTTAAATATTTTGTGAGTGTGTGGGAATCAACATCAAAAGAAGAACGAAACTTAACAAATTTGACAGCTCGCCTGATTGTAGAGGAAAACAGTATGAATAATATACAAAATAATGTGGGACAAGTAGCATTTAAAACAGCTACAACTACGAGAAAGATGCGTAAGATAAGCCAGAATAGACATGAACAAGCATGTTTTAAATGTGGGCAATCTGGACATTTTGCTCGACAATGTAAAACTAATGAATACAAATGCACTATACAGGGTTTCCACGGCCAAGTGGGACATAGGCAGAATACATATAAAATCGGTTTTCGGTGAATATTATCTCCCTAATACTACTTAATTCAAAATTAAGGGCCGCATATTATAACTGGGTTAACAATAAACATTTCCACAATCATAGTACAAAGAAAGTCATTTTAATAAAGCCAAAAAATTATTATTTTTAAATCTATTGTTCGTGAATTCCTAATAAGGCTTTTAATACGTGAGTTAGTGCAAGCGTCGGTGGCGTAATGGTTCGCGCGACGGCTTAATAACGCAAATGCAAGGATTGTTTAGGGTTCGAATCCCGGCGGATTAGTTTTATTTTTTAATTTTTATCTCCAACAATAATGCTACAAATTCAATAACACTACAAAAATCAGAGATTTTGAAGTCTATAAAATCGATATTTTGAAGATTAAGGTAAATAATGAATAATTTTTACAATAAAAAAAATGATCACGTGCTATATTATTCGATTTTTAATTGTTACTAACGACGAATCATTTGTCAAAATAAACAACAAAACTTAATAAGATTAAAAAAAAATAAAATTCATTTCTCGGATTCGAACCCCAAACAATCTGTGTCTTACGTTATTAAGGCGTCGCGTGAACGTCTGCGTCACGGCCGCTTGCACTAACTGACGTATTAAAAGCCTTATTAGGAACTCACGTACAATAGATTTAAAAATAATAATTTTTTTGGCTTTATTAAAATGACGTTCTTTGTACTATCATTGTGGAAATGTTCGTTGTTAACCCAGTTATAATATCCGGCACATAAATTTGGATGAAGTAGTATTAGGGAGATAATATTTACCGAAAACCGATTTCCCTATGTCCCACTTGGCTGTGAAAACCCTGTATGTAAAAAAAGTAATCATCAAACAAAAGATTTCTTTTTTGAAAACAAAGATAGAAATAGAAACGAAAATGGAAAGGTAACTTTTTTAACAGAACAAAATAAAAATAAAAATAATAAAACGAGTGCATGGGTATTGGATACAGGTGCTTCTACGCACGTGGTGAATTCTGAAAAAAATATAAAAGATTTGCGAATAAATGTGTCAGAGATAGGCACAGCAAAAAAGGACCAGAAAATGTTGTCACATGGAAGTGGAGAAGTAGAAATTGAAAATTGTACACTCAAAGAAGTTATCTTTGTACCAGACTTGAGTAAAAATTTGCTGTCTGTGACTAAAATAATAGAAAGGTAATATTTGAAATAGAAAAGATCGAGGTGCTGTCTGTGACTAAAATAATAGAAAGGTAATATTTGAAATAGAAAAGATCGAGGTGTTTAAAGATAAAAATAAAATCATGGAAAGGAAGAAAAATCAAAATGGGTTATATATAGTGGAACTAACGGTGAGTTTATCAATGTGAGGATAAAAGTCTGTCAGTTAAGGAACTGACAGATATTGCTAACTGGCAGATAAAATTTAGCAACTACAATGCTTTATCTTGCAGATAACTTCTATTTAACACTCAATAAACGTTTTATTGTAATTATCTTACGAATAAAATTTTATGTGCAAGTTAATTTATCCTCACATTGATAAACGCACCCTAAATGAAGAAAAAGAAGAACAAGTATTGATGACTGTAGCACAAAATGGTATAAATTGATATAGAAAATTAGGAGGTCTTGGTGTTGATAATATAAAAAGTTGCAAGAAATAAGCAATGGTTTGCATTTAAAAAAGAAAGACTTGGAACATATGAAAAATAGTTTCTGTTCAGTAGGTATGTGCTAAAGCACGTCAAACAAGAAATCCATTTAGTGAAACAAGAGAAAGAGCAACACGGCCATTAGAGATCATACAGACGGATATTTGTGGACCTATAGAAACATAGAACCTATAGAACATATCACTTGGGATGATATGAAATATTTTATTAGCTTCTTAGATGACTATACACATTTTACAACCATTTGTCTACTGAAAGGTAAATATGAGGCAACTGAGGCTATTAAAGAATTTATAAATGAAACAGAAGCAAAATGGAATGGAATTGAATTATACAATATCCTATACACCGCAGTTGAATGGAAAAGCCGAAAGATTAAATAAAACAATTATGGAAAAAGCAAGATCGTTAATATTTGATTCTTAGCAAGAAAAGAATCTTTGGGGTGAAGCAATAAGCTTACTTAACAAATAGATCGCCAATTGTTAACATGACAAAAACGCCGTACGAAATGTGGAATGGTCGAAAACCAATTTTAAAATATGTACAAATATTGGAAACAGTGCAATAAAGGTTATGTTTGCCATAGCAGCTCAGAAGAACTATCAAATTGTAAAGTTTGATATCAAGACAGCGTTTTTATACGGCAACTTAACTGAAGACATTTACATGCGCATTCCTGAACGCTACTAATATACCAATAAAATATGCAAACTAGACCGCGCTCTTTATGGTGTTAAACAAGCTCCTTTAAAACGGAATGAGAGATTTCTAGTTTCTAGAAATAGGATATAAACCAATACAATCAGAAAAATGTATCTTTATATCTGATGACAACTCAATTATAGTTTTTACGTCGATGATGGATTGGTAATTAGCAAGGACTTCATAGAAATAGAAGCATTTGTAAACAAACTAAATGCATAATTTAAAATAAAAAGTATGGAAAACTCCATATTTTTTTCTTGGAATATCAATAATAAAGAACAATAATTCACTAATTCTACATCAGAAAGATGCGGTAAATATCATTCTCAACGTTCTAACGGGGTCGATGGCCGCAGTGGTTAGGCGGCTGACTATTGTTGTGAGAGGACGATAGGTGCCGGGGTTCAATTCTCTGGAGGGACGGTGACATTTTTTCAGAGAGTTTAATCCCGGATCGACTTGCCATTTGCTGTTGGGAGCAAACAGCAACAGCGTGGCATCATAAAAGGCGATATGATGCTGTCACAAAGCCATTTAAACACAACCTACACACACTAAACTACACCGCAAGAGTTGCAGTGATAGCCAGACAAGTAATACAGCTTACGGAGTCACTGCAACTAAGCACCCACCACACATTAAAAAAAAATTAAAAAATAAATACAATATGTCAGAATCTGAAACTAACAAAATTCCATTAAGTACAAGTGATACAAATAAGATAAGTAGTGGCGCGAAAGAAATAAAAATTTTCCGTACAGGAAACCGGTGGACTATGCCCGAGACACAGAAACGCACAGAAGTACAACAGGTTACATAATTTTGTATAATGGTGGACCAATAAGTTAGTGTACGAAGAAACAACCAGTAGTGGCACTTTCAACGACCGAAGTCAAGTATATTGCAGCTGCTGACTGTTGTAAGGAATTAATCTGTGGAATTGTAGATTATGTTTTTTGATGTTATGCTGAAACTTGATGCTTCAAACGAACATTTTTGATTTATGAGGGGAGATGTTGAACAATAGAAACAAGAATGTTCGTTATAGGCAATATGATATATCAAAATATATAAGTTGACAAGTTGTAGAGTGCGACCAAGTGAACCTGACCTCTCAAGCAGCACCATCGATTTGTCGTGTACATTCCCAAACAAAAACTTCTCACAATCTAAAGAAAACAACATAAACTATCACCATTTATTCAAGCAAAGGAATGTTATATAAAAATATTCAATATTTATTTATTCATGTGAATAGGGCATTGTACATATATTACAAAAGAACAGTAAATGTAATGTAGATATCATTAAAAAATAAATTTGAAAGAACAGTATACAAAATTGTAATGTAAAAGTTACTTGGCCATTCTTCATTTTGCACAATATACACTAGTATTAAACACTATAATTATAGTTCATCGTCAGAGTCCAACCAGTCCGTATCCGACTCCGAATCTGAATCATTTAATCTAGTTATAAATTCTTCTTGTATATCCATTAGTTTTTCACTATGGATGTATTGGTTTTGTATTTTCCGTACTTGTTTGCATTCTGCTTGCCACAATTCTGGAGTAATTTCAGCCAACGCCTGCCTAGTTAAGGCTTCTACATTGCAACCACCATCACCATTCTTTAAGGCTACCTTTCTCTTCATCATGTTCCAAATCATCTCTATCGGATTAAGGTCACAGTGATATGGAAGTAATCTTAATACGGAATGACCTAAACTTGCTGCGTAATTGTCAATCTCATATTCCGGCTGTGGTTTATTACGTCTAACAATTTCAAGTAACTTACATTTTAACATGTCTGGATGATGCCGTATATTTTTCAACAAAAGTCAGGATATAATATCTGCTTTTCTGGATGCAGATGTTGGTGCCCTATTGATTTGTACACTATGGTACGGTGCATTGTCCATAACTATAATGGAATTGTCTGGAATATTGGGTATCAACTGTGTTTTGAACCGTTTCGAGAAATTGTCGTAGTTCATCTCAAAAGCGGAGATTACTATTCTCCGCTTTTCGTCTTTGATTTACGTCTAGCCATCATAAAGATAAACTAGAAAATATTAGTAACATACACATGTACTACAAAATTGAGGTTATAATATTATTTACTTTGAATTCACAATACAAAACGTAGTAGTTAAAAAAAATTAAATAATCAAAGGACGGAAGTAAATGATAAAAATGAAGAAAAAATGCAGCAATAAATTAAAATATAAATTTGACAAACAAGAAAACTATCAACACCTAGAACGAGACTGTACCGAGCTGTCAAACACCGAAAGTATAGGTTAGGGGGGGGGGGTAGAATGTAAGAGGTTGGCAAGTTAGTTCGCATATTTTCCGCGGGCCAGATTAACTTGATTGCTCTCTAGTGACATATGCATATGCAGTTGTGCGCATTAAGAATAAACTATTATGTAAAAATAAATATAAAATACTAAAATTCAACAGAGTATGATAAACTTTTCAAGTTGGCATCATTCATGTTTTCTTCGCATATGTACGTGTCGATGTCATGTTTTGGCTCAGTAACCGTCTAACGTGGAAGGGGGTGTTGGCCAGCAGATATCTTCTTATAAGTCCAGTCAGGAACAAACACAAAATAATGTTAAACTACGGATGTTAAGGTACTTCCTTAATTTTATATCATTAAATTTGTACAAAATCACATTTAAACATTGTAACAAAATTACACTATTAAATTCAACACACAAACAAAGAAAACCATCGAGCTAGGGGCATTTTAGAGAAGAAAAAGTAGGTAATGAAATCATCAGTTTTACGGTGACTCTGTATACCACGACCGGACCTGAAGGAAATTAATCTCGATTTGACGGTTATTACCAGTTGCAAATCGCTACGTGTTTCTAGAAGATTAGAAGACAATTCTAGATCAACGACTACATACACCCGTGAGCCTGCAGCAAACGGTCTCTTTTCTAACAGAAGGTCGACCAGAGCGTTTATTTCAACGCAAATTTTATTTAACAGCTTTAACTTAACGCTGCACTGTTGAGCAAAAATAACCGGCCATCATCGAATAAAGGTCCATTAGATGTCAACGAATTTCAAAACCCCTACAAAAAAGACGTTCACAGCCACCGGCCACTAGGTCTGAGCGCGCGAAAAACAGAAAGCTTTCGAAAATCACACACACAGACTCACACACACTAAATTAAGGTTAACTAATTTAATTATTATTATTATTATAATTTTGAGTTCTAAAATTTAAGTAACATAATTTTTTTTTGAGTAAATAAAACTTAATAACAAAATTTTTCACAACAAAATATTGTTTAAAAATTTAAAATGATTATATTTTTTCAAGTAAATTTTACAAGTAAATTTTTCCAAGTATAAAAAATAGGAGTACTATTTATAGGTAAAAATTATTTTTTTAATGAAAATTTAAATTTTAAAGGTTAACTTCAATTGAGAAATTTAGAAGTCCAAACTTAAAGTTAAAAATTTTCTCACAAATTTTGAGAATTTTATAAAAGTAGTAAATTAATTTGCGGTGATTTCTACGAAGTTTTAAATACTGTAAACTGTTTTTTTAAGGTTTATTTTTATAGGAATTAATAAAACTATTTTTTTTTTGTAAAACATCTTTCTGTCTTGTTCGCTTTTTATGTAACTTGTAAAATCTTCACTTGGGTATTTTTCCAGGTGGGATAAGCTCTCGTATTCTGTTCACTACACGTGCTGTAGAACTCGCGAACTCTGAGATTATTTTTGTTATTAAAACCCCAATTTTTATTTTAAAAGTAAAATTTATTTTCTTAACTTTTATTATTAAGTATTTCCCATTACAATATACTAATACCTATTGTTTTAAATACATTTTCCAGAATGGAAATATAGCCAATTGCAGATAACTGAAAGGACATAATTTCATATGATGTAGTGTGTTAATTTACCAAATCATGGCTAACAGAATATATTTCTTTCGCCTATTACAACATTGTATGTATATGATCTTAGAAATGTAAATTAACATAACCATAATTTTTCCATATAATTTTAAAAACTCGGTGGTTTTAGTTTATGTTGTTAAACTTACGAGGGAGCGTTTTTATATTCGCGGAATGAGCGGGTTGTAGGGGGGTAATTAGGCGCATTGGGGGCGTGGCCTGTGCAGCGACTCATAATTAGTATAAATACGAAGTTTCATTGTTATTAGACAGTTAGTCTTTGAGCTATCGTCAACCAAGTAAGGTAATGTGTGTGAAAAGTGAAATATGGAAAAAGTTGAATATCGTGCCGTTATAAAGTTCCTTACCAGGCAAGGAAAATCAGTCGCGACCATAATGAATGAGATGTCATTGGTTTACGGCGACTCTTGTCCAGGAAAAACCATGGTGTACAAGTGGCATAGTTTATTTAAACAAGGAAGGGAATCTCTTGAAGACGACCCGAGGCCGGGTAGGAGCATTGAGGTGACCACGCCAAAAAGTTGAAAAAATTGTACTCGAAGATGCTCGACTGAAGAAGAAACAACTCGCAGAAATGGTTGGAGTATCCGATACAACAATTTTTAAAATCCTACACGATCATCTCGGCATGTCTAAGGTCAGCGCACGATGGGTGTCGAGAATGCTCACGCCGGCACCGCCGCAAAAACAACAGCGCGTAGAGTGTTCGCGTGCATTTTTGGACCTCTGTAATGAAGACAAGGATGACAAGGATGGTGTATTGAGTCGACTTGTTACTGGAGACGAAACTTGGGTTCATCATTATAAACCTGAGTCCAAACAAGACTCCATGCAGTGGCATAAAAAGGGCACAGCACCTCCCAAGAAATTTAAAGTGTCACAATCAGCTGGGAAACTCGCAACGGTATTTTGGGACTCGGAAGGAATATTGTTGATTGATTATAAAGATAAAGGTGTTTCTATAACCGGAGAATATTACGCTTCAATATTAGAGCGACTAAAAGAAGCCATTAAAGAGAAAAGACGGGAAAAATTGACAAAAGGTGTGCTGCTTTTGCACGACAACGCGCCCGTCCACAAGAGCCGCGTTGCGTTAGCTGCCCTGCATAAGGTGGGCTTCGAAATTGTGAATCACCCAGACCTGGCCCCGAGTGATTATTACCTGTTTCCGGAAATGAAAAAAGAGCTGCGGCATAAAAAATTTACTGCCGATGATGAAGTCAAGGAGGCAGTTTCGAGGTATTTTGCAGATATTTTTTTTATGAGGGTATAAATAAATTAATTGAAGGATGTGAAAAATGTATCCGTCTTGCAAGTGGATATATTGAAAAAGAAAAATAATTTGGTTTTTTTATTTCCACCCCTTATTCCCCATTCCGCGAATATAAAAACGCTCCCTTGTAACAGTAGGTACATATTATTATATGAATGATAATGATGACACATTTGTCAATGGTATTCCGCCAGATGTTTACTTACTACTTATATGTAGAAAATATCACAAAATATCAAAAATAGACTGGTAGATATCACTTGATTCATTTGACTGACATAACATATTATGCATGATACTGGTGAGAGATGAAGGTAACTTTCGAAAAGAACACTATGCAACTCCAGCGGATTGCTCATACGAGCATCATATACTCTCCAATGATTGTAAGTAGGTCCTAACTGACTTTGGGTCATATTTATAGTTCGTGCTTTATAGGTTGTGTCGATGCTTGAACACGCGATTTCGACGTAAATGCCATTATAAATATGTCAAAATCACGTGCTCAAGCATTGTCACAACCTCAAGCGCAAACTATAAATATGACCCTTAATAAATAACATAAAAATTATATCATTTCTGAAGAAATTTGAAGAAAGTGGATAAAAATTAATATGAATTGAAATGAATAGATCAAATTTAAAATACTAGTGAGTATCCTTAACTGCTTAATAGCGAACTTCAAAACAAAGCAATTAAGAGACTACAGCGTACATTTTATTGACCATATTTTACTACTGTGTTTACATATTTCAACATAACAATTTTTTCGAATTTTACTAAAGAATAGTCACTCACTATAGCTACTAGCTCGGTAATACGTGTAATATCGGTAATTCTAGAAAAATGTTTTATTCATAGTTTACAGTTGTAGTTTAAAATGTACTATAAAAGATTATTGCTGTAAGCATTAATTAGGAGTGCTATTGTTTCTGTATTGATTTTATAATTGTTCTAATTAATTTTAATTACATTACATTCTGCAATTTATCCGGGTATGAATATAAGCGTATTTCTAATTGCTTATGCTCTTATATAACAATAATTTACCCTAGTTTCATATAAAATTATCTTTTTTTATATTATAGCAGTAAAAGCGACATGCTTTCAATATAGTTTCCTTGAGAAACATCTTGTATGAGAATAGTTTTTCATAGTCGACAACGAAAACTCAGTAAAAAAGCAATCTGAGTTTCTTGTTGTTGGGGTAAAAAAATAAAAGGTCTATTCCGATTAATGTTGTTTGTCAATTAGAAATAAAATTATTCGGAATAGACATGACAATAACTATGCCAAATGACTGTTATGTAGGTACTATGGCGACCATTCGTTTAAGGAAAATCTGTTTTTAGGTCATATATTTTTATCCTAAATGAATAATGTACAGAATTAACTTCATTGGCCGTAAACAGTAGAGTCTTAATATGTGTATTCTACAATACTGAAGTATATTGACAAGGTCGAAAAATGCCACAATATATAAAAATCAATAATTTTCTGTAATAGTTGCTTCCAATAAAATCAGATTTAAAAAATCAGCATTTAGAAGAACGCTGAGGAAACGGACTATGTTGTTTCGATCTTTTAAGATCGAAACAACTCTCGAAGAATGCAAATCCGATTGACTTACCGTTCGCTGTTGGGAGCAAAGTGATTAACAGCGCGGCATTATAAAAGGTGGTACGATGCTGTCATAAAGCCATTTGAACACAATTATACACACACAAAATACGACACCGCGAGAGTTGCTTTGATAGCCATACAAGCGAGGTACTCCAACTAAGCACCAACTACACATAAAAAACATTAATTAATATCCACCATTTTCTTGTCGAAGCTAATAGTATATTATATTTATCTAAAATTACCTAATAATTGATTTCTATTTGTAAATGTGAATTTAGATTTTTCATTGCATGTGTTAGATGTATGATTTATTGTTACCGTAGCAAACACAAAAATGTAGTAATAACATTATTCTAACAAACCATTTTAGATGTGTTGCAAACAAATATACAAAATGCTCATTGGGCGTGTTCGGCGGATGGGGAGGCCCAGGCCACTTCTCAGGTCGTTCTGGAAAGAGCGATCATAAGCCCACCAGGCACGTTGACCCGAAAGCCTGAGCGGTGTAAATGCCACCACCTGGTGGAGAGTGCCTGGTTGCGCCTGAGCGACTGATTGCGCGACATGGCCTAGGTGAAAACCGCTCCGTGGACCAACTTACCGGCCTAGACGTAGTGTCCTGGCCAAGGTCCTGCACCAGCATTAACGGTGCCAGCTTATGATTTACCTAGTGAACAGCAGCTGACAAACCATACTCCGACCATTCTGCGTGGATACGTGTCGCAGGTGGATGCAGTGGAGGGGTCTTGGCTTAACCGAGAGTGCAACCATCTGGCTTAAACCTCGAATACTAGGCGGTCTCCGAGGACTGTCAGCCTTCCAGAGTAATGCGGGGCTGTGCTTCCGATAACAAACATTTCTCCAGCTACTCGTGGGAACAATATGAGTGAAATTCCCTATAGTATACAGGCCGATGAACCGATAAACTGATCTAACTCCGAAGGGGATTCTAGCATTACCCAAACCACCACCAACATTCTTCCAGGAAGGATAGAACAAGACGACTGCCCTCCCAAGCCGGAAGAACAACATGGTGATCTGTTACAAACGAATCAGGAAACATCCAAAGATTCTAAACTCGAGTTACGAGGCCCTGCACGTAAACGCTTCAAATGGCTGACTAAACGAAGACACAACCCTCAAGAGGCCCTGAAACTAGTTCAAAGTCTAATTGCTACAGAGGCGCCTGAGGATAAGAGTGATAAAATAACCCGATCCGAGGGAAGCACTCCTGAAAGCAATACAGTGAAGAGGGTAAAACAATCCCATGATACTGTTAAGAAGCTTTCCACTGTTTTAAGTTACCGTGCGGGAGCAGAAAATATCAGAGTAGGCGTATTGCACTCACGGTTCCTTGTTGTACTCCTGACTACAGAGCAGTTTGGCACAATACAGGAAGAAATTCTGAAAAAGATAATAGGGCAAAGGGATACGGCTGTTAAGTCGGAGTTCCTTGGCCCTACTTTCGAGCCAAATGGGCTGCTGCTGAGCTGTGGCTCAGAACTGCAGTGAAAACGGTCAAGCTTTAGGAAGGCGCTGATATGACGCTAGGTGGCGAGTCTGACCTATCTTGAACTCAACTACTCGTCGGTTACTTCCATAATAGAGAGAAAGATACTAACGACACTGTTCGTAGATACATACAGGATCAAAACGAAGGCGTAACTGTTAAAGAGTGGAGAGCAGCGGCGGCTGCTGCGTGTCACTTTTCGGTGGACAGAAGTTAGCGGCACATCCGTTATCTATGCATAAATTCAAGTTTTGCATAGGTAGCCGATGTGCCGCTAACTTCTGTGCACCGAAAAGTGACACGCAGCAGCCACCGCTGGTGGAGAGTACTGCAAAGAGACATGGCAAACAAGACCGTTGAGCTTACTTTATTCGCTGATCATATGTCTTTTAACACTCTTAAATCCAATGAGTTTCGGGTGAATTACAAGTCTGGTCCAGCTTCGGTCAAGTCCAATGAAACTCCAATGGAAACAAATGACTCGGACACAATGAAGGATCAACAGCCTTCTACAAGTACTTCTACCACCCATGTAGGAAAGGTTCACTCAGTGCCGAGCAAACCTGCAAGTCGTAAATCTACAAGCTGCAAATCAAACGTCTCCAGAGGCACGACTGCAAACTGCTAAGGCCAAGAGAGCAACAAGAACTTCCCCTTAACTGACGAAAGACAGCAAAGAGGGGGTTTCCATGGTACTCATAGCTGACCAGCTGACCAACAATGAGCGGAAACTTTAAGTGTCTGCAAATAAATATCACGCAAAAGCTGAAGCTGACGTGCAGCAGGAGATTTACTTACAGTCACACATAAAATTCATTCAAGAACCCTGGGTGTATAAAGGAAGGATCCAGGGTCTATCTGAAGGGACTTGGTTGCAATAGCAATTGAGATGCCAACAAAGGGAGATAGGCAAGAGGCAGTTCTCGTCTCGGCCTTCTTTCTCGAAGAAGCAGATAAACCACTCCCAGAGAACGCCGAGCGACTCATCAAATACTGCAAAAAGAGGAAGTAGCAGGTCTTCATAGGTTGCGATGCTAATGCTTACCATGTGGCATGGGAAAGCACCGACACAAACGCAAGAGATAAGCTTCTTGCAATAGTATTAATATTGTTAATAAAGGTAACAACCCTACCTTTATGAATGTATTTCGGCGCTTTGGTTAGCACTCTCATAAGGATGCAAGTAAATAACTGGCACGTATCAAGCGAGCTCTCGCTATCGCTAATAATCACATTAGGTTCGAGATGCAGCGATGGAGGCCCTATTAAACCTGATTGCCCTGCACCTGCAGGTTAAGAATGAAGTAGTGATGGGCGCCATCAGATTGGAACGAAACACAACTTTCAAGTCAGGAGACTCAGTGGGCAATCTTTGAATCTTTGAAGAATTATGAGTACTGGCTAAGTTAAAAGACCATACGAGATTAAGGAACAACCGACGAGATGAATCATCTGCAAGAATCACAGCAGAGCTGATGAAGATAGAGTTAAAGTTTATGATAATAAATGCAAAAATAAACTAGTGCAAAAGACTCCTAATGGACCTGGATCAAGATGTTTGGGGTGATGGATTCAAAATAGATATGCGCCACCTAGGGAAACCCAGCCCTTCGTAAAACCCAAGTATAACTCGGAAGTTAAAAATAGTGAAAGAGTTGTTCTCGACAAAATACTTTACCCGATCGGAGAACGGAAACATAGGCTTGAGGAAGCATCATTTTTCACAGAAGACGAACAACAAAGAGCGATTGCAAAGGTAGGGCCCGGCAAAGTACCAGAACCAGACTACCCAACGATCGAGTCTATAAAAGCTGTAGCTGAAACGACTCCGAGCTTACTCTTAGATATCTTTAACAACTTAATCGAATCTAAGGAATTTCCGAGAAAAAAGGTAGGTGGTTTGTCCTGAAGATGGTTTGGTTTTGTGAAGGATAAATCAATGGTGCATGCAATAATAGCAGTTGTAGATAAGATCAATGCGTCACGAGAGAGATGACTGGCGTTAGTGGCATTGGTGATAAAGAATGTCTAATTCAGCTCGTGGGGGCGGATAGTAGAGGAGCTGGGAAGACGAAATACACCCATATATCTTCTGAGGACGATAGAAGCTTACTTTTCGGTAGGGAGAATCTCTCAACAGTAAAGTAAATATGGAGATAGGAACAGGCGTCCTATAGGGATCTGCGCTTGGATTCACTCTGTAAAACATGCTCTACGATGGCATTGTGGATCTGAAATTAATGGAAGGTGTAACAACTGTGGCGTATACAGATGATCTAATGATAATCGTATCTGACCCTTCAATTGTTAGCACTGTTGGTGTTCATGATATAAGTATTTCTGATCATGAACTGATTTACTGTAACTTAATTACTATCCCGGCTGTAAAGCAACCCAGATCTATTACATACCGTGACTTCAAAAATATTAATTATGAACTTTTTGAGCAGCATTTGCACTACTTATTATTGGATGATATATTCTATGTATCGGACATTAACTCTAAGGTTGAGATCTTCACTTCTAGGTGTTTAGAATTGTTTAATATACACGTACCCTTTAAAACTGCTATCATTCGTAGACCGAGACCTCCGTGGCTCATGGATGTTATACAATTGATGATCTCACTAAAAGACAAGGCAAAATCTAAATTTGTTAAAAGTAAAGCGGTAAGTGATTGGAACTATTATAAAGATCTGAGAAGCTGCGTTAAGAAAGCAATTGATAGAGAGAAAAAAGCCTACTATGCTTTCTTATGTAAATCTAGAGACCCGAAAAATATTTGGAAGGGATTACGATTGCTTAATGTTCCCAACAGGAAGGATGTCGATTTACCATTACAGTTACAGGACCCCAATTACGTTAACCATCAATTCATTAATTCAATTCCCAACCCTTCCATCACGAGTGGGAACTTATTACAATATTATTGTGATCACACTTTGAACAACATCGGTGCCTGCTTTCATTTCAAGCTTGTGGGCGAGGAGGAGATCAAGGCCATACTTTCCAGTATCTCGTCTTCATCATGCGGTGATGATGGGTTGTCAATTACTATGTTAAAACTGTCTAGCCCATTTATTATTAAATATATCGTGCATATAATCAACAGCTGCATTTTTGAAGGGATCTTTCCGGACGCATGGAAGCAGGCACTTGTGGTGCCAATTCCGAAGTGTGCTAATCCCCAGTTGGCGTCCGACTTGAGGCCTATAAGTCTACTGTCGGTTCTGTCGAAAATATTCGAGAAAGTAATAAATCAACAATTAATTGAGCACGTGAATAGGTACAATATATTGCCCACTTACCAATCGGGATTTCGATCCGGACACAGTTGTGAGACTGCCTTGCTAAAGGTCACTGATGATTTGATCGCTGCGTCTGACAAAGGGTATGCTTCCGTTCTGATCCTGTTAGATTTTACTAAAGCCTTTGACACAGTTGATCATGAGCTACTTTTATCTATTTTTCGCTATATCGGTCTTTCGAATAATGCAATAAGCCTGTTAAGCAGTTTTTTGCGTGGCAGATCACAGGTAGTAAAGATACATAATAAATTATCTACCAATTCCACCTTGATGTCTGGGGTGCCCCAGGGGACTATTTTGGGCCCGCTGTTTTTCGCAGTGTATACTTCTACCCTGTTGGAGCAGGTTAAGCATTGTAAGGTTCACATGTACGCTGACGATACGCAGCTATACTACTCTTTCCGTAAAGAATCCTACGTTGATGCTGTGTGTCGTGTTCAGCAGGATTTGGATGAAATTCTCCGTGCCAGTTCTCTCCGCTCATTGCATATTAATTCTAGGAAGTCTGCTGTTATGTTTTTTGGTAGTCAGCAGTGTCGGCTGGAGCTGGCGCGGGATTTTAAGGTATCTATTGATGGTGAGACCTTGCCTGTGGTAAGTCAAGCCAAAAGTCTTGGTGTAATCATTGATCATAATTTCAGATATAGGCTACAAGTGCCCAAGTATATTCAGCGTGCCTACTGCAACTTAAAAATTTTATATCAACATAGGTCTTACTTGCCTACAGACATTAAACTTACATTATGTAATGCACTAGTATTATCCGATTTTAATTATTGTTCTGCTGTGTACGGTCCATGCATAGATTTTAATGATCGAAGTCGGATACAAAGAGTGCAGAATTCGTGTTTAAGATTTGCATATAATATCAGAAAATTTGAACGTATCTCACATACCTTGTCTTATTCCAAATGGCTCAATATGCGTAATCGGACATTGCTGCACGTGTCGCGATTGTGTTATACAATTATCAAGCTTAAAAGACCCCCGTATCTCTACAATAAGATAGCGTTTCGTACGGATGTCCATCACATAAATATTCGGTCACGTGGGTTACTTACGCCTCCACTGCACAGGACCGCACTATTCGAACGTTCATTTTCTTACGTGATCTACAAGATATATAACGCTATACCCCACGCGTTTAAAGTAATGTCGCCCGCCATGTTTGAAAAATCTTTGCGTCAACTGATATTTGATAGACAATTAGTTGGAGCTTGTTTTGTTTAGTTTGTATAATTGCTGAATTTTGTATAAATACATGGTTTGATTGCTTAGTTGTAAAGGTTGTGTACATCGCAGAATAGTTAAGTTAGTATACGCACATAAATTGATTGTATATATATACTTTTTGTTATTCAAGGATATGTGGAAGAATGGAAAGAGTTTTATACACTCTCACCAAACATATCCTTATGATTTTCATTCACTTTTTATTAGATCATTATCACTGACTTATATTATTGTATTATACTGTGTTATTTTCTTTGGCTGGTTATGTGTATGGCGAATTGTAGGCGAATGAAATAAATAAATAAATAAATAAATAAATAAATAAATAAATAAATAAATAAATAAATAAATAAATAAATAAATAAATAAATAAATAAATAAATAAATAAATAAATAAATAAATAAATAAATAAATAAATAAATAAATAAATAAATAAATAAATAAATAAATAAATAAATAAATAAATAAATAAATAAATAAATAAATAAATAAATAAATAAATAAATAAATAAATAAATAAATAAATAAATAAATAAATAAATAAATAAATAAATAAATAAATAAATAAATAAATAAATAAATAAATAAATAAATAAATAAATAAATAAATAAATAAATAAATAAATAAATAAATAAATAAATAAATAAATAAATAAATAAATAAATAAATAAATAAATAAATAAATAAATAAATAAATAAATAAATAAATAAATAAATAAATAAATAAATAAATAAATAAATAAATAAATAAATAAATAAATAAATAAATAAATAAATAAATAAATAAATAAATAAATAAATAAATAAATAAATAAATAAATAAATAAATAAATAAATAAATAAATAAATAAATAAATAAATAAATAAATAAATAAATAAATAAATAAATAAATAAATAAATAAATAAATAAATAAATAAATAAATAAATAAATAAATAAATAAATAAATAAATAAATAAATAAATAAATAAATAAATAAATAAATAAATAAATAAATAAATAAATAAATAAATAAATAAATAAATAAATAAATAAATAAATAAATAAATAAATAAATAAATAAATAAATAAATAAATAAATAAATAAATAAATAAATAAATAAATAAATAAATAAATAAATAAATAAATAAATAAATAAATAAATAAATAAATAAATAAATAAATAAATAAATAAATAAATAAATAAATAAATAAATAAATAAATAAATAAATAAATAAATAAATAAATAAATAAATAAATAAATAAATAAATAAATAAATAAATAAATAAATAAATAAATAAATAAATAAATAAATAAATAAATAAATAAATAAATAAATAAATAAATAAATAAATAAATAAATAAATAAATAAATAAATAAATAAATAAATAAATAAATAAATAAATAAATAAATAAATAAATAAATAAATAAATAAATAAATAAATACATAAATACATAAATACATAAATAAATAAATAAATAAATAAATAAATAAATAAATAAATACATAAATACATAAATACATAAATAAATACATAAATACATAAATAAATAAATAAATAAATAAATAAATAAATAAATAAATAAATAAATAAATAAATAAATAAATAAATAAATAAATAAATAAATAAATAAATAAATAAATAAATAAATAAATAAATAAATAAATAAATAAATAAATAAATAAATAAATAAATAAATAAATAAATAAATAAATAAATAAATAAATAAATAAATAAATAAATAAATAAATAAATAAATAAATAAATAAATAAATAAATAAATAAATAAATAAATAAATAAATAAATAAATAAATAAATAAATAAATAAATAAATAAATAAATAAATAAATAAATAAATAAATAAATAAATAAATAAATAAATAAATAAATAAATAAATAAATAAATAAATAAATAAATAAATAAATAAATAAATAAATAAATAAATAAATAAATAAATAAATAAATAAATAAATAAATAAATAAATAAATAAATAAATAAATAAATAAATAAATAAATAAATAAATAAATAAATAAATAAATAAATAAATAAATAAATAAATAAATAAATAAATAAATAAATAAATAAATAAATAAATAAATAAATAAATAAATAAATAAATAAATAAATAAATAAATAAATAAATAAATAAATAAATAAATAAATAAATAAATAAATAAATAAATAAATAAATAAATAAATAAATAAATAAATAAATAAATAAATAAATAAATAAATAAATAAATAAATAAATAAATAAATAAATAAATAAATAAATAAATAAATAAATAAATAAATAAATAAATAAATAAATAAATAAATAAATAAATAAATAAATAAATAAATAAATAAATAAATAAATAAATAAATAAATAAATAAATAAATAAATAAATAAATAAATAAATAAATAAATAAATAAATAAATAAATAAATAAATAAATAAATAAATAAATAAATAAATAAATAAATAAATAAATAAATAAATAAATAAATAAATAAATAAATAAATAAATAAATAAATAAATAAATAAATAAATAAATAAATAAATAAATAAATAAATAAATAAATAAATAAATAAATAAATAAATAAATAAATAAATAAATAAATAAATAAATAAATAAATAAATAAATAAATAAATAAATAAATAAATAAATAAATAAATAAATAAATAAATAAATAAATAAATAAATAAATAAATAAATAAATAAATAAATAAATAAATAAATAAATAAATAAATAAATAAATAAATAAATAAATAAATAAATAAATAAATAAATAAATAAATAAATAAATAAATAAATAAATAAATAAATAAATAAATAAATAAATAAATAAATAAATAAATAAATAAATAAATAAATAAATAAATAAATAAATAAATAAATAAATAAATAAATAAATAAATAAATAAATAAATAAATAAATAAATAAATAAATAAATAAATAAATAAATAAATAAATAAATAAATAAATAAATAAATAAATAATTATGGAGGCGCAAATGAATAAATCAAGGAACTGATGATCACCTGATTGGAATTCTATAAAGTCGAACCTCACAAGATGGAAGCGGCAATTATCAAGGAGCCAAGAAAACCACAAAACGTAGTTTTCAGTATTATGGGAAACACTGTTGTCCCAAAGAAGGAATTAAAATATCTAGGAGTAGTACTGAGCGATAACCCGACGTTTGGACCGCACGTTAGACACATAGTTAATAGAGCAGAAACTAGTTTTGCAGCTTTGTCGAGAGTGATACCTAATGTGGGAGAAGTCCTGTACGAAGTTAAAGATCTCAAATAATCTATGCATCTCTTGCGTGGTGACAAGTCATGCAGGTTAAAAAATATAAAGACATTTTGGGAAGGCTACAAAGAAGGGCACTCCTAAAAGTCGCAAGTGGCTATAGAACCGTTTCTATGGTAGCTGTGCAAGTAATAACTGGGATACCCCTATTTGTTCTACAGATGGAGGAGCAAGCAGAGATATTGAGCATAAAAGAGCTAAAACAAACCGCCGCTGCTGAAATGAACAGATGGAAACAGCTATGCGGACAAAGAAACATATCCCGGATTTGATTCCGTGGATTCAATGCAAACATAGGACGCAGTTTCTTACTAGACATACGCATTTTCGTACTTACACGAAACGCTTTAGAACAACGGTTGACGATCAGTGTGTATGCTGTGGATCTATTGACTCACCCGAATACGCAATCTTAGTATGCACCATGTGAGAGCAGGAAAGGAGTAGGCTGTCGCTAGAAATGAGAGAAATGATGACTTGTGACAATGTAGTGCAAGGGATGTTTGAGTCAGAAAAGAGATGGAACAGTTCATACCTTCATCACCGCAGTATTGAGAGACAGGGAGGGGCTATAAAAAGAAATAAAGAGAATAGACAATCAATAGAACCAATGAAGCAACTAAAAACCAGTTTGATGTAGGAACTGCTGAAGATGGGAAGTGTACAGACCAAAAGTGTCAGCGGAAGATTTGCCATAGGAGGCGGTTCTGGTGGAACATGTGAGGAAAAAGAGGTGGTGTGGTGGGTAAACCGTGTCTTCTCCACCCTGCACGGAAGTACCACATTGCTGCTGTAACCGAATAGTGGGCTGAAGAGTATGAAAGTGAAGGTATTGTAACGCACTATAATTTCGGAAATAAAGTCACTATTAGGAAAATACTTACCTTGTCTTAAATATTAATTTGCTTACAATTGTAAAGTTTAGCTATAGAAATGTATTTACACAAAATATTCGCTAATGTCTCTAGATCTACGCGATAGACGCACGTACGTTGTGCATCTCTTAAATTAATCTTACAGTTTTGAGGTATATACCTAAAGATATTTTCTTTAAATTCGTATTCCGGTACTTTATAGTGTTGTTTTTCGTGTGACGCTGTTTTTTGTGAGATTATTAGTTGTAGTAAATTATTAAATAGTGAGTTAGTTATGTCGTACAAAAGTATATCTGACTTAAAGGTGTGCGAATTGAAAATAGGACTACAAAAACGCAATGCTGTTTTTACGAGAAAAAAGAGTGTTCTTGTTGCCCGCTTGCAGCAGATATTGAACTCGGACTATTTACTGTACGAAAACGATAAAATAAATATAGATGAAGATGCGAATGACACATTTTCCAGTGATAATAGTAGTGCCACAATGGTTGCACCTACTAAACTGCCAAAAATAAAAATCAAAATATAGAAACGTCGCTTTTTCCATCGTGAAAAGCATTGAAATGCTAGAACAAAAAATAAGTTTCTTAGTAAAGGAAAATAATAACCTACGACGACTAATTAACAGTAAATTTAGGATATACAAACCAAAAGTAAAAGTAAACAGTTTACGGCTAATAACTACGAGTATAATTTATTATGAAACGAACAAAACATGCGATGGTATCTCTGAAGCTGTGGCTGTTGATTTAAGATGTGTCCTTTATGATGATGTAGTCGGTGTAAAGGAGCCCTATATTAGTTGTGATACATTGAGTTGATATAAATAAACCTATATCAACGACGCACAAGGTCAAACCTAAAATCTTAATAGTTGCTCATAGTCATGGACAAAATTTCAGCGAAGCGATCAGGAAAGCCCGTAGTACCTACTGATAATTACGATGTTGTTGCAATATTTAAACCTAATGCTGGCTTGGACGATGTTGTTGTCGATTTGAATTCTTTAGCTGCCGATTATTCCAGGGATGATTGTGTTGTGGTACATGGAGGATCTAATAATGCATTACGTGATGGTAAAATTAACTTAAGTAAACTTCAATCAATAGAGTTTCATGTTTTACTAATGTGCTGTTGGTATCAACTCCTTACTTGCCTAGCAGGTGTGACTTAAACAAATTCATTTACAATTTTAATGAGCTAGTGTTTGAAGAAGTTGTTAGGTATAATAATGTTAAGTATGTCGATTGTAACAATATTTTAACACTTAGGGATTACACTACACATGGTTTGCATTTGACATATAGTGGAAAATGCAAATTGGCTAAATTCATTTTTGGTATATTCGAGTATAGTGTACAATCATGTAAAAGTATTAACAATAAGAATGTTTGCTGTAGGTACTAGTTGTAAAGTTTGATAATTGATTTTGACGAACACACTACTTACTACTGAGAAAAACTTCGGGGTTTTTTACTTAAACATATATTTAGACCACACAATAACGACAACTTGGCTATCTTTCATGCGCCATCATCACTAAAACTAAACCTAATATAATTTCTTCTTTCATCGAATGGCGGTAAATTTAAACTTATTATAAAACAGAATACTAGTAATCTTAACACTAAACACTTTAACCCACTGAACACCAAACAAGTTTTAACTAAAACACCGACGCGTTTCAACAGCAATGCTGTCATTATCAAGGCGATAATAAAACTAAATTAAAATAAAATCTACAAAAACAGGTAACCTAAATGTTATGCACGGTCAATCCGATACGTATCATTAATTTCCGATTAACGAAAACAATGACGATTTCGGTATAGGTCCATTGTCACAGTTCATTACACATGACTTATTTTTATATATTTCTAAACTTTCGAAAACATTTAGAAACTTAAAATTGTTTATTTGTCTACTTAATTTAACATTCGTATGATCGATGTTGTGATCTGTTTCAAAAATGTGTTGGGCAACGCTCGATTTCTCAATTCTATTAAATCTAAGATGAGCCATATGCTCTTTGAATCTAGTTGAGACTGCTCTCCTGGTTTGCCCAATATATTTTTGATTACAATCTTTACAATTGATTTCGTAAATACCTGACTTTTCTAGAGGTTGTATTTTATCTTTAGGGTTACCGATGAGACTTCGTAAACTAGTCCCAGAGCTGTAAACTATTCTGAGATCTAGCTCTTTGAAGATTTTACTCAAACCTTTAGTGATAAAGGGAGCGTAACGGAGGGTCACAACGGGTGAAGCTTTAACATCCTCTCGAAAAGTCGTAGATTCTTTCACAGTTTTCTTATAATTAAACTTCCTAATTAACTTATAGATATGCTGAGGCTGGAAACCATTACACTCGGCCGCATCTTTTATAATTTTAAGCTCTTTCTCATACCTCGCCTTGTTCAAGGGAAAAGTGAGAAGTGTGTAGACCAAAAAATTCAGGCTTGCCATTTTGTGTTGAACACAATGATGGAAGTCTGAAGGAATGTAGCGAAGTGTACTGGTTTCCTTTCTATACACGTCAAACTCTAATCTATTGTTATTTCTAATTACTAAAGTATCTAGAAAGGGTAGCTGACCGTTTTCTTCTCTTTCACAAGTGAACTTTATGGTTTCGAACCGATTATTTAATCTATTGAGAAAATCGTAAATATTACATTTTTTAGTGTCAAATATAGCGAAAATATCATCCACATACCTCAACCAAACCCTAGGAAAGTATTCGCTCTAAGATTCTAATTCCTTTTCAAAACGGCTCATGAAAAGGTTAGCCAAAGACCAGCCAGACAAGGAGTTACCCATTGCCGTTCCTTCCAGCTGTTCATAAAAACCCCCGTTGAATTGAAAAATGTTCTGTTTCATACAGATGTCAGTTAAGCGAATATATTCCTGGACACATTGTTGACTCAAACTATTTTGAAGCAACAAGTCCTCGAGGTATGTCAAGGTGTCTGGAATCGGTACACTAGGAAAGGGAGAACTAACATCAAATGAAATCAATATTTCACCCTCCAGCAACTGAATATTTTGAATTTCTTTAATAAATTCGAACGAATTTTTTACTGCAAAACTAGGTTGCTGTATTGGCAAATTATTAAATTCATTGGTCAGCCATTTGGAAACCTTATAAGTCGGTGCGTCAATTGCCGAAACAATTGGCCTTACCGACTTGGCAGGTTTGTGGATTTTAGGTAAACAATATAATTTAGGGACAACAGGATTGGAAACATGGTGTGATTTTCAACGGAACATGTTTATTTCAATCGATAGGAAAGTTCAGAATAAGAAATTCTCTCATGATAGGAAATTAAGAAAGTTAGGTTGTTTTTTTTTAAATAAACATCATGTTCCGATGAATACCATTAACATAGTAAAAAATCATTCTTCGCAAACCTTTAGTGAACGGGAACTTAATCTTTTGAATAAAGGATTGCAATTTGGTTTGCAGACTCCTGAATCGAATGTTGAGTGGGTTATTGCCGGGATAGAATCCTCTATCCAGCGGTTTCCTGAGCCCACAAAGCAGTTTGTTAGGGAGGCCTGCAAACATACTACACAACACGTCAACAATGTGTTTAAAACTTGTAACAACCTTGTTACTGCCGATGTTAGACGTAAGCTACATGTTTCCAATCCTGTTGTCCCTAAATTATATTGTTTACCTAAAATCCACAAACCTGCCAAGTCGGTAAGGCCAATTGTTTCGGCAATTGACGCACCGACTTATAAGGTTTCCAAATGGCTGACCAATGAATTTAATAATTTGCCAATACAGCAACCTAGTTTTGCAGTAAAAAATTCGTTCGAATTTATTAAAGAAATTCAAAATATTCAGTTGCTGGAGGGTGAAATATTGATTTCATTTGATGTTAGTTCTCCCTTTCCTAGTGTACCGATTCCAGACACCTTGACATACCTCGAGGACTTGTTGCTTCAAAATAGTTTGAGTCAACAATGTGTCCAGGAATATATTCGCTTAACTGACATCTGTATGAAACAGAACATTTTTCAATTCAACGGGGTTTTTATGAACAGCTGGAAGGAACGGCAATGGGTAACTCCTTGTCGCCCTTTTTGGCTAACCTTTTCATGAGCCGTTTTGAAAAGGACTTAGAATCTGAGAGCGAATACTTTCCTAGGGTTTGGTTGAGGTATGTGGATGATATTTTCGCTATATTTGACACTAAAAAATGTAATATTTACGATTTTCTCAATAGATTAAATAATCGGTTCGAAACCATAAAGTTCACTTGTGAAAGAGAAGAAAACGGTCAGCTACCCTTTCTAGATACTTTAGTAATTAGAAATAACAATAGATTAGAGTTTGACGTGTATAGAAAGGAAACCAGTACACTTCGCTACATTCCTTCAGACTTCCATCATTGTGTTCAACACAAAATGGCAAGCCTGAATTTTTTGGTCCACACACTTCTCACTTTTCCCTTGAACAAGGCGAGGTATGAGAAAGAGCTTAAAATTATAAAAGATGCGGCCAAGTGTAATGGTTTCCAGCCTCAGCATATCTATAAGTTAATTAGGAAGTTTAATTATAAGAAAACTGTGAAAGAATCTACGACTTTTCGAGAGGATGTTAAAGCTTCCCCCGTTGTGACCCTCCCTTACGCTCCCTTTATCACTAAAGGTTTGAGTAAAATCTTCAAAGAGCTAGATCTCAGAATAGTTTACAGTTCTGGGACTAGTTTACGAAGTTTCATCGGTAACCCTAAAAATAAAATACAACCTCTAGAAAAGTCAGGTATTTACGAAATCAATTGTAAAGATTGTAATCAAAAATATATTGGGCAAACCAGGATAGCAGTCTCAACTAGATTCAAAGAGCATATGGCTCATCTTAGATTTAATAGAATTGAGAAATCGAGCGTTGCCCAACACATTTTTGAAACAGATCACAACATCGATCATACGAATGTTAAATTAATTAGACAAATAAACAATTGTAAGTTTCTAAATGTTTTCGAAAGTTTAGAAATATATAAAAATAAGTCATGTGTAATGAACTGTGACAATGGACCTATACCGTATTCGTCATTGTTTTCGTTAATCGGAAATTAATGATGCGTATCCGATTGACCGTGCATAACATTTAGGTTACCTGGTTTTGTAGATTTTATTTTAATTTAGTTTTATTATCGCCTTGATAATGACAGCATTGCTGTTGAAACGCGTCGGTGTTTTAGTTAAAACTTGTTTGGTGTTCAGTGGGTTAAAGTGTTTAGTGTTCTACTTCTGCACCAAGAGATCCATTGAAGAACTTCACTAGTAATCTTGTTTATATAAAAGAAAATACTTTCAATTGTACGGGCTCTTCTCAAAAATTTGAATATGGTCACACTGATCAGGATTGTACTTTTAAAGATAGATATGTTTTAGATGGTAATTGTTTGGAGAATGATTTTTTATTCGAAATATTGACGAACTTTCTGTACTAAATCCTCATATTTTTTTATTAAATGTACAATGTTTAAATGTAGGTAAGATAACCCAGTTGGAGACTATATTGCACCGCTTAAACGATCTGAAATTTGTGTGTTTATCAGAAACATGGTTAAATGAAAATAATGTAGATTCTTATAAAATTAATGGTTTCACTTTGAGTGCTCATGTTTGTCCAAGGAATTTCAGGGGTGGGCGTGTTGCAATATGGTCAAGGGTGGGTCTTTCGGTTGTACCGTTGGATTTTTCTTCTACGAATAACGAAAAACGAAGTTTGTGGTATTCGAACTGATACTAACGGTTTAAAAGTATATGTGGTTATGTGTTATAGGTCTCCATCTGGTGATTTTAAGATATTTGTAGATGCTATATGCCGTTTGTTAGATGTAGTTTCTAATGTTGGTCATAGAATTGTTCTTTGTGGAGATTTTAATATAAATTTTATGTATAATTTGAAACATGTACATATGTTGTATTAGAGATATAATGTCTAGCTATAACTTGAAAGATTTTGTAACAACTCCAACTCGAGTTAGTAAAAATTCTGCGACTATTATTGATCATGTATTCACCAACATTGTAGATGTGCAGAATGTCAGAGTGTTCGACAGTGTAATTTCTGATCACAGGGCGTTGTCATTTGTGCTGCCATGTTTGAATTTACATGTGTTGTAAAAATTTACATACCCAAGGCATTTTGATGATAAGGGGATTTTCCATTTCAGGGTAGGGTGTCATGGAATTTGTTATTTGAATATAAAAATGTAGATCAAGCGTTTGATTTTTTCTTTTAAATGTTTATGGAATGTTTCAATATGTGCTTTCCCTTAGTTAAAATTCAACTAAATAGAAATTATGGTAAATGTTACAAGCGAGGTGCGACATTCAAGTGATAGACTTATGAATTTATACGGTTTCCAGAAGAAATTTTCTGTTCTGAAGGACACTTATTTGTTGGAAAAAAGTAAACATAAATTATGCTTGGTCTGTTATTAATTCATTATCGGGTACTGTTGAGGGATATCATAATATTACTTTAGAATACGATGGTGAATTGATTGATGATTCGTATAAGATAGCTAATTATTTTAACGATTTTTTTCTAAAATCAGTTCATGACATAGTTTCTCAAATTCCAGCATGCAGTCTTGTTGATATTCCTTACAATAGTGTTTCTAAGAGCATGTTTTTAGTACTGTACAATGAATATTAAGTTGAGAAATTGTTTAAGAAACTCAAAAATAAGGCTTCCTCTGGACCAGATGAGGTACCATGTAATTTATTAAAACGAGTATCTACTTGTTTGATAACCCCATTAACTTTTCTAATTAATTTTTCTTTTGAATGTGGTATGTTTTCCCAGAAATTAAAAGAATCTTATGTTATGTCGCTGCATAAGAAGGGTTCTAAATTTGATATTAATAATTATCGGCCGCTTACAATTTCTTCAAATTTTCAAAAATCTTTGAATATGCGATGTTGAACAGATTAATTTCGCACATCCACAAGTACAATGTTTTGACAAAACATCAATCCTATCGGGTTAACCACTCCACGATGACGGCTATTCATGCTTTTTATAGTCATGTTATTAACGACTTGGATACTGGAGAGTTTCCAATAGGAGTCTTTTGCGATTTGAGCCGTGTATTTGATTGTGTTGATCATGATCTATTAATCAATAAATTGCAGTTGTGTGGCATTCGTGGCGTTGTTGCGGGGTGGTTTAAAACTTATTTAGTTGGTAGGAGTCAGTTTGTTAGAATTCAGTATCACTCGGCATTAAATATCACTCCAATCAAATCTTTTAACTTACTAGTTGAACATGGAGTTCCTCAGGGTGGTATATTAGGACCTTTTTTATTTTTAATTTATATGAATGATATTTCAGACTTTCTATCGAATTACGATGTCATTATGTATGCGGATGATACTAGTGCAGTAGTTTCATGTGGAAATATTAGATAGTGAAAATAAAGTAAATTTATTGTTGCGTAATATGAACGATTGGTTTGCTCGGAACTGGTTGCTTTTGAATGCGGACAAACAAGATATCTTATTTTTCACAATGCTCGTAGCAAGACGCAGTTTAGTACTCATGTATTTTCAAATAATGTTGAAATATATCGTGACTCTGAAATTAAGTTTTTAGGATTATACAAGGAGTGTATAAATTGGCGGACGCACTACACGCGACGATGTTCTTCGTTAAATTCGGAGTCCAAAATCCTAATACGAAAATGTTGTACCATGTTCCATATCTTAGCACGAGGTTCCTAAAGTTCGGAATTTCAGTCTTGAAATATTGCGTATTATATGCGTAAAATAGTTGGTTTTTGTAAATTTTGGAGTCACATTTTTCTAAGACCGTATATGATGTTGCACTCACATCTAGTTGCATTGAACGTAATGCATTGCATATCATGTTAGGTTAGGCATGTGTTAGGTGAACTACTGTCATACAGTATTTAATTGTCAAAATGCGGACACAAAAAAGAAAAAATTTATTATGGTTTTATAAAAAATATATTCTTTATTAACGTTTTTAATTAATACACAAATAATGTTTAACTTTTAAAAATCTTAATAACGTATAAGTCCCCTTTAGTAATTATTATTAGAAAAATATGACTCCAAAATTTACAAAAACGAACTATTTTAGTCATCATTATAATATTAATTTAGAAGTCTAGTATTATTTATGTATTTCAGATCAAGCGAAAACTTTTACAGAGAACATTTTTTTCCATACATGCGTAATAAAAAAGTTTTTTCCTATTGGGACACCTACCCGGCAACACACTGTACAGGGTGTCCCAGCTGACGCGGATTCTTTGATAATTTGTTTATTTTACAGTATAGAGAAAAAAGTTTAAAATAAAAGTTGTCCCTATTTATACGATGCATAGCCAGGAAATATTTTTAAATATACAGGGTGTCCCAATGATAGAAAAAGCGTATGTAACTTTATTATTTTAAATGGATCATCCTGTATATTATATATTTTTTAG
The DNA here is from genome assembly GCA_023690525.1 of Holotrichia oblita. Taxonomy (NCBI): domain Eukaryota; kingdom Metazoa; phylum Arthropoda; class Insecta; order Coleoptera; family Scarabaeidae; genus Holotrichia; species Holotrichia oblita. The sequence goes on from CM043021.1 coordinate 45,461,358, forward strand.
ATTCTACATGATATTTTAAATAACTTTTGTTAAGACCTTCCGAGACCTATGTGCTTTTGTTTTCGAGAAAATAAATATTTTATCAAAAATTTCACAGCCCTCTCGTTAATGAGCTGTAAAATCAAAACTAAAAAAGGTAGAAAATTTTGGTTTGCGCAAATTAATACGTCTTGAATTGCGTTACTATTTCCTATATTAACATGTACGGATCCTTTTGTTGACATACAGCTACTGGCGCCAACATTTGGAAACATTTAAATGCCAATAACTTAATTAACCTATTTTTTTTAATGGGACACCTACATATATCTGTTTAGAGGATTGGATGTAAAATTAAATTCTCTTTCTTTTGATATCAGAATGTACCCATTTATCTTCAACCGTTTTACAGAAAAATGAATATTTCTTCTACAACTGTCGAAACAGACCACTTCAATTTGCACAAAGTAGGCTACGTAACAATAATACACAAATACAAATGGTTATATATATAATATATAGGGTGATTCATTTAAAATAATAAAGTTATATGTGGTTTTTTTATAATTGGGACACCCTGTATATTTAAAAATATTTTCTAGCAATGCGTCGTTTAAATGGGAACAACTTTTATTTGAAACTTTTTTCTCCATGCTGTAAAATAAACAAATTATCAAAGAAATCACGTCAGCTGGGACAGCCTGTATATACAGGGTGCCCACCTAGTACGCGGAAGTCCAATATCTTGGTTGATAGGAGATAATTCAAACTTTTTTTATTCCGCGTGTCTGGTTTTCTCAAGATCTGCTGACCTAAAATAATGCCGATTATACAGGGTGTTCCATTTCCTCTGCACAGACACACAATACAAACCTATATGCTTTATAATTTACTTTGAATCTACATGAAAAATAAAAGAGACTTTATGTATGGCACTCATATGAAAAACTGACGGTCTTTGAGATATTTGGCTTACTAGGTTTTTCTAGTAAATTTTTGTCAATTACAATATCGCAAATTTTGCGGTTACGCTATTTAACAGAAAAGCTATTTTTAGACCAAATGTTAAGCAATAATGGTTCTTCAAAACACAATGTCGGAAACTGACCTACAGTATAAGGGGTGCCCAGAAAATGTCAAATTTGACGAAGCAAAACATAAAAAATCTTCGTTAATTCAAATCCATCACACTCTATATTGTTGGTCAGTAAAATGCAGAATAAAGTATTCTACATCGTTGCTATAGCAATCCCTACACCTAAGTTAAGTTAAGTAAAGCCTAATGATAGGAGAGGGTGGTGGGAGTTAGAATTAAGTGTATCCATTTTACTATTGTCAACTTTTTATATGACAGGAATGTCAATGGTTATGTCAAATACTTCACCGAACCATCAAATTATCCTAATGGGATACACAATTAATGAAAAAGTGCAAATTATCAAGTGGTTTTATAATTTGCCATAGTATTTGACATAACCACTGACATTTCTGTCATACAAACAGTTGACAATACTAAGATGGATACGTTTAATTTTACCTCCCACTACCTTCACCTATCAATAGGCTTTCGTAGTTCAAGTTGTTATCCTGTATACGAGCTATTAGTCTACAATATATACAAAAATAAAAATCACTTTAGTTGTAATAATGAGATTTATCAATATAATACCAGATCTAAGTTTAACTTCCATATACCTTCATATTCATCAACGTTGAGCGGTAGTTCACTCCGCATATTTGGTTTACGTCTCTTTAATGCGTTACCATATAACCTTCAATCGATTTCAAAGGAAACACGTTTTTAATCTGAGATTAGGTCTTTTCTCGTACAAAACTGCATTTATTCAACTCAAGAGTATTTTGACGGTATTACACAGATGGCAGCGAGTAGTGACGGCTAAAGGAGTTGTAATTTTATTGTTCTTTGTTTTATTTGTGTTTATTGTATTATATGACGTTTCATATACACCTTTTTGTGTGTCAAATGAATAAATGTTATTATTATTATTGTTATTATTATTATTTTTTTTTTTTGTCTGGCCGGCCTCAGTGCCGCTACCGTATGCGGAAACGGTACAGCCAGTGACGCCAGCTGTCCGCTGACCCCCGCCCTTCCTCTTCCCTTTCCTTTCTGTTCCCAGGTGTAGATCGGCAAGTGTTGCTGCGACTCCAGGAGTGTCTACGAACCGACTGGTCTTCTCATCCGGCTGGGGAGTAGGCTGATGTGAGCTTGCTCTGCCGACGAGGATCCGCGACGCATTGTGAGGAACCAGCCACTTCGGGCCCTGATCAAGTAGTGTTTGGTGGATGCAAGATGTCGGAATCTGCATTGCCCCGGGCAAGTTCCAGTCCGTCCGTGTATTCCGGGATTGGTGAAGCGAAGGTCAGGCCTCAGGGAACTGGGGTAGGATCTGAGGGTATACCCGCTCCTGATTTTTTCGGCCCGTCCCTCCATACACAAAGCGCTGGCGAACTACTCATCATGGCTACTTTATTAAACCAGAGAACACCGCAGAATAACGTCGAAGAGAGTCCCACCGGTGCATTCAGAACACCAACGGCGAAGCACGTTAGGTCGCCAGTTACCATAGATCTGATGACATTCAACATTGTGCAACCAGGAGACAACAGTGATGACACCGAACTGATTTCCGAATTTCGGCGCCGAGAAGAGGAGCAACTGCAGAAATGCATAAGTGTCATTAAGACGATGAAAACAGCGATTGGCAGGCAGAAGAACGTCTCCATGGATGTTAAGAACGGCTTAAAGGAGCTAGAAGAAGCAGTGGAAGGATATGATCTCCAACTGCAGGAACAGGTGGAAGAAAGTCGAACCACAAGCACGGCAGCGCGTGCAAGAGCCTCCAGCACTTACAACGGAGACACAAGCTACTTCTGCTACGGCCAACAGAATCGTAGAGAAAAATAAAACGCATCCTTCCGAGAATGTATGGATGAAGGATAGCGCTGGCAGAAAAAAACAAGCCCAAGAAGAAAAGAAGGCGGCTGCAAAAGCTTCTGACAGCCATGTCCCTGGTTCCGGCGCATGTCCCTCCTTCAGAAGGACATTAGATCAGACAAAGAAGAGCCAATGACCAGAATTCTACAAGGCAACATTCACCGAAGCAGAACAGCAGACGATCTCCTCATCCAACTACAACTGGACACCGTAGTAGATCTGCTGCTTATCAGTGAACAATACCGGGATAAGGAATGCACCGGGTGGTACAGGGACACACTCGGCACTGCAGCTATATGGATCCCGGACAAGAACAACGTCATCGTCGACAACCACGGAGCCCGAAACGGATACGTGTGGGTAAAGAGCGGCACCATCACCTACATGAGCTGCTATCTCACACCCAACGAGCCGATAGTGCACTTTCAGGCCAAACTCGACAACCTGGAAGACGACCTTCGAGAAATGGCAGAGTCCATTATTCTAGGAGGAGACGTCAAAGCCGTGGAATGGGGTATAGAATACACCGATTTGCGAGGGAGGCGTATACTGGACATGGCGGCCAGACTCGGATTCAGCGTGGTAAATGTCGGAGACACTACCACGTTCAGGAGACCTGGCTACGGAGAGACGATACCGAACATCACATTGGCCTCGGAGGACATTGTGCGGGACATCGTGGACTGGCGAGTCATAGAGGACTACACCGGAAGTGACCACCAGTACATAAGTTACAACGTGACGAGGCAGCAGCCGATCAGACGAAATCCTGCTCCGCCCGGTCCTCGATGGAATGTAGCGAAGCTGTATGAAGACGCCCTGGCTCATGCTATCGCGCGGGGAAAGGATGCCGTCATGGCATGTTTCGGTTCAGCGGGGACAATTGCGGACGCCACCATGGCCCTCATACGCCGCACCTGCGACGCTTCTATGCCGCGGAGAAGGAAACACAATAGAAGATCTGCGTATTGGTGGAACGACGAGATCGCGACCCTCCGGAAAAGATGCTTACAGCTTAGGTGGAGAATAACCAGAGTGAGACGACGAGATCCGAACGCGGCAGAACTAGAGTCCGAGGACTTTAGGAACGCCAAGAGAGATCTCAAGAACGCCATCTACAGGAGCAAGAAACGTAAGTGGGAGGAGCTGCGGCAGGACGTTGACAACGACCCATGGGGCCTTGGGTACAAGATCGTCATGCAGAAGCTTACGACGAAGACGGCTAATCCAGTCCTCGAACGAGACCGGATGCGGAACATCGTTGACGCATTGTTCCCCACCTATCCGGAGAGAACTGCGGAAATGGAGGACGAGCGATTGAACGACATCCCGCTTTTTAGCGGAGATGAACTGTCAAGAGCGGCGAACTCCCTACAAAACCGGAAGGCATCTGGACCCGACGGAATTCCGACGGAAGCTCTCAAAATTGTGATGTGCGTCTGCCCAGATCTGCTTCTGAACATGTACAACTGCTGTCTAACAGAAGGAGCGTTCTGCAAGAGATGGAAGGTACAGCGACTAGTGCTGATAAGCAAAGGCACGGGCGACCCGACCACGGCATCGGCATACAGACCGCTGTGTATGCTGGACACGGCTGGAAAGTTACTAGAAAGACTACTCTAAACGCGACTGGAGAGTAGCATAGACGACGCGGGAGGCCTGTCCGAGAGACAGCATGGCTTCATTAAGGGGCACTCTACCGTCGGCGCCGTAGCGCAGGTAGTGGAAACCTTCGAAGCCGCTCAACGGGGAAATCATTACTCGAGACCCCTGGTGATGCTCGTCACATTGGACGTAAGAAACGCCTTCAACTCGGCGAGATGGGACGTCATGTTGGACGCCTTACAGAACACGTTCGACACGCCATCCTATTTACTTAAGATGATACGCAGCTACCTTAGCGACAGGAAGCTGGTCTACGACACCGCAGGCGGGCCGTGCACGAAGAAAATAACACCAGGAGCGGCGCAAGGTTCCATACTGGGCCCCGACTTATGAAATGTGTCCTACGACGCGATCCTCCGAATGGAGCTGCCGCAAGATGCGTATCTGATAGGATACGCAGACGACGTAGCGGCAGTCATCCTAGCGTGTGACGAGGCGGATGCCCAGAGAAGGCTCAACCTGGTAATGAGAAGAGTCACCACATGGATGGACGAACACGGCCTGACCCTGGCAAAGGAGAAGACCCTGGTCGTTCTACTGACCAGGAGAAGAATCCCTAGGGAGATCGAAATGACGGTGGATACGGAAGTCATAACCACTACAAATTCCGTGAAGTACCTCGGACTGCGGCTCGACAGCAAGATGACTTTCTGGCAACAGATTCAGTCGTCGAGCGATAAGGCCGCTAAAGTAACGACGATGTTGAGCCGACTAATGGCCAACGTAGGGGGACCGATGGCGAGTAAACGCCGGCTTCTAATGACCGTCACCCATTCCATACTGTTGTATGGAAGCGAGATCTGGGCTGACGCCTTACAGCAGGACAAGTACAGAAAGCGGATGGCTTCAGTACAGCGACGGGGAGCACTCAGGATCGCCAGCGCATACCGTACGGTTTCCGAACCGGCGGTGCTCGTGATCGCAGGAGTAACCCCGATAGATCTACTGGCTCGAGAAAAGAAAGTCTACGAGACACGACGAGACGTCGGTGCACGACAAGCGAGAGCGGACGCTAAAGCGCTTACACGACAATGTTGGCAAGAGCGCTGGCAGAACGACACGAGAGGACGGTGGACGGCCAGACTCATCCGCAACCTAACGGAGTGGATGGACCGAGACCACGGCGAGGTAAATTACTACCTCACCCAGTTTTTTAACGGACACGGGTATTTCAACGCATACCTGGCTCGAATGGGTATAGCAGAGAACGCGACATGCCAGTATCACGACTCTGCGGAAGATGATGCTCACCACACCTTCTTCGAATGCGAGAGGTGGAGTGACTACAGGGACGCTCTACAAGACGAAGTAGCACCTCTAACGCCGGATAACGTCGTGCAAACGATGCTGTCCGGACACGACCGCTGGCAGAAGATCGCCACGTTCGTCGAGAAGGTGCTGAAGGAGAAGAAAAGAGAGACCCAAGCAATGGAGGCAGCCGACCGAGGCGAGGTGCCATCCTGAAGTAATGCGACCAGCGGTTCCGGGATGGATTCTACACCTGACAAAGTGAGGTTTTTTAGTGGGTGCGAGCCCCACACACCGGGGACGGGTCTCGTCCCTGATGGTGCGTTAAGGCATTTTTCCTCACTTAAAAAAAAAATTATTATTATTATTATTATTAATTTCTGCATCACGTAATGCTTACAAATGCATACTGTTCTATTTCAAGAAATAGAATTTTGCTAATTCAAAGTTTTGGAAAAGTCATCATCGGGTTCGAGTACTTAAAGAGTTCTGTAAACAGTTTAATAAGATATTCTTAAACAGAACTCTTTGTTAATAAAATAAAATCGAAATCGCAACTTTAAACATAAAACGAAAATAGATATAAAGTTTCTAAAAAGCATCTACACTTCACAAAAATGACAAATAATTGTAAACAATAGTCAGAGCTAAGTATAGGGAATATTTAAACAAGTCCACGTAAAATCTAGAAATTAATCCAAAAATGCCAAAATATACAGGGTATCTCAGTGATTACGTTCATTAGAAGTTTATAGGGTTCCGGCCAAAATATAAATTTTGAAATTCAGAATTATATATAGTCAGTTGTCTTCAATAAAAATATTATTAGAATTTTAGCGCTTTCGGTTGTACTAGAAGTCGCAATCTACTTTGTTTTTCTTAATGGAACACTCTGTATATGTTTACATATTTGGATTTACCTATTTTTAAGGTTTATAAATACTTACCTTTAGTTTTTTAATTTGATTTGGGCATTCGATTATTTCTAAAAAAAATTGCTGCGATTTTTCAGATATCTCGGAAATCTATCAATTTTAAGTATGAGACATAAAAGATGTAGAATTGGACGCTCAAGACGAGTAAGTAATAAAAAATGTGTGTGCGCTATTTGATAAAGTTAAATTATGGTTCCTCAAAATTTCGAAAAGTTAATGTGTCATCATAGTAAAGTAACCACGCAATGTAGACAACCGTTCACGGCGCTAAAATATACTCCAACATGTTTAAGCATGTCATGAATTTTAAATTGATATCCGAAAAATCGAATGTTCTCTGAGTTTTTGAATAAATGTCCTTTATAGCATTTTTTTTTAGAAAAAATCGAATAACTACAAAACACCCGAATCAAATAAAAAAAACTAAAGGTAGTTATAAAGCTTAAAAATAAATAGATCCAAATATGAAAAAATGTATAGGGTATTCCATTAAAAATAACAAAGTATATGGTAACTTCCGGTATAACCGGAGGCGCTAGAAATCTAATGATATTTTCATTGAAGAGAACATCATCGACTGTATATAATATTGAATTTTCAAATTTATATTTTGGCCAGAACTCCATAAACTTCTAATGAACTGTCTCGCTGAGATACCCTGTATAGGTGTTATATTTAAAATAACAAAGTTGTACTTTGTTCTGTGAAAGTGGAACATCCTGTATAAGCAAAATTGGTTTTAGAACAAATAAATTCAAGTAACTTGTCTCTAAATTATTTTCAGTATAACGCTTAGAAAATGAGATATAGTAGGTACTTGGACACCTTAGAGAGGCACCCTGTACAATTTATGTTATGTTAAATATGAAGTTATATTATGTTCTTTTTCATATCTCTCGCACATGAGTAGATGAGTATCTTAGTGGAATATTTAAAATCGGTAGTGTAGTAAAGTGTCGCTACTGCGTATATATGTAGATATACTGTAGTACTGTATGGATGATATCATGATTGATATGATATGTCAATGGATCGATTGATTTAGTTGAATATTTAATTAAGGTACTTAATTGAAGAAAATGCTTGCATAATTTACATCTCAGTAGCATCTTTAGTTACGTTGTCAGCACTATCAAAAACCAAAATATCAATTTATAAGAAATTGCGACTATTCTACATATATATTTTTTTCTGGATAAATCGAGCTTTGTCCAGTCTCCTGGCAGCAATGGCTGAATTTACATTGAAATAATTGAGAATTTAATGAAAAACATTTCAAGGTTATCTTTTGTTTTAATTTGATAAAAAACAGTTCACAAATGCTTACCTTCATACATATATAAAAATTAGTGTTGAGATGAAATTTTTAAAATGAGGTAACACGTGATTCGGCGTTTTCTAAAAAAGGGGTAAAATTTAAACTACAAATTACTAGCGTTGATAATTATAGGAAACTAACTATTTCTAAGTTTTAATTATCAAGTCAATATTTAACACTAAACTACATACACTTTTGTGCCTGTGTTTAAAACATTAGTGCACAAGTTAACACTTTCAATTTGCAGAAAGAGCAAACTTTACTGTTTACTATTTTCGTTAAAATCGATATCTTGAAATCTTAAAACATTTAAGTAGGATAACATTTAATACGTATTAAGTAAGCGGATCTATATGTTCCTTGGGATGCTTTGGTACCTTGTAAGCGCGGCCCAGTGAAGTCACAAGCAGTCACAAATCCTTCTAGTAAACGATATAATTTTCATAGTATTGAACGATCAACGATTTTCACGGTTCAAAGCTTTTGACCGCGTCATAGTAGCATAATACATATACAACGTGTCGAAAGTTAAGTATTCACCATAACTAATTTGCTTATTATTGGAGCTAGGAAGTTGATTGATTAGCAAGTTGTTAATACTTTTCATTTTGATAGAGATTGTGAAATTGTGTGTGTGAAGAAAAATAATTAAGTATTCGCAAAAATGTATATTTTTTAAATAGAACATGACGAATTTCTTTAGACATTGTTAAAGACAACAATATTTTGAACAAATGATTACTATTATATTGATTTATTGATTGATTGCTATCAAGGCAGGGCAGTCTTTAATTATCCCTAACACTGCGGCCCACTGTGCTTTTGTGTTATTCCTATCTTTATTAAATTTACTCAAACAGGTTAGTTCCCTCGATCAGGTTTATTGGTAAATCTATTTGGTAAATCTTTACCTATTTGGTAGATCAAACGCGCTTTGCATAGCAATCCTACGTTGACTTAATGCTGCGAATTCGAAGATGATATGAGAGGCTGTTTCCTCGTTCTCATTACGGAGTCTGCGTAGGGGTTTATCTTTATAGGTTTATACATGTTACTGCCCTAAGCTGGGTTCTGTTTAATGCAAGTCAGTCAGCAGTTAATCGTTGTGACAGTCGTTCCATCCTCCGATTGCTGTGACTTTGTCCAGCTACATGGTTCCAATTTAGTTGGTGTTGTTTTATACTCCACTCATTAATTGGACCACATACTGCACTCTTTGTAATACCTAGACCTGGCTCCGGCCCAGTGAATTTCATTTGGGAACCTTCCCTCGCTAGCTGGTCTGCAGTTTCATTACCTGCTATACCCCTGTGTCCTGGCACCGACACCAAGGTGACCTTGTTGTCTCTGGCTAGGACAGGTAGGTTTTGCAGACATTCCCATACTAGTTTGGAAGCTATATGATAAGATGCTAGAGCCTATAAGCCTGCCTGACTGTCAGAGAGAATGCAGATCGCCTGCCCTCGCGGTTGGCGACGCAGACTCTCCAACGCACAGCTTTGTATAGCATATATTTCTGTTTGAAATACCGTTGTGAATCGCCCATGTGGTTCATATACCTTGTAACCCTGATTTTCCTCATAGACATCAACGCCAGAATTAGTACACGCTCTTGACCGATCTTTGTACTAGTTTTGGGTGTGCGGTTTTCTCACTTCACCATTTTTTCCACTCATCCTAATCCTAGAAAATTTTGAAGGGTTTGTTGTAGAAAATCCTGGTGATTGACATGTCGCTGCCGATATCAAAGATTGGGTTTTGTTCTATTGTTTATATTCTGGTGTGCCTCAACCCAGAGTGGGTTCTCCAGTTGTTGGTATTTCTCAGTCTGTATGCTCCCATTCTTGCCTCTCCCATGATAAAAATATCGAGGGAGGCAAGTTTAGCATGGTTACCATAACAGCCGTTGCGATAGTCTTGATAGTCCCAGTTATACATAGGCATGCTAATCTCTGAATTCTCGAGAGGTTAGTTATCGCATGCTTCTGTGTACTTTTTGACCATCCGCCCAGACAGCCATAGGTTATCATGAGTCTTACTGCCATACTCTACAACCAATACGTCATATGCGGTTTGAGTCTCCATGTTTTTCCAACTTTTCTACGAGTTATTATTAACACCCTCTTACATTTGTCGGTCATTCTTTTCGGATGTGAGTTCCAGTTTAGTTTAGAATCCAAGGTCACTCCTAGGAACTTCGTCTCCTGACTAATCTGTATAACTTCATTGTATGGAGTTGGTACTCTCAGGCCATCCAATCTCCTCAAGTGCAGTTTTTTTTCCGGGTTTACTCCAAGGTTCTCCGTCTTGAACCACCCGTCTACCACTTTTAGTGCTCTTTGCATAAGTTCTTAGAGATTACGCTGGTACTCCTACCAATGGTGAGTATCACTATGTCATCAGCATATCCCTGTATATAGTAGCCTGCATTGTTTAGCAGAACAAGCAGTTCGTCAATTACTATATTCCACAATAGAGGGGATAGTACACCTCCCTGACACCTGCATCTTATCTCCCGCCAGTGCTGCTTTTACCTGTCTACTATGGAGCATGGCTTTAATCCACTCTTAGATAGTGTTTTCTACTCCACGGCTTTGACAGCTCTTATTAGAGATTCGAATGAGGAGTTATTAAATGCACCTTCTATGTCAAGAACTGCTGCTAATACAATTTCTTTTCTTTAAAGATGCCTCCACCCGCGACACAAGCTGGTGCAAAGCAGTTTCACATGATTTACTTACTTGATATGCATGCTGGTTAGGGTGTAGCAGCCTCTCTATTCGAGAGGTTTCCCTAAGGTACTTTTCAAGCAGTTTTTCCATGGTTTTCAAAATGGACGATGATAGGGTTTTTGATCTGTATGCCTTTGCCTCAGCGTATGAGCTACGTCCAGGTTTAGGTGTAAACACAACCTTAGCCCTATTCTAAACAGATGGTATGTAACCTACCGCCAGACTGGCTCTATAGATTCGGCAAAGCACTAATGCTATTACCTCTTCACCTTGTTGTAGCAAGGCGGGAAACATTTCATAAGGATCAGGGGACTTGTACGCCTCAAAGCTCTTTATCGCCCAAATGATCCTGTTGTATGTTATTACCCTTTTAGCTAATTACCAGTCATCTCCCCCAGGTCTGCGTACATGCCATTCAAGAGATTGACTGCCTACTCCACTATTTGGGTTAATATTCTTTGAACCTGGGAACTGGGCTTCTAGTAAGACCTCAAGCGCTTCTGGCCCAGTGTTCGTAAATTCTCCGGTGGGTTTCCGAATGGTTCCGAGACGATTTGTTGGATCTTTTGGAAGTAGTCTATGGAGTCTCGCACTTTCAGATGTAGTTTCTACATCCTCCGATAATCAGACCACTCATTGGTTTTTTCGCGTTATTAAATAATTTGCATGTTCGCTGCCTGAGTAATGACAATTCCTCATTCCACCAGCTGACTGCTCTGGAACAGTTTCGTTTTGTCTGAGGATGGCTTACTTCATATGAGGTTATTATGGTCTCTTGCAATTGTTCTGAGGCAGGCTCAATATCAAGTTCATCTTTTATATCCGGTTTGACCTGCTTAATGTTATCGCTTAGCTTCTCTTTGTACCTTGCCCAGTCGGTTCTTCGTGAATTCCTGTACATCTCAACAGTTTTATCGACTCCCGCGATTGCCAGTATGATGTACCTGTGATCTGAGTGAGGTGGTTCCTCAGGTTAAAATCCTCGCAGTACTTGCAGGTTTTCCACTTCGTCCGTAGGCGGTGGTTTCGGTACATCGTACCGCAGGTAAGCAGAAACGAAAGTGAGCTCCTTGCTGCTGAATCTAGGAAAATTGCCCGAAAACAATTCACCGACGGAAAATTCCCCGTCTACAATTCACCGACAGGAAAATTCCCCGAAAGTGAAATTTCCCGACAAACAATTCAATGAATGGAAAATTCCCCGACTGATCTTAATTTCCAATTACACAGTTTCTCTATTATAAAAATAGCGTAACTAAGCAAAACCTATATTCTAGTAAAATTCTTAGAATTATGATCTAATGCTGATCTCAAGATGCAGGTGCAATACGTGACTTATATTTTATATATAAAGGGATTGGTATTCTTTTGCATCTTTTCGATTACTTGCGTGGTATAGCCTACAACATTATTTATTAAAGACAATAAAAGTAGTAGCCCTTGTATATAAGAGAAAACTCTTTTCGATTATCGTCGTTATTATTACTATTATATAAAAACAAAAAAGAGGACCAAAAGCTTCTATTATAGAAAAAAAAATCTAAATACGCCAGTGTAACGCTGCTCGTTCTAAGGAGATAAAGTGGGAAGAGAAATTTGTTTTTGTCGGGGAATTTTCCATACGGTGAATTGTTTGTCAGAAAATGTTACTGTCTGAGAGTTTTCCTGTCGGGGAATTGTTTGTCGCGTTAATGGTTGTAAATCTTTCTTAACATAAATGCAAGATCTTACTCTGCTATGCGTAAATCGTATATTACATTATCTTTGGCTTCACCTAACCCTGCTATATGGTCCCCAACCAACCAGGGTTCTTCTATTAGGGCCACGTAGATACTGCCCGAGGCTAGCAGCTTACATAGGGAAGCAGACGCTGCTTCGGGTTTTTCCTTCTTACCAACTATCTTGAAGGTGAACTGGTTCAGTCCAAAACAGGGTTCAAGCTCATATCACTCAGCATCTTCAAGGATTCCTCGTCGATATTTAGAACTAAGGTTATTCCCTTCGGCTCCGCCTTACTCGATACGACGAACCAGTTTTTGGTTGTTATTCCATCGTTCTGGGTTTCGAGGAATTGCAAAACTTTTTCTACTTCCGTCGAAACGAGGAGCTCAGTTGGTACCCACACAACTACGTTTGTAGTTTTGGCAATATCCTTCGCAACGCCAGTCCTCAGGATTACACCTTCCCACAGTTGGAGTTTGTGAACAGTCTCCATCAGCCATGTCTTCGATCTCTCGTTTCCACAGGTAAAGTAGACAACTCCCTTCTTTGCATAGCTGTTCTTAAACTGAAGTGCGGTTAGTGACTTGCACTTCCATATCTCTCCCATTATTGCCATTTGCAGATTTTTACAACCTTTTCTAATGATATTTATCCAATACTACAGCCATCTTAGTAGCGGTTAAGGCCTAACTGAAGGTTGCCTCAGTTGTGTCCTGGCTACAAGATGTCCTGAGTTTTACCTTAAGAGCTTTGCCGCTATCCGACTTCTGTGTCTTTGTCGGTTGACTCTTTGTTGAACATGGAGTGCTTCCTTCCGATCTTGCTCTCTTAGAGGTTTTCTGCTGACTTGACGGCTTTTGTTCCTTCAAGCTTTTACTGCAATTTTTAAAAATTTTATTTCATTGTATTTATTTTAAGAGGGTAGTGGTAGTATATTGTTCTTTAATTTAGTTTAGTTTCTGTTGAACTCCTAATGATGCCGCAAGGCGAAATGTACATCGAGTGTTTAATATAATATTTTGTGAAACAATACCAAGTGTTTTTTTTTTGTTATCTATTTTTATATTTTCAAACTTCGGTTTGACCGTTTTTTCATCGGTATGATAGCTTCCCCAGCAGCAATTGCAACTTGTATAACCTTTTTCCGTTTCTGTGCTCCGGAGAGTTTCGGTTTTATTAGCTTCAGGCAATCCATACCTGTATCGACCTGTTGCATCTCCGCATTAGAATCTGTTGGGTTTGTGATATTATCACTTCCCTCTGACTCTTGCTGAGATGGCTTTGGTTGGGTAGCAGTGTCTTGGCTGTATTAGCCTTCCTCTGCTCTTGTTGTTTCCTTGTTTGAAGGTTCCACTGTTGTAATTTTCTTGGGTCCGCTGTTTATTTGTTCCATTTTGTTCCCACGAGTATGGGGGAAACGGTGGTCGACGCCGGTGGGGCCCCCACACAGACGCAAGGCTAATACTCCGGAAGATCGCTCGGTATTCCAAGAGTGTGAGCAGTAGAGACTGATCTTCTAGACAACCATGCATCCCGTCAGCCTACCCACCGCCTTAGGATTTAAGTTTTTATTGAGGTTGTCTCGTCTTGGTTCAGGCGATTAAGCCAAGAGCCCTCACTCAATCCGCCTGTGAGACATGACCACAGAGGAGGGAGTATGGTGCAATACTAGCCGTACACATAGTGTAACAAATACTGACATCGTTCATCCCGGTGCAAGCCCTTAGCCACGACACGCCAGCTGGGTCGGGAGTATCTTTCTTAGTCTGGTACTTCGCCTTCGACCTCCAGTATGAGTGACCCTACCAGTAGCGATGCCGGCCTAGCTCTCGGGTTCATTAGAGCACGCAAGCTCCCTCGGTAAAGCAAGTTTGCCAACGACAAGGCGAAGATACTCGAGGGAGTTATTATTATATTACTACTGTACGCAAGGTATTTCTCTATCTAGTCGTGTCCGGATATCTTTGAAGGTGACTGTACATATCTAAATTTCTTACTAAAAACAGTGAATAACCAAATAATGGTAATTATAAATTCTAATAGCCCTTTTTATTGATATTGGAAAATCTATAATTAGAAAAATCACCGAAACATTACTAATGACGGAATAAATAACTAGTTTTACAAATTAGAGAGATATCAAATTTTGTCTGAATTTAATACAATTTAGTTTTTTGTATCGAATCCATCAAATATTGTTTTTTTTTATTCAACCATAATAATAGAAAGAAATAATGTTATATATCATCTGAAATATGGTTCGCTTATGTCTAACGTTCTGTTGTTTCATGCAAGAACATTTGATTGACACTGTATATAGGTATATAAAAGCATTTATTATGCCTGTCGGCGGATGATTTTTAGCGAATATCAGTAAGTACATTAATCAAATAAATAACTCAATTTTATCGCTTGTCAATGAAAGAAACATTAACGTATGATAAATGGATTAATTGGCGTCTTAAGCGGCGCGAACATTGAAATAAAGCATTAATATGATTATGGTATAGTTGCCGTTAAGAGATGCAGGAATGCATTTATTATGAACTGGTCAACATTGGAAGGCGCGCCGTTCTATGGTGGTTTGCTGTATATAAACATGGTGGGATCGGGACGCTTTAGAACGTCTGAAAGAAGCCGAAGAAATACTTCCTTATTTGCGTACTGAAAATTTAGTGAAGTTTTCATATATGATGATGTTGAAGATGTTGAAATCTATAATTCTTGTTGTAAGTTTTTACTTTTATTCCTATTCTATATACTTATGTGTTTAAATTGCTTGGATATTAAATAGAATTATTTTTCTATGAGTTTCAATCGATTCAATACGTACATTATGATAATGACTACCAATTTGTAAAATAAGAATAAGGTTAGAAAATAAATATAAGGTAATTTTTGGCTCGAACTTGTTGAACTAAAAAAATATTTTGAAGTAATATTAGATAGAAACCATTTATATTGTTAATTAAAACAAACTAAAGTGGCGCATACTATGCAGTCTTGCCTTTTTATATTATATGTCGTAAAGATGATATAGTGAATTTGCATAAAAAATCATTTAAAATAAGTCATCGACAATCATTGGTATCCGCTTTCCCACTTGCCAAATCTATCTATTATTTAATGACTATAAGTGATTGATAAAATTATATTAATATCCATTGACGGAGTAAATTCTTTCAAATTTGTAAAAGAAAGAAAAGTTCGACGATAAGACCGAATATCAATCCTTGGATATCACATTATCAGCAAGTTATTTTATATCTAATAGAATCAAACTGCTTTTATGGATATGTTCCTACATTTCGATTGCTTCTTAAAGTTGAATTTGTTTGATTAAAAATAAAAGATCTTAAAGTGAAACCTATTACACGCAAAGACAAAAGCTAAATTGTATAATATGTACTTTTTACTGTAAGCATGTAAATAAATCAGAACTTAACATAGCTTCTATTTTAATAGTTTACAACTGTTTATAACAAATATATATTAGTAATATATTTATCCTTAAATAAATATGGTGTTCACATGAATTCATAAATATTTTTTATGATTGGGATATGCGAAGCGAAACTGATAGTGACTCGTCGGCCGCATGTGTTATAATTTTTGCTCCGCTACATTCCTACTTATTCGTCAATTGTTAACCTCCACGAGAGGCAGGTCTGTTCTTAAGCCATTGACTGTTAGAATTTGTTGGTGGTATGATTTCACTTCCTTGATCTAATTTGGAACAGGGTTTTTCCAAACATTCATAAAAATTCATGGAAAACAAACATTTTCACAGATTCAATATTCAATTCAATACTGAACATTTTCTTTTTATACAAAATTTAAGAATATCTCAATTAATGAGATTATATGTCTGAAGTGAATCACTATTCTCTAACAGCATATTGTCGAATTGCTACATTAAAGAAAAATATTTCGGATGTTAAATGTGTGCCTACTGTTTCGCTGATCTTACTGTTAGTTTGCTTTAGAAAGTTTCTAGCGAGTATAGAATTCAACTCTTCTAAAGAATAACTTAACTAGCATATTTAATTAAGACAAGACGATTAATGCTAATTAAATTTTTTATTAATTCAAATTTAATTTAATGTGAAATTTGTCGACATTTTATGTTGTATCACAAATAGAGGTAGGTAAGTGGAAAATGTGATATACATATGTACATGATCTTATATAGTAACTACTAGTTTACAGCTTATAACACATTTGTTATTAAAAAAACTTCAATTAATTTTAGTTTCGTCAGTAACAATATAATATTTTTTATTCTCATTATTTTCAACTGATAATACTGAGTTTTACAATATTTATGTATAAGGTTTAGTTGCTAGAAATTATATTACTCGCAAGTAAAACGCGTTACAGAAACACGCATGGCAGGCTACCGCTTATCATGTACTAAATTTGCAGTTCTATTTTAACTACTAATTTCTCATTTTTCTTGTTTTCCCTAGGATTTAATGATTATTTATAAACATGTTATGTTTTTGTTTTCTATTATGACATAAATATGATTTATATCAAACAGATATTAGAGAATTATTGTTAGTAACATGCCCGGAGACATACCGCGCCTTCAAAATCTTTCCTCATTAGAGTCGGCCATGCTTTTTTTAATGGTTGGCCAGAGTGCATGTAAATCTGTCAGAAATGCATCATTTTCACAGTTTGGTTATGTCATATAAATGTATATCTGTAATAATTATAGAGTAATTAAGTTTTTGAAAAGATAAAGCAGATGTTGGAAATGTTGACCGTTGTTCTGTAGACAAAGTTGAACTCTACGCTTCATGCTTTCAAAGCCATTTATTAAGATTTCTTCGGTGATGTCAGCACAAGAATTAAGAATAGCATTACGAAGCTCTTCGATTGTTTGATGTCTGATCTTGAAAATCGTATTCTTTAAATATGGAAAAATAAAATAATCTATTATTGTCAAGTCTGGAGATCTTGCAGGAAAATTAAAAATTCTTGTATCGAAAAATTGCTGTAAAAAAGCCATTGTTTCTCGAGATTTGTGCGGTGGTGCATTGTCTTGCTGGAAATATCCTACCGTAAGTTCATCATCATGAAGTTCGTTGATAAACGGTTGTAATAATTCGTTTCGATATCTTTCAGCAGTTACAACATATAGGCCCAAGAATTCGTCTTCTTGAAACTGCTAGCCAGACACCTATTTTTTGCGGATGCAACGAAGTTTCAGTGAATTCATGTAGATTATCTGCAGACCAAATTCTCATGTTTTGCTTGTTTAAATAGCCAGAGAGATGGAACCACGCCTCATCAGAAAAATAACATTTGTCAAGAACATCGTTATTATTTACGTTATTCAGAAGCCATTGACAATACTGTGTTCTCGTACCAAAATCTATCTCTTTAAGTTCTGAAACTGCTTGAATTTTATAAGGAAACAATTTTAAATCCTTTTTTTAAATCGTATGACATGTTCCCACTGACAAACCAACTTGTTGCGATAGTATTGCGACAGATTTTTTGGGTGAGTGTTCCATTCGCTGTTGAACATCTTCGATTAAATTTGCTGTTCGTTTTTTAGGTGCTCCACCGCCAGGTTTACGTGTTACTGCACCTATTTCGACAAATTTAATAACGCAAGCTTGAACGTGTTTTAGCAGTTTTAGCAGTTGTTTAGCAGTTTAGCAGTTGGCAAATTAGGAAATTGTTGTCGGAATTCTTCTATGCACCGATGAATGAAATAAACCCATTCTCCATTTTCTAATTTTTGCCCAGTTCTATAGTAACATTGAATCAGAAATATTTTATGTTCTAATTCTAACATTATAATAAAATAATTAAAAAAATATAAACGTCAATTATTTGACTCAATTATTTAAATTTAAGTTTGACAACTGTCAGAATTTGAAGTTTTGAAAAGCATCACATTTACACCAACCTATGATAACTAAACTGACAAAAAAAGCCTACTCTGATGAGGAAAGATTTTGAAGGCGCGGAAGTTGTATCATATGTTACATATTGATTAACAATGCAAAATAAAAAGAATTTGTCTTAATGAAAAACACGTTATGTACATGTTACATGTATTTACTAAAATGAGAAAATATATTTCTTACGAATATTTTAGATAAACACAATAAATTAAACAAATTAATTAGGAAGTACTTTTAAATTTTAATTTATATTTTAGATAAGCTTACCCTTGACGTTTCGTTTATCATGCTGTCAGCTCCTTCAAAAGGTTTCTTCGCTGATTTGTGACTATTACAGATCGATGAGTTGCATCAGTTTCTAGATTGTGATTACATTGATGACCTCCTAAAGTTATTCGCTACATGCTATGTAGTTTCTACCCACTTTTTTGGTTGTTACTTAGGTTCTTCATAATTTCTGCAATTTTTGTGTTAATACCTGATGGTATTGTGTAGTCGTAATATTGTTGTAATTTATGCAATGGTCCCCGTCATGAAATAGGTGTTCGAAGCAAATGGTCAAGCGTAAACTGATTTACGCGACAACATCCGAAAGATTTCAACGCAGTAAATGACGGTCGTGAAAACCTACGCAAAATTATCTTAGATAAATTTGAATTAATTGAGTTGTTAGATGAGGAATTTTGTTGTTAATTGAAAACATCAACAATCAAAAATGAACTTTATATGCAACATTTTTATCCCATTGATAGATTGATAGTTCGTAATATATTTTCGAATTTATTTTATAATTTCTACTGCTACTGGTATATGTTATGTTATTAATTATTCTTCTAGATGTTATTTTTCCTAATTAAGGTTCAACGTTCATGCTTCAGTGAATGTCAGTATAAGCGGATTAGAGTAAATTATTTATAATCCATACATTGTATCACGACAATTTCGTAACAGTTATTTACTACACATTGTTACGAAATGTAATAAAACTGCTTCACCTTTATTCTTATAGTAGTTATTAGATCTTAGGTCACGAGAGCACATTTTCTATTAATCCTAATCGTCACATTCATAACCTTCCAAATTTTATACAATTTTCAATGCAACTACAATAATTTCGGAAATATGCATATGAAAAGTAAACAGATATGTCCAGTCCACATTAGTTTGTATTTTTGGTATTTTTCCTATTGGCATTCGGTTATTTTATAACTTGAAGAAAATACTTATTTTAGTTATAATAATTATTTTCATATTTAACTGATTAACTGCAATAAAGTACTATATGATTATAGAAGTTAAATTTTCAATTAACGTGGCCGGAATTGGAAATGTCTCAATTAAGATTTATTTGAGAAAAAATGATATCGTGGAATTTTAAAATGCTATTGTCTTGTGTCCAATTTCACGATGAACATTTTTATATTCTCTAAAGCAGCAGTTAAAGTTTTTTATAATCATAATCCTTTCGACATTAGTATGTTTCTTACATTCGAAACAAACTAAAGAATTGCACAAAGACAATTGTAGCCTTTTATTAAACATGTTTAATAACATTTTTTCGTTTTATGAGCACGGGGCTTTTTCGCCTAATCCTGGATAAGTTTAACCATACATAAATGAATAAAGCAAATGTCCTCATAAAATATATTCTTACAGCTTCCAGTTTTGGTGCATTTAATAATTACCTGAATGCTAGTTACAGAAGTATCCCTGTATTTTCTTTAAAAATAGTAATACTGAAGTCATTAACATTCTTCGATAGGACCTCTTAGGAGTGCGCCTCAAACATATTAAATTAGGTCTAACCCAACTCAATCGATTTATTTGTTTTTACAGGAGTTTGTTGAAACGAGACCTGCTATGATTATAAATTTATTTTATCATCAATCCATCCAATAAAGAGTACAATATCCTTTGACAGGATCTTTGCAAAAGCCATCAAAAATGCATTGTTATTCAAAATAAATTTCGTACTGGTTTATTGTCATTTGCCAGTCCAACGACTACGGATAAAATGTTATTATATGTGGAAATATGTGGAGTGGCAATGTAGTTTTGAAGTCGTTTGAGACTTCAGCATTGCAACATTACTGCTGCATCTATATATTTTGGTCTTGTCGCTAGTTTGCAAGACTTTAAGCCCTTATTGAAACTTTTCCATGCTCTTCACATTTTTACCTTTTTTTTGTAAGTACCTTGCCCAATTGGCATTCTGCTGTAACTGTAGAAAGACGATTCTGGTCAGTAGTGTTTATTCATCACAGTCTGTTGTTGCCTCTAATCGACTTGATTTAGGTCCCGTTTTGTCATTTGGGATTTATTCAAACCTAAGCGTAACACGAAGAGTGGTTATGTAGAGTGGTTGGGTAGCTTTAATATACATTCAAGGCGACATCGGGGAGTTCTATACCTTAACTGATAATTTCATTTTTCGCTACTGTGTCTACTAGTATCTGACATTATTATTGATGATTATTTTGTAATATATATATTTATGTGTTTTATCTGTGATGGATGCTAGTTGCAATTGCCCTGCTTATCTGATTATCATTGCTGTTGAATGTTAGAATTATTTGTTACTGAGTTTTGTTTATTTATTGTTAAAACATATTTCATGTTGGAATTTAAACTGTGAGTATGATCCTGTTATCGCTTCCCTATTTCGATATATGATAATTATTACATTACTGATACTGCTAGACATACTCGTAGAGTTAATTAATTATGTTAACTGAAACAGATATTTCAAACATCCATTATTATAACAAGTATTCAATATGTACTCTTTGGTACTCCTTATTACGTCAGTTATTAATATAATTAAGAATTCCATCGTCTGGAGAAAGATTTGAAACTGCTCTGTTATTTCACTAGTAGGATTAATTTTAAAGGCCATTGTTGCATAATTTATTTCTATTACATTATCATGTTTTACGTATGTTACATACCTGTTTATATGTACGTATCATATTCTCTATGCAAACGTATACGGATATACATATACCTACTTTGGGAGAGTAATGAGCATGCATAAATATTTATATCAATTGTTTGTGATGAAAAAATCTTGTATCATATACAAGTATTACAATGTCATGTCACATAATACACTTCTTTTAATGTTTTTATAATGTATATTTTCATATATGTATTGCTCTTAGCATTGTTTGATTTGAATCACTGGATAATAACCTTGCATATTTTTGAAATTCTTTTGGTTCAATAAAGTATTGAAACTATTTAAACTTTTATCGTTTTTCTATTGTAGATAATTAAGCAACTGATAATTGCGATGTATTTAACTTATACCATAACAATTAGCCGGATACAACTATGGCTGATAATTGCAGCAGTAACTGATGTCAAATAGAATATTGATGAATTCTGATGAAGTGCTGACTCAAAATTATGTTTTTTTCAGAATTTTTCTTTTATTAGTGCCAACATGCAAATTTGAAGAAAAATTCGGCAGATCTTTTCAGTTATGAAATATGGGCTGGTACACATAAAATTCATGTAAAATCTTTCACTACTATATGTAGAACAAATTAAATAATAAGCAGATGCAAAAGTTTGATATGTATAATTATTAGAAATAATGGGCCTTGCTCCTAATATTTTTTGAATAGTTACGAATTCGGCCACCAGAACTCAATTTTTAGTATCAATTAGGTATGTTATTTATCAGAAATGGCTTGTACATACCTATAATGTTAAATTTTACATAAGAAAACATTTAGCCACAGTAAGACGTAGTATTTTATCGTGATGTCGGTTGTACCTTGTAGTTACATGCAGTTCGGAAAATATACGAAGAGCTGTATATCTTTATACATACATATAGAATCTATTCATAAAAAAGGTATTGCTAGAATAAATTAACAGATAACCTGGGATATTAAACAAATAGGTACTTGGAAATGCCGATGCAAGTTCTCGGCATGATACAAGAATTTGAAAAAGTTTTGACGTTTGACTAAATATAAAAAAATGTAAATGTTACGACGCAAATACTATAAACAACACGTATAAAATAGAATTTTTTAGAGTAGTTACTGCGTATATAAAATATTTATTATTTTTTTTCGTTTCCAACATACAATTATTTCGGCAAATTGATAACTTCACTTGTTTATGTACCACATACTTCTTATACACATAATAACCAATAGGTGAGCGCATTTTTCTGATAGAATAATTGGCACGAATTGAGGTCGACAACTTTCAACTTTGACGACAAATACATATATACGCTCATACATACATACATATACATATTGGCATGTACCTACTCGTAATAAATACGTAAGGATTTGCGTGCTTTGAATTTAGTTGATTGTTCATGCTTTCGCGTATATCTTTAAAATATTAATACTGGCAATAGTGTCCTATACAAATTAAAACAATTTCTCTCTATCTACTACTGTTTTATTGTTATGTTACTACCACAAAAGTCAAATAGTTTACTTATACCGGAATTTTTCTTATTTATGCAATCTTGAACTGCAACTTTTTACAAAACAGTTCATCTATTGCTGCTGTTAATTGCATATTTGACCATTGTTATATAACTACTTTATCACCATATGGTGAAATTGAATGAAACTTTTTGAAGGGAATGTAGCCTGAAATTTGAAAGGGATAGTATTTGTAGATTTGTATTTATAGCAAAAGTTTTTCTATTAGAATGAAATCTTAAGAGTAATAATTAAGAAGATATTGCATATTAATAATATATATTATAACGAAACTTCGTGAACTATACTTTGAAACTCAAGTGGAGTACATTTGATAATATAGATTATCTGAAAGATGTACATAGTTTAATTTATTATTTCTTGATGGTTTACTTTCACCGGCCGTTTCTTTCATAGGGCGTCATTAATTTGAGTATGCGTAAATTTATTACTCACTGTTTGCGTTTTTCTACTAATATTATTAACTGCATGATCTATTACAAGTGTTATTTTATAGTAGCTTACCCCTATCTAATTATACCTAAAATGAGGAGATTAGGTTCTCTACAGGAATAGCAATCGAAGACGTTGCGATATCAAAAGCTTATATATATGTATATCATGTTTTATATTAGCTGTGTTTTTGCAACCGTTTCCAACGATTGGAAGTGGTTGGATATCAGGAGTGCGCATTACAATAAAACCGAACGCTTTTATTGTAATGGGCATTCCTGATACTTCCAACCGTTGGAAATGGCTGCAAAAACAAAGCTATTATTGTTGTTAAACACGTACCCACGGCAGAAGTATTAACGATCTGAAGTTGACTGATTAGAGCATTCAAATTCTTATCGTTACATAATGTTCGTGTTTACCGATGCCAGGTCCTGCAGGCTGTCTAATTATCCTCGCTTTAGTTATATTGTTTTTTTTTAATTTTTAATTGTATATTTACTGTAAACCTTTCTCTAAGATATTTTAACTGTTATAATCAAAAAAATTATTATATATGTATTTTTGTATTGGGTTATGAACAAATCCGAATAATATTTTCTATTTCCAGGTACTGTCACTTACATGGTTTAATGTTTCTTGTCAGTCATTTAACCCTGCTATATTACAAGACAGTAGAGATTTACCGAAAGTGGACGGCAGGTTCGGATTTCTTTACCGAACAGAGGACGGCATAGCGCATGCTGCACAAGGAGAACCAGGAGGGCAGGTTCGCGGCAGATTTACCTACACAGATCCTACAGGACTTAAGGTGAATTTTAATTACAACGCAGGATCGAAGACAGCACCTGGATATAACTACAATGAACCGTTGTCATCCTATGAGCAAAATAATTATCCGCAGAAATCATCCAATGAAAGAAACCGGCCACCTCAAGCGCAATATGAAGATCAGTATGATGACGGTTCGTATAGAGCGCAAGAATCAGAACAATACGATTATATTCCTCAAAGAAGATCACGACCGCCGAGTTTAAGAGATAATGCCATAAATAATTATTAATATGATGATATAACTTATATTTTTATACGCTTACTTAAATATATCATTATTAAGTACAAAATCCTTTTCAATACGATAGAGTCCGATCGTCAAACGTAAAAATATATAAATAGGTCAATAACACAGAAACACTATAAATTGAGAATAATTGCTTTCGTTACAAATCAATGAATTAATGAAACAATAGCATAACAATAACTTAAATAAGCAATATTCCTTTAATACGATAATTACTAACACAATTCATCAACTGTGCTTTGTGGCGAAAAATAACTTAAATTTATATTACCACAATTTGTTCTCAAAATCTACTTATTTATTTTCATGCAATTTTGGGAACAGCCAAATTGGCTTCGGAACACAACACCTTTATATAGGAATCGTAAGAATTGTAAATAAAAAATAATAATAAAGTTTATAACTTTGACAACATTGCAGATAAGTAAATGAAATTTTGGAGGAACAGGCTGCATCTTTTTCAAGTAATTAGATTGGAGAGGAGTGAAATTTTTCCATGCGCATTTCACTGTTTGTAATTTTATTGAGGGTAACATTTTAAAACATTATTGCGTGTTTAAGTTATTTTGTGGCTAATTCATCTATTTCTAAGGAAGTAACTGTTTCAGCACCTCTTTTTGTTAAATATTTTGTATTTTTAGGTAAACTAATAACCTATTGACTCACTGTATGTGTTTTCTTGGTTCAGTTGAATAGCCTTTTAACTCTATATTTGATTTGACATATTTAATATCGTATAAATTAGAATGGACCTTATTGACTAAGAAAAATCTTATAAGATATGTATATTACTAGTTGTAAGTGCTTGACCAATCACATCATATATCCATGGATTGCACATATTTTTACAATTACACAATAAATTTCAGATTTTTTATAGAGAAAAATTCGATGTTTTAAATATACTCGTATGTATTCCCTTTAAACTGTTCTACAGTATGCTGATTTTCTAATAAAATTTAACAAATGATTCACTGTAATAACAGCAATTAATTGTAAGAGGTATCAGGTGACGCATGATTACTTTCTATGTTGGATTCTTGCAACATATCTAACGATGTCCGACATATTTTGCGATTTTGTCAAACTTATTATTATAATGATTATGCCGTTATAGTAGTATTATATACAGGATGATTGGTGAGAATGGCCTATTAAAAGTATAATACAAACGGAGCGGAATTTTAGAACAAAATTTTGCAGTTGGATATGGTTGAATATAAACACTCACGTGAAAATATTTTCGAATAAGTATCATCAACTTTTTTTAAATAGCATGCTATAAAATAAATTACAAATTCAGCTTTTACGATAAATTTTACACATATTTCATGTACCATACCCCACACCTAAATACCATTCCTTCTGAGTTATTCGCAATTAAAGAAAAAGTGACAGATGCCGATCTTAATTTATAGTGAAATTACATCACGTAGGAGTAAAAGAGACGAACGAAATTTTGCATACGCAGAGCTGATATTGTTTAGTTACACGACATTCGAAGCTCTTCTCTATAACATTATACAACGTATTTAAAAACTTAGTTGCTTATAAATAAGTTCAATCTTTAGAAAGAAGATTTTTTTTAATGGAAAGGTATATATTTTCTTAGATATTTTGATTCTACAACATATTCTTTTTTAATCTGTATTAGGTGTTCCTGTACCTAAAGTGGAAGGTGAATAAATTATAACGATTTAATTAACCTCCGTACCTAAAATGCTTAGATATGTCAATTTACTGCCTAGCTTATGTGTTTTACATAGTTATTTGCCATTTATTTTGACGACGATCATTTTAGTTAGTTGTTCTTTATGTTGATTATTCAAATATTGTTTGTACCCGTTTGTATAATGTTACAGAGAAGAACTTCAAATTTTGTGTAACTCATAGACTATATAGATACGTCACTATTGCAAGAAAATATTTATAAGGTTTTAGTTGCCTTTAGGTCGACTGCGGCAGCACTTAGAGCGCGCGAAATGAGAGCGCGAGTTCAAAATTTAAAGAAAACCTACAATGTTATTATTCAATCTATGTATTAGTAATAAAATTATCACTACCTGTTAAAATTTTATTAGTAATACGTAGATTGGATAAGAAGATTGTAGTTTTCCTCTTATATTTATATAATCTAAAAACAGTCAATTTCGAAATATATGCCAAAAATTAAAATCGAGAATGTATTGTTGTATTCCCTAATATTTTTCACGGTTTTCAAGATAATTGTAGTTGTAATTACAACTCATTTTGTTCCTGCTTCTGAAGTGAATTTATTAATTAACAAGTCATTGTATAAAATATAGTTATCACTAATTAGCTTGTAAATTTTAAGGAATGTGATGATTGTAAATAAAAAGAAAGGACTGCACGAAATAAAATATAATAAAAAAAAGAGTAATACATAGTAATAAACATACTTTTATCCTAAAAGCATATGCACGATGCATATACAAAAGAAAATTACAATATTGTTATTTTATTCGTGCTACAGCTCTACTTCGTACCTTATATTTCCTGAACTTGTCTAGAGCTATTTTTTTTATATCATCATTAATATTCTTGGTATTTAGCCCTCTCAAGATGCTATTTATGTTAGTGGTCCACATGTATATATAAAAATTAAGGAAATGTTTAACAAAAATTGAATATAAATTGTGAATTTTACAATGAAACTTATTTATTACAAAATGTCTAATTACTTTTGTTAGTTTTTGTTTTAAAAAGCGTTGATTACATAAATGCGGTAAATAAGTATGTACAACATCATTGCACTTCTGAAATGTTTAAAAAAAAATTGTATTTGGTTGCATAAGTTTTCTTTGACTGAATTGCTTTGTAAGAATTAATTTATGAAATGCCAAGGAAATATCGCTTGCTAAATTACTTTTACATATTGTACAGTTTTTTGTTTCTTTCAGAATGTTTCTTGTAATATAACCAGCAACATATGACTGTGTGTTTTCTATAACTGTGTTTGGTTTAGAAAATATTACCGGTAAAGTACAATCCACTATACCATCACCTGGCATGGACACATCAGCAGCTTTCTCAGTAAGCAATTCCTTTAATGTTGTGAGGGTGCCTACTGTATCATCTACCTCACAATTCGCAGACGGTGAATGGGTGGATGTAAAATTATTTATAATCAGGCTTTTATAAGACTTTACAAAAGAATCCGCGTTTGGATTTATATTGCGGATACCATGCGCCCTAATGCAACCAAAAAAATTTTCCAACGGATCTTGATTCAGATTTCGTTGGCACAATGTTGAAAAACCTTTGGATTGCATTTTACACCAAATATGAGTAATTCCTTCAATTGTTGTAATCCAATTTGTTATTGTTGGCGGTTTGTGAACTTTACCGTCACTAGCAATAAATTTAATCGAGCGAAGGACTCTGGCAGCATCTTTCCAGAAATCAATATGACCTGATCTCTCAGATACAACACAATGTAATGATTTTCCATCCGGATGATTGATAGAAGATCCGTTTACGCTGTCGAATAAATTATCAACAAAGTAAATAAAATTTGCTGTGTCTTGTGCTGTAGGTGGAAGACAGTTTCCTAAAACCAAGTAAAAATGTTTAATATGTACAAAAAGGAGAACATTATTATTAAAATTACCATATTTAGAGAGGGCAATCATAACACTGTAAACTGATCGCGAAAATACTTGCGCTGCAATTTTAACTTTCATCTTTTTCATTCGATCGGGATAAATATGATGATCGCTCAATTTATGCAAGAACCTTATATCGTGATCACCCGTATCCAGTTCGTATAAGGATACAATATCCTTCCATGATGCAACTTGCATACCTGATTTCCATTGATAGTGGACATCTGCTTTCAAAAGGTTGTTTCGAATTCCTTTTAACAAGTGTGGAGGATCGTATAGTGGTACAATTTCTTGTTGATTTATAAGAAATCCTACGTACTTATCCTCCATCTTATTTCGTAAGCACAGTTGCCGTGTTTCTTCTTTCAACATCCGAATTGCTGATATGTTTGTAGTTAGTTGGTCACATACTGTTGCTACTACTTCAAGACCAGTATTTTGCAAACATGTTATTAAAGCCTTTACACATTTAGCAATTTCTGCAGCAGGCATGGTACTTTCAGTGAAGTAGTAGGCTAGTGGTTGCTTCCACTTTTTATACAAACCACGTACCAGAAACACCATGGCGTGATCTGCAATTTTTATCCTATTCTGTCCATCAACAAAGCCCAATATGCGATCTCCTTTCTTTAAATATGTCAGAGAAGGTTGTATTGCCATTTCATCCCAAATTAGGCTGCACATTTTATCTTCAGGGTTCATATTCGCAACTGCTGCTTTTAGGGACAGCATTAAGCAATCATTGATGCCTTCTTCAAAAGGAATTTTATTCAAAAGTCTCATCAGCGTTCTTCTTGAAGGCAAACTGAAAGTCTTTTGAAGCAATTTATAAAGACGTGGTCCATGTTTCATGAGTGATAAGGCATATACTTTATCGTCAAACGTGTATCTCCTTCCATGAGTAGATTTTGATACATTTTTCATTTGTGACAATAGAAATTTTAAAGCAGTATTATTTAGTCTACTGCTCAATAATTCTTCTTCTAGAAATTGGTTCGATTCCTTAATTCGTTTCTTGTTAGTTGCATTGCTAACAAAAAGTCTTCTTGTTGTTGCTTTTAAATTAGCACTAATATCATATAATTTTCTAGCTTTAGGGGATAAGGCCATTCTTCTACCCACTCCAACTTCTCTCAGCAGTGATATACGATGCTCTACAAAGAAAAAATTACAAACAATTTTGATTATAATTGATTATTATACTATAAAAATAGTAAATGCAAGACAAACTAGAACAAATAAAGAAAACTTACTTCTTGGTGTTTTTGCCACTATTCGTCTCCTGGATTTTAACTTGTCATCTGGAGTTTTGCCTAAAAGATATAATTTATCTTAATTACTTTATGCAATAGAAGTAATTGCAACATTGCTGTTTCTTTACATTACTTCATTTGGCAAACGAATATTAAAATTATGAACAAAGCCTGTAGTAAAATATTAACTTACATCGACTTCCACAGGGTACACTGTCCTGTATAGGCATATGTCCACCAGGCTGAATTATTGCTGTCAAACACGTTTCTAATAACAAAAAATATATCCTTTTATATAAGTATAACAATACAAATTGTTATTACCTACCATCAGTCTCCTCCTCAGATTGTAATGTATCGCCCTTCACTATTTTAGGCTCTTCTGAACACAGTGGTGATGCTGAAAATACATGCCATTAATTCAACAATCTTTTATAACGATTACAATAACTCCATACCACTTCTTTTGCTGCATCCCGGTTCAACTTCTAGACTGTCTGGTAAAAATAATGATGGTACAGCAGTCTTCTTTAAATTACTTCGGTTGTGATACGCTACAAATTTGGCATCTTCAGAGAAATGCTCGTCACACACCCGGTAATTGTATCTCTTTTTTCCTGATACATGTAATAAATCTTCGCGTTTCATGACGCTGCACCATTTCTTGAACAACTATTATTCATACAATTAAATTATTTTATTTCATTTAATTATTATTACTACAAAATCAACTTGCCTCATCATCCAATGGAAAGGCATGACATTTTTCGTCTATCTGCCGACAATGGGGTACACAACACTTTATTTTCATAACTGATTTGAAGTTATATGATTGAGATACTATTATCTCTGCTATTACTACGAGAACAATAAAAAAACAAATTAGGTAGCGTAACACAAATATTGATTCAACTGAAACAGCTATAATAACGAAAAGATATACGATAAGAAAATAAACAACTAATCTTAACTGGGGATTCCCGGTAAGTATGGCGTATTTACTTTTCCATCCCCACCTTGATTAACAGAGCCACAAGCGACCTAAAGGGAACTACAACTTTTGTTGGCGGGAACGTATGAGCTGCCCAAGCCCTGGTGTAACTATGTACACAATATCAGCTGTGCGTATGCAAAATTTCACTCGTCTCTTTTACTCCTACGTGACGTAATAGAGTAAGATTGATATCTGCTACTTTTTTTCTTTAATTGCGAATAATCCAGAAGGAATGGTATTTAGGTATAGGGTATGATACATGAGATATGTGTAAAATTTATCGTAAAAGGTAAATTTGTAATTTATTTTATAGCGTCATATTTAAAAATTGATGCCCACTTCCAGTTAACCGAATATTTATTCAAAAATATTTTCACGTGATAGTTCATGTTCAACCATATCCAACTGCAAAACTTTTTGTTTTAAAATTCCGTTCCGTTTGTATAATACTTTTAATAGACCATTCTCACCAATCATTCTGTATACACTTACATAAGTAATACAGATAGTTAGTACAATACCTATACATACGTAAAATGGGGCGAGTTGTGCTATATTTAGAATATTAAAGAATATATTGGTGTGGTTCGTAATTTCAAGTGCATAGAGGGAAATTTATGAGTGCATTCCTATTTTTATAAGCTACGTTTTGGTAATCTGCTTATCACTCAAGGTGACATCTAGGTGACAACTGATCTTTTGTGGTTATTACCATAATTTTAGGAAGCATATTTAATCACATATATGTGGGTGTTTCAAATAATAAGAAGCAGATGCGAAACGAAAGAACTGTACTCGTAATTGTAAATAAAATTTGTGTATTGCTATAAACAATATAATAATACAAGAGTGCGATATGCAAGCTAGAACACGTAGTATATTCGTACTCGTCACTAACATCGCTATTGTTATAAACAATATCATAATTGTAGCGGTCTCTTATATCACCGTGAATACTATCATTTTTACCGTCATCGTTGTATTTATTCATGTTATCATCTTCTTTAGTTACCCCGATTGATAATATACAGGCTGGTCCATTTAAAGTGTAACACTGTAATATCTTCGAAACAATTAGTATTATGAAGAAAAATATTAGACAAAAGTTTAACTTTATTAAGGGGCTCATTTAATGGCGCTACTGTTGTCACTATAAAGAAACACGCAAAGATCATAGCAAGATCAACTCTTTTTTTTTCAAATAGCATATGGTTTTTTTTTTTATCAAATTCTGAAAGAGCAATAAGTTGTGAATAGAAAAATAGTAAACCACATATGACCTCAAATTAATATTAATCGAGATATTTCGAAAAAATGAAGACGTAATAAAAGCTAATGTTTTTTATTTGTTTGTTAAATGTAAAAGTAGAAAATAAATGTTAATAGTAGCTACAAATTGTTTACATAAGATAAACAGTGGAAGAAAGCAGACGGCTATCGAATTAAATGTTCAAATTGGCGGCCACCAACCTCTTCAGAAATATCTGCACATGCATGTCTTATTCTCTTCTGCATGTTTTCTGGTGTTGTTGGTTCCGTCTCATATACAAGTCAATATTGTACACTTAAAATAAATATAATATATATGAATACAAAAGTGCATCTAATTCGATAGCCGTCTGCTTTCTTCCACCGTGACATGAAAAATATTCTAATTTTGATATATTATATTATGGATATATTTAAAAATGAGAGATATACAAAGCCGCTATGTGTGATTGCACTATCAATTGTAACAAACAAATCATAACTATAAAAAATAGAAGCACAGAAATACGCAATAAGGAGTTGGAAAAAAATTTGTGGAATTATTTCGGCTGCTTTTCAATAAAGGGTATTTGCAGCACCTCCTACTATCGCTTGTCTTTAGTTGTAACTGGCCGGCCACCAGTTAGGCGATCAAAAAAGCTCATTGCGTTTTGAATCTCGTATTTCCAAAGACAACGCGATTGCCTTTGACTGCAGTGCGGGAGGTCATTCAAATAAATAATATTTTTGTTTGTGTAAATATACCTTACATCTTCTATATAGAGAGTAGCGAATGTTTAAAAAATGCACATATCTACCACCAAAGCAACAATTTTGGTGTCTATACGATTCTAACGATAATACAACTTATGTTGTGCATCGAATTAGTTGCAATTTGGCGTAAAAGTCGTTACGTATACCGTTCTCACACGTGCCAGCAACTGTATGTGCTACAGTGCTTTTGTAACCGGTCACAAATATCACTACTTGAAATTTTTTCTGGAACCGTATTAAATACGTTGCACACACAGAACCGTCCCATGTTAATATAAAGTTACAAACTGAACGCATTTGCTACGCAGAAAACAAAAGAAGTTTTCTCCTTATTTAAAAAGTAAACCATTTCGTCACTTGTAAATTAAATGGAAAGTAAAAAGGTTTCGTCTGTAACTAAAATAGCACCTATTATCAATAGCATTTATTTGATAGTAGTTATATTATCGTAATAATCCGGTTTTACTGTGACGTAAGGTACCATATTGACTACAATATTACGACACAGAAACGTTGCAAAATGAACTTCGCTCGCATTGTAACCTCAGTTACAGATTGTTGCGTGAGCAGTTAAAAAGATTTATTGAGTGACAAAACAAGAAATTGTTCCACTTAGTCCGAAGAAGAAAGGGGAAAAACAGAAACCAGTTGTGAATGTTGATGATTTGAGTCAATGTACAATTAGATACAAAATTTACGATATGTATGTACACTGGACAGCTTTTAAATCGACACCACCGCAAGCTAACGTGGACCTTATCGACACTAGACGAAAATTAGTTGCGCGGACATATGTATAATCTGTGCGTGGCCTTTTGAATAAGTTGTTATGAATGTTATGATGTATAACATATAGATATATGTATTTTCATCTCCTAAAAAAATATCACACATATGTAATTTAAACATATAAGAAAGCAAAAATATAAAGGATTTATGGTCATTTGCGCCATATTGGCCTAGTTGTTATTAAAATTCGGTAAGACGTATGTCTGTATGTCGATCACTGAATTGGCAATTTATATGCAGTTTAACGGAAAGTACCAGTTTTACTGAGTTCAAAACGGCCCCCCATTTTTTGAGGAAATCAGCCTAAGATACCTAAAAATCGATCAAAAAGTGCTATTTCTGGTTTATGTTTCGCTAGTGTTTTGACATTTCTGAGAAGATTTTCAGTTGATATCCAGTCAGAATTACGAAATATCGAGCGGCGATTTTAAAACGTCGTTCGGGAATAAAAAAAAAAAAAAAAACTCGGGGGCCGTTTTGAACTCAGTAAAACGTGTACTTTCCGTTAAACTGCATATAAATTACCAATTCAGTGGTCGACATACGGAAGTTTAGCCTAAGATTCATTTCCAGTGTTTGTTAAAATCTCATAGTGGTTACCATAAACCACCATCTTTTGTGACTTCATAATTGTGAAATTTAAAATACGATTTAAGATGCCCGACACCCGTTTGACAGTTGGCGATGTTGCCACAGTTAAATTTTTTCATAATATAATGTTTTTATAATTTATTTAAAACGTATTTTAAAATCGGGCTTCATACACACATGTGTAGACGTATTTTGAATGCTCATAGCAAATTTCAATAATTAAATCTAAAAATTAATAGTGTAATCTCGATTCCCGTATCAAGGTAATGGCCTGTAACGGGAAAAGAGATTGTGAAGTTAATACCGAATATTAATAGACAAAATTGTATATGTAGATATAAAACATTTGTCGAAATATGTGTATGAAGCCCAATTTTCAAATTATATTGAAATAAAACCAAGCAAACGATTTATAGAATTATGTAAATATGGCACCGCTGTAAAATAATCAGCTGGTAGACGGCCTTCTTAAGTAGGTAATATGCTTATTCTCGATTATTTTCGTTGTATCATACAGCGTGTTATCACAATAACTGTCAAAGTTATATTATAAACATTTGATGATCCGATGATTACCGTTTCTGGAAACTCCGGATTAAAACCTATTATGCAAAGTTTGAACTCCACAATAATATATAAATCTTTTAATGGTTTCTTTAATGCATAACAGGTGGGAATCACATTTCTATATGCACTATACTAATATATTGCAGAAATAGTAACATTTTGGATTTGATTGTAAAATAAAATTCGTCGGCAATAATTCACTCATGATTTATAAAATATAAAAAATCATTGAACAGTTTTTTTTTGTTAAGATGCATAAAATATAGGAGCAATCTTAGATTAAATAATTCCCTATATGTTTTCTTTCTTTATTAGTAACAAAATATTTTCCCCTGCGAATAATTAAAATGTATCCTATCTAAGCATATGTATCTCGTGGCATATATAATTATATCGTTTTGCTACTACAAATAGCGCTGTAAGGGTTTCGTTTTATACTTATACACTGAACACCAGTTCTTGTAAATAGTATAGAAATGATATAATATCTACTATAGATCCTAACTGAACCGCACGACGTAACCCCTCTACATTGCTATTAAGGTTTAGGAAATTCCGTAAGGGTGTCGATTATGCTGCTGTCCACTGTACAAAGATCTTAAGTATTTACTACCATATATCAAATTGTAAATTGATGTAAATTATACAATTTATCTTTATGTCTTTTCGCAGACTTGCATAATTGTTTGTTCGTTACTTGAACCCTGTATGTTAGGATTCCTAACAGTTCACTGTAAAAATGTCCGCTAAATTTGTTTTTCCTGCTAAGTATGTTCTACAACCTTTGAGAGTATTATAAAATAGTATTAAAAACTAGTCAAAAAATACTAAAGAACCCGTCTTAAAAAGACTGAGTAAAACTCTGTCTTCTTCTTTTCAAATTTCGAACTCTTAATGGTTTAGCGTGTTATATGATTCCAAATAAGATTTCGATATCAAAACTTGAATTGATTAGGAGATATGATAAAATAACAAAAGTTGGCCGTCTTCAACCCAGTTTGAAACATTTAACTATTTTGACAACTGTCCAAGATTGTTTTAATCACTGTTCCAACCTTCCATCACGTACGCTCTATTATGTTCTCATCTACTTAGAGTTAAAAACCATTACTGTTAGATATTCCAAAATAATATAAAGCCACAATAGGACAAGATCTTCCTGAAACGTTTTCATAAAGCATGCCATGTCAAAGTAGGACCATATCCTTGAGACTCATGAAAAACAGTGGCGATGTCCAAGCTGTATGTAACCAAGGTTGTACCGCTTATCATGTACGTTTACAAAAAAAAGTTTCTTAAATAAAATTTTGTAAATGGACCGGTACGGTATTATTTCTATAAGCTAGAATATAATTTTATAGTTAAGTACAATTACGCAGGATTTATTACACTTACATAGTTCCGGTACATTTCCTTACCAAAACAGGCATGCTTTATTAATTCTCGGTAGAACAATAATGGTTCAAAGTACAATACTGCTTTTCGTCTAATTAACAATAGCACGCTGAAACACCTACGTGCATACCAAAATTTCCATCAAACAAATTATAGAAGAACATATCACTTTATGTATGTTGAACACTACATTGAAAACAAGCGATTCTTTTAATGGTCATACAGTTACCCTACGGATAATACTGGAAAACATTGACAACAAAATTGTTCTAATATCTGTCTACTTGTAAAAATTAAAGATTCTTATTTTGCATATTATTTATTTAAATTTTTTAACTAAGCCCAAGTTATATAAATCGTGCATTTTATAATTAACTTGTATTAATAAAATAATTAATTTTGGCACAATATGTACTGTAGCATGAAACTTTAGACGCAATGTAATTTACAAATAATGCTTCAAAATGTTAGAGTTTGTCAAGTTTTCTTTTTCAATCAACATTTGTAGAAGTTCTAAGAAGTGAACCTAAGAGTTTTCTGCAATTTTAAAATTTGGCATGTACTGTTTCAATAAAGACAATATGTGATATAATCTAGAAACCCAAAAACAGTTTTTGTTATGTAGAACTTTTATCCATAGAAAAATGTTACAGCAATATATTAATAAAAAGATACATTACTTGCACTGAAGAAGTGAGAAAATAAGAATAAAACAATGTTTATTATTTTATTGTTAGGAGTTATGGTATAATTATGAAAATACATTAGAAAACTAATTGTTAGAATGGACGAACGTACTCATAAGAGTGGAATATTTTCGGTATCACCGACCTATTCGATATAACAGATGGTTACTTTAACTTATAATTGTGGCATCAACCTCATTTTAGTAAAGTTTAGAATGCGCATATTAATTTGTATCTATAGCACTAATATATAATAAACTATTGCAACGCTACAAAATTAATACAAAGCAGATCGAATACGCATCACTTATAAATAAAACACTATGAATTAGTAGGCGTATAATTGTAGTTATTTATATTTAAAACACGCTCTGATCGTAGATTAACATATGGTAATGCTTAAGCTAGTTAACCAAATTAATAACTATTATTATAGGTTGACGTGTGTACATTACATAACATTTAAAGAACACCATACGATAGTAATAGCTTTTGTGTTTTTTTTACTAGATAACTAACAAACATACAACCTGAACATAATCGATTTTTCATATCAATTTAACGTACACAGTTGATAGCGCATAGTATTATCTTTATAAAGTGATATAGTTCATGTATTTTGTCGGTATATACATAGTTGGTATGAGAGGGTTTAGCAAACTTACTACAAACATAACAACACAGAGAGTAAAACGGGTTGCATATAAAAACGCTAAGTCAATTTGGGTAAGTTTGCAAAAATTTCCTGTTATAGACAGGAGAATATATGCAAAATTAACATGTTGTTTAAAACAAATATTGTTGTTATTTGTATAAACATGATACCACTCGGCCTTTACAGGTATATCTTCATGTTTAAGACAAACCGTTAAGAATTTAATTATATTACCGACTAACAGCTTGTGTCACATCCTTACCATATGTGTTAATACAAATAAAATACTCCAGAGGATGTTTTCATTTTAACCAGAAATTTTCAAATAACTCTAAAATTCCTATATTTTATTGCAAATTCAAATTCTACGGCTAAGTTTTGGCTGAAACATATATATTTTTAATTATGATGTAGGCTCTGTAATTGACAAAACGCTATGTGTTTCGATATCTCCTACTGAGAACCTGTGCATACGATTTTGCAATATGTTTGCTATAAAACGTATCACCGTTTCATTTTCAAGAATCAAATTGTCTTAAAAAGCTTTATTTTACAAATTACGAAGGACTCTCACTTATCAGAGTACTTCATTTGCATGAGTCCCTTCGCCTCATCATTTTTCAGTTAAAGTGTTCAAAATAATGGCATTCCACTTTAATACAATTATTAATCCGTATTTCAAATAAGTATACAAAGTGCGAACTGTGTCTTCTTGAATTTTTCACAAACATTTCTGATTTACTTAATCATATCCTCACAGGTTGTTAGTTCTTGTTTGTAAACTTTGTGATTGAGATAGCCACATAAAAAGAAATCTAGCAAAGTAAGATCTGGTGATTTGACTTGGCAGGCCAATCTACTGGGTTAGCTCTACCGCTCTAGTGATCATTGTAATCATAATTCAGAACTTTACGGGCTACCACTGAATAGTGTGCTGGACAACTATCATGGCG
Source organism: Holotrichia oblita (assembly GCA_023690525.1). Taxonomy (NCBI): domain Eukaryota; kingdom Metazoa; phylum Arthropoda; class Insecta; order Coleoptera; family Scarabaeidae; genus Holotrichia; species Holotrichia oblita. The sequence continues at coordinate 45,499,362 of CM043021.1, forward strand.
AACGCACTAAAGGTTTGTCGCATTTTTAACTCAAGTCTGTAAGAAGTATTGGCAATTGATTTTCCAAAATGTTTCGATACATTTGATCATTTAACCTACCTTCACTAATACGATTGCCGATGAGTTTGTTGTCAATTATTCAACACCACACGTTGACAGTCCAAGGATGCTGGTGCTCAACTTGGCAAAGTCAATGCGGATTTCCAACACTCCAGTAGGTAATGCATATCTTGTCAATTAACTGTTTTGTGGTTTGTAACAGCTATTTCTTTACCTTTCATGCGTTTCGTTTGTTTTTGCAATTACAAAACACACGAAGAGAAGAAATATCACAAAAGTTATATGCAAACATAATAAAAAACATATAAAAATTATTTACACCTTAGGGAATGATATTTCTTAAAAACGATTCGTTAATGATAATAGTAGCTTTTTGTCAAGTCAGTTTTTAATAATTGAGAATTGGGAAATAAAATTTGTTTTAAAAGAAATTTTGATTAGTTACAATAAAAACTTGGTCTTTGCAGTTAGATTTAGATTTAAAAAGAGGGTGATATTGCTCTGCGACCTATTGATCTATTGTGCCCGCTTGCATGAGCTGTAAGCTGCTGGGGTATGCCCGCTCTTAAAGCTCCCCATCCAGCCCAAGATCTTTAATAAACTGCATTAGCTGTGATGGTTTCAAGGAAGGTATATCTTCTTCGTCTATTACGTCTTTACCGAGATGGTTGACTCGGGTTTCCCTGATGGCGGTGCAGTAAGATGTCAGGTGTTCCGGATTTTCATCCTCAGCCCCGCAGAACCTACAGTCGCTATTCTGTTTTAGACTTATCCTTGTCATGTGTTCACCGAGGTGACAGTGCCCTGTAAGGAACCCTGTAAGGATACGCAGTCTATTGCTGCTAAGTTCCAGCAAAGTTTTTGCTCTATGATTATTGTAGCTTCCAAGGAAGATCTTGGAGCGTCTCAGACCAGGAAGATTCTCCCAGAGGGATGCTCTGAGCCTCTCTTCTCGATCCTTAAGTTATTTTTTGTAGGTGCTTGTTCCTATACCACAGAACGGTTGCGGTCCCACAAACGGAGTTGTGGTGGCCTTCCTTGCTAATAAATTAGCTTCTTTGTTGCCTCTGATTCCAGTATGTTCTAGTACCCAGTATAATGCAACTCTATTTTTCGTGCCTAGGTTGTTTAATCTATTAAGACATTCCCAGACTAATTTCGAGCTGATAGTGTTAGAGCTCAGCGCCATTAAGGCTGCTTGGCTATCAGAGAAAATTGCAATGCTCTGCTTCCGATAGTTCCTGTCAACGTTCAGTTAAGTACATCTTCCAATGGCATTGATCTCTGCTTGGAAGACGCTGGGGTATATTCCCATTGGCTCGTAATATTTGGTTCCTGGCTCAAATATCCCTGCACCTGTTCCTTTGTCGGTTTTAGAACCGTCCATATACCACTTGATAGTGTTTTCTTTTATGGAGTACGTGGAGTGTTCTCCTAACCACTTTCTCTTGTTGCTTAGCTTGGCGAGGAAATTTCTTTCAAAGCTATATTCCTTGACCATTTCATCATTCGGTAAACTTAGAAGTGGGGAGAGCCCCGCTTGAGATGTCTATGCTCTCTGCTACGGAGTCTCGCCCCTTTCAGTCCCCGCCCTGGTCAGTCTGTGCATTTCCGGAAGGGCCGCTTCCTCTCCCAGTATGTGTAAAGGGGTGAGGTCTAAAATTACCTGTAAGGCCGCAGTTGGGTATGTTCTCATAACTCCGGTGATGCATATGCATGCTAGCCGTTGCAGCTCTTGTCAAGTCCATTTCCGATTATGACTTGTGTGACCTTCTGGAACCAGGCTACCACCCCGTACGTTACCACAAGTCTTACTATACTGATGTACAGCCATCGCAGTATATTCGGGTTGCAGCCCCACGTTTTACCTGCCAGGTTCCGGCATATCATTAGGGCTCTTGTTGCCTCATTTAATGTCAGTTCTATGTGTCTGTTCCACAGAAGTTTTGAGTCTAGGGTTATTCCTAAGTATTTAACTTCTGATTTGTGTTCGATCACTGTTCCATCCAGGTGAATGTCTTTCATGTTCGAAATTTTCTCTTCCTGGTGAAAGGTACAATCGTGGTTTTTACGGAGTTGATGCTCAGCCCCACTGATCGTGTACATTCACTAGTAATTTTAAGGCTTCTTTGTATCAGGTCACAAAGAATCCCCTCATACTTGCCTTTTGCTATTATTACAATGTCATCGGCGTACATTGTGTAGGAAATGTATGCCGAAGGCTGTCAGCCTGTTGAGCAGTTCATCTGCTACTATGCTCCATATTAGAGGCGAACAGACGCCACCTTGAAGTGTTCCACGAATGGTTCTGATTTTGATAGTCTGTTCGCCTACCATCATCTCAGCTGTCCTCCTGGAGAGCACTTTACTTATCCATGGTGTTACTGTTTTACTGACTCCCCTTGCTTCAAGTGCTTGTTCAATCGCGTCATGTGACGTGTTATCAAACGCACCTGAAATATCTAGGAAAGCACAGATCGCTGTTTCTTTATCATCCAGGGTTTTCTGAATGATTCCAACTAGCTCATGCAGAGCAGTCTCTGTCGATCTGCCTGCCCTGTATGCATGCTGACTCCTGTGAAGTGGAGCTTTCTCCATTACCTCCATTCTAATATGGTTATCTACTAGTTTTTCCATCGCTTTCAATAGAAAGGATGTCAGACTAATGGGTCTGAAGGATTTGGGGTTAGTCCCATCTTCTTTCCCAATTTTTGATATGAAGGTGACATTAGCCCTTCTCCAACTTTTGGGTATGTCTCCCAACGCCAGACTTCTTCCTGGCCTTCTTACAGGAGTGCGGGGAAAATCCCGTCCACTCCCGGCGATTTGTATGGCTGGAAGGTGTTTATCGCTCACTCCATGCGCTGTCTTGTACAGATGCGCTTGGCAATTTTTCAGTCCTCCCGTTTGGACTCCCTGGAATGTGTATTTGCCTCTTCCAAGTCTATTTTGTTGCTACCTGCGAAGTGTGTTTCAAGTAGCAGGCTAGCCGGCTCCATTTCCCCTTCCGTGTAGCTGCCATCTGGTTGTCTCAGGGCCATCACAGGTCTTGTTCCGCCTGTTGCCATGGCCCTATGAAGCCTTGCTGCAACCGGAGTGGAAGTGATGTTCATAAAACTTAGCCTTTTAGCCTTCCTTATCTACTTGTTGTATTCAATCAACTTCTCTATATACCTCTGCCAATCCCCGTCAACCTTCGCTCTATTGAATAGGTGACGGACTACAGATCTGAGATTTGCTAGAGTTCTGTTCCACCAAGGATTATTCTTGGTTGGCTTCCTCGCAGATAGCGGGTAGCTAGCTTCAAAAGCTGTCATTATCGCCTCGCTAAAGTGTTTGTTTCAGCTTCAGGAGGTGTATAGTCCTGTCTGTATGTAGCTGGTCCACGTTATCCTTTGTATAGAACCAGTCCTATACAGATCCCAGTCTGTCTTCCTGGTGTTTCTGCCATGGTAGGTTGAGGAGTCATATCCCTCTAAAGTGAACTCTATAATCCTGTGGTTAAGGATTTGGAGATTACAGGATAATAGAAATTCTAAAAGGGACTTACCTCTTTTGTTGACGTCCGTGCTTCCCCATATAACATGGTGCGCATTGGCGTCACAGCCAACTATCAACGGCAGGTTCTTCCTGCTGCAGTACCTCACTAGCTCCCTCATTTCCGAAATCGGTGTTGCTGTCCTGTCGGCGAAATATGCAGAGGCAATGACATGGCTCGGTTTGTGCCCTCAAAGTCGAGGTGTATCAAGACTACTGTCAAGTCCCGAGTCATAAATTCTGAAACACACGTGTATTTAATGTTATTTCTTATGAGGATACAGGCTCTAGGATATTCCTGCCTGCGATCCCATACTGCCTGTGGGTTTTTACACGACAAACCCTTGATCTGCCCTCCATTGATCCAAAGTTCTTGGATCATTGCAAGTCCCAGGTTGCGTTTCGTAAACATCCTTGCAGCCACAGCCGAGTCTCCCCTCGCATGCTGCAAGTTGACTTGCATCAGCCTGGTGAAGGCGGCTAGTCGGTTGGAGGGTCGCTTTCCTCCAGTTCTGCAGGTGACTGCGGTGTTGTAGTGACCTCTCCTTCCGGGTCAGACTCAATCTTGACGTCATCGAAGTTGATGTCGTCAAGTGTAGTACGGTCTCAGAGGTAGTCTCTTTCGCCTCTGGTATTTCCTGGCTCTTCTTGAGTCCAGACACGGGGATTCTACCAAACCTGTAATGGATGGTACATCTCTTTGCCAGAATCGCCTCACATGACTTGGGGTCAATCCCAATAGTGAGTACCTGGCAGTGCCCTTCTTCTTTGGCGTTTATGACCTTCCAGCGGTCTCTCTGGAGTTGCGCGTTCTGGACGCCAACCAGCTTTCCTGCTTCCTGACCCTTACTTCTCGGTAGGAATACCGTCAGGACGTGGGGTTTCGGGAGGTCATCTCCTTCCCTCGTCACTAGTCTCGGTCCCTTCCGCGTGGGAAGGCAGCCTACTACCTGGTCAAGCCAGTTAACTGTCTCTTCTGTCTCACAGTCCACCAACATTACTCCCTGACGGAAATGTATGCCGGCGAACTGCAGACCTCGAACCGTGGTCTCCACCATTGCCTCCACTAGAGCTTCCTCCAGCGAAGACAGCAGAGCAGCGTCCATTCATACTTGAGGGTATTCCTCTGGTACTATCCCTACTTTGGTTATTTTCGCATCAGTAGCATAGCTGGTGGCTTGCCCACCTGTGCTTGCTGCACCGGAGGTAGAGGGTTTGTTTTTCCTCTTTTTTTGCCTTGGCGCTTGGGCAAGTGGGATATGCTCACTGCCCTAAAATGCCAACCGCGCCAACTCTTTCGCCCCTCCGGCGATCAAGTTTCCGCGGCAGCTACAGTGAAACTGTAGGGTCCCAGAATCACCGAGTTGTTTTAGGATGAAACCAAAGGTTTCCCCAACCAGACAACCAGCGGCCGGACATGTCCACGACAGCATGAGGGTGCCTGTATGACGGACGGATGTCATGCTCCGTCAGGCGCCGTATGTTCCTGTCGCAGATCCTAAGCCACGACACGACAGCCGGATCAGAAGATTGTTTTTCGATCTTTACTGGTCTAGACCGCAGTGTTTTGCTTTTACAGTGGTACCTCGAGTAGGATTGCGTAAGACCCTCACTGCGATCTGCAGCAGGGAGAGGCTTTGCCTGATAGGACTGAGTTACGCTTAGCCTGCTGCTGGGCTTGTTCGTTTCAAACTGTGCCCTCGCCACCTGGTTTTTGCAGTACGAGAACACGAAAAAATTGAATTTCATCTATTACAACTGCATCTATTATGAATCAATTAAATTTTCTAAACAAATTATACGTATGTTTAACAGTAAAATACGAATCTGCAATAAAATATAAGAGCTCGTGTTTAATATTTTGAAGTTATGCCCTGCTCCTACCTACAAGGAAACGGAGAAGGCGATTAATTTTGCCACTAATATATCTTCTTTGCGGAATAATACAATTTTAATTCTGGGTATTTTTTTCGTTAAGTGTTTATTTTGCCTGTTGAAAAAAATGATATATAGAGGCTGCCCCACTTTGAGCGAAATTACATGGAAGCTTTGCTTATTATCGAAGCTAGATTTTGTTAAACGGGCACTATTTTGCAGTTTTATGCGCTGCTTTAATATTTGCTTACATTTTAATCAAGGAGGCTTCCATAAATTAACTTAAAGTCAGATCAAATTTCTACCTAGGAATATTCGCGTTGTTGAGGAGGCGGTACTTTTGACGTAGTTACTGACGTATATATGTTAGATTAACAAAATGGCACCATAATTCAAAAATATTAAATATATAAGAACCAGTCTATTATACAATGAAATCGTTTTATAATAAATACATGCACGTATGTAATATAATGAAGTATATAATCCGTATGTGCGAATGACATACTACATATCCCCATCTTATAATATTATGCATTTAATCCGTGGTACTCCCACTTCTTTTCATATACGTTACCTAAATTGAATCACCCCAAGTTATTGACATAAAAATCACTGCGTTTAGTAATTCACCCTACAATTTTAGTAACGGCCCCTTGCAAAAAATCACCTATTTTACCTAAGGGTACATCTGAATGTAGAGTACAGGGGACGGGTGCGCGTAAGTAAGCGTTTGCGATGGGATTATCTGACGAGTGGCGAAAGAATCGCTAGAATTCCTTTCTTTATTCTTTTGTCTTGTTATTAAAAACTCTTCCTTTTGCCGTAGGATATATAACGTTTTGGTGAAACAATATAAAATGCTATACAGCAAATAATGAAATTACGTATATGTATGTACACTCGGTCGATTTAGTATCGACTCAAACTGCCATAAAACCCGATAAAAGTATGCTTTATTGCCGCACCCGAATGCAAAGCAGTAATAGTATGGTCAACTGTATGTAAATTACTATTTATGTATATACAATATATTTTTCTATTAAATCCAGTTTCATATCCAAGGGATCATTTATAAATTCCTAAACCAATAATTTCTTAATGCGATCTTAACATATAGTTAAATCGCTATCGCATGCAATTTCACTATATTTCTAAGTATTTATGTAATTAAGAAATTACATGAGTAAGAATAGGTATGGGAGCGAGATATAAAAGCCTATTACATATACTTTAGAGAATGAATGTTCGCATGATAGTGCAGAAAATGTCCTTCAGAATCAACCAATAATTAAAAAGTTTTTCCTGTGTATTAATTTTTTTTCAGTTTGACTGCCTTTTCGTTTACCTTCCTTATTATTTCAAATAAATTATTATTTGTTTACTGTGTGTTTTGTTATTAATTCTAGAATAAAATCAGTGTTTTTAACGAAACAAACTTAAGATGAACGTAGATTCCTGTCTATCTGCTTTGATTAATAATTTTTCTTATGGTTCTAAAATTGATTTGTAGCATATTATTAAATTCAGTTAAGTATGGATAAGAAGAAATACAATAATTATTTTATTTGCGTTTATATGTCATTAATGGTAATGGGTGTTGGCAAACGCTACACTACGTAATAATGCAGATATTAAAAGTATCTGAAAAAGAATATATTTCTGCAGTGATCTCCTCATTCATTTCACATACGTACTAACGTACACTACGTACTTAACTTTGCGGTATCAGTTCGATTTCTGAACGCTTGGTTTACTTTTTCTCACGATTTGCTTTTTTATTCCGTATTTGTTTTACTTTTTTCAGAAGCAGCTGATATTGAGTATCATTTTACTTGCCGTTAGAGCAACGCAACTATAATAATCAATATAGATAAATATAGATAAAGTGAATCAAGCTTGCTAGTTCAAATGCGCAACTTATTTAATTAAATGATAGAAAGCAAGATCCGTCACAGAGTTGGCCTACTCTTAAAGCAGGTTTGTTATTTATTACAAAATGATTTTTTTTTGAACTGACAATCCACAATAAATTATATTGCTTAATCTGCCAAACTGATTAGCAAATCGCTTATTAGTAGACACACGTTGTCAAACACCTGTAGTAATGTATGTATAAGACATAGTAGCAATTACCTACTTAAGTAACTCTCAGGAATTTGTTGACAAATTTTGTTCAAACAACACAAATTGGTTATTAGGAATGTGTTAGTAAGTTTAAATATAAGAGGAAACTTATGGTCCTAATTCTGAAAAATATATAAGAAGTCAGTATTGAATCTTTAGATATAATTAGACCTTATCGCTAAAGCAACAAGATCTAGGTAATGGATAAAACACGACTCTGTAACATCTATTTACTTGTTTTCTATGTAGGAACAGAAAAGTGCATTTTTGTGCAGTTTTGAAAAACTTTTAAATGACAACAAGACTGGATATAATTTGGTATATACAGGGTGAGGCATTCGTCAAAGCTCAATATATTTATTCATATTAAACACATCGCAAAACGTTATATAAAAAAATCATAGACAGCTCTAAGCTACATATTTTAAAATTACTTTCGTATATACAGGCTGTTTCATATAGCCAGGGTGAACCAAACATACATTTTTTAAATGGAACACACTATATATTATTTCAAATTTAGATTAAGCATATCTTCCTCATTCCTTCGATATAAGGTTTCATTGAGTTATACCCAGTATTTCAGAAGTTATGGTCAATTTTGTCTGAAAATCATTGCGTGTTCAACTGTGTATTCCACACGAAACAACATGAAATCCTATTTGAACTGCAATGACTTTTTTATATTGTTACAGTTTTATAGCAAATCGATATTCTGCCAATATTGCGAAAACTATGTACAGGGCGATTCTAAACATAAATGCATTATTTTCTCATCTTATTTAAATGGAACACCCTGTATTTTATATTAAGAAATGGAAAGACACTGTATGCACTTTCATTTTTGTTAACCACTCCCTATATCTAAAATCGATAATTTTTGAATTATTACATATTTTCTTAATGAAAGGTAAGCTTTTTCAAAATAAATATAAGATGTCAAATTAGACGTGAAAATTACAGTAAAAAGCATATGAATCATAAATTGAGATTAACTTATTAAATAGCCATGAAAAAATGACTAGAAAGTTATTATCTCATAAAATGAGATAAACTTATTAAATACAACACAACTACAAAATTAATATATGTATTTTTTGACCTTTATGTACTTATCTTTTAATTCCTGATTTATTTCCACTTAGAGGTCAATAAAACAACAAATAATTAAATACCAATTTATTCCATAACATATAATAATATTTTTTCGTTAAATAACTTCTTCAGTGGAAGAAATTGACATTTAATATTAAATTAATTAATAAAATAAATTGGTATTTAATTATTTGTTGTTTTATTGACTTCTAAGTGGAAATAAATCAGGAATTAAAAGACAACTACAAAATGTTGAACTTATACCGATATATTTAATTATTTAAGCCAAATGTTCACGATATAACGGATTTCACAATAAATGTTCAAAGTGTCCACCAAAAAGATGAAACGACGTTGTAGCCGTTCTTCCACTAATCTATTTGCATTTCCTTCAATTATGAACCATTCGTATATTAGTACACGAAAAATCTCGCACAGATAAGATATTAGTTAAAAGGCAGTTTAAAGAATACTGTGTAAGAAGTCAGTCCATATCATATGTAGTCGCATCAACAGTTACTCGACGAGGACTTACGCCATAGAGTTGCTGTTTGTGAATAGGCTCAACAACAAATTGGACTAGCCCGATGTTCAGAAATAAGTGAACTTTACTTTTCGTGTGGCGCTATGTGAAAGACTTTGACTACCACCTAGTACACAAAATGATATATAGAACAAAATGAAAGAAGAATTCCAAACCATTAATATAGAAATGTTCAGAAATATCATTTGAAGAATGGTTACAATGCAACTGCATATGATATAGATGTAATTTATTTTTCACAGTATTCTCTAATAGCCTTTTGACTGATACCTGTTGACGCAAGATTTCTCGTGTATTGATATGTAGATGGCATGTAGAAAGGTTAAGAAATGCAAATCGATTAGTCGAAGAATAGCTACAACATTGTTTGATCTTTTTGGTGGACATTTTGAACATTTATTGTGAAATCCGTTATATCGGAAACATATGGCTTAAATATTTAAATATTAATTATCGGTACAAGTTTAACATTTTGTAATTGTGTTGTATTGAATAAGTTCATCTCAATTTATGATTCATATGCTCTAATTTCTCCACGGCTAATTTGATATCTTACAATTATTTAGAAAAAGAATTCATTAAGAAAATATTAAATATCTCAAAAATTATCGATTTTAGATATTGGGAGTGATTAATAAAAAAGAAAGCTCATACAGTGTCCTTCTCTTTCCTAATATGAAATACAGGGTGTTCCATTTAAATAAGATGAGAAAATAATGCATTTGTGTTTTTGAATCGCTCTGTACACAGTATTCGCAATATTGGCAAAATATCACTTTGCTATAAAACTGTAACAATATAAAAAAGTCATTCCAATACGAAAAATATTTCAAGTTGTTTCGTATAGAATATAGGTACAGGACGTTGAACACGCAGTGATTTTCAGACAGAATTGACCGTAACTTCTGAAATACTCGGTATAACACAATGGAACCTTGTATCGAAAGAATGACAAAGATATGCTTAATCTAAATTTGAAATAATATATAGTGTGTTCCATTTAAGAAAATGTATGTTTGGTTCACCCTGGCGATATAAAATATCCTGTATATACGAAAATAATTTTAAAATATGTAGCTTGACTGTCTATGATTTATGTACTTAACGTTTTGTGATATCTTTAATTTTAAAGGATATATTGAGCTTTGACACACTAATGCCTCACCCTGTATATACGGTAGGTATACTCAAAGAAAAAAGAAATGGGACAATTACAATACCGATATGTATTGAAATTGTCCCATTTCTTTTTTCTTTGAGTATACTTGTTCCGTAAGAGAATGGTTATAACAACAAACAAATACAATGCGCATTGATATAGAGTAAAGAGATATTGAAGAAGGAAAATACCATAATTAGTACCACAGCTAAAAAAAACTACAACATCAACAAAATGAAATAACAAAACTAAAATGCTTATACTGGGATTTTAACAAACTAAATATATGGAAAACACACGATCTAACCATATTACAACTACTTAAGCAAAGTAATTTACTAAATATACAAAAATCTAAAAAATTAAACCTGCCTAACAAACTCTAAATGTGTACATACATTGACGTAGAAATAAAAAACGTTGTGGGCCATATTTCTATACAGAAAAAAAAAAATAAAATTTTCTACAATCTAGGTTCAAAATTTAAAAAAATGCAAAAAATTGGAACCATTTTTAAAATTGCTTTCAATTAGTTTTTATAAAATGTATGTTATAATACCATAGCACTTAGTTTGTGCATTTTGCCATTGTGGTCTAAAAGAAGATGGCGGGTTTGCCTTTGATACCACATAAATCTTTAGACTGCGTTTCATACAAGTAAAATTCGCTTTGAAAGGAACATTCTAATAGTCACTTCGAATGACATTAGGGATAATGTATGGCTTAATAATGCAGTGTTGAAAAGGCAGGTCACTTTGTACCAAACTTCATTATTTGATCCCGTCAGTGGGTTAACGTTTCAGCAAAAACATTCATTACAGGTTCGACTACAGTAGCGAAGCAAATCGACTACTTATTCGTTGAAATGTAATGGTGGTAAGGGGTGATCATCGCACAGCTGTGTGCCTTAAGCTTTGCTATTCAATCACTGTATGTGCATATGTCAGAGTAGTCGTCGGATCGAATAAGCTCCGACCAGCATTGTTAGACGATTTGTACTGATTTCTCGGCTATTTACTTTATAAATAAATGCAAAATGTGACAGAAATTTGTCACTTTATTTGTAGTTGAGCTTAGGTCGTGCAAACGATTCTAACGTTTCTCTATCAGATAAAAAATGTTTGCTGATCTTTTTAAACATCTAAATTTTAGGTAACATAAGTTTTTGAAGTTTTAAGTAAGCAGTTTCGAAATTCAAGGAATAATTTGCACAAGTAAAATAGAAACAACAGTCTTTCAATAATATACAATATTAAAAAAATCAATTCAGCTTCTCTGAATCTTATATCGAGATACATATATTAACAAAAACTCTCATCAAGCGTTTTAATGAGAATTGAAGAAGAAACATGTAAAAACTAACATGAATAAAGCAGTAGCTTCTCAATTTTAAATTGTGTTTTAAATGAATACAAGGATATACACTTGACAGCGTAAACAAATATTAATAAAGTTTGTAATTTTTGAATTTGTCTGCGCTAGTATATTGGCCAACCTTTTTTACCTTGCCAAGAAGAATTTAACAGTTCAAAATTTGATAAACAAGTAGGTAAGTACGTATTTGCTATTTGTAATCGTTACTGCCTTCACTTAATTTGATGTCGTGTAGTCTAGCATGTTTGTTTTAGAGTGAAGTCTAAACTAAAAATTTTGCCATAGAGAATGAGACAAATATAAGTTCACTAAGATATCACGCTAACATAAATTATTAAGCAAATTTTGCATGACTAAAGAAAATGGTGATATTTTCAAATGTATAAGACGTAAGATACCTACTAATTTTCATTAAAGGAAAAATTCAATTCAAATAAAGAGAATTAAAACTACATTTGAATTGTAGATACTTGATTTTATACAATTTATATATCGGAAGGGGACATCAGAAGAAAGGCCGCATCATAAAAGCACAAGATTGTTAAATAAAGAACACTAGTAAGCAATAAAAATTAGACACTAAATACATAAAGTTTTTCGTTGGCATTAAAAAGATGCAGTCGCCAATAGTTATTATGTACATTGAAATATTTTACAATGTAGGTAAATACGAATAGCTTTAACATTTATACCTTTGTTCAATGAGTCGTAAAATTGGCGGTTTTACCATTTTACCTACATATGTACCTTTAAAACTTGTATGTAGACCTGTTACATATAAACGAATTTTTCTCAGAATTTTTAAATAAAACTCATCAATGGTTTTATACCTAACCCACGATATTTTTTGCAAACAACTTTTGTGGAACATGGAAAGAAAGACGTAGGTACGCTCCACAGAATGTGACATTTCATATTGTAGTAGTTTGCCCATGAAGTTATAGCTAAAATAAACAAGATAATATAATATTAAATCTTAGCTGAGAACTATTGTATTTTTAATTCTACTTTATTGCTTAATCGTCGTTAAATGCCCTGCCCAATGCTTAGGCGTAGATCTAATAATTCCTTTAAAGTTATGTATTTATGTGTATTTTGTGGTCTGTATCAGTTTTGCCTATTTGTTACCGTCTGTTGTGTGCTTTTTAGATATAATTTGCTAGCGCTATAAGTTTTGTAATGTAATCCCTTGGGAGATTGTAAATTGATATACCGAATAATTTGAGTTAATAGAGAATCAAGTTCAGAAAAGAAATACCGGTGACCAGACTCGGCACATCCAGACTAGCAAGCAAGTGTATAGACGATGACACTAAGTATGTTGACTAAAGTTAGTTTTACGCCATTTTATTGGTCACTGTATTTGGTGTATTTGTTTGGATTTTTACTCATTTTGGAGATTTAATCACATATAAGACTGCTGTAATTTTACGCTGGTGGCTTCAGATGTTTAGTATTATTTTATAGTAATATAAATACGTGGAAATTTTTTCTATAAAACCAGCAAAAACGTGATTTGTAAATAACATGTCCACGATGGTACTGTACACAGAAAGATTATTACTGCATTGAAGTCCCTAAGCGTTGGCCTAAACTATAGAGACGTGTAAAAAACATTTCAGAAGAAACAACTTATTACTACTTCTTATCCGTCGTTGGTTGTCTACCTCTTCTGCAAAGGTCCTCTTCTTCCAGTTCCACTTCCTTCATGGATGTCCTTCTGGTGGTTCTCGGGTTCCTGGGTTGTTGTGGCTTCTTGGAGTCTTCTGGATGGATCTCCTCGCTGTTGGTATCTGAAACTAACGAAACAGAGGTATTATTTTGTTAATCAATCATCACCGCGTCACATTTGTCGGAGTATCTCCGTTGTGGTGCGGTGCTTGGTGGGCCCCACTGATTTTTGCGCGATAGCGCTACTCATCGCTGGGTTGCACTACTTCTTATAACTGTATATGCTATTTATATAGTGGAGGTTCTGGGTTTTGTGAGGAAACACCGCGTGTTCTTCTTGCATCGTGCGTCGTACCGTTACGGCACTCGGGAATATGGTCACTTATTGCCACCGATAAGTCAAGTCGGTTTCAAAAGGGCATACTATTTATGGACAGTAAACTACTTAACCGTTTGCCAGATACTATTGCAAAAATTACCAACGATAGATAGTTTAATTAATCTGTGTAAGATATTATGTATGATCTTAACTGCTACAGCGTAAATGATTTTATATTGAATATCCAAACTAGTAGACTTTAGTATAGTTATATTTATAGTAAGTAGTATTCAATACATACCGTGTGCCTCGGATCGACGCATGAATAGGTATAAGAGTCTGTATATTTTTTAGTTGAAATTTCATCTTCTGGGGTTCAACCCTGCTTGGGTAGAAAGTAATTTGTGCCATAGTTACTTTTAATTTTCAAAAATCACGCATGCCTTGGAAATTTACAAAAAGGTAGTTCTTATCACTAATGAAGTACCTTTTGTGTACGAGATACGACAAAAGGTTATTAAGAAAGTAATTCAGAATATTAAACTATACAAGTGTGCAAAATTTTAACAAGATCGATCATACTTTGAAAATCCACGAAAAAGTTATTTTTTCCACTAATAAAGTGTTTCTGCAGGAGATACGATGAAATGTTGTTGAGAAAAGTTGTTCAGATTAATAAGTTGTGCCAAGGAGTATGCCAAGGAAATGTTTGTGTTTTATTTTTAAAGTGTGATATGAAAATAAATACCTATTCATGCGTCGATCCGGGGACACATTGTATATGTGCAATTTGACGTATTTCTAACAAATCAAACATGTAATGAAATAAAGGTTATTATTATTATTATAGAGTATATGGGGTACCCTATAACCCCCATTTTTTTTTAATTCCTTATTTTCTTAATCATCAAAAAAGGGCCGCCTTTACATGGAAAACGACGATGTATGTACGTATAACAAATTTCGAAAATTATTAATAGTAATAATAGAAAAATAATAATACACTTCAAATCATTTCAAAACCTGACTCACGGAAGACAAAACTTTAAACATTTTAAATATACCAAAAAAACGACAGCGATGGTACAACCTCTATATGGTTTTAGACTATGGAAAAATTGTTAGAACGTTTTCGGATATAGTAAGTATTTTTTCGCGAGAGACCGTGTTATCAACGGTCTTCAGCGGTAACTTGACCGGAACGTTTTGGCGAGATATATTAGTCAGCGTAGTCACAGCTATGACGTCACAGTTTGTAACCGTTGAACAACATTTGTTACCGTCCTCGAGAGGTATGTTATCAGCGGTATAACCTAAATGAAAACCAGATGAAAATGGCGCCTAGTGATGAAGCTAAACACGAAACAATGCAAATAATATGGAACGATGGAGGTATAGATTATATGGTGCAATGGAAACGGCAGAAATGTTACTAAATGGTGATGATTAAGTAACATTAATAAACTTTAATTTTTATTTTCTACGATGTTCTTTAGATGCCGATGCATTGCTTAAATGAAACATGTGTTATTTATTATTTATCTAGTACTAAACAATAATTTTATCCTACTTTTGTTATACTTGTTGCTGTCAATTAAATCACGTCGAAATGTTTTGAATTTTATGTTTTCTGTCACTGGGTAACCGTTCTCATTTTCGTGTCGAAATTTGGCGACGTCGTAACTGTTACCGAGATCGGTTCAACGGTTACTCGCGAAAATATGCTTAGTGATTCTTATGAACTATGACATACATCAGAGAAATAATATTATTAAGTTGCTATCCTTAACCCATAATCAATTTTCTTCCCCAAGATTTTTCGACGTATTCAAGTACTCGTGATATAAGGGTGGATACGTTGAGGAAAGCCCTGGGCCCTTTAAAAATGCTATAGAGTTTTGTTTTAACAAAGATGCACAGTCTACACCCTTGTGTAGTATTTGTAATAAACCTGGTATTGTGTGCTGTTCGTGGTGTAAGCAAAATCTGTGTTTTGAGCACTTTTACACAGACTATAACTACTGTAAAACTTACATAGCTTAATTACTATATGTATATTAATTTTGTTCGCTATTGTAATACATGTATGTACTACATGTGTACCAATAACTGGATTACGCTATGTCATGTGTTAAAACATTTATAAGCATTATACTGTTGTTCTAATTCTGTTCTATTGTTTCCGAAATATTATTATCGTTACAAACATATTAGTTATATTTGTGCTCCATTGAATGCCTACATTGTACTCCTACATTGCATGAAAAAGATTAAATAAATTAAGAAATATATAATATGTATTATTTAGTCCTTCGTCTTGTGTAGCAAATTTTTTCATATAGGTGTACGCGTTTAAGAAACATAGTATTTGAAGAATCAATAACATTTTATTAAGAAAATATATCAAACGCAAGGTAACTAACTACACTGATAAAATGATTTATATTTCTACAACCGATAAAAGTTTCGTGTAGTACCTATGTAAGTACATACATACATATGTATGTAGTTATACATATGTATAGTGTAAGTTAGTCATAGAAAGATTTGAAAACTCGTAGCTTGTCGTGTACAATTCTAAATTAAGAAATATTTAAAGTGAATAGCGGAGTAACAATAACCAAGAATTCTTAAAAAAACTCCCCCTTTTTTTGAGGGTACCCCGTCCCACGTTATGAACTTTTTGCAAAAATGGCGTCATCCGTGGAGCCGTGTAATATGGTGCAAATTATGTTAAAAGGAAAAAATTGTATCTGTTGTAGTTTGATTTATGCGTCCTACTGTTTAGACCACGTAACCACCTATTGAAAAATATGCTGGCTCAATCCTAGAGGTGCTGTGGTCTAACCACAGCGTTAAAATAGCGTATGTAGTGATATCTTTTGGAAAAAAAATTAGTTACACTTTGTTCATGCGCATTGTGTGTTATGTGGTGTAAGTTATCGGCGAGTATAAACAAGTGCATGTGCAAAAAACAATATTAGTTTATATTTTAATGATAACTAAGTGAACTTTGAAAATGGCTGGTGAGTAATATACTAGATAATACATGTTTACACATTCGGGGTTTGAACTGACGATTTCATTTATTTTGTGAGTTTTACATTGTGTGAAATATTATGGTTACGTGAACTAACCACTAGGAATATATACAAGGGTGCCTAAATAAGTTTGCGTATTTTTTCTTATATTTACAGGTAAAAGTATTTGGTCGTTTGACGAGCTGAGAGCAACGGACGAGAATCAGATCGATGCTATCCTTGCCGAAATTCCATCAGATGTAGAATCTTTGGCAGATGATTATTTATCAGGAGACGAAGACGATATTGATAAAGTTGACGGAAACTTGTCGTTACAGAATCGAATGGCGAGCGATGTCTTGCCTCAAGCTGTAAAACTTGACAGCGACGATGAACCCCTTGCACGGTTAGCTCAACGAGAAGCTACCTCAGTACACACATTCTTACCGGTGGTTTGGTCGAAACATAATTTTTATGAGGAACCTCATCCTTTTGCTACACCTAATGAAGTAAACATGGACGAATCTATTGAGCGTCCTTTAGACGTTTTTTTGTGTTTATTTCCGAACGATTTGTTAGACTCGATTGTCTATAATACAAATTTATATGCCACCCAAAAAAAACACAAATAAAGGAACTAGAATGTTTCAGCCAACTACTCGTGAAGAAATCAAGTTGTTTTTCGGGGTGAATCTGCTAATGGGTGTAAAAAGGCTCCCGAGTCTAAAAGATTATTGGTCTTCTCAAGAAGAAGTCAGGGATGCCTTTATCTTCAAAGTGATTTTTCGTGATAGATTTTATTGCCTACTAAGCAACATGCATTTTGCTGACAATACTCTACAGTCAAAAAAAGGTGAACCAAACTATAATAAGCTTTATAAAGTGGGGCCACTTTTGAGTACGCTTGGTAGAACATACCAGGAGTACTACACATCCGGAGAATGCCAAGCTGTGGATGAGAGCATGATTAAATTCAAAGGCAGATCATGCATGAAACAGTACATGCCCGCAAAACCGACGAAGCGTGGTTACAAAGTATGGGTACGCGCAGATGATTCGGGATATGTTTGCGAATTTCAAATATACACTGGAAAGATAGGAGATCTGCCTGAAAAAGATTTGGGGGGAAGAGTAGTGAGAGATCTGACAAAAGAA
This sequence comes from Holotrichia oblita, assembly GCA_023690525.1. NCBI lineage: Eukaryota > Metazoa > Arthropoda > Insecta > Coleoptera > Scarabaeidae > Holotrichia > Holotrichia oblita. The sequence continues at coordinate 45,517,298 of CM043021.1, forward strand.
TTGAAAGGTAAAAACCACAGGATTTTCTTCGACAATTATTTTACCAGTGTTCCGTTGATATGGGATTTGAAACAAGACCAAATTTACAGCTGCGGTACTCTAAGAAAAGGGAAGAAATATTTACCGAATGACTTCGAAGATGACAAATAGCTCACTAGAGGTCAATATTACTGGCGTATGACTAAAGATATGCTATTCTGCCTAAAATGGAAAGACAGAAAGCCTGTATACTTTTTGTCTAATTACCATAATCCCGAAGATGCGGTTACTACTAATCGTCGGAATAAGGATGGCTCTATAGATCGAATAAACTGCCCAAGACTTGTGGTGGATTACAATCAACATATGGGCTCTGTTGACCAGGCTGACATGTTAAAAAAATGTTACGCTATAGACCGGAAGAGTAAAAAGTGGTACCACCGCATAGTATGGCATTTTCTTGATACTACCGTGGTAAACGCATATATTTTATTTCAAAAAAGCTGCAGCGGCTCCACTCTTGATTTAAAGCAGTTTAGGATAAATGTGGCCACCGGGTTGATTGGTACTGGATACGAGCGAAAGAACAAATGCCGTAAATCCACAGAAGCAGTCAATTGTTTCAAGAAAAATGTTCCACTTGAAAGAAGGACTGATCAGGCAGCTCATATGCCTGTGTATGACACATCTAGACGTTGCGCACTATGTAGTACATCAAAGAAGCCGCACAGAACCATGTGGAGCTGAAATACATGTGGGGTAGGACTGTGTTTGAATGATAAAAGAAACTGTTTTTTGCGGACCACAGTGGTTAGTGCAATGCTTATTTTTGAAATGTATTTTTTTTAATTTTATGTAAACACTCATTACTCTGGTAGTCCTACTGGTCCTTTAGAGTAACCACTATTTTTTTCGAAAAATATTTTGAATAATTTTTTTTAATTCTTATTTTGAGTTTTTGTATGCAGTTTTAAACCATATTTGAAAATTTCAAATAAATATTCTACAAATTAGTTACTTCCGGACTTAAAGGGTTAATAGACAAGTTTATTTATTTTGAAGCTCTACTATTATTTTTCTATTATTACTATTAATAATTTTCGAAATTTGTTATACATCGTCGTTTTCTATGTAAAAGCGGCTTTTTTTGGTGATTAAGAAAATAAGGAATTAAAAAAAATGGGGGTATAGGGTACCCCGTCCCCCGTTATGAACTTTTTGCAAAAATGGACGATGTCATTCTTGGGGCCGTGTAATATACTGCAAATTATATTAAGAAGAAAATTTAATATCTCTCATAGTTTAGGAAATACTTGCAAAAATTAAGCAATCGTCCAAACTTTGGAGGGGCTGTACCACAAAATCGGGCATTGCCGCCGAAACAGACGAATACCTACGTGTTTCTTATATTAAGGTAGGGGAAAGGCGTCATAAAAGGGACGGTTTTTGAAAGGATCACTTGAAAATTCACAGATTTCTATTTGAACGACAGTGTTCTGCTTCTGTCAATAGAGGGCACAAGTGATCCTGATTGTTCTGTTGTTGTGTCAAAATTCTGCTCTTGGTGTTAAAAGAGTTGTTGTGGGTTATGTGAAATTGTGCGTTCAAAGTAAATTTTTGCTGTATACTATAAATCGACATTCAAAGACCAATTCTACTTGCATGGTAAGTGTGAATATGTATTCAATTACTCCTTCTGGTCGATATTGCTGTGTATCAAGTAAAATGTTATTTATAGGTTAGATTTGAATTTACAATAATTTTTATTAATTCATAGCACGCTCTCATGAAAGGGACACATGGAAGGTTCTTAAAAGGGGCATTGTCCCTTTCAAGAATTTAACTTGTAGGTATTATATTTCTGATCCCAAATGACAATTTGTTATTTGTTTGTAGAATAATGGAAACGAAAAAGCAGAAAACGATTCGAAAATCTCCAGAAGAAATTCAGTAAGCGGTGAAGGAAGTAATTACAATGGGATCATCGGTTCGTAGTACAGCAAAATTATACGGTATAGCGAAATCCATGTTGGCTCGCTTGGTGAACCAAAGTAAAACTAGCGATATACCTTTCGTTTATAATCCAAACATTGGGAACCGACGAGTTTTTTCTCCGATCGAAGAGGTGGAAATTGCAAAATATGTTAAATTTTCCTCAAAAATGTGTTTTGGCTTAACTGGTGAGCAACTATGCAAACTTGCCTTTGATTATGGACGGTTACTTAAAAAGGATCTTCCGGCTAACTGGACAAATAATAAAACCAGTGGAACAGAGTGGTACAAAGGTTTTATTAAGTGGCATCCAGATATTTCATTAAGGCGCCCTGAAAAAAACAAGATTATCTCGTGCAACCAGCTTTAATGAAGCGGCAGTTACCACATTTTATAACAATTTAAAAATAGTTACCGAAAAATACAATGTTACACCGGAGTGTGTATATAATTTAGACGAGAGTGGGTTGCAAACAGTACGCGATCCTCCAAAAATGCTCGCTGCAACTGGACTGAAACAGGTGGGGCAAGTCACCTCTGCGGAACGAGGACAGCTGGTGACAATGCTTTCATTCGTATGTGCAATAGGAATACCATTGTATTTATTTTTCCTCGGGTTCATTACAAACCATTCATGTTATCGAATGGACCAATTGGAACTTTAGGCCTTGCCTATAAAACGGGATAGATGACAACCGAAAATTTGTATAAGTCGCTTCAATATTTTATAGACCGCATAAAGCCATCGAAAGATAAACCAGTTTTACTTCTTATGGACATGAAAGCCACATGAGTTTAGATGTAATTTTACTAGCCAAAGAGAATGGAATCATCATACTAACCTTCCCTCCTCACTGCAGCCATCGGCTGCAACCGTTAGATGTGTCAGCGTATGGACCATTTAAAGCGTACTATAAAAGAGCCATGAATGACTGGATGACGACCAACCTTGGAACTGTGTAGATGCTTACAGGTAAGCATCTACACAGTTCCAATGTTTGCAAAAGTTGCTTATGAAAAAACCTTTACTATAGAGACAATTCTTGCGGGATTTAAGAAAACCGGAATTAATCCATTTAATTCTAATAACTTTACAGAGCCAGACTTCTTAAGTAGCTATGTAACAGATCGCCCTCTTCCCTTAAGTTCTCGCCAAGATCAAGCAGGTGTATCCACAAATACATGAAAATGGTGACCAAATTGAGACTTCCACTAAAAATTTGGATCAAAACGTTGAGAAGTTCTCTTAGTGCAGAAGTAGAACACTGGTGTTTCAGTTAAAACTTGTTTGGTGTTTAGTGGGTTAAAGTGTTCCAAAACGTTGAGGCAGAACTTCCTACTACAGACTTGGTCCGACCCTTTCCTAAAGCTGCCCCACGACAGCAAAAGAAAAAAAGGAAGGAAACGCGCTTCTTCAAGAATTGTTATATCAACTCCTGCAATCTTAAGTCAAAAGTAAAATCAATTGAACAAGCAGAAGATACTGCACCCATCTATATCACAGAAAGTAAGAAATGTAAAAGAAAAATTGTCGACGAAAGTAGTAGCGATGATTCTCCTGTTCCGTATGACGAAAGTGATGATTGATGAAATTTTGATGGACAGTGACAGTGACTTAGAATTAGATTTAAGTAGAATAATTACAGGGGATTATGTAGGTGTATAATAGGTAGTAGGTGTTTAATATAACAAAAAATCAGTTATGTAGTAAACACGCTGTAGGAGTGATCTTAAAACAACTTAGGGCTACTGATAACGAATATAAGATAATATTTATGAAATAATCTTATAAAACTGATAACTTTATCTTTCCCGACAGTAATGACATAGCTGATGTGAACCATGATGATATTGTTATGAAATTACCAAAACCGAAACAGTGCCAAGGTAGCAAGAGGGCGAATGCCTTCTATTCATTCTCTGTTGATTTATCGATATTCACGGGATTAATGTAAATTACTAATTTTGCGTTTATTATTATCATAGTTGAGTTATTAATAAACATTTCTGTATTCTTCGTCGATTTTGTATTGTTTTTAATTATTGTCCCTTTCAATAATTAACATGTCCCTTTCAGCACACCTCGGTGTATTGAACTGGACAATGTCAACATTTTAGTTTTTTATTGTAACTTTTTGAAAATTGAGTATAACTGAATGTAGGTATTCTATTTCAAACAGTAGTTAATACAGGCCTCCATACAGAAATGCGGAAAAAAAATGCCGAAATTAACCACCACATTGCAATACCATTAGTTTAAAAAATAACGTCCCTTTCATGACACCTTTCCCCTACTCTTTCAATCTGTAAAGTTTCATCGAAATCGGGGTGTGACAGTTGCCGGTGTTCCCTGGTGAGTCGAATTAAGTATTCATGTATTCTGTAAGAAATTCGGATACAATTCTGCTGTAGAATTTTTACTTATAGTTCATACAATAACGTTCCACACATTAACTTGCTTAGCTCTCTAGGTAATAGTCCTGCATTCGATGTCTACCGCTTACGGTAGTTACTGTCTAATGAAAATAGACGAAAATAGACAAATTTACATGTCTGTTCAAATGAAACTGCATCCTGAAAAATAAAACACAATTTTAAAAACTGGGATTTCTATTATTTTGGTATGTGATATACTAGTAGAATTGAGATCTTTTGTCAGTCATCTTCATCCAATTTATGGATAAACCGTACTGCGTAACGTAGCGATATTTTTCTTTTTTTAAAAATACCCTTTAATTCCTGATTTATTTCCACTTGTAGGTCAATAAAACAATAAATAATTAAATACAAATTTATTCCATAACATATAATAATATGTTTTCGTTATATAACTTCTTCAGTGGAAGAAATTGACATTTAATATGTGTCAAATTACTAATAATATAAATATAAATTGCCATGTCTATCAACAAAATTATCTAAAACACAAAGAATTCATTGATATATAGAATTTTAATTATATTCACAAGTAATAATGAAGGATATAATGATTTAATACGACTATAAAAATTGAAATGATTTGAATTATTCGTATGTCAATCTATTTTTTGTCAATCTCGAACAATTCTGTTCAAGGACTACGGAAAAACATGGCAAAAAACCTAGTCAAGAGCTTAAAATTAATAAAATTCAGGCGTGAATTAAATTATTATAAATAACGCTTAAATTATCAATATCCGTTCTAAAATTTACCGTGTTTTCATCTTTTTTAATGTATATCATTTCGTAAATTAATCTTTTTTTATAATTATTTTCCTTTTTTAAAATTTTAGTGTTTTGAAAATCAAAATTATGTCGTCTATCTTTAGAGTGTTTAGATAAAGCAGTTTCAACGGTGATACTATGTGTAACAGTGTATTGATGATTATAAATTCGTTTCTTTCAATATTGTTTGGTTTGTTCGATACACATAACATCACCGACAGCCAAATAGAGAACGGACGATTCAAACGTCTTTTAATAAAAATAATAATAATAAAATGTATTATAATTCATGTTAGAAATATAACAGAATCGCTTTGATTTTAATATATACATTAATAGTATTAATGGATTTATGTAAAACATTGGAGCGAGTTACTTACTCTGAATTTTATTAGGGCATTTCAAGCATCCTTCAGGTTATTTCAACGTCGTCACATGTAATTTCCGTTGCAATTCCGTTAAGTGTAAAATCACTTTCTTAAGTACGCAAAAACTATACAAAATCAACAGTAACAATCTTTTTAAATGGAATGTTGCTGTTCTGTGGAAAGTTCATTAAGAACAAAATCTCTTAAAGAGTATATTGTTTTAAAACAGAGAGGGCATTGTTAAAAAACTTGAATTGTTTGAAGGCAACAAAGCAGAAAATTCAATGCAATGGGTTAGAGTCCCGTATAGTCAATTGTTTGCCAATACGGTAATGGTGCTCGAATAACCATTGTTAAACACAGCTGATACATATTGAAATAATGCAGTGTATTACTATAAAATATGATAAGAGAAAGGAATTAGAAGTGCGCTATTTGAAGTTATTATACAATGTGTTAGATGGTTACATTTTAATTAACGGAATAGAACTTACAACATACGGCACCCTAGATCGTAAGTTAAAATCATGTTTGTTACAATTGAATCAGTTGCCTTAAATTGTCCATTGTCTTGCCGCACTGTATCTCTGATTTTGGTCATTTTCTATAATAATACTTTTTAGTAATTCCGTGTGTAATAAATCCAGTTCCCTTTATTGCAGGCGAATGGTTGTTATTGATATTACCACCTATTTTTGTTATTACTGACAATCATAAAAGTAATTTTTGACCATTGGGTTTACGAACTATTAACCTACTTATGTACTTGTTTGTGTTATCGTATAGTGCATATACAACATTTGAAATTGTTCAACTGCATGACAATTTGTCTAATTCAATATCTTTTTTCTTTGTAAAAATTATACATACATTATGGTGTATTCACATCACTATTATTGTTTTTAAACATTGATTAATCTCAAAATTCTATATTCTCTTGTGCCCAAATCTCAAAATTCTTTATATAGTTGACTGCAGTAAATGTTAATATTTTAATCGGAATTAAAGATATCACAACCGGTAATAGTTACTGTTTAATATGTCATTCATATGGGAAAAAATGTAAGGAGCGGTAAATAAGCGTTACATATACATATGTATACACGTTTTGCGATTTCGTTCATGTATAAGTTTTTGTAAGAGGCGATTTTTGAAATAGATGATAAATAATAATGAAAAAAGGCACTCTATTTCTGATTATTTATTTAGATAAATAGACATCGGCAGTCTATTTTTAAATTAATAATATCTCCTAAATTGAATATAATTCACTCTATCTTATTTCGATAATGTCGGCATAACTTTTACGGATAAACGCTATTGTAATATTTATCTGACATAAATAGTCAAAGCATCCTAATAAAGCTAATGTTTGATTATGTATTTGTAAGTACGAATCAACTATAGATATATCAACGGCAATTGCGCTGGCTAGGGAAGAGTCTTAAGGCTGTAAAGCCAGTCAACGAATTTTAGCGTTTTCAGAGGTTTCCTAATAAATAAACTACAAAGTAACCCTTCCATATATTTGAATACGGTTTTCGCCAATTTTTCCCGAAGCACAATACTAGGTATGTTTCTATAAGGCCACTGTTTTAAAATTAAATTTGTTTATAATAATATAGACTTTAGAAAATTTCCTATTTTTGAGTACCTTTATAAATTAATATATACATATATCTATGTTGTACCACTAAACCCTTACATCGGCAATTTTTTAACTTGTTTGCAAAATTTAGCAAATCATTAGCTGAAACTGTATGCTTGTATTAAAAGTCTTTTCAAAATCAACTATAAAACCAGTTTACATAAAACCGGATTTCACTCGCATCACTCATAAAATTATATATGTCTGTACTTATTTGCAAGTAATATAAAGATTATGTATAATAATAATAATAATAATAATAGAGTTTATTTTTCAACAAAAGTATAACATAATCTGAGAAAAGCCAAACAAAAAAACAGTTGAATACAAAAGTTGAAAAAACACAGGATGCATCTCATGTGTGCAACGAGTGCACACATGATCTACCTCAACACCCTGAAGAAAACAAATTAAATAACATAAGAAAATGCCTAAAAACTAAAACTTATACTAAACTAAGTCAGATTCCGCGATAGACAAAAAGTATTCATTGAGTAACAAAAAAAAAAAAAGAAAGTGAGAAGTATACGACTAAGTTTACAAGAAAACTGTATGTATATAAATATATACATATATATATATATATACCTAAATATAATTGCTATACAAGGGAACAAGAAGCCGGACAGCCCACACTACAATAACAACCTTCTCTTGTATGTATATTTAAATTGTTTTGCAGAAAGCAGTTTTAAATCATCAGGGATGCCATTATATACTTTAACGATCTGATACGAAAACGAACGTTCATAAAGAGCAGTCCGATGTATAGGCGGTGTCAACATACCCTTGAATCTCAAATTAAGTGTATGTACATCCGTACGAAACGATATTTTATTGTATAAATATGCCGGTTGTTTGTCTGTTATAATCTTCTGAAACAAACATGCCATTCTCAAATACCGCCGATCAGCCATATTGAGCCAGCTCACCTCCGCAAGCTTGTGTGAAATAGGTTCAAATTTTCTTATACCAAAGATAAAACGGAGGCAGGAATTCTGTATCCTTTGAATGCGCGCTATGTTGTTGGCAGTAATGCAAGGACCATATAATTCGCAACAAAAAGAGAAATGCGAAAGAACTAACGAATCACACAAGCTTCGCTTTGTCGCAACACTCAGAAAGTGTCTATGAGGAAAAATCAGTTTTAAGTTAATGTATGCGAGTCTAATACATTTGAGTATATGTGTTTGAAAGCGAAATTGTGTATCAAAAGTAACGCCCAAATTCTTCGCTTCAAGCTGAATAGGTAACTGAACGCCATCAATGCTAAACTTAGCAGTATTTTGAAGCAGTGAAACACAATTTTTGTTTCCAAAAAGTAAAACCACCGACTTGGATGGATTTAGCACAAGCGCATGTTGCGAAGACACCCTGGCGATTGCACGAATATCATTATTAATAGTGTCAACAGCTGCGGAAGAAGTAGATATAGTAAAGGAATGATAAACTTGTATGTCATCCGCATACATATGCATACTGCAAGTAGACAGTTTCTTGTGAAAGCAAGAAGTGTATATACTGAATAAGAGAGGACCCAAAATTGAACCCTGGGGGACTCCACGCACAACAGATCTGAAGCTGGAAGTAGCCCCGTTTAACGACACGCATTGCTCTCTATTAGCGAGGTAAGAATGAAACATGTTAATTGTTGAATGCGATAAACCAACATAATGTAAAATTGAGAGAAGCACATCATGATCCAAAGTATCAAAAGCGCGACTAAAGTCCAGCAGCGTTAAAGCAACCACCCTACTACTATCAATTGCTGAGATTATGTCGTCAGAAACACCAAGTAACGCCGTAGTACAAGAGTGACCCGCCCGAAACCCTGATTGTATATCAGGTAAAACTCTATTAAAATCCAAAAACTGCTTCAGTTGCCGGAATATGACCTTCTCCAAAATTTTTGAAAATACTGGAAGAATACTTATCGGACGCAGATCCCCATAACTCACGGGATAAGAACATTTAGGAATGGGATGTATAACAGCTTTCCTCCAGGATATTGGAAAGTAGTTTTCTAGCAAGCAGGAGTTAATAACATGTAGTATATAAGAAGATAAAAGAGGATATGAAATCTTAACCATGTCAATCGTTAATGAGTCGTAGCCAGAAGGTTTAGTTTTAATTTCTGAAATTATGTTAATTAATTCCGATTCCTGAATAGGTACAAAATTAAACTTCTCACTGTTGGGATTAAGTCTATGGGTCCTATAAAAGGTAAGTAATTCTGGATCCGAAGTACTGACGGGAATATTATCTAAAAAATACTCATTATGGAGTTCATTCTCATTATGTAGTTCATATTATCTAAAAAGTACTCAGTATGTAGTTATATTATACATTCGTCTATCCGTATTTAATATATGATGTATCAGCAAAAGTTAAGATTGCTTTCCTGTCTACGGTGAAGTAAATTTAAATCGATGCGTGCGCCTCTTAGGATTGCTTTATGGGTCGCGCACAGCACGGAAAGAGAACGTTTATGATTGTGAATCTAAAGCCTTAACAGAGCATCAGAGTCCGATGGATCTCGAGGTCTCCACCTTGTTTGGCAATTGGTAGGATTCTGGAGATGGATATGTCTGTAATTTCCTGAAAGTAAAGACCTGTAACATTAGCAATACAAATCGTTATTCTAATATATATAATGAGAAAGTTTTTTATTCTGACTTTGACCGGTATTATCTGCGGGAGTTTTGGATTATTATATTTGTAGCACGTGATAAGACTAATGTAAGTTGCAATACACTTAAATGGATTTTATATATTTTTATTATCAACAAAGATTGTTTACTATTTAGTAACAGAATTTTGTTGTTGCTCAGTTGGTATTTATATATATGAATACTTATCCCTTTTACTATTAACATATCTACATATGTTGTGACCTGTAGGTCCTTTCAGTATTTCCTTGAAGTATTTCCGCTTTTAGGTCAATGAAATAGCAATTAATTAAATACCAACTTATTCCAGATCATATATTATGTTTTCGTTTACAAGACCTCTTCAGTGGAAGAAACTGACATTTAATACGTGTCAAATACTAATATAATATATAGCCATGCCTATCAACAAAAATATCTTAAAAAAAAAACAAAAAATCGGACATATGGAATTATAGTTATCTATGTATATATAAGTTATAAAATAATATTAAAGGATATATTATAAGATTAACTATAAAAATAAAATTTATTTTAAATATTCATATACAATATCAATGTACAGGGTGGTCAGATAAGAATGCAAAGTGTTGTATCTCTGAAACTATTCGTCGTAGAGACTTGCGGTAAAAAAAATTAATACCGAAGTGGGTAAAACAAGACCGTGGAAAATATTTTCAGATTTCCAAGATGGTCAACAGGGGGCGTAACCGACATCTTAAAATTTTAAAGTGATATTTCACTGAAATCTACCCAGTAAATGTTACCAAAAAATCTATGGTTTTCAAAGCTAAGCTTTATTCGAGTAATTTTTGTTTAACACTTTTTGACGTATCTATTAAAATAAAATGGTGGGAGCTAATTCAATGTTTTTTTTTTAAATAAACAGCTGTAACTCTTAAATGACTGAACTGATTTTAACAAACAAACTTGGTCTCATTGGAAAAAGCATTTATTGCTCCATCAAACCTATCATACCTGTGATATGTCTATTTCTTACTAATGCCGATAGAGCGCGTTTTTTGATATAATAGTAAAAAATTGCAAAATTCTCTAAAAAATTAAATGCAATAATATTACTTTTTTTCATAAAAATGTAGCGAAGTGATACCTAAATAAGCTAGTGAAAACCGTATTTCGATATCTTATTCGTAGCCAGAAATATCGCAGGAAAAAGATTTAGTTATCATATAATTTTAAAAGAACGCTATTAAATCGGTATTTATTGTTCATAATTTAATAATTTAGAAATAATAAAAGTATTCTTAGTTCAAAAAATTGTAAGAAAAACGTGTAGGACCATAGTTATCAACGCATATAATATTCAAGTGCAAGGTACGCAGAATATGAAGAGTAGGCCATGGAGGAAAAGCCGGGGGAAAAGCAAATGTCTAAAATCAACTCGTCAACAAATTAAATAAAATACTTATAGAAGCAGTTTAATTTATGTTGTTTGCATACACAAGTAGGGTTTAAAAGTATTAAAATGCTTTTTAGAAGTGATGGAAACGTTAATTTGCATAATATGCATTATTGGTCTGACAACAATCCTCACTGGTTGCGGGAGGTCCAATATCAAAGCCATTGGAGTCTCGATGTATGGTGTGGCATCCTGGATGGAACTATTATATTTCCCTATTTATTTTGTCATTTATTTTGCCGTGTTTCTTGATTTTCTGGTAAATCAATTGCCTATTTTGTTAGAAGATGTGCCTCTGCAATGACGGCAAAATACGTTTTTGCAACTAGATGGTTGTCCAGCACATTTCTCAAGAAATGCGTGAGAAAATTTAGATCTAAGATATCACCAGATGTGGATTAGGCGAGGAATTCTATTTCCTTGGCCTCCCCGATCCCCAGACCTCACCTGTTTGGACTTCTGTCTCTGGGGTCGGTTGAAAGATGTTGTTTACCAAATTCCAGCAACAACGAGAGACGACATGAAAATACGAATACAAGAGGCCATTCGCAACCTGTCAGGAGCAGAAATTGAAACTGCTGCAATGTTTACGCATGAGCGGCTCCAGCAATGCCTTGAGTGTGATGGAAGACATTTCGAGCATTTAAGGAGGCATTAAGTTTTATTTCATAATCAGTCCTTTTCTTTTATTATGCCCGTACACGTACTTTTTTTAATTTTTTGAACTGAGAATACTTTTATTACTTAAAAATTATTAAATTATGAAATTTTATCATTGAATCTTGAAAAATGACAAATAAATAACAATAAATACCCCGTGTAATAGCGTCTTTTTAAAATTATATGATAAGTAAATCTTTTTTCTGCAATACTTCAGGCTATGAATAAAATATCGACATACGGTTTTCACTAGCCTATTTAGGTATCACTTCGCATCATTCTTATGGAAAAAAAGTAATATTATTATATTTAACTTTTTAGAGAATTTTGCAATTTTCTGCTATTATATCAAAAAAACGCGCTCTATCGGCATTACTAACAAATAGACATATCACAGGTATGATAGGTTTGATTGCGCCCCCTGGCGACCATCTTGGAAATCTGAAAATATTTTCCAAGGTCTTCTTTTGCCCACTTTAGTAATAAAAATTTTTACCGCAAGTCTCTACGATGAATAGTTTCAGAGATACAACACTTTACATTCTTATTTGACCACCCTGTACATATTTTTTGTCAAGTTCTAACAATCGTCTTCAAGTACTATAGAAAAACATGACAAAAAAACCTAGTCAAGAGGTTAAATTAATAAAATTCAGGCATGAATTAAATTATTATAAATGATGCCAGCAGTGAATGTGTTAAATTCACTGCTGGCACCGCGAAAAACGCGTTGTCCAAATTAAATCACAGATACCTTCACTGCGCATTGATAAATTTTATAAACCTCATTTCTAAGAATGAGCGATAAATCTAAAAAGTACGGTAGGTATATCAAAAAGGCCAAGCAATTGAAATATTGGGATCAGAATCGGTCACTTGGCGACGTTAAATGACTATAGTTATTGGAAAGACAACATTCTGATAATGCGGAAGATTATCACCTGGTAACTACACATTTGTGTGATGATAGTGATAACAACGAAATCCAAAGTAAAGGAATTCAAGATGAGGACACGGGACATGGAGAAATTGTAAGTGACGAAATGTAAAGCGGCAAAGTTTATGAGAGGATTGAAAATGAGAATATCAAAAAATGACGAAATAGAAAAGGAGAATATGGAGAACGAAGACATAGATAAAGAGGAAAATGTGGATACAACAACAAAGCAAATAATTACCTTTCACGGGAATACCTGGATGAAAGGTCGAAATGCACAGCAATCAACCAATAGATTACATAAATTTGTATCTAAACAATAAATCATTCGAATCATTGCTGCAAAAATTCGAATAAGTATACAATACTTGCACACAGTACTAGTGATCAAAGCAGAATAACAGCGTGAAAGGAAATTACTGTAGAAGAACTCAGGATATTTGTCGGTATAGATAGATAGATAGATAGATAAAATTTTATTGACCACATATGTACATAATACAAAAAACATGTAAAAATCTAACTAGTTAATACATTCAAAGCAAGCAAAATACATATATGTATATTAGGCGTAACACACAAAGACACCAGGTAATAGAAACGGTACAACGCAGTGTGCGTCACACATCTCTCATATCAAAACTTAAAAACTCATCGACTGAATAAAAGTAGTACTACAACATAAATTCTTTGATTCTGATCTTGAACAAGCTGTAGTGCAAACTCCTCCATTGACTGGGTAATACATTATGAAGATTAACGTTTGTTGTATTTTCGATCGATTTGGTAAGGCGCAGCTTTGGTATTCTTAAGTTGTTTGCATATCTGGTGTTATAGCAGTGATTATCTGCTTGAGTCTTATAAGACGTGATATTTGTGTGTATCTCCAGAAGACTATAATATATATAAAGACATAGCAGAGTCATTATGCCGTATTTATTAAAATAAGATCTGCAGCTTTCACGGGACGCCGCGTCCGCTACAATGCACACCAATCGCTTCTGTAGTCGGAATATCCGCATAGCCGCACCGCTGTTTCCCTACAGAACAACACCCTAGCTCAATTGAGAATGGATCAAAGCGAAATAAACAGAAAGTTGAACGTTTTCAGTTGTTATTCTTTTAATCTGCCGAAAAAGGAAAATATGAGAGGAAAGCCGCCTACGAACCATCTCAATATGACACAAACCTGTACAATTTGCTGTCCAAAACCACGCCAAGCAGAGCTGCGTCCGGCACGCCCGCCCGCGCGTCACTAGATGTAGAGAAAACGATTTTTTTGTGTTTTATCCCGATTTAACATTAATTTATTGGCGCTGTACTAACTCTCTGCACGAGTCTCTATCGCACATACCGTCGTCGCCAAGCGCTGTAAATCGCTATCGGCGCTAATGAGGGTCGGATCGTCAGCATACTTTACCAGACGATCAGGCGTTAAGCAATAAAAAAGATCGTTTACGTGAATTATAGATAACAAAGAACAGAGCCCTGAGGAACCATGCCGGACCGACACCGACCCCGACCTCCCATATCCAGTCATGACACTCTGACATCTTTCAGATAACTGCGACTCCAGCAAGGCCAAAGCGGCCCCACGGATTCCACAAAATTCCAATTTTTTGACGAGTAAGTCATGATTTACGCAGTCGATTCTAAAAGCCTTGCTGAGGTCGCACATCGCCAACATCACGTGCTCTCCCCTCTCCATACCCTCGACTATACCTTCCACGACCCTCAAAACCGCGTCAATTGTGAATCTCTCCGACATGTACCCAAACTGCAAAGCATGTAACAATGAAAACCTTCTAAAGTACCCCAGTAAACGCTCCTGTAATATACAATCTTGGCCAAATGTGTTAGACACCCTTTACTTTCATAGGTTCGAAAGGTGTTTCCGGCCGCTTTTTGGTCAATTTGTTGACGATCCACTATTCATATCGTTGCAGGGTGGTACGAACCGCACATCGCGAATACTTCATTATTCTCGCTATAGCGATTAAAGTCTTACTTTGTGTCTTAAGTAGGACTGTTTGCCCACGTTCTACTTTGGTTAATTCGCAAACTTTTGGCATTGTTTCACTAAATTAAGTTCAATCCATAAAAATGAAAGTATCCAACACAAAATATCCTGGTTATAAACTCCTAACACATACCTCTCTCCAATCGCGTCGACAATACACTAATATTTAAAATCGAAACATTGCTGCCTGCTTACCTATTGTCCCAATGTAAGCAGTAAATATGTAAATTAAGTATAAATTCGATGTTCATTATCTTGGAAGTGTAATAATACTTATAATAATGGGCTTTTATGAGGGTGTCTAACACATTTGGCCAAGGTTGTAATCTCGATGATCTTTCCGAGAATACAAACAGATATCGGCCTATAATTTTTAGGTTCCGCAGGATCACCTTTCCTAAAGATGGGTACAACTTTGGAATTTTTAAGAGCGCGGGGAAATCCGCCCGTTCTGAAACTCAAATTAATTAAATAAACTAGAGGATCAATTAAAAAATCACCCATATTCCTTACAATGTCACTATTAATGCCATAAATATCCGAGCTTTTATAACTGCATAGAACATCAATAGCGTGGGAAACCTCAATGCCCGTAACCGAAAGCAAGCAGAAAGAATTGACAGGTTTCGGTACATATTTCGAGTAATCCAAAGCATCCACATTACTACCATTTAAGGAATTTACTAAATTGTCCGCAAATGTCACAAAGAAATAATTCATTTCATCAACGTCAACATCCACCGGATTGACGCGCGCATTACGATTTCCCTCGAAATTTATAATTTTCCAGATATCACGAGATTTATGGCTGGAGTTTTGAATAAAACTAGAATAAGCGCACTTTTTAGTTGTCTGGATGGCATTTCTATACACTTTACGAAAAGCATCATAGGCGGTCTTGCACCATCCCCTGTAACTGTATATACTACTCCCATAGCCTCGAGAGTATTTCTCATCTTCCGCAGTTCAGCATTAAACCATCCGACCGGATAATCATTATTACCCTTGATACGCACCTTTTTCAATGGAAATAGATATCGATAAGTGTACGGCAACCGTTAAGTAAAAAATCGGCCGCCGTATCAACATCGACGGAGTCAAACAACGTACCCCACTGTATGAAATAATCAGAGACGTCACACTCAACTATTACAGCAGACCAATGAGCATCACACATGTTGGCGAGAAGTCTGTAGGGCTCGACGTCGATTCGACACGAGTAAAATCATTAATCATAACCTTCAAACCAAAAGAATCTATCAAGCAACGAAGATCCGCGAGTTGTACTGTTTCGCGTAAAAAGTCAACATTGAAATCGCCCAAAATCACTATTTTACTATATTTAATGTATAAAGTATAAAGTAACTTGAAATTTATTAAGACACATATTAAAATCATTGAGGCAGGACCTGTATACGGTAACAATAACCGTCTTAATGGTGCGCAATTCAATAGCACAGAATTCTGCATGCATTACAGAACAACAATAAGTGACATCGATTACACTGTATGCTAATCCCTCCCGCAAAAACATCGCGACACCTCCGTGTCTCAAACGATCACGACAAAAGGAAGAGGCATGTGCGTATTTACTTAATTTTATTGTAGAAAGTTGATCGCGATCCAGCCAACGCTCAGAGAGACACACTACAGCAAAATCCTGCTGCTCCAAAAACAAGCATAATTCGTCAGTTTTATTCGAGAAACATTGTATATTTATGTGAAACATATTCACCCCGCCATCAGCTGCTACTCCAGCTGCTGCGGTGTCGTCGTCTTTCCAAAATTTGACTTCTTGAATTAAAATCTACGTATCGCTACACCCCTGAGCCATATTTCAGTATTGTAGACTTCCCCAACGTGTTCTATGGGAAAGGAGACTCTAAATGAAGAAGCATGTTCTGATTGTTTGAGGATTTCGTACTCGAAGTTAATTTAAGCTGCAGTTTCCTTCAATGTATTTAACAAGTCCTCTACTGTTGTGGACGAACTTAATATTCATACATACATGTAGATATCCTCTTCTTGCAACTGTATGTATATTTGGAGAGTTCTTGGACCCAATTATCGGTTTGTAATAATTTATTCGGTGTTTATTTACCATTTCGACATTCCATTTGTTTATAATATCAGATGCTGTATGTTTTTGTTTCCGTGCATTCGCCTGCGTTTTTATCATACCGGCTTATGTTTTTTGGCCATCTTTTTCTTTCTTTGTCACATCCGACTGGGAAGAGTCAATATCGCCGGTAGGGGCCGATTTTCTCTTCGCAATGGCGCACTCACAGTTTTTCTCCAATAACAGAATTAAAATTTTTTATATACGTCTAACTCACTTTTGGTATTACCCAGTTCTTGTGCTAATTGTTTCATATCCTTGGATTCGCGTGTTGTCCTTACAGCGTTAAGATGACCTTGAACTTCTTCAGTGTTTACTCCATTTTCTTCACATTTTGCTTTTAGTTTATTTATATAATCTATTACGTGAAAATTTGTTACACCACTAGGAACTTTAAAACTAATAATGATGTCCACTCATTCGTTCTTTTTTAGTTTATTGATCTCTGTTACAATTGCGTGCTCTCTATCGCGCGCCATCTTGAATATAGTGTTTCAGATAGATCCTATAAAGCTAAATAGAATGGATGATTATTAGAAGACGCACTATTTATTTAATTTACCTACATTTAGGCACTATATATGTTCAGGAACAAATTTTTGCTCATTTTGCGGACTTTTCATTTCAAGCTTACCTAAGCAAAAATAGTACCATTGGTTAATGTTTTCAATTGCAGAATGATGGAAATCTACTACCGCAAGAAGTGTTAGCCTTAGATGAATCCATGGTACTATGGAGAAATTGACTAAGTTTTCGACAATATATCTAAAGAAAACGCCACAAGTACGGCATGAAATTGTATGTATTTGCGGAGGCATCAGGATTAATACCGAAAATTCATGTTTATGGAGGCTCAGCTGACAGGTGTAGGTGATGCGAAGCATACTGAAAAGATAGTTCATAAATTGTCAGAAGGCAAGAATGGGTCATTTATGTTATATAGACAATTTTTATAATAGCGTCCGTTTTTTGACTAGCTGCTACAAGAAAAAGAAATATACTACTAGAACTGGACAGAATGGGGCTGGTAATCCAGAAGACGTAGTAAGAAAACAATTAAAAAAGGTGTCTCATTTTCACTGTACTGTGCTCAGTTACTACTCCTGCGAACATAAAACCCTATAAAACCCTTCATTTTTACAAAATATTAGGCATACACATACTCCAGATTATGCTGAAGTACGCTGCGAAAAGAATAAATGTCTATGACTTTAGGTTGTCAATTATAGAAAAGATGTTACCACCTTAATTATTTCATTTGCTTGAACACTGTGCAAAATGTGTCAAAGGAAGACCAAAAGGCCCTGTAAATATTATTGGGATACATAATAAATCAGAAGAGTTAGTGTTCACTTCCGCCCATGTTGTCCAAACCAACCTGGTATATGTTTATTACCTTGTTTGAGAAATTTTCATGAACAATAAGTATAGTATTTACCATGATTATTTCAGTTTCTCAATTACAAACTATGCTATTAGAATATTGTCGTTTTTTGTAAGTACCATTTTTAGAAAAGTATATATTCGTAACTTTCTTCATTAGGCTCTTGCTATGCAATGTTATATAAACATATTTAATGGTTTTGTTTTTCTACATCAAGTAGTTTTCTCGATTCAACAGAAATATTAGAAAGAAATCTAAACATGCAAGGCGCCTCAAAGACATACGACAATATAATTTTTATATAACGTAAACGCACTAGGCGCGTTTTTGAGGACATTAGTATATTAAGTATGGAGAACGGTAAGGGTTGTTCGAAGACAATTATTGTCTGAGAACGGTAACCCGCATGCTTATAATTTTTTTGCGCGACTGGAATCTCTAGAATAATAATAATAATTTACATAATAAATTTGTGAAAATCAGGAAGATTGAAACTGAAACCGTTGGATTCCATGGTTTCTATGGTTTTGCTCTAAACAAGTCAAATTGTGATTTTTACTGTCGTTCCTAATTCTGTTTTGTGGTTCTGCTTAATTCACTTACCGTTCAGTGACATGTGGTACACATAGTAACCAGTAATAGCAACTTACCGCAGTGGAAACAAACGCGGTAAACTGATAAAAACAACCAATCGTGCAAAAAATATTTGACGGTAGATTATAGAATATCTCCCATAAATTTTCAAAAAACAATGCGGCACCGGAGATTTACATACACATATAACCTGGTAGTGAAAGTGTTAAATTATCAATATCAGTTCTAAAATTGACCGCGTTTTCTTCTTTTTTGATGTACCTACATCATTTCGTAAATTAATCTTTTTTATAATTACTTTCCTTTTTTAAAATCTTTTAGGGCTATGAAAAACAAAATTGTTTCGTCTATCTTTAGAGTGCTTGGACAAAGCAGTTTCGGTGATGATGTCATGTATGTGACAGTATAAAGTCGTTTCTTTAAATATTGTTTGGTTTGATCGACATAGCATTTGTTCCAGTCTGCAGTCTAATTAATAAACAACGTTACTTTGATTATCTTTTGTAATGGATGTTTTTAAATTTCTGAATAAGTGTTTATCGTTGGTAGGTGTAAAAGTTATATGAATGTGTAATTATTTTGGTATTGGTATTTAATTAATTGCTGTTTCATTGACCTAAAAGTCGAAATATTTCAAGAATTGAAAGATAAACCCTTTTTACTACCAATACAGCTTATAACTTTTATCAACGACGTAATGAAATGACTCCACGAATTTTTAACATAAAGCTGCAAATTGTTACCAGATACTATTCAGTAAATTATAATATGCAAATAAAATAATTTTAAATAAATAAGTGTAATTGCTTTCACAGAATTTATGTGCCTGTAAACAGATTTTTAGCCTTTCTTTATATACACAGTGTTCTAAGTGCACATCATTACTAACTTTGTTATTATTGGAGATACAAAGTCGGTTAACTGGGCATATTTTAAGGATTTTATGTGGTGACTGCAGTGGTGGAAACAAAAAAAAACAATTGAGCATCGGGTTTTCAAGGTATTTCCTCTAACTGTCTTGTTTTAAATGGAATCCCTATATCCCCTATAATGTTCAGCTAAAACTTCAATTTACATCAGTTAGTCGCTGTAATCCTGAAAGAGATTACAAGATGATCTAAACATCACGGCTACAAACTCTCCACGGTAAAGTAACCGAAAATCAAAAATCAACCACCAAACATGAAAGTAAAAGATTACTTTACCAAGGGGGGTCAATTAAGTGATTATGATTTTTGCACAATATAATAATGTTGTCACCTTTTGAAATTGATTTGTATACAAAATATGTTATGCGGTGATTTTATTAACTGTAGGTATGCATCTGCAGTAGCTTTTATTTTATCTGTATCTTATAATTTACCTGTATAAGAAATTATGCACTGCAATTTCTTAGCTGGCTGGTTTCTTGGGTGAATTGGTTTTTTATTTCCTTCTTTTTGGCTATTAATATAATATCGACATTATTATTATTAAAATATTACCAACATTTAAAAAATGTTTGCAGTCCCAGTCTGTGTTATGAAGTCTTCCGCGTTTTGACCGTATAGCAAAGTAAATATATATACTACAAAAATAAAGCAAAACCTTTCTTTAGTATTTTTCATTTTACTTTATTGCTTTTGTTTAATTTTTGTATTGTATATATTTACTTTACTATGACGCGGTCAAATCCGGGAAACCCTCATAACAGTTTCTTTAATCGTTTAGTAATATTTTATTTCTATTTAATATTAATGTTAATAATTAAGTAACAAACAACAATGTACCTACTAAGTTCTAGTTAAAAACCTTAATCGTATTATAGATATTTGACCGTTTCGCTAGCTATCTTTGTGTATAAAAAAATTACGCCGTGAGAGACCTCCCAAAAATCGGAAATATTTTTCGATGGTGCTTAAGAGACGAGGATGTTCAGAATAGCGATCGCTATTTGCTATACGCCATAAGTATGTTATGTGTGGAGCCTCACAGCATGCAGTCTGTTTTCGAGAGAGCAGTGAGTTCTCTATTGGTACTTAAGCACTTAACGAGTGCCCGCGAATTGACGGAAACGGAAGGGCCCGTATGTATTATTTTGCTTAGAAAATCGGGATGTTCCCGTGTGACAGTATTTTAATGGATGATTTCTTGAGAGCATAAATGCAATGATAAAACAAGTAAACTAAATCCTATATTGATGTCTCGCACTAATTGCCTATTTAAATCAAGAAAAGCGATAGTAATTGCAACAATAATTCAGTAAAATGTCAATTTATACCGCAGGATATATAAGGACGAAGAGATATGAAACTTTTAAACCATTATGGAAGAATTTTCCTAAAAAAAATGGGTGAATATTACATTAGTAATAAATTAAAGAATCATAAATTTGAAATCAGATTGAGTAATAAAAAATGGAAATTTCAGTTTTCTCAATATGCATACACTGAACTGGCAGAACAAGAGATTTTATAAACATTTTTAGATTATTCGTTTTGTAATACCGCTGATCTAAGAAAGACGTACCGTTTTTCTCCGTTTTTGTAATTCTGAAATTGTCTTGACTGTCTAACATGTAAGCTTTTGTTAAACATGTTCTTATATAATTCTAACTACGGAAGACACAAAATGATTATTGCTGTAAACTGCTGCTGACGCAGCTGAATAAACTAAAGACATAATAGCTGACGATTGTAGAAATTTTCACGAAAAAATAAACGTGCGTTGGTTTTCGTATTGAGTCGCCCGACCAATCACCAGTCTCGTGGTCTGGTTACTAGTGTGGCTTGGAATGGAGTAGATACCTACACACATAGAAGTGTTTACTTGATTCAAGAATGTACATTTTCTCGAACATATTAACTGCATGGAAGTAAGTACTTATTTAATATTAGAAAATATATTAAATAGAAATATTTACGTTGATTTTTCTGCAGTAAAAACTAATCTTGAAATTGCATTATAATCAAGTAAATATTTTCTAAGATCAAGTAATAAATTTTCTTAAATACTGTAAGCGCTTATAGCGCATGCGCATATAACCAGACATTTGCGTGTTCTAAATTGTTCTAAACAATGGTATGTGCGCTAAATGTATATTTACTTGGGCTAAGAATGTATTTACTTAACTTTCCAAGAATTTGTGATATTTCATTGAAGTAAATATTTTCTTGCGTATATACGAACGTGACGTTTACTTGACTGAAGAAACACCTACTTGAATCAAGAAAGTACTACTATGTGTGATACACACAGAAAGTGCTTACTAAGCGCAGTTTTTTTTTTATGTGTTGTGGGTGCTTAGCTGTAGTGACTCCGTAAGCTGTATTACTTGTCTGGCTATCGCTGTAACTCTTGCGGTGTAGTTTGGTGTGTGTAAGTTGTGTTCAAATGGCTTTGTGACAGCATCATATCGCCTTTTATGATGCCGCGCTGTTATTCACTTTGCTCCCAAAGCGAATCAAGTCGATCCGGGATTAAACTCTCTGAAAAAATGTCACCGTCCCTCCAGAGAATCAAACCCCGGCACCTATCGTTCTCTCACAACGATAGCCAGCCGCCTAACCACTGCGGCCATCGACCCGTTACTTAATTTAAGTAATTCTCATTCTCCTATATAAGCAAGAAAGTATTGTTTTCTGTGAAATATTTCACTTTCTTGGAAATCCAATGATATATTTTCTTGAACCAAGTAAGTCTCCATCCAATCGCATCGCGTCAGGTATGACTTATGTACTATACAATGCATGATAACTAAAAGTTTAAAATCAAGAAATGTTTCGCTTGAGCTAAGAGATTTTTGGAGAAAAACATTTACTGTTGCGAAGAAAAATCATCGTCTTGTGTCAAATAAGCATTCTTGTTCAAAGAAAGAACTTACTTATCTGAAGAAAATGAATGTAAGAAAGTCAACTTTCTTGGCTTTAGAAAACACTTTTCTCAGTGTAGGTACATTATTTCCAACTTAATTCATCTAAAGTGTCAAAATCGTGAGTTCAAAGTAGGCAGACATAATTTATGTTTGAAAACCATGCCTTGATGAAATAATAATTCACACAAATGCAACAATAACTGATATTTCTAAACATGCATGGGTATATTTGTATTGACATCACAGATACAGTCAAGAGTTTATGACAGACTGATTAGCCTTGGCTCGGTATAAATTGGAAATTAAATTCAGGAAAATACGCTTAAATTAAAAAATCTGTTATAATTATTTATCTGTTTAGCAACTGTAACTGATTTTTCCATTAAGAAACTTTTAGAATTTGATTAAAGTAAATCTTTCAACCTTTTGTTATAAACCAATTCTTCAAATTGGGATAAATAAATAAATTCAAAGTGACAAAGTGTTAGAATGAAGAAAAATCATTGTTATTATATGCCGATACAACATGCGTTTTTAATGGTGCAAATCGGCACAAAACGAGCATAAAATCCTATAGCACACTCAAATTTTCTACTTTAGTATGTCGGTCGCCATAAACTTGAGCCCCAAATGTTTAATGTAAAAATCTTGAAAACGAAAGCGGCACAAAATGCACTTTCAATGGTACAAATCAGCACAAAACGAACGTACGATGTATAATTAAATTTTGAAAATTTGAAAGTATGACGGCCAAGTTTATGAACCCTCTTTTCGTGTATCTAGAAGTATTACAATAAAAAGTCGGTAACACCAATAACATCACAATGTTTAATTCATTAACTCAGGACACGTATTTCCAGAGCTCATGGACCCTCCTCATCAAGTGAATACCGAATGATTCGGTATTCGATCGACGATGATGAGGGACTATGAACTCTCGAAACACATGTTTCGAGTTAATGAATTAAACGTTGTGTTGTTTGTGTTACCGACTTTTTATTTGTATTCACGAGCCCGCAGTTCTTGATATCATATCTACAAATTTATATTTATAAGTTGAACTAAGCACTGAGCTATGTATCCCTTTTAAATCTTTGAAACGTCATAAACTGTTTTATCTATCTATCAAATTATTTTAATTACATCTGCATAACTACTCTTTCTTTTCAAATATCTGCCGACAATAGGTAACTATTGTTATTTAACAGAAGCAGTGAGAAGGAATAAAGACCGAGAAGAAGAAAAGATGTTCACTCAGTAAACAAGTTGAAGATAAATGTACAGATGAAGCTTTCCGTATTCAATAGTACAGATGTCAGGTAACTAAAGCCACAAAAGCCAGTACTAATGAGTATTGTCCCATTGCAAAACAAGCTGCGGGCTCTGTGATCTAGGCATAGCACAAAACACATCATCCTCGTATTAACTTCAAGTAATGCGGTCATTTTAGGATGGACTGACAAATTGTTAGGGCGGCCTTTTTCATAGACAACGGTAGATCGCAGATTAACTAAACACAAATAGTGAATACAGAGAGAGCATGTACTACTTACAATTAGATTTCAACTTTTTTGAGGTATGTAGTATTCTTAAATAAGTTTTAAAAAACTAGAAATCCTTACTATATATACCTAAAACTTGTTCTTTCATAATTTTATTAGACTACCTATAATCAAACTAAATCAGAATTATACTACTAAAACTTATCACTAAGTCTGCAGTACTATATATATATATATATTATATATTTATCTAGATATTAACAATTTTTTTAACTGAAAGTCTACCTACTTGTTATCAATAATTATATCACCATTCTTTTAAGACAAAACATAAATAGTAGTTAACTATTATCCTTGTAGAGTATTAGTGAATATTATTGTATTTGTATATGTATATGATTATTCTAATAATTCTTAATATTTTTTGTGTTTGTTCTTATATTTGTAAGATGCCTACTTTACAAAGGTGTAAAATCGGTTGAAGAAATCGGTTTGAAGCATACAAATTAGTTATACTACCCCTTAGCGCAATTTAATTCTGAAATTATATTATTACTATTACACACAATACAAAATTCAGTTTTCCTGACAAATTCTGCAACGTCCTAATCAATCTTAAAATACAAAACTGGTATTTTTCGAGTAAAGAGTCTATGTCGGACTGCAGATATTCCCTTTTAATTACTAGCTCTGGTATTTACATCAGAACAGAGATATACTACAATAGAAATCAACATACAGCGATAAAGAATATTGGTATAGTCTCTTACAAGATACAACAGGCAATATGAGAAAGCTATCTTTCGTACAAAACATCAGCAGCATGCCTTCATGAAATAAAGAACTAGAGAAACTAAGAACCAATGCGAAAAGATTGTTTCACAAATTAAATGTACAAATAATGACGATAAGTAGCCCTAACGGCATTTAACAAAACATTGAGAATAGACAAAAGAAATACCTGGATCGTATGGAGTATTGGAGTCCGGTTACAATATGGAGCAAATGTGTTGCTATCAACGGTGACCAAATTCGTTAGCGCAAGCTATGTCCATGGCTATATCCTACAAGTGTGGAGAGGTATCAAGGTAGTAGGCCCCCTTATAGGTACCACAGCAAGGAAATAGGTCAATAGATACAGCTAAATCTTGTCACCCTGTTGATTCATCATTGTTTGTTTAAAAAACTACGGAACAAATCACTGAAAATCACATAAGAAAAGGAAATCTAAGTAAGATGTCTTACTTGTAACCAATTTGCCTATTAAACCGGAAAATCTACGGAATTGGCTCTATAGCATCTTGTGAAAAATATTGAGGAGGCAAACCGAGAAATAGCGTAATTCGCATTTATCCATGTATAAGGTGCTTTCAATAATACCTTCTTTAAGTCTATCAATCCAGCTAAAGAGCAAATGGGCTTGCAGCTCTCCACAATTCGGCGGTCTCGCTTCACGTTAACATGCCGCAGAATTACAAACCGCAAGAAGGAGGCGTGGTGACTCTGAGATCTACAAAATCGTGTCTCCCAAGAAGTTTCTAGTTCTAGATGACTTGCTCAGACGACTGCACAGAGGAGGTCTTAAAGTCCAACACTACACAGATGACCTAGTAGTTACCATATAGGGCAAGCATACGAAAGTTATCACTAACCTACTGTAAAATACTCTTAATACCATCTGTAGATAGTGCATAGGAGCAGCACTAAGCACCAATTTGAGTAAAACTGTAGCAAGAAATAATCTTATTTACCAAACTGAGGAGGAGGAACTGCTGATTGGGCTCACACTTATATATGTGTTTGATCTAAACATCTAAGGATTCTAGAAGACTTTCAAAAAGGGATAGAATCATCAGTAAAACAACCAACAGGCAGTAAGTTTGTCAAACTGAAGTCTGAATGACCATTGCAAATCGTTAAGAGCCAAGCCAGAAAAGTGTTCTTGCAATGGAAAATTCCGGAGAACAATATTCGTTACTTCAAAACTAAGACTCTAAATGGTTATTAATCTTTAAAAGGCCTTCCCCAAAAGATGGGCAAAGTGAATCAACACATTTTCCGATTTTGCGAACGTAGAACCGCTAGAGACCGCTGTATATAAATTTGATGACTTGAAAGTACTAGTTCGATAAAAGTTTCACTATCTAAGATTAAGTTAGGGTTCTAGCACCAGAAGAGATTAAAACCACAGTACCTAAATCAATCCTAATAAGAGGGTATCAGTTATTTTATAAATCGCAAGATATCAGTATAGTAATCATACAATGTTATAATTTCTGACTAATTCTCTCGGGTCAGCTTAATACATTGTTGAGACTGCCAGGGATCTGGGTATGACAATATGATTATTTCATCAAATACTTGCACTTTACTTATAATATATGAATATGATATACTAAAGTTGAGTTTAATGAAGCAGTGTCTATACAGCAACATTTTGGCAGATGCCTGGCTTCAGGATTGTTTTGTAACAGGAAACATATTTGCATTTAAACTAAATATGCAAATATTTTTATACATTCAGGGTTGCCCCATTAACTATATATACTGAACACTAAATCCTTTAGGATCTACTTAATTGGATATATTGCAACTCTGCTATAGTATAAATCTATCAAACTGTAGGTACATTTTTTTTATTTACTTATTCAATATTGGCATTCTAGTATAATTCCTTTGAATAAATTTAATTTTATTTGCACACAATATACAAATTACGTCAATAAAAGTAGGTATACGTAGTGAAAAAAATGGGCAATAAATCGGTATTGTTGAAACACTAGAGGAATAAGAGAGGGTTATTTATTGCTTAATTTTGTCATATAAAAACACCATATTTAAAATGATAAAACTGTTCTTTTGTGTACATTGCTTATATATTGTAGTACATTGCTTTATTTTAGTACCTACATATTTGTGTTGGTTAGCGTAAGTTATGTATTCTTCGTTCTTTAGTATATATGTATAAGCAATAGGAATACTATAAATTCAATTCTTAAACCAAATCTTCAGATGATTGATAATAACAGAATTTGAGGAATAAAATTATCTGTTCTGCTACCTCAAGAATTTCTAGAGAAAAAGACAAGGTGGTTGCAGCCTATCGAAACAGAAAAATATATTACAACTTTGAAAATATTTCTTAAAATAAATTTTGTTCCATACAATATATTCTTTTAATCTTTTGAAGAACGATGTAAATTCAAACAGGATTTTATAAATGATGAAGGAATTTGGTTGAATAGGAATACATTCGTCAACATTGTGTATACTAAAATAATGGGTGTTACCTACTATTTACGAAAAATAGAATACATATTTCTTAGTGTTTTATGATGCTTAGTGAAAGGCATAATTTATAATCTTAGGTAAAAGTTGTGATAAATTAAAATAAATATCATTACGTAACAGGATACTAAAAATTCATACTTGAAAAGCAAAGATTTTTATAACAACTATATTTTTTATTTAAACTAATAGACAGTTATATATACAACGTACTGTAGTCAAAATTCATAAATACGAAATAATATAAATAAATACGCATTCTATGCTTAAAAATTAAACATTATATTCATCACAGAAATATACATAACTAAAACACATTCTGTATAATACGATACATTACTAAATTCAATGATAGTGTTTTCGGAAAAATATTTGTTAGTTAGGAGTTAGTGTATAAATGTCATATCGTCGGTGTAAAAGTACATCACATACTCTTAATTTCGAATATTTAGCAATGCAAAACAAATAGTGGAACGAAAAATTTATAAAATACATAATGTCATTTATGTAAATATATTTTTACACGCATTCAAACTATATGTTATGCATCTACGAGCATTCGAATGCGAGCATTGATGTAGAAGACGATATGAAACTTACTGCTAGCAGGCTTGTGGAAAATATATTCAGTGAAAATAGTAATATTCGTATTTTGCTAACTAAATATTATAATACTTTCACAAACTGACAACCAATTAGTGAGTATTACATTGTGGATGACTTACAAGTTGCATTAAATATCAGGTTTAGAACTCTTGTACATATTACTTATAATTGTTTGAATTGGTATAAGACCTATCGTCTTTCTAAAAAATAATTCTTCAATAGTTTCTGCCGAAACAGATCTTAATGTCGGTAGAAAAATTAGTAGTTTTCCAAACCTCAGTGGTTGTTCTGGGTGAACGGAAGAAATGTACGTGTTTAGCGTGAGTTGAGTTTGATCTTGAACAAATGTGACGGCTGCAATATTGCTTAAGTTTCTTGACGTCTTTGAAGTATTATTAGTAGCAGAAGATGAACTACCTGTAGATTTCTCAAATGTAGTTTTAAATAAAACCATCGCTCTGAGACAAGCGAATTCTTGACCATCAATTTGAAATTGAGCCAATTTTGCTAGAGTTTCTTGAAATTCTTTAATTTCTTGAAGGTAGATAATACGTCTATCTGGACTTTGTTCAAGGATTCCGGATGCCCGCATTAATCCGCTAAAATCGAGAGGTCCCAGGAATTGAGAAGCACCCAAAATAAATAATTCTCTCCAACTTTCTTCTAGTAGGAAAAGTTGATCTGGAAGCGGTAATGCGGTAAAAGATGGTATATTTTGTGCCCATTTTACATTCATCAACAGTAATCTTGCAGCCAGTTCACACGTTGCAGCGGATGTATTCATCGAAGGAAGCGAAGACAATTCTATAGGCACCTGAAACAAGAAAAGTTTTAATAACTTTGCAAAAATGCAATTTTATTTTGCGCAGACAACAATACATACACAGACATACAATAAATCCAGTGTCTGTTAGTTTCAAGAAAATCATATGTAAAAGTTATTGATTATTTTATATTTTAAAGTAATTACAATAATTACAATTCTAGCACATATATATATTATTATATATTTCATTTAATCTTTTACTTTTCCGATTATAGCAACATCCTATACATCAAAACGAATCAGTTTCGATAATTATTTGTGAAAGTATTTTTTCATATTTTGACCCAAGAAATCTGATATTAAATTTTCTTGTAATCGTAATAAATTTATTATTATTATTAATAAATTAGGGCGTGTATTATGATGTATTATACACTTTCTTTATATTATCGTCAACCTTACCTTTTAATTGTAGATATAGTTCCACTTGTAAGTCAAATAAAACAGCAATTAATGTATTCCAGTACGTAAACTATTACGTTTTCGTTTAAAATACACACTTCTTTAGTGGAAGAAATTGACATTTAATATGTCACAAATAATTTTATAAAATATATATGTATGTGATCGAAATATATTTTTTATACGACTACTACGAAATATGTAGTTGTATAAAATAGTATATATAGCATGCTACTTGCAGGAAATGCTTATTTTGCACTCGTATGAATTGTAGCTTGAATTGCTTATTTAATTGATTTAGATTATTTCCTCACAACGCCTATTTGCCTTAATTATTAAATTATGATTTTGGTGAAGTTTTTTCGCTACATCATACTTCAATTTAGGCTGGAACTGGTAAATCCTGTTTCAATTTATTATTATAACAAATGGTATTTTTTCCATTTTTTTGCCGTTATTAATTATAATAAAGGTAAGGTCATTTTAATTTTAATTAAGAGACTTGCTACACAATCTTAATCATTTGCGTCCTAAAATTCTATTGTTAAATGTTTAATTTGTACATCTGTTATTTTTGTAAATATAAATTAAATTAGAGGGCGGATGGTTACCTAGAAATAGATGTTGTTAAGAATAGATTTGCCAATATTGTATAACTTGACATTTATTAGTTGTTAAATAATAGAGAAAAATAGTACATAATATCCTTTAAGCTCTTGATTATTGATTTTTTGTTATATGAATATAATTTGAATAGTACTCTTGGAGTTTAACAGAAGAAGAATAATTAAGATAAGATGAATTACCTAATTGTAACCGAATTATTATGTTTACTATTTTCTGTTGCCTATGTCGCAAAAATGATTTTGTGCTATGTACATACAAGCTGTCTAAAATTCGCGGGGTACTATAGCAATGTTGCTTATTATGTAAATTTAGATTCGGCAAAGTTGTTAAATGTTGTTCTGTATAATAATGTAACAAACAATGTTGGATAAGTTAAGACCTACTCAAATATACGGAACAATTTTCTATTTCTAATTTTTATTATATAGTTTTCAAAAATAAAAAGCACTTGGTTAATATTGATTTTAGGACCATGCGCTTCTATTGTTTTTACTGTTGCGTCCATTCGAATTTCTTAGTTTCATAATTTGTGTGATTGTTTCTTACTATTTGCCGTATTATATTATGTTTTCTCTAGTTTTGTTTTGAAAAGAATGAGATTAACTAAATTTTATTTGTAACAGACTGTTGAATCAGAATGTCCAAAAAGCGACAAAAATTTAGTTAGATACCTACTCTTAGTCAAGTTTATATCTAAACTGATTTACTTACTGTTGATGGTAATGTGTTAGTGAGTGTAGATGGATTATATAAAAATGGCGGTATTAGTGGGAAGGGCGGCGAAACAACGGACGACATCGTACTTTGTCTTTGCACCGGTAAATCCAATACAGGAGCCCCTGAAGAAAGTAACACCGACGTCTCTCGTGGGTCGCTGAAAAGATGTGTTGCCATCTGTTGCCTTCTTAAAGTCGAACTCCGAGGACCTCTCTCATGTTGAACCGCTGTAACAAACAAAAAAGTAACTATTTGTTTCAGTTTGCGTTTAAGCAGCTGGTAATGCTTTTTTATATTCAAGTGCATCTTATGGTAAACGTAAGCGGGTAAGTTGCCCCATTAAAAGTGATTAAAAACAATATCCCTATAGCGCAATAAAAGGCAGTTACTTGTTACCGTATGCAGTTTCATTTAAAGTCGATAATAGTTGTAGTTATTTCTGCTTAAAAAGCTTATTAGATTACATTTATTATTTCATATTTCTGTTTGTATAAGTAGTTGTCCTATTATAGTAATAATATGAATTTTTAATTCAAAACAATTTTGAGGTGTGTGGTTGATATATTATTTAGTGGCTGTAGATACTAAACTAACATAAATTTATATATTTAATTTTGGTGCGTGTCTGTCCCCAAGGAAACTGTTTTATTGCACTACCCAATCTTCCTTTTATAAATAGATATAGGTAAATTTGTTATTGTTGTAAATGTTCAACAAAGCTTTTATAGCAAGTCTTTTAATTGAAATACAAGTTTATTTTCCTATGCATATACAATACTACTGTATTTCGCTATAGTTGTTACAGGGAGATTTATGAATATAATTGTATTACTGTCCTACTCAAATATGGATATCTCTAAAATCGTTGTATTTTAGCATTTAGATTTCATACAGTTAATACCTTCATATGTAGTAGTTTAATTGTATTATATTGATCCTTTCAATTGTTTTGTGTCTTTGTTATCTTTTTTGAGAATTCGCTTAATATTACTTAATCTACCTAACAGCAATTTCGTTAATGTGACAAAATATACTAAATATTTTGAAAGACGATCTATCTCACGCCAGCGTAATACTAAAATACCATTACTTACATTAATTTTATATCAACTGCGGCAATAGTCATACTTTTACGTGCGATAATTTACACGAACGGAGACAATTTCAATATGGATTAATTAATTGCAATTATATAAAAAATATGTTGATTGAATGAAAATCGTTAATTTGTCGACGACACTATATTAAACAACTAAATATTTAATTATTTTATGAGATGCGTTGCCTTAACTACTACATGTATTCTCTATTTGTCTAAAAAATAGATAAACATGTATTTAGTTAATACAAAGAATTGTAAATAGATCATTAGTGTTCAATTTTAATTAATTCAATACGGTATCACTCACATATTTCAAAGTAAATTTAAAACTTGGCGTTCTTTGAGTAAATATTGGCAAAGTAAGATATTTTCTTAAACCAAATGTTCTTTACATAGGGCAAGTTGGAAACTACGCGTCACATTTCTCAAAGTTTAGTAAATGCTTAAACACACCTAATCGTCCATTTCATTAGTTTGAGTGTGAAATGTATACGATGTTATTCAAAACAGTTAGGTAGGAAGATTCACTATGCGGAAATTAATCCATACCTTTATTATGAATAACTTTATAAGAAAATAAGCTCCGTTGTAGTTGTTCCCTCAACGCTCAAAATATTTTATTACACTCAAGGCAATAGATTGGTGTTCTGAGATTATACAATATTTTGTACCTAATACCCTATTCAATCGTATAATAATCTGCATATAAATCACAATATAGCAAGTAATAATATTTTCTTAATTGGTTGTAGATGCCTAGCATGTAATATGCATTATAAAGTACAATTGTCTCTAGAATATGTATTAGGGAATATTATAATTACCCTACACGGTAACATTTATTTGTTTAATTATATAATTAATACAATTGACTAGAAAATGTTAAATACCTATATCTAAAATGGTTGAAGCCTTTTATGAGGTAAATTCCAAAAACGAAAAGTAGGAGTACATATATAAAGTGCTCCATTTGAAATAAGAAAGTTATAATGCTGAACTACATTATATTTTGAATATCTTTACTAAAGCAGCACTTAACTAAGAACACGTAGTAATTTAAGATCCGTCGTCGAGGTGGAACATCCTGTACGCATCGGTACATATGCAATTATTTTCAGGTTTCCTTGAATAGTTGCATATTATTGCAGTATCAGATCTGTAACGATGTTTATTATGGGGCAAAAGTTGTCTGAAATTGTGATAGCAGTATGTGTCATATACATAATATAATAACGTTGCAATCTTTGTCTAAGGAAGTGTCAGTGTATTAATTAATGATATGTTTACCTGATTGACAGTGCATAATTCGTTATTCGTTAGTATGTATATGTAGGTACACATATTAAATTTCATATTGGTAAGCAATAAATGATAGCCTAAGATTTTAGGTCGCATTAGTAGAATACTACTAGTTTCGAATTTATATTACGTAGGTACTAAAAGAAGCAATTTGTGAGTGATGTGTAAATACAAACAGAAATACTATAGATTAGCAACAAACACTATAATGTATAAGAATCACACACGCAATGCATGTCTATTATTGGAATCATGAAATTACAGTTCACTTCTGCTTTCCTTAATTAATTTATAAGGGTAAGGGGACTGGTAAACGTTAACACCTGATATTTAAAGTAAGTACGAGTACACAGTAATGCTGGTAAAAAATCTTAATTTCTGTCTGCATGCACATATGTTTGCTATTTTTTGTGATTGCATATTTTTGCGTATTATAAAAAAAGAGACTTTTCGTATTGGAACTCTTGACATTTATAGTAAATAAACACATGTGTATACTTCTTTGAATTAATATTTTTAATTTACGAATTAATACTTTATTTATTTTACCTACCATCTTTATTCATCCCCGCTTCCTGACATTTAGCTAATCTACACGCTCGACACTGGTTTCTCTGCAGTTTGTTAACAACACAAGTTCCTTCTTCTTTAGCTTTGCAAACGTATTGTCGGTTTCTTCGTATAGATCTTTTAAAAAATCCTGCGCAGCCGTCACACGCGAAAATATTATAGTGTTTACCGGATGAAAAATCTCCGCAAACTTTACACGGAATGTCCAGAATTCTAGACGACGAAGGCGACGTCGGCTTTATCAGAGAGTTCATCTGATAATCATCTGCTCTTTGCATCCCGGAATACTTGACACGGATACGAGTTATGCATAATACTGCACCAACGTGAACGTTTTTGGTTGTCTGTAACCTTCTGCCTCATTACCCAGACTTTTAAGCCCTGTATTTTCTTTAAAACTAATTTTTGACTAGATGCTTTTATCAATGGACACCCTTTTTTGACTCGTTCGCGTAGTTCTTGTCGAGCTATTGGTTGTTTGTAATCCCTTCCAGGTAAAGAGGGTGTCGTAAGACCCTCCCATCTATGAATCTGCAGCGGTACATGCTCTCTAATACAGGGGTTGGTGCTCAGAGTCGGTTACTTTTGGTGCAATTTAGTGAATCATATTTGTCGACTAATGCACTCACCAACGTGTCACTTTGTAAGTATTTTATAAAAAGTGTACATGCATATATACAAACAGATTTGTTTATTTTATGTCCGTCTCTCTTCTAATATGTACCTAATATTCATGCGTAAAATAAAAATGTTTTCTAGCATTTTTAAATGAATATTACATACTTATATGTTAACATAACTTTTAAAAATTACATTACTATATTATTTTAAAGGAGTTAAAATAAAAAATTCTTTGAAATGTTGGTTCAAACACTTTTCGCTATGCAAACATTTTCTATACAATAGTGCTCGACTGATTACCTACCTTCCATTTTGTTTAATGTAATCAATAATTTTTGTTGTGTTATTTATTTATATGTAATTTATAAGTGCATGGTTTCAGAAATGAACTGTGAACAATATTGCATATACAAGTTTTCATACGATTTGGATTTTAAAAAATAATTATTGTTATTATGACGGTTGATGGTAATTTCTTAAAATTGGGTACCTATACTTTACTTTAGAAAATATTTGAACAATACATACACAAATAGCTACTTGCTTCTTTATTCTTAGCAGATAATACATACTTATACTTACATTAGAAAGCACACTAGAAATTGTGATTAAAACGTATCCATAAAATAATTGCAACAATTTGTATACATATCTACCACGTAGAGTAAGCTAATAAAAATTGAAATTTACTTTGTAAAGTACCAAAGGATTTTCCACTAGTTTATTGTGCTTTGCTTCAGCAATAATCTTTCCATGCGTAGTGAGAGGCGTTCTATAATTATAGAGAACGCCTCTCACTACGCATGAAAACAGTTTCGTCGAATAATTTTGCCACGGGATAGAAACTACATAGGTAATATCATTATGACACTTTTGACTACTTTTGTAAAAGTGTTCATCATTTTAACTTTCTAAAATTTCGCTAACTTTAACAATGTGCTACACATAGCTTTGTAACTACAAAAATTGCTGCATCAATTAGGAGATGCTTATACCAAAACATGTTTGCTGCAAAAAGTCTCACAGACGTTAAGAAACACATTTAACCATTCTAATCTCTAGCCATGAGTTATGGTAACTCATCATATGTCATCAAAAAGTTTAAAGATTTGTCAAATGAAAGTATGTACCTAACAAACAGCAACTATTAGGACTTCCGAGTTTTCACCGCCTCATAGCAGTGTAAGATATTTACCATACAAAAATAAACTAAATAGAACACTAAAAAATGAACACCAAAAAGTTTTAACTAAAAAATCAACAGCAAATATCGATAATAAAAAATACAAAATCTAAATTAAAGTAAAATAATATCATAAAAATACAAAACTATTAGTTTCATTATACTAATGTAACGCAGCTTCTTTGGCGCAAAAAGGCAGAACGTTCTTTTCTCTAGCGTGGTTTGCACGTCGAATCGTCGATCAGCGTGATCTGCTGGTATATGCCCTATCCACGTTTTGCTACAGAGAAAGAGCACAGATTGAAATGTACTGAAGTGATCTTCTAACATAAAAAGACAGTACCTGTCAAAAAATTACTTTGAAACTATTTCAAACATATCTTTAAATGTAATATTCGATTACTATTTTATTAGTTACTATTTGTACAAATTGAAAAATTTTTCTTTCGCTTCTACTTGCGAAAGAACCCGATATACGAAGCAGCTACACATCAAAATAACGTTTATTATTCAAGTACTGAGTTGAGTGTGCAATAATCAACTTTATTGTATTTGTTGCTAACTTTGGTACTTTCCCTTCACTATTTATAACTGTTTATGCTACTAATACAAGAGCACTAATCTAACTCGATTCTCAAATCTACTCATGTAACCAGACATTTTAGTACGTATTCACTACCTCAATCAAAGGTTTTCAGTTTTTCATATCATTCAAGTGCGGATCACTTTGGAAATTTTAATGAAAGTCACAAGTGGTAACTACTCATCCGTAACATAAATATGTGTCTTTGTAAAACAAACTCAACGAAGAGTTGTTTCTGAATTCAAGTTCATTTCTATACAGTTTGGCATTGCGATAGCACAGTGAATGGCATTAGACATAAATTTAAAGAAAGCAGTTGAATATGAAAATTACTAAATCTTCAATATATCTTCGAATTCAGTTCCCTGGCTGACTAATTTCATTAAGTGTAGAATAGTTGGACTCGGCAATGTGCTTAAAATTAGCAGTATTTTTCGCAAATTGCTTTTTTCTAAAGTTTGATGTAAGCCATAAAAGCTCTGGTTAAGTTGACTGTAAAATGCAAAATAATGGTATTATTTTGCCATAATTCTTCTTGGGTTAAGTAGGAAGTAAGTTCTTGATCGGGGAATTACTATATTATATTTATCCTACCTATACCGTTTATGATGTTTTGTACTAATCTTATGCCTTTCTGAATAATAATAAAACCAGCATCTATTTTACGAAACCTGCCACTTACAGCAATCGTAATAATTTAGTCCCACGCAGATAGATAGAAAATTGATAGGTACTTTCTCATACTAGAACGAGTATAGAACACCTGGGTAATTAAGAATGAGATCATACACAATTTAGGGAGAGAGGGTGAACTCAGGGGTGCCATCGATGAACGGCATGTGGTCCAGGAACGACACCGGAAGTACCTGTTTATGACGCCTAGTATTTACATGAATTTGCTGGTAAGGTATTTTCTACATTTCATATACAATTGAAAGCGATATGACTAAATGCCGAATGAAACTTACAATAAAACTTAATTACAAAAGAAGGATAGGCAATAAAATTTAGATAGTATTCACTGAAAGTGAGAAACACTTCAGATATAGGGATTCATAGTTATTATTCAAATATATTACAATAGTTGCACATGGTAATGATATTTTTATTATTAAGAAATAAATTTTAAAATTTCAAAATAAATTGGCAGAAAGAAAACTTTTAGGTAGGAAATTATATCGACTACAATTTATGACGACAATTTTTGTTGTGTATACTACATAAATTCTAGTGATAAATACAATACATTTGTTTTACTAATGCCAAGATATTGAAATAAATTGACTTAATAATTACCATAATTGCCACAAGACTGTCTATTGACAACAGATAGCATATGAATGATAATTAATTTAGTTGCAACAAATTATAGCGCTACATTCCCACACATCCCTGCTGCATCTGACGCTTCATCATTCATCCCTCTGAGTTAATCAGAGAATTCCGACGGAGGTAACATATGTGTCGATATCACCGTGAGAGTATTTTCAGTATATTACGTCATTTTAGCTAGTTTATCTAATTATCACAATAAACTACATTACTCCCATGCATGTCCGGAATTGTGAAATTAGAAAGTTACCCAAATGTAAGATTTTTTTATTATTTATACATTCTGCAGATATAGATTCTGAAAGTCGTTTTTGACGTATACAATTTTTTAACTTGGAGTTTTCAGTTACTAAAGTATTTTATATAATTCTTATAAAAATCAGTATTGAATATTAGAAAAGTTTTCTAGTAAAAGATTATCTTAACTTAATTTTATGATGTTCAATTAGAAACGTATGTATATGTGTGTATAAACATAAACAACCCGTACAACACACACACATTACTTGGTCTGACAAATAAAATGAATTTACATTTGGATATATGTAGTTTCAGAAGAAGTTTTGAAATACTATAATATTCTTGGCTGTCATAAATTTCTCAAAGATCTAGAATAATTGCAATGAATTTAATTAGATAATATTGCAGTAAATACCAACCACACAATAATGAAAAATATTGTAGGTATATGTCAATTTCATTATATAAGATATTCATTTCCTGATGTAATGATGAACTAGCGAAATGGAATTCAGATATTAATTTTAGGAATATAGACCCTGTTGCCTACGCGAGTTATTGCCATTGTTTGCTTTATTAAAAATATTTTCATATTAACCAACACTCACCTTGTGTTCCCTTGTAAGGGTGAATGATATGTAAAATTTGCAGTCTACTAGAAATTTATGACTGATAAATTCCTTTCTTTTGTTGGGCTTATCTCTTTTGTACGCGAATAGTCTTTTTTTAATTATAATAAAATTATTAAACAAAATTCAGAGTTCTGTTTCCCAATTTATAAATTATAGCCTTTAGTATTTAGCATATATAACACTTCAAATTTCTACACATAAATGATTTTTTTGTTATTGATATATGTATGTTAAATAAAATTACACAATCTACTTTTTAGCATAAGCAGACTGTCTAAATTTGTTTAAAATTAATTAATGCGACCTGCTCTTTATTTTGTAACCACTAGTAATTTTCTCGTGTTTTGCATTTGTAGTGTATATCATTATTGTATAAATATACTAATGAATCTGTACTTCTATTCAAAACTTAACAAATGTGATATTTGCGCGGTTTGCTCCGATGATCAACGTTTCTACCACACTCTTAGCTTAAGCATCTGATAGTCAAACTATGTAGAGACGACTTAAATGGTATAAGCAATTGGAAATAATACAAGCATTGTGAATCATTAACTAAAATACATCAATTAACTATTATATAGTGTTTATCTATCATCGATTGTATGATGATATTTAATCTTCAGCAAAGTTTGATAGTTTCATTAAGTAGCGTAGCAAGAGTATGAATGGCTCTCTACCAAATATTGCGACGGAGGTTCCCGGTTTTATTTTTTTAAGAAAAGGTATAAAGGAACAACCACCCTGGTCAAGCGGCTGTTCAACTAGCCGAGCTATTTTTTATTGTAATTTTATTATTTTGGATCATTGATACAGCCGTGCAGCAATTTCTACCTTCCTGGTTTGGTATCAACTCCAGTAATGTAATACATATAATGTTGTTCGTACTTAGAAATAACAATTGTTATTGACATTTTATTAATAACTGCTTCAAATACATTATTTAATTTAATAATCAATATGTGGTATTAAAAATGGGTCCTGCTAGTATTGCCTCCACCTCTACTAAGAGATGCACAAGGGACATGTGCAGAAGTATTTACTTCCATACATTCCCAGATATTTTACATCGGATACCAATGTTGGTTTGTACAGTTTCCATTTTCGAATAAATGGTACAAGAAACATATTTTGAAAGAGTGCATTCTCGACAAATCCACTCACATAAAGTTTGTTGAAGCTGTTTAAACTTGGTAACCACCGTACAGATTCCTATTTTATACAAATTGGTTTCCATTCACGCAAATACATTTCTAGCAATTTTTCAAAATAAAAATATTCAATAAGTAGTTATAGCAACCTAATGAAGTGTAAAATGCTTGAAATATTACAGAAAGCTATATAAGGTATATAAATTAATAGTATTCTAAGATATTGGGATAGGACAGAACAGAATTTACAAATAATATCATTTTGAAAGTATGACGTGTTTTATTTTAATGATATAAAATTGTGTCATTTCTATTAAGTAAATTGTTTCATGTAAGTTGTCATATTGAAGTGTAATCAATCTGGAAACCCGAAATCCTTGGTATATATAAATTGTAAAGTAGGTTGAAATTTATAAAGATATATTTCGTTAATATATGATACAGAGTTGTTGATTGTTAATATATTTAAAAAATTCTGTCATACAACTTTGTTGAATAATAAAAACCGAGCAGACGTTTTGATGTCTAATTTGTTTGAATGTTCTTTTAACAAATTAAAACGAAAGATCCTAATTTAACACATTTCAGTGAGATATTGTTATTACATTTAACATATACCTAACGATATGAAATTACCTGATTAAAATTGATCAAAATATTTTCAAAAAATAGGTGACATCTTGAATTACTTTAGCCAAGTTGCGTTTCAAATAGCCGCAAATTAAAGAAAAGCTAATATGTTACCTGTGCTGAGTGTAACATGTTTGTGGACAAAGTAACCAACGTACATAGGTATGTGTCAGACTAGCATACATACATATATCATGATAGGCTGCAGTACCAACTATTAGCTATTAGTAGCTATTAGAGAACAATATAAATAATAATCTATTTTCCGTTATCACTGTTTCTACAATTGCTTGTCAAATATAGTAACACGTTTATTTAGTCTTCGTTTTTTAGTTTTAGCGAGGAAATGTATTGCAGCATATTCTTAAGGTCTGCGGCGTTTTTTTCCAAATAAAAGTTTACATAAAAATATGTAACTACATTATTTTATATATACCTGCATATTTTATTGACTGGGAATCAAAATATCGAAAACAAAATGGAATCATTATAATGAGATGTCATTCAGTCAGAGTAATATGTACGGTGTGAGATGTGCCGGCTGCAACCACTGACAATAAGTTCCCCAATCTAACAACAATAGTTCAGATTAGCCGATGGCTCTGAGCGCTGTTGAAGCCGTTTTTGTTCTATATGCACTGTCAACTGCCCCTTGTCAGATCACAACCACAAAACTACCCATTAGATAATTGATATGTTCATGAACGCTTATATCTGCTGTGCGATCTACTTTAATAGTACGTTTTTTTTTTTGTAAACTGGGTTTGCAAGGGAACAACAGCAAGTTTATTTCTACTCATGATAATTGTACATATTTAGTGCATATATACATATCCGCTTTATATTTTGCATGAAAGCTTTTCTTTTTCTTGGTAAAATACAAAATCACATTTATAAAAACGGAAAACAAGTCAAGTGTTATTTTATTTTAAGAAGTTAGATAAAATTCTAAGGGTTATTTAATTTCTCTATAAAGCATATGTGTATGTATATACTAGCTACTAACAAATTTCGTATACTAAGAATTCATTCATTAATAATATACGAAAACTAGATCAATCTATTCTACAACACAATTATGTCGCCTTATAATACATAAGAATGTAAAACAATATTAGAACTTTTCAATTAAAAATTCTATAAATTAGATTGAAAATGCTGTAACAATTTTTTTATTCAAATTAAGCAAGTTCTAAACGAACGAATTTATAACCTCCAATACACACACATACAATTCCGCACTGCCGACACTTCTTTGTCCTAAGCACTCTAAAAATAGATGACTCAAATACTATTTCTATGGTTTTAGGAAATTTGGAACTGATATGAACAGTTTAATGTTGTGTATTAGATAAGATAGGTTGGCTATGGAGAGTAGTATGTCACATAGAAATGTATAATTATTGACATAAGTCAGTGTTCAATAAATAAGGTGTCTAATTTGTAGTTAATTTCTTCTTTGATACAATATTTGGCGACGAGGCAAGAGAACGAACTGCATTAACTGTGCGTGTATATACTGTCAGATAGTGTATGATACGTAACTTAAAATGGCTATAATCGGTAATATTGAACAGATTGATTTAAACAAAACAGATATCGAGTGTTACTTAGAACGTATGGATCATCTGTTTAAGTGCAATCAAATCCAAGAAAAGGATCAAGTGGATTTATTTGTTACTTTAATAGGGGGTGATGCTTATAAATTGTTAAAAACGTGTGTAAAGCCCGATACGGTACCGTCAAAATCGTATGTCGAATTAAAATCTGTTCTAAAAAGTAGATTGATGCCAAAGCGATCGGTAATTTATGAAACTTTCAAATTTTATAAAATTCAACAAGGTGAACTATCAGTGTCACAGTACATAGAACAATTAAAGAATCAAGCTGATTTATGTGAATTCAGTACCTTTTTTGAGCGTGCCTTAAGGGACAAATTTGTGTGCGGACTAGTAAATAAGAACATTCAAGACAGGTTATTGAGTGAAAAAAACTTGACATTCGCTAAAGCATGTGAAATTGCATTAGCCCAAGAAGTAGTACAAGCTGAAAGCAGTGAGTTGCGACAACCTAGTAGTGTGAACGCCATTACTTCAAGAAATATGGGAAGTGTACCTAAAAGTGGGAAAAATAGAAAGGAGGGAAGATCGAGTACTAAAGCATCATCGCGTAGCAAATGCTTTAGATGTGGTAAACTTCACGATATCAAGACCTGCCAGGTAAAGGATTGGACATGCTTCCTATGTAAGAAACAAGGTCATGTGGCAAAGATGTGCAGATCAAGAAGAGTAAATTACGCAGAGTGTGAAGAAGGCACCGGTACAGCAGAAGGTGATGAGGAAAGTGGTGAAGAAAGTGAATTTACCTTAAACAATGTATATCTGGTATGTTCTGCTAATGAAGAACAAGCAGCAATGTTAAGATCAAGTCCAGCTACTATTTGTGTAAAAGTACAGGATAAACTTACTGAAATGGAAGTCGATACAGGTGCAAGTATCACCATAATGTCCGATATGTATTTTTTTTTAAATTTTACTAACGTTAAACTGCACAAATGCAATAGTGATTTGAAAACAGTAGGTGGAAATAAATTAATAGCATTAGGTAAAGCAAATGTACATGTAAATTTTAACAAATGTTCCTTTATTTTACCACTAGTTGTAGTAAAGTCAAGTACTGAATTTTTACCATTGTTAGGGCGGCCATGGTTAGATAAAATTCATCCGAATTGGAGGTCTGCATTTAAATTTGGTAGTCCTTCTCATAGTCCCAATGTTAGCTCTATTATCTCCGTAAACAACATAAAAGAAGTGGATCAATTGAAGAAAATGTTTTCCAAGGTATTTAGTATGGATCGCAGTCAAGCAATTGAAGGATTTTCTGCAAATTTGGTACTAAAGGAAAACCCAAATTATATTTTTCATAAACCATATTCGATTCCGTATACTGTAAGAGATTGAGTTGAGGCAGAACTAACAAGGTTAGTACAAGAGGGTATATTGGAACCTACTACACAAGCGGAAATAGCTAGTCCTATTGTTGTAGTACCAAAGAAAGATGGTGGTATAAGGATTTGCGTCGATTTTAAGAAAACGCTAAATCCAATTCTTAGAACGGATTATTATCCACTACCTGATTTTCAAGACATTTTGCAGAATTTACAAGGTGCCAGAGTATTTACCATATTAGATTTAAGCAATGCATATTTGCAATTAAGAGTAAATGAACAATCGCAGCATTTGCTCACGATAAATACTCATGTAGGTCTGTATAGGTTCACAAGATTACCTTATGGAGTGTCAAGCGCGCCTGCTTTGTTCCAGCTTACAATGGAGCAAGTACTAAAAGGAATAAGTAACGTGGGAGTCTATATTGATGATATAATTATTTGTGGTAAGGATTATGAGGAATGCAAAGGAAGAGTTGTGAAGGTCTTAGATAGATTGAACAAGTACAATATCAGAATAAATCAAGTAAATCTATGTTTTTCAAAGAACAAGTGATTTTTTTAGGCCACAGCATTTGTAAAGATGGAATCAAGCCTATCAAGGAGAAGGTAGAAGCAATAGTAAATGCGCCAGTGCCGAAAAATTTAACTGAAGTAAGAGCGTATTTAGGATTGTTAAATTATTATGCAAAGTTTATTCCTATGCTGTCCTCTGAAGTGCATCCATTATATGAGTTACTGCACAAAAATAAAGAGTTTAAGTGGGATAGGCAGAAACAAAGTGCTTTTGAAAAGAGTAAGGAGTTATTAGTAAAAAGTAGAGCATTAGCGATATTTGACCCGTCAAAAGAAACCATTGTTACAGCCGATTCGTCACAATATGGAATTGGAGCTGTATTAAGCCAAGTGTCTGATGGAGTGGAGAGAACTGTAATGTTTGCTTCTTGCACATTAAATGCAGCGGAAAAAAACTACGCGCAAATTCAAAAGGAGGCATTAGCACTGATTTTCGCAGTAAAAAAGTTCCACAAATATCTGTATGGTCGGAAGTTCACCTTACAAACAGATCATAAGCCTCTAAAAGCAATTTTAGGACCTAAGGTAGGCATTCCAACACTTGCTCACTCCAGATTGCAACGTTATGCCATTATATTGTCAGCATATGAATATGATCTACAATATAAAAAGGGTAAAAATATCGCAAACGCCGATGGATTGTCTCGATTACCATTACAAGGCGGTACAACTGAAGAAGTGTTTGGCTTTACCTTAGCAAATACAGTGCCTTTATCTACGGACGATATACGAAGAGAGACCAGGAAGGATCCGGTATTATGCAAAGTCTTAGAACTTTCGCTACAGGGGTGGCCAAATTATATTCATGATGAGAACTTAAAACCATATTTTAATCGCCGACACGAGATTAGTGTGGAAGAAGATTGCTTGACCTGGGGAAACAGAGTAATTATACCCATGAAAATGCGGAATG
Organism: Holotrichia oblita; assembly: GCA_023690525.1. Classification (NCBI taxonomy): domain Eukaryota; kingdom Metazoa; phylum Arthropoda; class Insecta; order Coleoptera; family Scarabaeidae; genus Holotrichia; species Holotrichia oblita. The sequence goes on from CM043021.1 coordinate 45,561,892, forward strand.
ACGTACTAGCATTGTTACACGACCAACACCCAGGAATGGTGAGGATGAAATTATCGGCAAGAAGTACTGTGTGGTGGCCAAATTTAGATGGAGACATCGAGGAAAAAGTGACATCTTGCGAAGCTTGTCAAATTCTAGCACCTAAGACTAAAGAAGTAAAATTAACTCCGTGGTCATACGAAGAACGAAATTGGTCGAGAATACATATCGATTTCTATTATTTAAATCAAACGTATTTTCTAATTATTGTGGATACCACGTCCAAATGGTTAGAAATTTTTATTATGAAAGATGGTACAAATGTAAGCCAGACATTAGAAAAATTGAGAAATGTCTTTGCAAGGCTCGGACTACCGAAAGTATTAGTGGCTGATAATGGTCCTCCCTTTAGTAGTGAAAGTTAATAAATAACCTTATCACCCAACATCTAACGGTAGTGCTGAACGATCCGTCTACACAGCTAAGATTGCATTGAAAAAGGCATTATATCAGGATCAAAATAGAGAAATTGCGCTCGAACACAAGCTACAAAATTTCTTATTTGCATACAGAAATACACCTTCGTCAGTAACATTAAAAACGCCTAGTGAATTAATGCTTAAACAAGTGCCAAGAACAAAATTATCAATGCTAAAACCTCAGTATGCCATTGGCAATCGCGAAAAAAAAAAAGAGGGAAAAGGTAAAGGAAAGTGAAGATAAAAGTAGAAGAACAATAAGGAATTATGAAGTAGGGGAAGATGTCTGGGTTTATCGAAATAACACCAAGGAATGGGCGTCGGGAAAAATTGTAGACCGAATAAGTCAGGTAACTTATCTGGTGAAAATAGACTGTGGAAATAAGGTCATACATGCAGATTGTTTGAAACCGCGCAAATCAAGCACCGCAGCAGATCCTATAGTGAATAAGCATCGCGACTTACAAATGGAAGCTAGAGTGTGGAGGGATGTACCAAATCAATCAATAGACTCTAATGTCGCCAATCCACAAGAACAACAATTGCCTTCTGAATGGATATCTGTTCCTGAATTATCACCCAGTTCAGTACCTAACCCTATCTCTGATGGTCAACCACTTATTCCTTCCCCAAGCAAAACTTTATTGCGTAAATCAAGTCGAACTATTCGGCCTCCACAACGGTTGAATTTATAGCTAAAGGAAAGAGGAATGTTGTGTATTAGATAAGATAGGTTGGCTATGGAGAGTAGTATGTCACATAGAAATGTATAATTATTGACATAAGTCAGTGTTCAATAAATAAGGTGTCTAATTTGTAGTTAATTTCTTCTTTTATACAATATTTAAGTGTCACACTGCGATGCGCGAAGTGAGTAAGATTCGATATTGAAATGCCACAGGTAAGTCAGATATCGTAAAGAACAAGAATTGTAATTTAGACGCTTACCGAAGGCGACTGATAGAGAAATTAGAGCAATGCCGCAAAGAAATCAGAACGACCGCCGATATCGGGCTTCTAGCCAAGGGCGTGCGGACTGTCATTAAAACTGTGTGTTTTACTCAGATACCTAATTTGAGAGCACGGAAAGAAGATTTGAACCTTGCACGAAAAATAATTCAATCTTCGGAGGGCCATCGAATCCCTGAAACCTTTCAAATAGGCCGATATGGACGGTATTTTCCCGGAACTTTTGCAGCAGGCCCTAGAGCAGCTGTCGCCAATCTTATGTACCCTACTAAGGGCTACCTTAGCTACGGGCTACATACCAAAGAAAGACGCCGGTGGTCTTCATTCCCAAACAGGGCAAGGCGTCCTATACGGAAGCGAAGTCTTACCGGCCCATCAGTATCACCTGCTTTCTACTCAAAACTTTACAGAAGATAATTGAGCGGTGGACGACCTGCTTACTAGTATTAGGACGGCGGACTTCCATGCAGAAGGCTGTGCCGATAATATCACCATCATGATCTGCAGAAAGTTTGAAGGCGTAGTATCCCAGAGGATGCAAATTGCACTCAGGCTCGTGGCGAGATGGTGCAACAGAGAAGCGTTAAACGTTAACTCTAGAAACACGACTATGGTTTCGTTCACTCAAATGAGGAAGCCCTCCAAAGGCCAGTGTCCGGTCATTTTCGGCTCTAAGATACTCGTATCTACTGAGATCAAATTCCTAGGGGTGACTTTGGACGCTGAATTGATGTACAATCCGCACCTGGAATGTGTGCGATGGAGACGAGCGGCTTTCTCCGCTGCAGCTTGTGCTGTGGTCAAAAGCAGCCTTAGCGGCCTGTAGAGTAAAATGTAGTGGGTGCAAGGGTTTCTCCGGCAAAAAGGGAGTTCACACTAGCATCACACTAGCTTCACCTACATCGAACAGACGGCACCACTGTTCATGAGAACGGATAAGATCTCGCTCATTTTCAGTTTCAGTGGACGATACAATGTAAACATCTCCAGCAGCGAGACCTCAAAAGTACTTGTTCACAAATAGAGAAGGGAATCATCCCGCTGGCTTGTGGATGCCGCCGAAACACCGAACAATTGCGATCCAGATCTGCACAAATAAATAAATAAAAAATTATGAAGGTTTTACTGTATTCATTAACAATACAATCACTTTTACAATTTATTTATAACCTTTGTAGTAGCTACAGTATACTACTGCTAGTATACTACAAATGAATGTAGGTATCATCTGTAGTATTTCTGTAGTATAAAATATTGTAATGTTTTGATAATACTTATTTCCATACTTTGACAGATACAAGTTTTAACGCAAACGGGGGCGATTAAAAAAATATAAAGAACCAAGTAATAATTTTCAAGGGTATTTTATTGGATGAGATTATTACAAAATTTTAAATGAAATTACACTTTTAGCATTTGACCGTACAGTATTTTACACATATGTCAAGAAGTAATGTTTATTTTGTCTTAATTATACACCTCGTACACTTCAATTTAGAAAATATTTCGGATATTACAGCTTACCAGACGAAGATTATATCTACAAATATTGTGATCATCAATAAAAACTGTGCAATATAAATATGTACTACTTTTGTTCACACAGTAGAAAGAATAATAAATACTACGGGCCTGTAGCACCAATGTGTCCATATTATATAGATAATACAGATTTGTAAGCCATTTTTATAAAGGATTAGTAGTTACGCAATGCCTGTACCAACTGCAATGTTTTGCGTTATAATATGAAGGTAGACCAAAATTAAGATTTTCAAGAAAGTCTACAATGAAGAGAAATTGCATCTGGTAGGCCAAAACTTCTTTTTCTTTCCAAATAATTTGCAGCTGTAGCTGTGACTTGTCAAGATGAAAAATATCCATTAAATATTCGTTTCTATAAAATAATTCATCCTCTAGCAAAGTTGTTAACAGTTAGGTATCTAAGTTATGGCCATATTAAAGTTCAGATTTGAATTCTATAGGCTACCTACTTTATTCGATTAGAGTTAGTTGGAAAAGTGCGTGCATTTAAGGTAATAATTCAAAAAAACTCTTAGAGTATTCATACAATCACTATTTTACAATATGTCAAGAAGTAACTTTAGAGTATTAATTATAAACGTCAGTGACAAATTTCCAACTTAATAAAATATAATAACGCATAGAAATATTACAGCTATTCCTTATAAAAAGACATATTCAAACCTCACATTTGGGACGGCAGGAAGCGCGGTGGTTTAGCAAAACGCTGGCGGGATTAGAAAAATATCAAAAAACAAATAATTATGATCGATCAATAAAAACTTGCAATAATAAATATCTTTTACTTTTGTTCACACATATAGAAAGAAATAATGTTTAGGCCTTTTCGTAGCGTCGATGTCCGGGCAAATCGTTTCATGATGTTATTCCATATTCCATCAATTTAATACAGGATTTGTTTTGCGATTATACTTCATTTTTATAAAGGATTAGTAGTTATCAATTTAATGATTTACCACACGTTTTGTGTAATCTCTGTGAAAAATATATCCTGGAGGTGAAGCAAATTAAGATTCAAAGGCCGTTCTCGGGACGCTCAAGGTGGAGAAAGTCTACAATTCGTTAGAGAAATTGCATCTTTTCAAAACTTCTTTTTTCTTTCCAATATGTTTTTAAAGAAATTTCCATTGTACCAACTTGATTGTTATGAAAAATATCCATTAAAATCATTCTATAAAATAATTCACTTTTCGTTAGAGTAATTCAGTTAGGTATCTAGCTTATGGCCATATTCTAAAGTTCAGATTTGAATTCTATAGGCTGTTTTAAACAATTTATTCGTGATTAAGTTAGTTGTAAAATAACGGACTTTGATCATTTTCTAATATGTGTAACATTTTTATATAAAAAAAGTTGCAAAGTTTTGATTTAATGAAATTGACAAAAAACAATAGCCTTAAAGAAATTCTCATTTTTCCAAGGTAATAATAATAACGTTCTGGTTAGCACCATCTATATAAAATTCATATGAAACATCGTTCATCTTTATTAGTCTAATATAATAACTCTTTATATAGAATCTAAAACAATATTGTACATATTCATATTACATCATACAACAAAATCTCAATTGTCAAGCTCTGCTAATAATAATAATAAAAATCTTGGGTACACGGAAGTAATTATACTGAAAATCCGACCCCTTGACTTCTTAATAAACACACAATCTTCTTACAGTATTAAGGGTCGATATCTGAAATTGTTTTAAATTTATTCCAGTTTTCAAACGAATAAAGTTTTGCGATTATACTGGCTGAGAGGTAATTTGCACTGGTTAATCAAGTTTTAATGATTTACCACACGTTGGTTGTGTAATCTCTGCTGGAGGTGAAGCAACAAGTTTACAAATACTTGGAGATAATTGGGGCTTCTTCTTCGTTATCGTCATTACCACTATTTTCACCTATCACCTAATTTTATCAATATGTTTTTAAAGAAATTTCCATTATCCAACTTGATTAAGAAATGAGCTTTTCCCTTTTCTGCCAAATCATTCTCAAAATTCACTTTTCGTTAGGAGTAATTCCTAATAGCAAGTCTAGCTCCTATCATAAATATTCTAAATTGTTGTTGAACGGGACTTGTTTCTTATCTAAGTCGTGTTTTTAAACAATTTATTCGTGATCTAATTTCTCTGTTCATTAGTAAAATAGACGGACTTTGATCAGTTTCTACATGTGTCATTTTTATATTATAAAAGTAAGTTGCAAAGTTTATGATTTAATGAAATTGACAACATTGTAAAACAATGCCTTAAAGAAATTCTTACTTACATATAATAATAACAATAACAATATCATGGTTACTGCCATCTATTATTTCTTATAAAACTCTTTATATAGTCATATATCATAATATATGATGTACAACAGAATCTAAAACAATATTGTCATGCTCTATCTTCGAACTTTCTAGAGTTGTTTTATTTTCTCTGTAAATTTAGGTATACGGATTTATGAAAGAATTGTATTCTTCTACGTATCTCACACACACATATACATATTTGCCCACATATGTATTCGTACATTGATGGTCTGACATTCGGTACCCCTACAAGAGGCGTCTGCAAGTGAAGGGAAACTAAACATAAGAGTGGATATACTCGCATAGTCGTTGCTCATCCAAGCAGTTAATGAGGATAACTGAAGTTAGGTCAATTCTTTAGAATTGCATTGCCTCTACTGAAAATTGTACGTATCTTTTCTATACCAGGTGTTTGTTTCCTGGATTGATTTTTAGTTTGCGTACTAATCCATAAACTTGTGTAACGTTCATTAAAATAGATATGTATAAATTACTGTCGTTAACTGTCGCAACTTCTCTTCAATGTAGATATTAATTTAGTTTATTGTTGGCTGATTTGTTTTAAAATTCGGGGAATGCAAGACGAATCTAATATTTATAGGTCACTCAAAACGGTCTGAAAGATCAGCAAGTTACTTTTAGTTGTAATAACAATAAGTAACACTATTTTGTTGACTTTCAGGTAGTCTTTCAATAACCAGAAGACATATCACGTCAAAGAAATTATATAAAGAATGTAGATAAATGTACTTGGAAGTTATAATATACAATGTGGTATACAAAGATATTACATAAAAATGAAAGAAATACATAGACCAGAAAGAATGATGGAGAAGTACAGTATACGATTAAATTTTGTCTTAACGAATTCCTTTATCATACACAATGCATATTACTAACGCAAGCTATAATTTAAGCTAATCAATCTAATATGGAAAAAATGTGCATCTCACAGAATAATATTTTCACCTTTTTTGCTCCTCAACAAACCATGGCTTAATGACAGTCGATATCAAAAAATTTTTAACAGAAAAAATGAGATATGCGAAAACGGTAACCCTCAATAGTAAAACAATGATTTAATATATTAATATTTTATATATAAACAAGTTTTATTTTCTGATTTTAAAAATGCCACGCGAGGAGTTATTAAAGTTACAACCAATATTTTAAGGAATAACGTCTTTAACGAAACTTTATTTTAAAAACGTAATCTCAAGTTCCATCCCGGATGTAGGCATGGAAGGATCTTCGTAATAAGTACATACGTCCTACTTGCATGAACCAAAAAGACATACGTTTGTTCACGACGCAGCATTCGAAACAGAGATGTAGGGCTGTTAGTATTGTTCTTTTCAATATTCAACGGTTATGGGCGTGCTACACCTGATTTTCAGAGATCCTTGTACGCTTTTATAAAATACAAGTCCTGTTTAACATGTGAACTTTATTGTGTGGCATTTGATATATTTGTCAATGGAGTAAGAAAGCAGTTTTATATAATGGTTTTACGGCAGGTAATGTTCGTTCCTGCACGATAACAAAATGTAAGGAAAAACTGCCAAGTGGTACTGTTTTTACACCCTTCGATTTATTTATAGTATTAGTTTTAGCACCGCTAATGCTAGTTATAATATTTTTAAAAATGTAATAAAACATAAACCAGATTAATATTACTCCTAGTATTTCGTTAAATGCTTCAATATAAAATGGTAATTTATTATTATTTATTACAATTATTAAAAAAAGTTATATTGCTTCTATTCTACTGCTTTAACTTCATACCGCTTAGATCCATAGCTCTTCAGTTTCGTTAGTTTCTGTTCTTAGCTTCCATTCTTCCAATATTTTCACCTCAAAAAGTTTTCCTCTTTGTTTCTACAACATAAGTTCTTCATCTTTACTGCAGACAGCAGATTCCTACACGAAGAAATCTTATTCTTTGTGTTAATGAATAAGTAATTCATTATTTAACTTAATAAAATACTCAGCAACAAAGTGTTGCGTACCAGTAACTCATCCACTATATTTTGTTATGAGGGCTTCCGTGTTTTGACCGCGTCATAGTAAAGTACAGTGATGTGCATTAAAACTGACTCAAAGTGCCATAAAACTTTATAAATCTAACTCTAATGTGTACGATAGATAGCCGACTGCCCTAGACGGGTGAGTCAGTACTAAAGCACATCACTGTACATATGTATATATATATATGTACATATATAGAATACAAAATAAACAAAAGTGAAAAATTAAAATACCAAAAATATATACAACTCACTCAAACGGTTTGGACGGATAGTACGATATCTGTCACGGCATTTCACCTTGAATGAATCCCCGTTTGGAACCAGCTTATATAGAGTATGTAGCTAACGCCTGCCACATATACAATCTATGTGATATTACGTAGGTATTTGCATGACATGAGCTATCTGTAGTTATCTGTGTTTATACTATCAAAATAAAAATATATAAACATAATTTACTGATTTATCAAAATTACATCTTATCATTTCATCTCGTTAGAAATGTGTTAACTCATCTTTTCTGTTTATGCTGTGTTTTTTAACACGCCTGCCAGTAATTGAAAGTAATAATTACAATTCGGTTTCGTGGTTCACTACATCATCAGGCCAACATATTGTATATAAAGAGTTGGCCAAACATTGCATATAACAATATGTTGCCCTGATGATGTGGTGAACCACGAAACCGATCGCCTGTGAATATACATATTTGTGAGAATTAGGACCTTTTATTACTCCTTTATCTAATATGAACTCACTCAGAGTCTACTCCGACAACTTAATTCTAACATTGTTTTATTTAATAAAGCGTGCCTTTAAAACTACGATTTCATTTCATTTCATTTTTTGTAAGAAAATACAGCTGTAAGTTGCTGCAAATCAGTACATTTCTAAAAAATTAATGCATGTGTAGATTTAAAATTGTGGGTACCTAACTAATTAGAAAACTGGATTATACTTTACAAAACAATAACAAGTGTTCAGAACTATATGTCACAGTTTCAGATATTTTAAAAACTGTAATAAATTTTATTTTGTAAAATTGCCTAGAGAGTTGACATAAATAAATAAAACAAATGAAACTCCAATTACAAGTGATTAGTATAATTTTTGTTGTAGTTACAGCCTAATTACCGACTCCTGCGACGATGAGATGATAGTTATTCCCGGTATAATCGCCATTGCGAATTCAAGCTGCAACTGCCACAAATAGTAGTTGTTGTGATAGTTTCTGCCAAAGGATACCTAAACGAGATACCTAAACGGCGGGTGTTCCACAAGGGTCTATTCTGGGACCGTTATTATTTTCTATGTATACTGCGCACTTAACGTTCTTTCACGACTTCACAAACAAATTTCATATGTACAGGGTGGGCAAATTTCGATGTTTTAATAGGGAATCTCGGTAACTATAAGAGGTATCAAAAAACGGACCACGCATCCTCGATCTGTTTTTCGGGAAGCGGATGATGGTGAAAACCAAATTTGGCTATCGGCTTTCGGTTTCGAGTTATCCCTGAAAATTCGATTTTTTCCATTTTCGTTTTATCACGATATCTCGGCTATTTATGAAAATTGACAAAAATGACTTTTACGTTCTTCAGGCACTTTTTTGATTAGAATGCAATGGCGTTAGAGGAATTTTTTTAATTCTCTAACGCCATTGCATTCTAATAAAAATAGTGCCTGAAGAACGTAAAAACCGAAAGCCGATAGCCAAATTTGGTTTTCACCATCATCCTCTTCTCGGAAAAACAGATCGAGGATGCGTGGTCCGTTTTTTGATACCTCTTATAGTTACCGAGATCCCCTATTAAAACATCGAAATTTGCCCACCCTGTACACAGATGACGTGCAGCTATACAAGTCCTTCGCAGTTACTGAAGTTGATAGAGCTGTTGAGGAAATGAATAATGACCTTGATAAGTTCTATCAAATAACAACCGGACATTGCTTATATTTAAATTCAACTAAGTCTTACTTTATGTTGTATGGTACTTCTGGAGCAAGATCACAGGAGTCTTCTTTGATAAACCTTAGTATTAATAACATTACATTAACCTCTCCTAATTATATTCCTAATCTGGGTCTGCAAATGGATAGTGATTTAAAATTCAAACACTATGTTAATACTTGCATTAAGCGAGCTTATATATTGTAACTTGAAAATAATAAATCCTCACCGACACATTCTCGACACTGCTGCTAAAAAGCTGTTGTGTGATTCTCTTGTGTTACCGCTTCTGTGATAGAGTGTATGGTAGTTTCTTGAAACAAGAGGATAGTTTGCGAGTTCAAGTTGTTCAGAACACATGCCTTGAATTCATTTACATTTTAAAAATGTCATCGATAAAATAACCGTTCCAATTAATCATAAAATAATTTCATTAAATGTAACATCTATTTACACAAACATTCCAATAGATATAGCAATCAAAGCAATAACCAACCATTGGGAAGAACTAAAGAATCACACCACTTTAGCGTTGCATGAATTCATTAAAGCCACTGAAATAACACTCAATAACATATACTTCCAATATAAAAACCAATTCTTTAAACAAACATATGGATGTGCTATGGGAGCTCCAGCATCTAGTGCAACTGCACAATTAGTACTGGAAGAACTTGAGAAAGAAACGATAAATAAATTAAATTGTATGTATATATAATGTAATTTTCCAACCGCCAATTAATTAAACATATTTTTATTTAAAAGAGTTGACTAGCATGTATAAATGAGAATTAAAGGCTCATTTATGCACTGGTGCTAGTTCAAGTTAGCACCAGTGAATGTTTACACGTATTATTTGAGTGCTAATGGCTTGCTAGTCAATCACTTCGGCCGAGTTGACTAGCATGTATAAATGAGCCTTAAGAATTACAGATATGCTCTTTAAACACGCAACATCACATAATATTAATCATTTTAAAAAATGCCGAAATTTAAAAACATAATGTAAATTTCAAATAATTAATTAACAAAATGTATTAGAAGTAAATTTAAGATATGCCCATAGTAAACATGAAAGGTTTAAGTAAGGAATTGCACAAACATAAAATAATTAATAGCACCAACAATATACACACTAATGTTAATTTGTGTTTAGTTTTAGTTTTAACCGAAGAAGACAATATATGTATGTATATATGTATATTGTGGAAACGTAATTTTAATTTTATTTTAATTAATCGACAATCGCCCCTAATAACCATAACCATAATATATATTTATATATAAGATACATTGATACACATAAATTTCTGTAGGAACTGACTATTGGCCTAGCTAACTTCCTCTATGTTGGCATATCTTGAGGCATGCTCCAAGATTTCGGGTCAGAAGATCCTGTGAAGGACCAGTTGAGTTCGCTGTCATGTCAGACATCATGTACTTCAGCCAGGAAATCCGAGGATTGTTTGGCTCCTAGTATTGTTAGGTCTTTAGCGTTATCCCGGGTACGCCACTTGGAGGCGAGTAATAATCTAATAATCAAATTTACACCTGAATTTTATTAAATTTAGCGCTTGAGTAGGTTTTTTGACATGTTCTTCCTTACGCCTTGATCAGTATTGTTAGAGCTATATATCAATGATTTCATATTTTTTGATAGGCATGACTATACGTTTTAATATTATTTCACACAATGTAAATGTTAAATTGTTTAGATGAAGTTAATTTTATGGATATATAACTTGTTTTATTGACCTATAAGTGGAAAATCAGGACAAAAAATAAATATATATAGGATCCTAAAATACTAGTAAGTAGTGTGATAATTTATCTTATTTAATACTATTATTAGATACTCTTGTGAAGAAATGATGACGTATGTATGTTATGTTGTAGATACAGAAATTGGTAAAAAATGGAAGTTTTTCATTTTCTGAAGTTGATTGCCGTGTTACTTTCTTGAAAAATAATTAGTAAGTAACAACCATAATTAAGTTAACTAAGAGTTAATGTAGTGTAACCAAAAAATTAATACAGAAGAATTAAAATTTTTAGTATCAACTATCGATGTCTAAATCTCAATTATGGCTATTTCTGTGATAAGAAAAACTCAAATAAATTCCTGTCGTATTATCATTCCATTCATAAGAATGAACCGCGACGTAAACACTTTCATTCATTCTACCTCGTGCTCCCTTGTACCGATTCAACAAGATTCTATACAAAGCCATTATTGTCAACGATTTGTCATAATGTCAAACAAATCGTCCCGATTACTAAGACGTGTATGCACCCGTTTCGTATATACCTGTGCAGCTACACCCTCGACTAAATAACACTTCATATTATTCTATTATTCGTCATATCCGGTCACATCTGAAAACATCTACGAAATAATTGCTTCGGAATACCTATATCCGATATTGTTAGCATGTATTTTGTACATCTTTATTCACAAGATTTCCTTAAAATGAATTAAAATAAATTCGAAGTGCACAAGTGTTAATAGTATGAATTTTGTACTAATAGAAAAACGATGAAAATAATAAGAATACCATATTTTGCATTGAGCATTCAATGATAGCTATTAAGACACGAGTATGAAAATTACAATACGAGGCGAATCCGAGTACTTATTTTAATAAATGCGAGTGTCTTAATAGCCATTAAATGCGAGTTGCATAGCTATTTTTTCTACGACCCCATAATATCACACGTATTTCTTTAATTTTAACTATATTTAAATAGATACAGAGAACTGTCAAGTTTAATTAATTTTTATATCTGTCAGATATGTAGCCACGGCCATATTGAATATTGGAATGTCGCATTCCTATTGGATATAAACTTGTGTCGTAATGAAAAATCTGTATTCCTATTGGATATAAGTAAACTTGTATCATAATGAAAATCTGTATCGTAAAGTACAGGTTCAGCATATCTAATAATACAATAAAAGTATGGGAGTAGAAATAGTACATTACATACTAAGGTTGAGAAGTTGATTATTATTGCCCGAGTGGTTAGAAGCCACGAGAGCAATAATAGTCTTCTCAACCGAAGTATGTAGGTATACTATTTTTTGTACCAGTAGTCTAATTGGATCTTGGAATCTTGATAATTAGGAATAAATTTGCTAATGTATGTAAGATATTGCACTTGAAATAAAACATAAAACAAATGTAAGTAGGCTTTATTTTGATGTTGACAGATAAGTTTTGACATAACTGCTGAAACTAAAAGCGAAGTATGTTTTAGATTATTTTCCGTTTTATGTATGTCTGAAGAAAAAGATTTTAAATGTATACCACCTGAAATGTACGAGATTGCAGAACATGTAGTTGAGTACTAGCTTGCGCATGAATCAAAACGCTTACATACGAAAACATATTCGAAATTTTGATGGTTGACATCCTACGGCGATTGTATGATTACAGCATGCGTGTTATTTGTTTTCATTATTAAGCTAGGTTAGGTAGGCCATTATTCACATTCTATTAGTTCAGAGGTTAAGAAATTACATTTCTCGGCGTTCTATTATGTGTCAAAATGCTATGATTTTTTATTTTTGGTAACCTAGGTTAATAATGAAAACAAATAATACACATGCTGCAATCATACAATCGCCGTAGGATGTCAACCGTCAATATTCTGAATACGTTTTCGTATGAAAGCCTGTTGATTCATGCGCAAGCTAGTACTCAACTACCTGAACGAAAAATAATCTAAAAAATACTTCGCGTTTAGTTTCAGCAGTTATGTCAAAACATACTTATTTGTCAATACCAAAATGAAGCCCACTTACATTTGTTTTATGTTTTATTACAAGTGCAATCTTACATACATTGGCAAATTTATTCCTAATTATCTAGGTTTTAAGATCCAACTGGTAAAAAAAATAGTATATATACTTCGGTTGAGAAGACTATTATTGCCCTCGTGGCATTAAATCCCTCTCGCCACTCGGGCAATAATAGTCAACTTCTCAACTTTTGTATGTAATACACTATTATACTACTATAATAAAAAAATTGCTTCTTCAGGATATGTGCTGAAAAAAAAGAATAAAAAAAATTAATTAAATACTGTTAAAAAAAAGATTATTTATAGTAGGTACTTCAATGGCACTATAATAGTCAACCACTTCGATCTGGCATTAAACATTAGGAAATCTAAATAATCATTGCTGCATTGAAAAGGTATAAAGAGAAAGCTTGTGAAACCATATTAGTTAAGACTACTGAATAATAATAATAAAACAACCTCTATGGTGAATAACATTAGTTATTTACGTTTTGAATTCTTAAAATGAAAGTTTTCATATCACACTAACGCGTCTCACAAGAGTGAACTAATGAAGTTTAAGATCACCAATTTTTAGAAAAATATTTATAAAATGGAGTTATTTTGTGAATTGGTGACTTGTTATGTTGGGTACTATATTTGAAACCAAATATAGTACAAAATATTAAGTTGTCCATATGAGATCTGAAATTTATTGGTTTAAGATTGTAAGTGATGTCGTATAGAATAGATGCATTTTCAAAGTCAAAATTATGATCACCGTTACGATAATGATCAACCAATGCAATTTAGGCCTTAGTTGATCTGAGATTATCGCTTTCTGTGTATCTAGTTCTAGTTGTCTATTTTTCTGCCTGGATCTGAGTTTGTTGAGCTTCTTAAGCTTCTCCGTTGGTGAACCGATCTGATTTTGTCGACAATTTGCCTCTTCACCCAGTATCGTACTACCAAATGTAACTAATATAGTTCTCCCTGTAAAGGCAGAATTGAGTAGTTTTCACAACCGTTAAAGTTTTTTCCACTATTGTCGTCTAGATAAATTCTCACTTGACGTTTTGTTGATCATGGAGTGAATGCATGAATCGATGTTGTAATATATAATAGCAGAAGAAGTTGTATTTACTTCAGTACCAGTTTTAACATTGCCACATAGTGACAAGCAGCCCTTGTGGAAATAGTCAACGCATCACGTACCTAGTGATTAATAAAGTGCCTTCTTTCCATATCTGGGCAAGATCTACATAGCCTTAGAAAATAATTCTTTATTCTGCAAATCTTCCTGGCTGTATTCTTATTATATTACTGTAGTGTCAGTTGTTGCAACTCACCGATGTTGCTGACCGGTTCAGCATACACCAAACTTTTTAGATAACCCTAAAGAAAAAAGTCGGAGTGTTCAAGTCGGAAGATTTAGAGGGTTACTGAAATCATCGACCTCGTCCTATCTATCTTTCTCAAAAAGTTTCAGTTGTGTTTTCGTACAGGAAGTGAAAAATGGGGAAGGACGTAATCATTCATGAACCATAAACGTTACCGTTCATCTAATAATGCATCATCAAGGAATTCTTCCACTAAAGTTTCTATTAGAAACAGTAGATATATTATTAGTAGATATATTATTAATTATCATTATTTCACAAAAGCAAATACAATCTTTCCAGTGAATATTTTGCCGAACTGCTAACAAGTAGATCATTTATTTTTGTAATTATATCTTTTATTATCATCTGCTTCTCATTATATGTAAGTTGGAGGAGCGCAACTTTTATTATACTAACTGTGCCAGCCGAAATAACTGCCTCAATCATTTCATTTTATGTAGCTGACCAGAATTAAGGGTTAAAGCAAAATCAATTTATTGATTTAGTTTTTAGGCTACAACTCTATAATTAAATAGTGCGCTAAAATTTCAATGACTAGGTACAGATTATATTCTCATTACTGTTGTATTGCATTGTTTTAGTTTATTAATTTGCCAATGACAATAGTCTTGTAACTAGTCGTTGGAGTTTTAGTACACTATCTGGTCATCGAGTTATGGTAAAAAAATAACCATCTACATTTCAACTACGTCTTCTGAATATATCAGAATACTTAAAAAAACAGTAACTATTTACCAGACTAGTACACGTTACAAACAGAGAAACTTACGGGTTCTTGCCAACCTTTACTACATATATCACAATGAGCAGATGACCACCCATTTTCAGCAACTGTATGAGAATTTGCATATAAAGTTCCGTTTTTGTATTACTTCCCTTTCACGAAACAGTACCGTGTAAAAAAATAACGTAATACTATTGCCTCGTTGATTTTAGTTATTTATGTAGCCGCTATGTCGTCGAGACTGGTATATTTTTGTAGTCTGTTATTTAAACGAAACAATAAAGTCACAAATATTAAAAATATTTGCAAAAATATTTAAATCATTTTTATTAATTAAAAAAAATAAATATTTAAACTTTTTTTTGATTTTTCGAACAAATTATCAAGCCAAATCAGAATTGGCTTTATCTTACACCTTAATCAACGTCTTAATCGTTAGCAACGAAAGTGCTTTGTGTTAGAAAACCTGTTGAGAGACTCCTCAAGTGTCCTGACTTATTATCCTAGCTTCTTGCTTGATTCTCAGTCCCACGTAGTCATGTCATGCACAGCCTACATCCTGTCTTATTCTTATATGGGAACCCTCTTCATGCTACGGCACAATTCTGTCCTTTGCTTTTTTGCTTTATAATGGTGCACAGAGATGTAATACGATATGATGGTTTAGTTTTACAACTTTACTATTCATCGCGATATGGGTTACTGAATGCGACTAAAAGTCTTGAGAAAAACGGCTGTAATTTTTAACAAATGACAATAATTTCTAGGTATCTGCATACCTTCTGTATCTATTATAACTTCAACAAGGTTAGAGTTTTGTAACATATTTGTTTGTTGCTAGCATTTTTCTATACGTTGGTATAAACATTATTTCTTATCTTATTCCAAAGCACCAATTTTCAGCAATCGTTTTAAAATACATATTATTTTTAATTATCTGTTGGTAACAATAAATATGACAAAATGCAAACCAATTATCAAGTTTTAATGTCATTTATTTCATAAGAGATGTTAATATTGGCTAATGAAGGTGAATTTTGCTATTCTACGACAAAGAAGAAATTGCCTTGATCGTTTCCGGTATACTGTCGATCCAAGCTGTGATATAGTTTGTGTAATTTTTGTGTTATTTTGTCCTATATCCTCAATATTTGCTATTAATTGTGCTTTGGTAATATTGTGTCTTGAATAGAAAAATTTAGAACATTTAGAACACCTCGCACATTTTCTATTGCATTTGAACCGGGAGAATTTCCAAGCTACGATAACACTGGAAAATTCACCGAGTCCACCTAAGTCTTATTTTTAAGAGGGTCGTCTACCAGCCGATTATTTTACAGCGGTGCCATATCTACATAATTCTATAAATCGTTTGCTTGATTTTATTTTAATATAATTTGAAAATTGGGCTTTATACACTTATTTCGACAAATGTTTTATATCTACATATACAATTTTGTTTATAAATATTCGATATTAACTTCACAATCTCTATTCCCGTTTACCTTGATAGGATAATAGACATTACTCGATTAATTTTTAGATTTAATTACTGAAATTTGATATGAACATTCAAAATACGTCTATACCTACATGTGTTTAAAGCTCAATTTTATAATACGTTTTAAATAAATTATATAAACATTATATCATTAAACAAGTTAGGTGTGGCAACATTGCCAGCTGTCAAACGGTAGTCGAGCCTCTTAAGCATATACAGTCGAATTTTTGGATCTTGTCCGTTACCTCATTAACAGCGTAATTAAACACAGATATAAGTGAAATCACAGACCACTCGTGAAATATTCATCACCGACATTTAACGTACATTAGAGAGAAATGTCAACATGACATGAGTCGATTCATACTGACATTACTCATGACGTAACGGACAAGATCAAATAATGCGACTGTATCTATAAACTATACAGATCGTTGCATCGCAAGTGCCGTCAAACGCTCGCTCCGATTGATGTGTTACTTCGTTGAGCAGGTCTTAGCGTTGTAATATGTACGTACGTGCATAGCTGCGCCGGTGGTATGAATTATACGTAATGTAGGTAGACTCATATGATAAAATTTTCTTTAACGTACACAATGTGCCCGCTGTTTTTATCCTCATAAAAACTAAATATGTACTTATAACAAGAATAGCAAACTTGTGCACATAATATGTATTGTAAGAAGATGTTTATGACGAATGAAAAATGTAAAATATTAAAGCAATGTGAAGAATAGTAATACTATGTATTATCACAATAATCACAGTAAAATAATGAAATTTAAATTCTGTAATTAGTAGCTAAATAAAAAATGAATATTCTCATATTTGCAGGAATAAACGTTAAAATAATATGCATATGTTACAACAGAAGTAATCTATTATTATCATAAATTATTATTTTATAAGTTAACATAAAAGCGACCACTTTTCTAATGCATTAAATGCTCGAAACGTCTTCCGGTCGCCTCAAAGCAATATGCTAAACGATCGTAGAAGCCTCGTTGCGCATTCTGTAAAATTGCTGGAGGAATGTCATCAAAAGTGTTAACAATTTTTTGTTGCAATTCTGCCAAATTGTTTGGTCTATCGTTCTCAAATGTATAGATCTTAGTTTTCATGTATCCCCATAAGTCATTAGGGGAGAGATCTAGTGATCTAGGTGGCCAGCGAATAGTTCCCCAGGTACTTTGAACACGGTTTGGAAATACATTATGAAGATATTCCCGTACAACTCTACTATTATGAGCGGGACACCCATCCTGTTGAAACCATATGTTATCCAAGTTGAGCGCCAATTCGTGGAGGCGTGGGATAATTCGATTCTGGAGCAAGTTAAGATACTTCTCGCCTGTTAAATTGCCATCTATAAAAAATGGTCCAATTTTATGCTCTCCAAGTAATCCCGCCCAAACGTTTAATTTTTGGGGATACTGAGTTCTAGCATTGTATGTTAGGTGCGGGTTTTCTCTTGCTCAGTGTCGAGGTACAGCGGGATTATGTCTTCCGTGCAACGGGAAAGTACTTTCATCCGTAAATAATATATTTGCAATAAAATTTGCGTTTTGATTGCAAATATGCATCATATTTTCGCAAAATTCCATTCTCTGTTCTTCATCTTCGGGAAATATTTCATTTGTTTTCTGTAATCTGTAGGCATGGTATTTATTTTTCTTTAAAACACGGCATACTGTGCTTTTAGAAATATCCAGCTGCTCACTAATACCCAATGAAGATATTTTCGGGTTCTGTTCGACACTGGCACAAATTAAAAGATTTCTTTCGTCTTGCCGAACAAATGGCTGCCTATTACGTTTGTGCTTGTTCAGCATAATACAGCCCAATCTTTCAAAATTATTTATTATTCGCTGAATTGTTTTTAGAGCGGGTCGTGATTGATAATTCTCATAAAAGCGCTCTATTATTTGCCTTAAGGGTATTTCCTGATGATACCACTTAATAATTTGTTTTCTTTGAACTAAATTATAAACATCCATTATTTTTATAACATATAAATATCAAACTAACAAACTAAATAAATACTTATGTATGTATCTTACACTAAACTCTGCAGAAAACCTAATAGAAACGACGACAAAACACTAACTAAACCAATATGTTTAGCAAAAATGCTTGAAGAATGAGACAATTAACAGATTAGGGTATAATAAGAAAATGCAAATGAAAAGAATATTGTTTCAACAAGAATAATAAAAAAATGAAAATGTAATAAAATATCGCAAAGCGCTAGAACATATGAGACAACTACCTTCTACAATGCCTAACTGGAAACTGCAAATATCCAAATAATCATACGTAGGTATTCTCTGCAACATGTATCGGCGCCGGCGCGGCATATGGACTTAACTAAGACATACCGTTCAACTATCGATATAATATTTTGACGGCACTTGCGATGCAACGATCTGTATATAGCGAATTTGCTATCGAAGCAATAAGTGAAAGTGAAGCCAAGAAAGAGCGATGAAGATATGTAACTGTCTTTATTTATGCGCTTACAACAAGCCCACACATGCACTTTCTGTAGCAAGCGCGCGATAAAATATCATAGCATTATACAACATGTATATCTGCACTCTAATCTTGGCTTCACTTTTCCGCATGCTTTCGCGATATAGTAGTTTATAGATATATGCTCTTAAGACACCAGTAACACATAAAAGGAATTTCCTAAACCTTAATACAATGTAGAGGGGGTTATGTTGTGCGACCTTCAGTTAGGATTTATAGTAGATATTAATTTTATCGAAAGTCGATTTGAAAATGTACATAGAACATAGTATATAATACTATGTACATCAAGTAAATATCAGGTACTTGTACTATCCACTAAATTTCTCAGAATTGTTAGCTCCGACATACAAAATAATAAAATTTTCAAGGTGGCTCTAATATTGTGGCCAGGAACTGAAACTCTGCCCGTGTCTGTAGTCCAACATTAACCTTTCGGCCATCTTATGGTTTTCACAAAGTAAGCTATAATGTATCTATGAAAAAATACATGTAAGTTCATAAGTCATTCAGTTTGAAATGTTTTATCAAGTTCGTGAGTTAGTCCTATAAATGAAAAACAAAATCAGTTTTCTGTTCTACTTTGTACAATGCAATGCATTTGAAACTTTATGCTTTCTAACCTCTTGAAAATACATATAACGACAACAAGTTTTATATATATTTTTAACTAAGGATTTATTTTCCACATGTAAATATTTTTCAAGAAAATAAAATCATATTAAGTAATAGGTAATTCAGTTAATAGTATTTATTATTACGCGAAAAGTGTTGAATTAGTAACTATATGTATGTGGCGAACTGTAAACATCAAATGTGTACTAAATTTCTGGGTAATCGACTCTTAACCACAATACGTATGTATATACCTTGCCGGAGCTATGATCTGACTACACTAACAATCTCCTGGAAAAGTCTATACCATAAATCGTTGGTTTGTATCATATCTACCGACAATCACTTACAAATGCGTCGTAGTCCATTCAAAAGAGGGCAAATACGATTATGTATACGAGGATTTGAATGTATTGATGTGGATTTTCGAGAAAATTATGTAGTAATGATAATAAAAAAATTCCGATGACAATACATCGCTAATTCTAAATAGCACATAAAACGCTATCAAAACATATGTATGAGGATGATAGAGTCGTCACATAACAGTACTATGAATAGAAAAGTTTTGGCATGAAATGTGGTAGCCTAGCGGTTAAGCACTTACATATTTTGCATTTGGCATACGCGTAAGTGCCATATCTATCACACGAGCTGTACATGTTCTATCTTAGTGCTACTTCGATTATTAGTAAATCTCATTGAGTTAAATTGAAAGTTTCCTAGACAATTTAACTAGCTTCGATCTAGCGTTCCCGTCTTCCATTTCCTTTGGACACTTCCAATATAGAGCTAAAAAACATATTTGATCCCCTTTTGGACGTTAAAGAAGACGACTGTAACCGTTACATAAAGCTGGTGACGGAAATGGTGTTACTTATACCCTAACCAAAATAATATCCATCAAAATTACACGGAAAATAATTCAGGTTCAACGTGACTAACATATCTACTTATCTTTCAATTTCACACTTTTAGGTCAATGAAATAGGAATTAATTAAATACCAATTTATTCCGGAACATATAATATCATGTTTTCGTTTACAATACTTCTTCAGTGGAAGAAATTGACATTTAATATGTGTCAAAATACTAATATTAATGGTCATGCCTATCAACAAAAATATCTAAAAAAACAAAGAAATCGATATACATATATACAGGGTTTTCAAACTTAAGTCGGCACTATTGCTAACTTTGTTATTATTGGAGCTACAAAGTTGGTTAAATAGGCAAACTAGTGTAGTTTTTCAAGCAAATTACAGTGGAATTAAAAAAAATAATTGACGTACTGGGTCACGTGATATTGTGAAAAACGTAATTTTTTTAAATGGGACACCCAGTATACAGTTCTCACGGTCGACAGAAAATTTTATTCTGAACAAAAACTTTCCTATGAACTTTTATCCTAAAGTCAATAATAATAGAGTTATTGATGATTGTTTTTACAGAAACTAAAAACAGTATTGTTTATTTTAAGTTATTTTATTAGTTTCGAAAATAAAAAAAACAAGAAATTTTAAATTCAGAGCAGATGCTCAAAAACATCACCCTCTTGCTCCAAGCACTTTTGAACCCGCCTGTTAACGCTTCTAGTAGCCTTAGCAATGATTCTACCATCAATATTATTAATAGCATGACTGATGCTTTGCTGGAGATCTTCAAGAGTATCATACCGTCTTTCATACACTGCACTTTTCACAAATCCCCAAAAGAAGAAATCCAAAGGTGTTATGTCCGGTGATCGGGGAGGCATACGAATAGGCCCGCTAGTTGATAGATATCGGCCATCAAAAAGGTCATGTAATAAGTTATGAATTTGGCGAACATTATGGGCAGGAGCGCCATCTTGTTGAAAGAATATATGTTGTCTATCCATTAAATTCAGGTCATTCAAGAATTCTCCAAGGGTAGCGGTTAACATTTCGACATACCTCTCGCCAGTTAATGCAACTTGATAAAATACGGGGCCTACAATTCTTGAATCAATCAAGCCACACCAAACATTAACACTAAAGCGTCTCTGCGGATTACAAGGACGGAAAAGCATCGGGTTTTCTCGACTCCAATAGTGGCTGTTCTTCCTGTTATACATACCCATGTTGGAGAAATTTGATTCGTCACTTCAAAGAACCAAACTCCAAAAATTATGGTTAAGTCTAACTTGATTAATATACCACTGACAAAACTGAGTCCGCCTTTCTTGATCTCCCGGTACCAGCGTCTGAATAGGTCTGAACGGCACAAACTTATGTTTTTTTAGAATATTGTGAACTAAACACTTTTACCCACGCAACATCAATCAAGTTTTAACTAAAACACCGACGCGTTTCAACAGCAATGCTGTCATTATCAAGGCGATAATAAAACTAAATTAAAATAAAATCTACAAAAACAGGTAACCTAAATGTTATGCACGGTCAATCCGATACGCATCATTAATTTCCGATTAACGAAAACAATGACGAATACGGTATAGGGCCATTGTCACAATTCATTACACATGACTTATTTTTATATATTTCTAAACTTTCGAAAACATTTAGAAACTTACAATTGTTTATTTGTCTAATTAGTTTAACATTCGTATGATCGATGTTGTGATCTGTTTCAAAAATGTGTTGGGCAACGCTCGATTTCTCAATTCTATTAAATCTAAGATGAGCCATGTGCTCTTTGAATCTAGTTGAGACTGCTCTCCTGGTTTGCCCAATATATTTTTGATTACAATCTTTACAATTGATTTCGTAAATACCTGACTTTTCTAGAGGTTGTATTTTATCTTTAGGGTTACCGATGAGACTTCGTAAACTAGTCCCAGAACTGTCAACTATTCTGAGATCTAGCTCTTTGAAGATTTTACTCAAACCTTTAGTGATAAAGGGAGCGTAAGGGAGGGTCACAACGGGTGAAGCTTTAACATCCTCTCGAAAAGTCGTAAAGAAATTCAAAACATTCAGTTGCTAGGGGGTGAAGTATTGATTTCATTTGATGTTAGTTCTCTCTTTCCTAGTGTACCGATTCTAACGAATTTTTTACTGCAAAACTAGGTTGCTGTATTGGCAAATTATTAAATTCATTGGTCAGCCATTTGGAAACCTTATAAGTCGGTGCGTCAATTGCCGAAACAATTGGCCTTACCGACTTGCCAGGTTTGTGTGTTTACCTAAAATCCACAAAATGGCAAGGCTGAATTTTTTGGTCCACAGACTTCTCACTTTTCCCTTGAACAAGGCGACGTATGAGAAAGAGCTTAAAATTATAAAAGATGCGGCCAAATGTAATGGTTTCCAGCCTCAGCATATCTATAAGTTAATTAGGAAGTTTAATTATAAGAAAACTGTGAAAGAATCTACGACTTTTCGAGAGGATGTTAAAGCTTCACCCGTTGTGACCCTCCCTTACGCTCCCTTTATCACTAAAGGTTTGAGTAAAATCTTCAAAGAGCTAGATCTCAGAATAGTTGACAGTTCTGGGACTAGTTTACGAAGTCTCATCGGTAACCCTAAAGATAAAATACAACCTCTAGAAAAGTCAGGTATTTACGAAATCAATTGTAAAGATTGTAATCAAAAATATATTGGGCAAACCAGGAGAGCAGTCTCAACTAGATTCAAAGAGCACATGGCTCATCTTAGATTTAATAGAATTGAGAAATCGAGCGCTGCCCAACACATTTTTGAAACAGATCACAACATCGATCATACGAATGTTAAACTAATTAGACAAATAAACAATTGTAAGTTTCTAAATGTTTTCGAAAGTTTAGAAATATATAAAAATAAGTCATGTGTAATGAATTGTGACAATGGCCCTATACCGTATTCGTCATTGTTTTCGTTAATCGGAAATTAATGATGCGTATCGGATTGACCGTGCATAACATTTAGGTTACCTGTTTTTGTAGATTTTATTTTAATTTAGTTTTATTATCGCCTTGATAATGACAGCATTGCTGTTGAAACGCGTCGGTGTTTTAGTTAAAACTTGTTTGGTGTTCAGTGGGTTAAAGTGTTTAGTGTTCTACTTCTTCACCAAGAGATCCAGTGAAGAACATTGTGAATAGTTCCCAAAGATAGTCCACTTTCTTCCTTTAAATCATTAATTGCCTTATTAGGATTAGCTTCAAAGAAAGCTAAGACGTTAATTTCAGTTGCTTCACTTATTATAAAATGTTTTTTGGTTCTAGTTTTCTTGAACACATTTTCATTTGATCGAAACTTACGGTACAAAAGTGAAAAGTACCTTCGATCTGGCAAGTTGCGCGTAGGAAATAAAACACCGTAACGTTCACGAGCTTGCAGGGAATTTTTATTACAAACGATGTAACATTCCATCATATCACATTTTTCTAAATGCGTGAAAGGCATTTTTTCATCAATAAACACAAAATGTTAATTGCTTACAGACAGAGGTTTAATGCAATATTTCAATCTTGATGACATTTGCAAAACAATCGAATTTTGTTTATGAAATAACAGCCACCTTGGCAAATTTGAAAAATCATCAATAACTCTGTTATTATTGACTTTAGGATAAAAGTTCATAGAAAAGTTTTTGTTCAGAATTAAATTTTCTGTCGACCGTGAGAACCGTATACTGGGTGTCTCATTTTAAAAAATTACGTTTTTCACAATATCACGTGACCCAGTACGTCAATTATTTATTTTAAAATGCCATTGTAATTTGCTTGAAAACACTAGTTTGCCTATTTAACCAACTTTGTAGCTCCAATAATAACAAAGTTAGCAATAGTGCCGACTTAAATTTGAAAACCCTGTATATACATATATCGAATATATGATGATGATATATCGAATTAGAGTTACATTTTCAAATAATAATAACGGATGAATTAATGTAAATTTAAACTAGCTATAAAAATAAACATGATTTGATTTATTCGCATATCAATGTATGTTTTGTGAAGCTCTAACAGGTTTGTTTAAGGATTAAGGAAAAACATGACCAAAAACCTAGTCAAGAACTTAATAAAATTCAGGCGTGAATTAAATTATTATAAATAACGCATAAATTATTTATATCAGTTTTGAAATTGACCGCATTTTCAGCTTTTTTGATGTATGTATATCATTTAGTAAATTAATCTTTTTTTATAAGAAATAATTTTCCTTTTTCAAAATCTCAGTGTTTTGAAAAAGAAAATTAGTCGTCTATCTTTAGAGTGCTTAGATAAATCAGTTTAAGCGATGATGTTTTGTGTAGCAGTATATTTTGGTGATCATAAAGTCGTTTCTTTAAATATTGTTCGGTTTGATCGATACAGCATTGGTTACAATCTTCGCAGTCTAATTTATAAACGACATAATTTTGATTATCTGTTTTAATAGGTGTTTTTAAATTTGTGAATAAGGGTTTATTGTTGGTAGGCGTGAAGGTTATGTGAATGTCCGATTTTTTAAATTCGTGTTTTATTCTGTCGCTTAAATTATTTATGTATGGTATAGTGTCATACAGCCTGATCAACTAAACTATTAATTACCTACCTAGCAAACTGGATGTAGCTCTGACGGCACTGACAAGCATACAACTTTGGTATTTGTCTAGTAGCTATCAATGAGGCTTACACTCATACTATTTCTTTTTAATAAGGACAGTATCTTATTGACTTAGATATGCTTACTTCAAAAAACAAATAGAAAGTACTATTTCGCTTTGTTTACTTTGTAATAATAAATTAAATTTGGTTAATAATTCAAACAACAAAAAACGCGCTACTTTGATGACTTCAATGGTGTCTATTTGACAAGGGTGTTTGTCAGGTGTTGCGGGGCATGTTTTTGAAAGGCTGTTTACATGATTTACGTCAACTTACAAGAATTTTTTATCATGTTCTTATGAATTAGTTAAACAATTTGGTACAACACAATACTTACTTTTAACTTTGCTGATTTTTCCAATACTCTTACAAGTGGTCTTAACGAAATTTTTGAATACTTTCTTGTGTACTCTTAACCTATCCTAACAAGACACGTATGTCAAGAAAAACAATATCTGTGTCCCTTCGATGTATCGCTTTCAGAAATACCTATTTCGTCTTTGAAACGAGGCGCAGTGATGTGGCAAAGCTGTAAAATGTACTATGCGGGACATTTTACAACGAACGCTGAGAAAGGAAAGTGAACCTTACGCATACCGGGACGGCAATCGCCTGCGGCGAAGCGGGTAAATAGATCTTCTTACCTGAGTCGCTATACATACACATAAAATATTAAGGGATTAACTTACCCGCTTTATAGTGTATGACTCCATTATAATCTAAAAGTTTTTGGTATAAATATGTATATTTATATTAGCCGCGTTATAAACATTTACTGTGTTAAAATACTCAAAATAAATCAAATATAAATATTATTTAACAAATAATATGATATAATGGTAGGTAATACGATCCTGACACTTTTTGAATTTGTATAATCCCAGAATTATTTAATTCATACAAAGTTAGTCAACAGGAATAAACCGCCGTAGTTTTTTTAATAACAGGACTATTCTCATAAAGGGGTTGCATTCATTTACTGGTGTGAAACATCGGAGGTACGATGCTGGTAGTTGATGTCAATTGTGTAAGTACCCACTTACTTCGCTACATAAAAGGAAGATCAATGGGTATAACTTATAAACTATGCAACTTTTATAACTATGGTAATAGTCGAATGCATTTAAATATATATCTTAAAACAATGCGAGCAAAACTGCATATTCTACTGTTTCTTTAAAGACTAATCCTTTTATTATTATACATATACTATACTGTCGCTGCTAAGATCAAGCGCTATTGTGTCAACAATCGATGATGTCTTGAAGTGAAAAGCTAAAATAAAATCTTCAAGCCTTCGGTTTATCTATTATCCGAGGCAGCAGATGTTCGTGCGTATGTATAGAAAGAAGGCTGTACACAACAATTGAAATTTGATAGCTATATAAACACAATGTTTATCAGTATACTCAAATTGTCATTGAAATTTACGCAGTGATAGAAGAATCGGATATTGTTCTTTAGTGAAGGTATATTTGACATAATGATGTGATAAGTGTAATTTTTTTTTATGTGTGGTGGGTGCTTAGTTGCAGTGACTCCGTAAGCTATATTACTTGTCTGGCTAATAATAAGAATATTGCAACCAAATGACTTACAGCAAGTAACTGCAATTGTATATAAAAGAAACATGAAATTTCTTTACTAAGAAATGTGTATTCATAGTAACAATAACCACTTACTATATTTGTATGTAGTCCATGTAATATAAATTCTGGGTCAAATTCTGGCCACCATATAGCAGGGAGTAATACATAAGACCCTCTGAAAACAAGTTGTTACTAGACAATTTAACGTCATTTACAATAGCTGTACTGATTACATGCCACTAAATAAACGGTAGTCTAATTTGTAATAGCATCTTATTATTGTAAACTTTACTATCAAGAAGGGGTATTTAACATAAAATACCTTGGTATCACACGTTTGCTATTTTAGGATGAATGTTAAAAACTCTAAATTCTAATTTGACGGAATAAAAATGCACAATACACTAAAGTAATTTCAGGAAAATACTAAAAAAAATTAAATGTAGACGATTATTTTCAAATTTATTAAAACAATCAATACACTAACCTAAAATTATAGTATGATAAAAAGTACTTTTAATATAGATATAATGATAAGTATTGGAAGAAAACTATCCATTTGTCTTTGGTTTAAATTTAGTAACACTGAACAATGGAAAAAGAAGACGCAGTGTGCATAGTAGAACAAAGCTGTGTCGATCAACGGTTACGAAATATACAAACATACATTTACTTGCTTATTCTGTTAAAAGCCAATCAATCTTAGATGATTATTTGAGTTAAAACTCCAAACCAACTGAAGCCCACACACTAATAATAATTTCTTTTATTGTCAGAAGCTTGTTTCAGATTTCTGTTTTAGAACATGAAACGCCCAAATATTATTACTAGATTAATTATTGCCGTACGATAAAATTAGTTTTAGTCGGTAACGTTAGCTCGCGTTCAAAAAGTGAAATGATTTAATGTTGGGACAATGCAGCTTAGCAAGAGAGCAATCAACCAACAGTAGGGGAGAATAATTGAACTCAGTGTAACCCTAGACCTGCAGTTGCGATGTTATGTATAGAAGCATACACAAACCACTTGTACAATGTGTTAAAGACACGCACTTACATATGTACATACAACAAACGATTTAGTATCTAACCTTACATAATAGTTATTTATGATATAAGTTTTAAAAAGTGCGATTTTATTTTGTTCACAAAATAAAATCGCACTTTTAAAACAATCTTACACTATTTTTTGCACAATTGTTTATATTTAATTAAATTATTTAAGACTTCTACAAAATCTTTGTTGACATCACTCAATTAATAATATGTCATGAGTCAGAAATGTTAGTCACGATAACACAGTGATATTTGAGAATTAGAAACGTCAACAAAGTTTTGTTGACGTTTTTTACAAACGTTTGTATTCTTATTAAAATAATAAAACTGAGATGAGATTGATTGAAACTATTGATGATGCCCAATGAATCCATATTATATAGTAATTGTTGCAATGCTAATGTACAGGGTGGGCCACTAAGAGAAATAAGCGACTGTATCTCGGAAAGTATTTGTCCTAGGTTCTGCGGGAAAAAAAATTAGATTTTTAGAGATATCGAAATGCGGTTTTCAGTAAAATATGTGTAATTTAAAGCCGCTTACGAACCTATTAACGCAATAGTATCCTTCCATTTAATTTTTTTAAGAAAATCGTAAAAATAATTTACCGCTCCAGAAAACGACCTCTAGTTTATCAGTTTGATGGATATAGCATATAAACGCTGTTTAAAGTCCACACAATTCCCTTTCAAACGAGTCCAAGATTATTCGGCTAAGTTGAATAGTAACGGAAATATTAAACTTTAAACATTGACGTATAGAGATGGTCTTTCTCCTCTCTTATTATGACAGATACGAAAAAATGTCAGGAAAGAAAATTATCTGGTATTAGATGGGCTTTCAAGTGATGATATCAAAGTTATAGCTTATTCTACGATTTTCTGAGATAGTAGGAATTTTAGATTTGAACATAGCAGTTACGCCCTCTAACGGTAAAATCTGGAACTTGAAAATAATTTCCAGAAATTTCTCTTGGTCACTTTTACTATCAAAATTTTTCCCGCAAAACCTAGGACAAATACTCGAGCGAATGTACAATTGTACGAGTCGAAGTGATATTTTTAATCCTCCGTGTAGGTTTTGCTTTACGAATGCATTTCGTTTCCTCAAATCTGTGTATTACAACATGTTGCAATGTCGAAATGCATCATAATCCAATTCAAAGTTTGGAAAACGCTGTGTAAATTGATTTATACAACTTTCAAGAAATATTGCCAATTGCCCTCAGCATTCTGAATTCCACTTCTGTAATGTGCCATTAAAATTATGGCATCATGTTCTGCAGTAAATGCTATTGGTAATATCCTAAAAAAGATAGTTTATCCCATGCTTTTATTCTTTAATTAATATCAATATTTACCTTTAACATAATTAAATTACTTACAATAGTTGTTAAAACAACTGATTTGTTATACTGTGGAAGTGAAATATTAATAAAAACGCAAAATACCTACAAACGAAAATAAATAAATTTGACACATATATAATAACAGTGACAATTCTAGTTCTAGTACAAAACAAATGAAACATAGGGTCGTTCTTGCAATGATACCACAACAGGCACGTATAGCAAATTGGGTTGCATAAGTGTCATGTTACATTATTATTTGAACTCACTGTATTTGATCCTATAAAAATTATTGCACATCATCCATTCTCCGTTAGCAAGATCAATTTTGCTTTAGTATGTTAACATTTTTGAGAATGCTAGGGGTAAGTAATGGCTGCCACTATGTTAGCGATAGCGTACAATTTAGATGATCCTAAACTAATGGGGTTATCAGCATTTTTGAGAATTATGCAAATAGACCACATATTTGCCATGTGATTTAATTTTTGACAGTTAATTTGCAATAACTTGCATTGGAATCACTATAGAAAGTGCCTAAGCAAATTACAAATGAAGTAAGCCAATACTTTAAACTATGATAATCATCTAAAATTACTTCAGGTTTATCTGCGTTGAGACGACTGCCTCTTAGGAAATTTATTGGTCACATACTAGTGACAGTAGTAGTAGATTTAAACACAACGAAATGCATACTGTACGTGACGCTGTATGGCATAAGTTTTACTTTACATTTATCATGGTTATTTTTTATCCGGGTTACTACATGAGTTTTTATAGGTTGTATATCATGTTCATTCAAACTCCTATTCTTTCCTTTCTTGATTTGTTTTTTTGAAACGGAAATAAAAACAACGAAAATAGAAATCTAATAATTAATAAAATATTTTCTATTGCCGCCAATAACCAAATATAGAAAACTATTTGCGTTTCTATCGGAAAACGAACACAAGCCTATATAAGGCTTACCAACTTCATCAGTAGAGACTGTAATTTCGCATTCCTCAATTCAAACAGGAATTCCGTCAAGAAATACACATTTGCAAAAAACATCTGATAGAGATTGCCAAGAGCAAATTAAACACAGAAAGGCGGAAAGGGAATTATTTGAATATTTGCAATCGAAATAATGCCTTTAGTTACTTCTTCAGTATGACAATTTTTTCCTCAAATTATAAATCTAGCTCTCACACATGATTATTTTCTCGCTATTTTAACACGTTTGTTTAACGTCTTATGTTTTTAATTTATAATTTTCAATATTATATTCAATTTTAATATGTTTTATTTTGTGTGTAATGTCTAATATAACTATTGAGTTCGTTTCTAGTAAAACTTTGCTGCTTGTAGTAGATAACACATAAATAGTATTCGGGAGATTTACCTATCTCGCTAGCCTCGTGTAAGTTTACTTTGTGATGGGCTTTTGTGCTTATGCTATCCTACTATATAATTGCCAAGATGAATTTAAATTAAATTAGTAAACTTAAAGTTGAAATAAGCCAGTTATATTCGTTTATATAAATAAATTATTTGTATAACTAACTACCACAAGCTACTATACCCAGCATATTAGAGTCATCTAATTATCAGTATCGGACATTTCAACATATATACGATTTAATAACACCGAGTTCAATTCACTTTCATATATATATATATATATATACAGATACGTTATATTTATTATATACAGATATATATATACAGATATGTGCTATATACGTATAAAAATATGTCAAAAGAGTTACAAAGATCTCAAACAATAATACAAAAAATAATATTACGAGTTCCATATTGCATAACAATTCTTTTTATGCTACTACCGCAATTGCAATATTTTATTAACTTTGCAAGTGGCTCAGTAATTGCTTATAATAAAGAATAAGAATAAAGAAATTTATTACATCTGTCGTCGAAACGTCTTGACGTTGAAACGTCCGAGTCAAAACGGCTATTTCAAAACGTTCTGTAATTATATACACTGGATTAGTACTATTGTTAGGTACCTACTTTTACTTATTGTTACCAATCATATACAAGATTTGTGTAAACTTGACAAAGGTGTGCCTTTGTTCTACCGTTTATAAAATATCCTGTGATGTTCATTAAAATTCTTGTTAACAACATATGTATACATCGGAAACATTATATAAAAATTGTGAGCAGCACCATTGAGTAGAAAATCATAAGTGGCATTGCAGAATTATTTTTGTCTTTATCAGTAGGTATAATCAAATAAAAGTAAAACAAGAATTCAAAATATAGTAAATTTTACTCAATTGAAACCTATTTTAGAATTAATGAATATGAAATTCTAGAACACCATAATTGGATGTTCTCATAAATATGAACTGCTACAGAACAATTTGAAGTATAATATCTAACAAATATTATTATTTTATAAAGATAACAAATTTTATTATGTTAAAAAGTAGACAGAAAACCTATAAAACCACAATTATCCGTAAATATTATAAATACATAATATATGTTTTCAGTTTTCGTTTCACAGCGCGCGTTAAAATCTCCTTACCTATCTGGAGTTATGCAACCAATTTTACGTCACTGCATCGTTACAAAAAAGGTCACATTTATAGATGTCATTTTCCACCATCCAATGATTCCTTGTTTAGTTAAAAAATTAAATAGTTTTGATTATGTAATATGGAGATATATGGGAATATAATTTATGTCGTTATTGCCTTAAATGGTGTTTTTAAAAACAACGTTTTCAAGCAATTTTAACGCTACTTTAATGCCGCAAATTACAAATTAACACTAGTGTAGCGCAAATATGATTTAACTTTCAGTGAAGTAATAGTAATGCGCCATGGATGGTGCTCACAACCATCTGTAATTTCTGTAATCACTAAAAAGAAAGCATTAGAAAAACTACTGAATAGACGCGCATCGTGTAAAAAAGTGATGAATAAACTAAAATAACTAATTGTGCGTTATTTCCCCTTTCTCGCTTATCTGTGACTTGGTTTTCTTGGAATGAAAAATGTAATTGATGTAAACAATGTTCCTATTACTTGTTATTATTGGAAATTGCAGCGTTATTTTCATAAAAAAAAAAAACCAACAACGGTAGTTGATTTTGTGTTTCAGACATCTATTACAATGAAACACACTTACTACCACTAAAGGAATTGTGCTTTTATCATCAACAGACGCATTACATACGATTTCTATGCGGAAACGTATTAAACTAACCAACATGAATGTGGCAAGTATTTGCAGAGTAGAGTTAATTAGAAAGAAACATTTGTAGCAACAATAAAAATTGTGGTGTTTTAAATCCAATATTTCTATTGTTTCACGCTATTGTATTTAACAGTACAAGTTCAGAAATGCGACATATATGTTTTTTGAATGAGTTATTATCATATTTGCTGGAGATTTTATTCAAAATTTTTGTTACACAGATGTTATTCATGACTTTTATTTAATTAAACTAATGCAGTACGTTAACATAAACGCTAACTAATTTCTTGACCACATCTATTTGAAAGCCTACTGTTACTGCTAACTGCTACAGAACAATTTGAAGTATAATATCTAACAAATATTATTATTTTATAAAGATAACAAATTTTATTATGTTAAAAAGTAGACAGAAAACCTATAAAACCACAATTATCCGTAAATATTATAAATACATAATATATTTTTTCAGTTTTCGTTTCACAGCGCGCGTTAAAATCTCCTTACCTATCTAGAGTTATGCAACCAATTTTACGTCACTGCATCGTTACAAAAAAGGTCACATTTATAGATGTCATTTTCCACCATCAAATGAATCCTTGTTTAGTTAAAAAATTAAATAGTTTTGATTATGTAATATGGGGATATATGGGAATATAATTTATGTCGGCATTGCCTTAAATGGTGTTTTTAAAAACAACGTTTTCAAGCAATTTTAACGCTACTTTAATGCCGCAAATTACAAATTAACACTAGTGTAGCGCAAATATGATTTAACTTTCAGTGAAGTAATAGTAATGCGCCATGGATGGTGCTCACAACCATCAGTAATTTCTGTAATCACTAAAAAGAAAGCATTAGAAAAACTACTGAATAGACGCGCATCGTGTAAAAAAGTGATGAATAAACTAAAATAACTAATTGTGCGTTATTTCCCCTTTCTCGCTTATCTGTGACTTGGTTTTCTTGGAATGAAAAATGTAATTGACGTAAACAATGTTCCTATTACTTGTTATTATTGGAAATTGCAGCGTTATTTCCATTAAAAAACCAACAACGGGAGTTGATTTTGTGTTTCAGACATCTATTACAATGAAACACACTTACTACCACTAAAGGAATTGTGCTTTTATCATCAACAAACGCATTACATACGTTTTCTATGAGGAAACGTATTAAACTAACCAACATGAATGTGGCAAGTATTTGCAGAGTAGAGTTAATTAGAAAGAAACATTTGTAGCAACAATAAAAATTGTGGTGTTTTAAATCCGATATTTCCATTGTTTCACGCTATTGTATTTAACAGTACAAGTTCAGAAATGCGACATATATGTTTTTTGAATGAGTTACTATAATAGTTGTTGGAGATTTTATTCAAAATTTTTGTTACACAGATGTTATTTATGACTTTTATTTAATTAAACTAATGCAGTACGTTAACATAAACGCTAACTAATTTGTTGACCACATCTATTTGAAAGCCTCATAGTGTTATCCAGAAATTTCACGCTCCACTACATCGATGTCAGCTTCCTCACCTTCACTAGTCACGAATGCTCCTAAAATCAGACCTCTATAAAAGCCATGATATATATGGGTATTTTGCTATAGCTATATATATGCTATATATATGCTTTGAGAAGAAACTTGTGAAGGATTCTCTTCTAGATTTTCGACCAATTTTTTTATGTTGCTGCTCTTGAAATCGCCACTAAAGTCATACTTGTCATACGAAAATCTAATGTCTCTTATTTGGCTCATTTTGAATGGGTTTTGTCTGCATCAATTTTCCCATTTTCAGTTTCGGTATACATTTTAAAATTAAAAGCATCATTCTGGGGCATCTCTTATTAAAGTGACTCGCTGTTCGGGCACACACACAACTGGTTGCAGTTTTTCTTTGCATTCTCAATGACTGCTTGCATACCTTCATTTTAAGTATTCTCCTTTTCAAGAAATCTGTGTATGTCAATTTAAAAATGTACGGCAGCAAAGGCAAACTTTGAGAAGATAAACTGCTTATATTTTATCGAGTGGAGTTGTCCGAATAAAATATTACTTTATTTACTTCTTATCTAATTTGAAGTCTAAAAATGTCCAAAGACAAGTGACCCGCTTTTTGGCACATTTAATAATATTGTATGAGCTATTTTTATAGTGCAGTATAACGTTAAACAACCGTGAAGTTTCTCAGTAAAGCCTGCTTTATTAATTATAGAACATTATTTATTTTTGTACTGACCTCTGGACTACCTAGGGAGAATATCATGTTCAAAACGGGTCAATGGCCGCAGTGGTTAGGCGGCCGACTATCGTTGTGGGAGGACGATAGGTGCCGGGGTTCAATTCTCTGGAGGGACGGTGACATTTTTTCAGAGAGTTTACTCCCGGATTGACTTGCCATTCGCTGTCGGGAGCAAAGTAATTAACAGCGTGGCATCATAAAAGGCGATATGATATGCTGTTACAAAACTGTTTAAACACAACTTACACACAAAACTACACTGCGAGAGTTGCATTGATAGCCAGACAAGCAATACGCCTTACGGAGTCACTGCAACTAAGCACCCACCACACATTAAAAAAAATATACTCACATTCAGTTTGATTTGCAATAATTTGCTTTACTACAGTTTTGTTGACAGTACTTTTTTTCATCTCTGCTTTCTACAAAACATTAAAATTTGATATTCTAAAAGTTTTACAGTATGAAAAGTAATTATGCAAACCTGTATTGAGTCCAACTAAAAAATCACTTTTAACATTACTATAATATGACTCCCTGGCAAGTTTCAAAATTAAATTTATCCTAGCCCAGTTTTTTGCGGGTGAGGCGAACTTGGAGAGTTAAAAACCCAACTAATTGAGTGAGAGTCAAGAAAAAATCTCATAAATATGTGTTTTCTTAACGTGTTTAGTATTCACTATAGATCATTATTAGCACCGGAAAAATTACTACAGTTATCACTATAAATATTCGCGCAAAAGCCACGTCTAGTTATAAAACGGTTTAGAAAAAAGCATGCGTACTAAGATCTTCGACTACGTTAAAGTGTACAGCTTTAGTAACAAAGCATACAAAAACCCAAACATAACATTTTACTAATTTAAGTGATCATGTAATACTATCCTTTATCCTAAGTGAAGAGGAGAGAAAGGTCTTGTGGATTGTAGTCTTACCTTCCACAAATAACTCATTTTAGGGTTCGAGTTTGAAAGCTTAGCTTTAGAGCAAGTTGCGCTTCTTCATAATACACTTCTGAGAACACTTTTTTCCATTTATTAGGCGGTATCTTTGACACAAAGTTGCCAATACAAATTGCTGTCCATACATAAAATCTCCATGGAGACGTGTTAAACTTGAATATTTCTCAAATATAAAGTAAGTATTATAAGTAACGAAAAAGAGCGGAGTTACTTTACGTCGTTTTGGTATGTCCATAGCCAATGTACAATAATTTTTTGGCCATGTACTTTCGTGAGTTTTGAGAAACTCAGGATCATGCCATCATAAATTACTTTGCGTCAGTTTAGTATGATTACATTCTCGAGATATTATACCAGCTGGATTTGTATCTGATGGTATTCGATTTGAAACTGGCTGAGATGGTAAGCCGCAGGCGCCTAGGCGTTAGTCTATATCCTGCAAATTTCGTACCACACTGCACATAACAAGTTATGAGCCTTGCAACTGTCACCCACTATCTCACCGCCCGCACGAGACCGACACTTCGTGGAGAGGACCGGCGAGCCGGTGCCCCCCCCTCCCCAAGTAGCACATTTGGTTGTCGTTACGTATTTGCTACCTATAATGTTACAGCAAAGTAAAAGTTACTGGTATTGCTTACGTTATAACCACGTTGTAGCGAGGTAGTAACTATCAAAATGGGGAAAAATATTAGGTTCGTATTACGTCGCATTACCCACACTGGACCTTAATTGAGAACGTAACAACTACGTCTGGACAATGTAACGCATAGTTGCTATGATGTTGCTGCAACGTGCCCATAAAGTAATTTTTACCTTATAAAACAATGGCGTTTCTTTTCTTTATTTTACAGATACTACAACATATTCACTCTAACAACTGACATGTTTCGTTTGTTGTGTTTTACTAACATAATTGTAATCTAAGTATATAACTTGTCAATTAGAAAATTTCTAGCGATAGACCCTCAAATTACAAACGAACTTCAGTTTACTGATAAATATAAAGGTGATAGTTCTTAAAACAGTAGGCGCCACGTAATTATTCAGTTTTATCAAAAAAAAAACAAAAATTCTTAGCATATTTTTAAATTTATTCTCTGAATCAAGACAATTGTATTGCTTCAATCTTACATAATCTTCGTATAAAAGTATAGAATACTTTTATTAAATTAAATTATTTAAATTTTCGTTTTTATAATACCGATAATTCATTATTTTAAGGTTATGTATCACCAGAGTCCCATTTTAATGGCGGATTTATTTTATTTTACTAGAGAGTAATACTTTCGTGTTGAAAGTAATGGTTTCTAAACGTATATTATTGTAATGTAATAATTTCGTAATTGCAACTACAAAAACTACTACTAAAAATTTAACGCACAGGTGGCAATTACTGGAAAGTCATATCGTTGTACCGGTTGAAAGTAACAGTAACTTTGAATCAGTCACCATATACACGAATTGACCAAAAAGTTGTTTTGCAAGTAATATTAGCGTAACGACTCCCATTCTATTTACACTAAACCGTGATTAACTTTAAAGTAATTTATTTCGTGCATATAACGTAATTGATACCATGAATATTACTTGTGGGTAAATAAGTCGCTATAGGTACAATTTACAGTAAAAGTTACGTAATTTAAACTATGACAAAGTAACCATGTCGATAACACTAGTCACTGTAACTATGTGTGCTACTTGGGCCGTGCTACCCATGTTAGACAAGTTCCCTTGTCAACGTTGGACGGGTCACCGCTGGAGACGCTTTTGCAACTTCACACCTCACATCTAACCCCCGGGGCCTAGACCTCCTTGCGGATGGCGACTATCGGCTAAGCGTGGGAAACGGAATCTGGCAGTGAGGTACAACCAAGGCCGCCCGTGAATTAAGCCTGAACTACGGGGACGGCCGGGCCGAAGTCCTACTCCAAAATGCCAACCGCGCCAACTCTTTCGCCCCTCCGGCGATCAAGTTTCCGCGGCAACTACAGTGAAACCGTAGGGTCCCAGAATCAGTCGTTTTAGGATGAAACTAAAGGTTTCCCCAACCAGACAACCAGCGGGCGACTACTCTTCGGCAAACCGACTTTTGTCCTCCCCTACTATCTTCACCAAATCCTCTCGCCACGCCCGTTTCCCTGAGTGTGGCCACCAGGGATGAGGTAGTGTAGCTGCAGAGTTCTGTGCCCGAGCATCCTCTCCTATATACGAAGTCTACTCCCGCCACGCCCGTTGCCCTGAAACTATGAAATCAGGGATTGGGTGTGTGCAGCTGCCGCGGAAGGCTTACCGCCTACATGAATAATGTTGACCATCACAATTTGTGGTACGGGTGTACACCATATGTTAAATCAAAGCATCCTCAAACCGTGCAACCGTATTATTACGAATTGTAACATGATGCGAAATTCCTACGTTGTTTAGATTGAGTAGAGATTCATAAAATCGTTGCCATAATGTGTGTAAATCTAATGGTATTGATCCGTCCCATGCAGTTTGAGTTTGCCATAAATGCTGTAGAATTTGTAATTTAAATTCGAAATTTCTATAGATTGTATTAATTGCGCAGCTGCACCTTTCAAACACGACTGTAGGTAATGAAACTTCTGGATATTTGACAGTTGTTGATTGTTGTCTATTCGCGTATTAAAACTGTCGTGAAATGTCATCCATTTTTTATGCAATTTATATGTATAGTTTAATTTTGCTTGATATATTGAAAACATAATCAATTGGTTTAATTATCTTTTAATTCCTGATTTATTCCCACTTAGAGGTCAATAAAACAATAAATAATTAAATACCAATTTATTCCACTTAATCCTTTTTGAGTAATCTCGTTCGCCTCTTTTACGTTTGACTCAGATTCCTTAATTTTGGATTTACCAAGCTTTCTGATTTTTGAGAAAATATTAATAGATTGCCAAACACTCTTGTGGGGTGTTTCTTTATGAACAGGTTCTATGTCCTTTCTTTGGAACGTATTTTCATGTAATTGTGGTTTAGATTTCTTGTGCGCGTGATACTGGTAACCGAACTTTTGTTGAGCGAAGCTGTTTTCCATAACTAAAAATACTGAGAATTTTGAATATGATGCAGTAATGAAATGTTAAATTTTGACAAATGGCACAAGTCAAAAGATTAAGTGGAATAAATTGGTATTTAATTATTTATTGTTTTATTGACCTGTATTGACCCTATTGAGTGGGAATAAATCAGGAATTAAAAGATAAGTACACAAAGGTAAAAAAATACATATATTAATTGGTTTAATATAATTTACTACGTTTTTGTTTGCTTAATTACCTAGTACATCTACATTCGCAGGAGATTTTAATTTATTCTGAAAGGATCTAGCGATAGCAGCAACTTAAAATTGTGAAGTAATTCAGTTTGATTTTGTATGTCGTCATACGTATCTAAAATGTTTTCAGTGTTCGATAAACGTATTTTTAATTCTATTGTGTTATCTTTCTCACTAGTACAAGTATCTAAAAATGTTTGAATTCTTGTAATTTCAGCCCTAACTTGTCAGCATTTTAAAACTAAAGAACGCAATTTGTTTTTGTTCGCCATTGCGAAATACAAAAGTATTGTATCAAAAATCAACAAATAGAATTACAGAATAGTGAGGAAAGGAGAGTGATTTACTTGTATCACTGCGTGTTTATAGTCGTTCTTGTAAATCGAATGTCAGGAATCTGCATTCATTAGCGTCACCACGTTGTCTGTATGCAGGGTTTTCGAAAGACCAAAATTCATCCGGCTCGAAGGACTAAAATGTTGAGCATTGCTGCATTACTTTCAAAACAAACCAAGAACGGTAGTTGATTTTGTGTTTCAGATGTCAATCACAATACAACACACTCACTACCACTACAGGAATTGTATTTTTATCATCAGCAGGCGCATTATATCTGAACGGCTACATTTCAGCTTTTGTTCTCTATGCAGAAGCGTACTAAGCTAATTGACACGCAGGCCCGCTGCGTGCGGGCGTGCAAGGCGTGCACCGCACAAGGGCGGCATTTTCAAGTGGGCGGCATCGGCGACAAAAACATATCGAAAGGAAAACAAAACATTGTCATAATTTGCATGTCTACAATTATACAAGGGCGGCCTAATCGGTACTGCACGCGGACGTTCAAACAGCTAGCGGCGGGGCTGCTTGACATGTACAACCGTGAGCAAATGGTAGTAAACGTACTATTTTAGTTGCGTAAATTTTACTACTCAGGATTTGAAATTGTCAATGTTGTTATAACATTGACTACCTATATAACTCATTTGAAATTCAGCCAATAGCAATTACAAATTTTACATAGTTACCATGTGTTACCATAAGTGAATATACTCTTGACGACGTGATATAACCGTTTTGGTGTTTCGGTTCCTCCAACAATATGAATTTTGTCATGGTAACAAGTGTTTTGAAGTTTGTTGATAAACGTCAAAAATATTTTCAGCAATTTTCATGTTTTTTAATTTTGTCGACATGGAACACTTTGGTATAAGCTCGGAGACCGAAATAGATAAAGAAATTGAAGATTTGACACCGCAAAATAGGTACCGTTAAAACACATAAATATGTTGGAAACAGTTCATCGAATTTTGTGAACAGCGAAATTACATAAACTTTGTGCTCAAACTTCTGCGAACAATTAGCAAGTATTTTCGTTAGTTCATTCTTTATATAATCGTAACGAATACCACTCGAGCAAACGAAAATAATCATTAACAATCATCACTCGACGTATATCTTTAAAACACCACTCGAGCTACGCTCTCGTGGTGTTTCGCAGAATACGTCTCGTGACTCGGAAATATAATCGATTATTTTCTATGCTCTTGGGATATTATAACTGATTATATTGTAATAATGTCAAAATGTGACAATTAAAAACACAGACACTTCAAAAGTACTGCTTACATTGGGTCAATTTTGAAATTTCGGCATGCTAACATAAAAAAGCGTGCACATACACATATACAGGCTGTCCATTTAGTGCGCCCGTGGACGATATCTCATAAATGCGTAATTGTAATTGCGCTTGACAAAAATTCATTTTAAGCTGTTTTTATTAATAGTCAAAACATAAATGAAACCACTAGCAACTACTGTCAAACATTAACTACTAACTTCATCATATATCATGATTTGCGGTGACATTTCTCAGCCTACTAGTGCCTACTATTAAATACTACACTGCACAGAATGTGGCATTTGCGCGGTTTCTCGGAACATCTTTATTAACTCTCAAATTATGAAAGATAGGTACCACATTTATTAGAAAAGTGGAAGGTTATTAAGAGAGCTAACCGAATATGCAAAAGTACTCATACCGTTTCCATTTAAAAAAATGAAGATATTATTGATTACACTTTCGCTAATCGCACGCCTTGATTTATTATTGTTAAAAGAAAAATAAAATATCAAGAGCGCTGATGGATACGTTTGAATATCATCTAAAATGCTGACAAATATTATTTTTTAATATCGAACATTGAGTGAGATATTAAATATTTACGCAGATGATGCAAATGGTAAAATTTTCAAACAATATCATTTATCTGGGAAACTGTTAAGTTTTGGGGAAAATGTTTTAGACCATTTTTATGTAAAATTTTATGAACCATCAGAATGTAAAATAATATATAGGGGATTGTATTTAAAATTTTAAAGTTAGACATCGTTTATCAATAACCGAACATCCTGTATAGTCGACAATAATTTCAGGAAATCCGCCATTGTAAATCAAATATTTCTTATATGAAACATTTCTCTCTACAATTACGCATTTATGAGATATCGTCTACGGGCGCACTAAATGGACAGCCTGTATATACATATATATGTATATGGATATAGCATAAATTAAAATATGGGAATTTAAGCTTCTGTAGTGTCAAGTAGATAATATTATTATATTATATCTTATAGTAGCATTACATAACTATATAAATGAATATCGCGACTATTATTTGACTTAAAGATGTATCTTTCGGGTATTGCCGTGGTTGTTGTGAAAAACTTGACGTTTCGCTGATCATACTGTCAGCTTCTTCAGAAGTTCTCTAAAGACTGACAGTCTGATCAGCGAAACGTCAAGTTTGTCACAACAACCACGGCAATACCCGAAAGATACATCTTTATGGAACAGTGGCCGTGAAAGCCTACATTCGATTATTATTTGACTTGTTAAATCACTCAGCTTACTGTAATACATAGAAGTCATAATGCAAACTAAATTGTTAAGGCTTCATAAAGGTAGTAATAGTAGAGATAATTTAGTTCAGTTTAATAATAACTAATGTATTTATTTATATTTTTTACCATGTAGTTAGTGTTTCTATTTATGGTTCTATACATGATTTTGTTGTATGAGTTTTAGTTCAGTTGTAAGGTAAAATAGAAAACAACGTACCACAAGTGTTTTTTTTTTTTCACGGACGTCACCGACCCGCGGATCGGAGAGTGGCCCGTCTGAACCGCCCCTGTTAAGCAACCCCGGTAGCGTCTTCATAGACATATCTTCAGGGTGCTTGGGCTGTCTTCGGTGTTACACGCGTTATAATGTGAACGTACATATATTACTATTTTGTATCGGAAGACAACAATCTTTTTTTTGGTGTGTGCATATTTGCAAAGATGCTATTCCTCTTAGTAGGTTGAATGATTACAATTCAATAAAGGAGTCATATATTTAATAATTTTTAGTAAAACAGACAACTCGGAAAATATCCGTGATATAGCACAACCATTTTACTCACTTGATTGAATTCTTTAATTCTAACATTTTAATTTATATAATATGTTTACATATATGTGTTTATATAATACAATTTTATTGTACGAGTGACAAAGTACCACCCAGCAGGTAGTAAGCTGCCCTTCTCGGCTCTTTGGAATAAAGTATTGAGTGCAGGGTATTTCTCCATCTAGACGTGTCCGGATATCTTTGCAGCTCACTGTACATACATATGTGGTTAGAAACGAAGAAATTGAAATCTAAAAAATAAATTTTCATAATACTCAACAGTCACTGTTAGATGTAATTAGTAATTGTAAGTTGGAATGTTTTCGTATAAAAAAAAGATAACTAGTTGAAAGGACGTATATAATAGAATATCACTAGTCAGTCAAACACAATAGCGAAGTACTAGTGCAATTTTTTAGGTGAAGCATTTTATATTCCACCAAATAGTACACGCAGAGAAATATTATCTTGAGTTAAAACAGACTGTTTCAGTTCAAAACAATCCCGTATTTGTATATCCGCAAAACTATATTGTGTTATCACAAGAATATTATTTTCTAAGAAAATTGTTTTGACGCAAAACAACATTGTTTTAATGTAAGAATATAATGTATTTGTAACACAGACTTCCGTATGTCGACTACTGAATTGACAATTTATAGGCAATTTAACGGAAAGTACAGGTTTTACTGAGTCCAAAACGGCCCCCCTTTTCTTGCGGAGATTAGTCTAAGATACCTAAAAATCGATCTAAACACTAGCGAAACATAACCTAGGAATAACACTTTTTAGAACGATTTTTAGGTATCTTAGACTGATATTCGCAAGAAACGGGGGTCTGTTTTGGACTCAGCAAAAGCTGTACTTTCCGTTAAATTGCTTATAAATTGCCAATTCAGTGGTCGACATTCGGAAGTTTAGCCAATGGATTTACTTCAAGTACAACGTTTGGGCAAAATTATTCCTCTAATTCCCATGAAGCTAAAATATACGTCACATAATGCATTATTAAATATGTACTTTTATTACTGCAAATGTCCACGCCTTAACTATAAAAAAACTTATACGTATCTAATTCTTGCAAAATCGTGCACGCAGATAAAAATGCACGTATAAACGCTTCATATACACATATAATCTCGAATGCAGCTGCTCGAAATTTGCAATTCAGCTATTTCACAAATAGGGAAGTTATTCAGATCAAATACGTATTTTACAACAAATATAGTCTAGATTGTATTAAACGCATTTACTTATTCCAAGAAAATGTGTTTGAATCAAAACAGAAATATTCTAGCATTAAAAATATTTGGGTAAAACAGTATATTTTCTTAATTCAAGAACATTTTTCTCTGTGTGTATATCTTGAAGTTGTTGTGCGGGATCAAT
Source organism: Holotrichia oblita (assembly GCA_023690525.1). Lineage (NCBI taxonomy): Eukaryota > Metazoa > Arthropoda > Insecta > Coleoptera > Scarabaeidae > Holotrichia > Holotrichia oblita. The sequence continues at coordinate 45,605,830 of CM043021.1, forward strand.
CTGTTGCTTGTACCACATACCTTGCACGTATGACAGATATATGCAGTGTTTTCTTACATTCCTCAATATTCATTATTAAGATACTTATATGATAATAATAATAATAATAATAATAATAATAATAATAATAATAATAATAATAATAATAATAATAATAATAATAATAATAATAATAATAATAATAATAATAATATATTTGTCTTTGAACACATACATATATACGTACAAACATATACATTCGTTACAAAGATAATGTCAGTGTAAGTATACATAAAACTACAAATAACTATTACATTTTAAAATCGGAGATCTTATAGTAGCACCCTCAAATCAAATGACTTTTAAGTTTGTTTTTAAATAGTATAAGTGGAAGCATCCGCAGAGAACTCGGCAATTTATTATATAATCTGATCCCAAGAAGGGTTCTATCTGTTGCGGCAAGTCGATGCGATGGCATACTTATATTCGATGCATTCCGGGTGTCGTAATCATGAAATTGAATATTTTTTTTAAATTTCGAGCTATTTTCATGGATGAAAACTAGATTGTAAAATATCACTAAAGACGGGTACGTTAATATATTGAATTGTTGAAAATGGGCTCTACATGATTTGATTTGGGGATATTTGCACTTGCACGTATAGCTCTTTTCTGTAGGATAAATACTTGATCTGTATTAGCCGCTGTCCCCCAAGTAATAATACCGTATGTTAAACAATTTTGAAACATAGCGTAGTAGCTAGCAATAGCGGCATCCACCCCTACCGTCTGCCGTACTCGCCGGATAGCGTAAGTTATTGTAGATAACTTTGCACATAGTTGCTCTATGTGCACCTTCCAGCTTAGTTTTGAGTCGACATATACACCTAGAAATTTGGTGTGCTGCATATTATCTTTAACATTTTTTGAGAATTTTATAACGTTTGTTTTGTCTATATTTAATTGCAATTTATTTGCAACAAACCACTGATTAGCCGTCGACATAATCGTGCTTGCAACACTATCAGAGCATTCACCTTTTGTTATTTTTTTTACGAATGTTGTATCGTCTGCGAAAAGTATTGTGCGATAAGGTGAAAGTGCTGGAAGATCATTGATGTACATCAAAAATAATAGGGGACCCAATATACTACCCTGTGGTACACCTTTCTCGTTGCTAAGCGCGCCACTCAATTTTGCTTGATAAAAAACGCTTTGAGTTCTCCCTGACAAATACGTCTCAAAAATACTTAGGGAAGTTCCCCGAACACCGTAGTAATCTAGTTTATATAGTAAAATACACTGTTGTTGACTGTTTGAGAGAATTTTATATTTTTCAATAAATGCAACCAATTGATTAAAAATAATTTTCTCAACTACCTTAGAAAAAACAGGCAAGATAGATACTGGCCTGTAGTTATTAATATTCTGATATTGTCCCTTTTTATGGAGAGGTATAATTTTTGCATTTTTTAACTTAGACGGAAATATTCCTGTTTGGAATGTAGTATTAATAATGTCACACAATGGCTTTGTGATCAATTCGGACGAATATTTTAAAGCAGCAGTACTCATATCGTATATATCTGTTGAATGTTTTAGTTTAATTTGTTTGATTGCGTCCTCCACATCTCTGGGAGTGACAGGTGTAAAAAATATTGAATAATCGTTTCTACAGTTAGCGGCAATAAGAAAATCTTCGAAAACTATATCAACCCGCGGCAACCGACATTCAAGCTCCGAAACCACATCAACAAAAAACGCATTGAACTGATCAGGAGTAATATCACTGCAAGTGTACGCTTTGCCGTTTCTTCCAAACTCCTCATTAACAACAGACCATACGGTTTTCGTTTTATTTTTTGAATTTATAATAATTGATTGGTTTGTAAATCTTTTGAAATTTTCGAGGTAACACTCATAAGTTTTTTTGTATTCTTTGTACTGTTCCTTTATTTCATCGTTGTTTGCCGACAGATCACGCCACAAACCTAAGTGGTTTCTCATTTTCATAATTTCGGGATTAGATACTAGTTTTTGTTTCAGAAATTTATTTTTACGCGTTTCAACAGTTATGTACTTATTATATACAACATTGATACGTATATATGGGCGTGCATAACTTTGACTTATAAACAATACTGTAAAGGAAACACAAAACTAAATCTGTTTTACTTCTCATAGAATAAATTAATCCGGTTCAGTTGGTAATTAAGGTGGGGCCAGCTAGGAAATTATTAATATTATTTATACGACTATTCGAGTTTACTTTTCCATAAATGAGTTGTATCATACATATACCACGTGCACGTATATGCTAGTTTGTGTATGCGTTTTCTTACATAATGAAGGATACTTACCTTAAAAACAATACTAATCACAGTATTTAACTCAGTAGCAAGAAGTTTTAAATTTATTTTTAATAATGCAACAAAGGTTTAAATTTTGGTAGCTATATTATACAGTAACGTAATAGGAGAAATTTGTTTTTTGGTTCTTTTATGATTAATTTGCTACATAGTAAAATTTAGTACATGTAGTTTAAGCATTTGTTTGGTATTACGTAATCATACCTTCACTTGAAATTATATAGAAATATTAAATGCACGTTCATTAAAAGTCTCCTGAAAGGATATTCTTTTCTGCTCTGCGATAAAAAATAAATATAACTATTTATATTGTTATATTGATCATCGGTTCTAATCAATATTATTAGTATTGACCCATTTTTGTATGTACAAATGTAATCCAAGCTTGCTCCTGCATTAAGTTCGGTGTATTCTTGTGCAGTGGCGTCTTATATTGTTTTAAACATTTTTGCATTAACTCAAAATTGTCCTCCTATCTTTTTTCTTCTGAAACCAGACGCATTAAAATAATAATATATAATACAATATATTATATAATATAATAATATAATAATTATATTTGACCAAGGGCAATTACCAGAAACCAACCGACATTTAACAACACGTAATTTTAAATGTAGTTTCCTAATTGCTTTCAGATCAAACACAGAATTATACTGTTCAGCATTTATGCAATAGAAGATTTGATATCAACTACTTCAACACTAAATAAATGATCAAAAAAGCAAATCAATTATATTTAATATATAATTTGAAAATAAGTCAACCATTACCGAATTATACGTAAAAGTGCTAATAAACGAATTCGTGAAATAAAAAATTGTCTTGCACATTACTCGCTATAGATAACTGAGGCGCAAACTTTCTTTTTTTAAATATGTGGGTTGGGGTTGTCAGTTCAAGAACAACGTACTATCCAATTGAAAAAGCAAACAAATTTGGATTCTATTAGACTTTATTCACATTTCAACAGTTTTATAAACTAAAGAGCAGTAATATATACCAAATGAACGTTTAACATTTAACACTCCTACATACATATTTATTTATGTTGCATGATGCATGCGAAAATATCTTTGCAGGTCATGTAATTTAATTGTACAATTGACAACTGTCGCCCTTTGCTTACGATTTTGTGATGGAAACAGGGAGGAATATAAATCTTCCTGTAAGTGTTGTTCACAATGGCTGCGTTCAGGCGACACAACAGTTGCCTTTGGTAGCTGGTTGAGTTCTCTGAACGAAAAACGTTTTATAACGGTGAGTATCAACTGTTGCAAAATATTGGCACCGGCAATATGTTATGGTGAATATAGGGCAACGCTTGGGAAACGCAGGAAACGGTATATCGTTCAGCCAATTTTAAACTGCTTAATATCACTGTAATAGAATCACGTTTATGGTGACAGCAAATTGTTGGGTCGCCTGAACGCAGCCAATGTCTCCATGCTTATGTTCATAATTTGTCGTTTTCGTAGCAAGTACATTCATGATATATTTTCTTCAAATTCCAGAAATAATTGTCACCAAAGTAGCCGTAGACAAATTTTAATATTGAAGAAATTTGATAAATATAGTGATATAGATTAGCATTTTTGTAACTCTCCTTTATACAGAAATTATTAATTACCAATTAATATATCCTAAAAAAGGATAAAGCTTTTACATATTTTAATCTGGTTATCAAAAAAGAGTTCTATTGTGCAACATCTGAAAATATTTCTGATAACTGTATTTAATTGTCGTATTCTTAAAAACATCAATGAAATTTTTTTAAACTTATTTTATGTTCACAATTACAAATACTAACATCTGCGGGTATAAAATGAAGTTTTTGCTGATTAATGTTGAAATAAATGTATGTATCTAAAGAAAAAAAGAATCGATCACGAAGCTGTTGTTAATAAACACATAGCATTTTAGATTATCTAATTGCATGTTTTCTAATAATACACGTTTAACTCTTTATCATAGCAAGTATTTTACGACTACACACTTCAATAGATGCTGTTATTGTTAACATAACTATTAAAGAAATCTGATACGTTTAAGCATGAAACTATTGTAATAAAGAAGTTTGTCATATTTGTATCTACAAAACGGAAATACTAATTTTATTGGTCTTTCTAATAAGATGGCAACCGACTCTAGTTTAATAAGTCACTATTTATTTAAACATGTAGAATTATTATCTGTGTTATGTTAGTTATAAATGCAATTTTTGGTTGTCTGCTTATTACTAAATATTGATAAATAAATTGAAAAAGGATAGCACTTTCAAAAAAAAATTAAATTAACTGGTTGAGTTTTTGTTTTAAATCAGTTTCGCGGGTTTTAATTAGACATAAATGATAATTTTTTATCGATCCATTTCAAAATAAACGATTAAACAAATATTATAAACAATCCAACTACACAAATTACATGAGGCATTATACGCTTCTGAGATATATCTTGTGAAGAACAAGTTACTGGGGTTGATGCCCACCATAGTCATCGGATCTAGTCACATTTAAGCGCTTTGTATTTGTTTATTTAAAGAACATTTATTATATCCGGTTACATACTATAACTAGTATTAAATGCTCTTTCACGCAATGTGGAGGTAACACCACGGGAATAAATAACAAATATTGCAATGACGTAAAAATGAAGAAACATCTCATGGAGCTATGTATTTTACACAATATTTACTACTTTTCACTGAAAATACTTACTCTTCTTTTGTAAAAGTTTAAACCATTCATAATTATAATTACTTCAAATAACGTACTTAATATCAATTTTCAGATTTAAATAATTCTGATTTATGCAAACATAATTTATCAACGAACGTTTTCACCAGTTTATTGTTTGGGACAACCGAATTTGGATATAACAATTTTCTTTTGTATAGTCATCTCTTTACTTCAAATCTTATTTAATATATACTGCGAGAGCAATTGTCACAACTACATATATACATATAACAATTAAAATAATTATTACAATTACTAATAATTAGAATCATCAGTTATATTTAATAAACTAACACAATGGTAAAGTTTTATCGTCAGATATTACTAATATGTAGTACGAATATCAATATTAAATTATTAAATACGTGAGCAAGTCGTTGATAATGATATTTCCTATACTAAATATTGGCATCCTTTGATACATATTCAATGCTGCTTCGTTAAGGCACCGTATTGACGTTTCGCTAAACTCACAATCAATATTAAGTCTTATATTGCGGGACTATATAATTAATGAGGAACTGCATGGTATACTAACACAATTATAGATATTTACGTGTTTACGTACACTGAAAGTCTTAGCACCAAATAATGTCACAATGATAAGAACTTCATTAACGTGTCATATATTATTTTGGGATTAATGGTTTCTTCGGCGGTATATCGAACTCCTCTTAATAAGCCATCATCTCTATTTACAATTCCAAATTCACCGACGATAAACCCATCAGATGTGCGTTCCTCGACCCTATACCTTCTTTCTTTCCTGCCTTCTATTACGTAACCATTTTTTGACTTTGCTGTAGGTTTCTGAATTTCTTCTCCAGTTGTTTGGCTAGGTTGGATACCGTGAATTTTCCCATTTGTTTGAACACTCACAGCTTCATCAACTTCATAATTTTCTTCAGGGTTGCTATAAGTTCCCGCCATATTTTGTTTAACTATATAGGACCTCTGCTGCATTCCCCAGTTTATTTCTGTTGGCTCTATGTGTTCCTTAGTCGATGTTTCAAAATTCTCCCACTTTGATTCTTCTTGACTTTTTTCCAGACTTAAATCATAATCTTTGGAATTATATTCGAACATAGAATTCTGTGTAGGCTTCTCTTCCTCTGGATTACTTGGATTTTTCCAATTTTTTACAGAAATTCCTTCCGGAACAGTTTGTATGACTGTGCTGTACGATAGTGATCTTGGTGCCATTTTCTCGTTTCGACTATCATGATAAATAACTGTATGATGAAAGGGAGGCAGTTTATCTTTTAACTTTTCCTTAGAAAGTTCCTTAAGCAAGCTTGACGTTTTTTCAAAATCTGAAAGTTTTTTAATTACAGGTATAGCTTGAACGTTTGCTGGCAGTTCTTCTATTATTGATGTATCGGTATTTTTAATTATCGGCTCCGATTCCTCAATGCCAAATTCTTGTCTATTAGCTTCAGCGACGAAACTTTGTTCACTTTCAGAAGAAAAAAGTCACTTCTATAGGTATTACTCGGTAATACTTCCATCATTTCTGTCGTTGAACTCGTTCGAGGAGAATAGATTCGATGAGTTTCGGATACCGAAGAAGAAATACTAACGCTCACTAATCTGCGGTTATCCATGTCACTAGTTTTGTATGCTCCTAATGTACTAGGTTTGTTTAAGGGTTGTGTCGGATTTACTTCATAAGAAGCAGGTTTCCGAATAGAAGATGTAAATTGTGTGCTTCTGGTTTCTCTCGAGACAGTCTTCGACGTTGCAGAGTAATTTTCCAATTGGATAGAGGTTGGTAGGGTAACTAGAGGTTGTGGAGGGATGGTCGTCATCTCCGTTTTACGTAGAGCAGGAACATCCATCAGTACATTAAGAAAATCTTTACCGGCAATAAGATCGTCTTTTATTCCGCGCTCCCGCTTGAAAATAGGCAGGCCGTCGGTAGGAAAAACGTCCAAATATATCTGTAAAATAATATAGTAATTAGAACGAAAAATAAAATATTTGTATTTATATTGTGAATATAAAATGTTCAGTTCATTAGAATTCTATCAAAATCTATAATTGTATTTTATAGAACGAGATATAATACACGGTTATCCCATGCATATTTTTCTACGTACATTTTGCATATTATATAATGGATTTAAATTTAAAAAAAACTAAATATAGAATTATAATATAACAATAACATAATAGTTAATAACCGCATCCAATTAAATCATATAGACATGATACAAAAACTGGATCTGACGTTTGGATGTTTGAGTCTTGATTTCCCAGTTTCATGACTATTAATGCTTGTTTATGAACTTACAAGGTCATGTTACCCCAACTGTTGCGGATAAGTAAAGAATAAAGCTATATATTTTGTTTATTTGAAAAAATTATTTTAAGGAGACAAATGGAACAGCTCATTACTTTAATATTTAATGCTTTGGAATTATATTTTTTCCACATTCACAACAATCTTACAGGTTTGTGCTTATTACACTCCTAAGTCACTTTTCTCTATTGTTTTATACATTAAATAATTTTATTTGCATTGTAGGTACGTGTTGTATAAACATGTTAAGGGATCAAATTAACGTTGGAACCATAATTATGCAGCGTGAATTTTGGTCAACGTTTTCTACAGATAAAAGAGTAATCCCAGAAATCTTTTCTAGTTTAACAAAACAGGTATTAATTAAACATCAATTTATTCCAGAACCTAATAATTATGTTTTTGGAATATTACTTTAATATATGTTAAATGATATTAAAACACCTAGCTGTGCCTATCAAGAAAAATATCTAAAAACAAAAAAAACAATGGTATATAGAATTACGTTTACAATTTCACATGAAATATAAAACACTTAGGTACTAATGTAAATTTAATGTAACTATAAAAATAAATTAATTATTCCCATATCAATGTATTTTTCTCAAGCTCCAACAATTTTGTTCAAGGGGTAGAGAAAAAGAAGACAAAAAACCCAGTCAAGAGCTTAGTTTAATAAACTTCAGGCGTGAATCTATATAGTTATTATAGATAACACGTAAATTATCAATATCAGCTGAAGGAAAATATCGACCGTACTTACAAATATTGAAATTATTATTAGGGTTGTCGGTCTGTTGGATTACAGACAACTCATTTGTTCATCAATCTTGTAAAGTAAAGCGAAATATTGAGATTATATACATAGGTATATGGTATATTATATACCATGCACTATAGCGATACCTGTAGTGTAAGCGTAACACGCACAGGTGTCCGTGTATTAGAACGGTAAAGAAGACGAAAGATGTGAATTTTTTTGACAAATGCGAGTGCATCATAGGGATATACGAACTACTAACTCTGTTGTAATCGAGTAGAACACTGCGTCTACTTCTTTTATTATTCTCCTGATGAAGTAAGTAACAAATTACGAAATCTTGAGAAAAGATAGAATTGGTTTCATTTAATAACTGACAGGCCAACATTCCCAATAATTTCGAATTAAATCAATAATTATTTCATCAGGAGAATACTACAACAACAATTATGTACAAGTTAATTAACAAAAAGCTCAAACTATAGGTCATAATACTTGCAATGTATGACTTTTAAAATATTACGGTGACATGATATACATACATACGAGGGAGCGTTTTTATATTCGCGGAATGGAGGCTAAGGGGTGGAAATAAAAAACCCAATTTTTTTTTTCCAATATATTCACCTGCAAGACGGATACATTTTTCACATCTTTCAATTAATTTATTTATACCCTCATAAAAAAATTATTTCTCTTTATCTGCAAAATACGCCGAAACTGCCCCCTTCACTTCATCATCGGCAGTAAATTTTTTACCCCGCAGCTCTTTTTTCATTTTCGGAAACAGGTAATAATCACTCGGGGCCAGGTCTGGGCTGTAGGGTGGGTGATTCACAATTTCGAAGCCCACCTTATGCAGGGCAGCTAACGCAACGCGGCTCTTGTGAACGGGCGCGTTGTCGTGCAAAGGCAGCACACCTTTCGTCAATTTTCCCCGTCTTTTCTCTTTAATGGCTTCTTTTAGTCGCTCTAATATTGAAGCGTAATATTCTCCGGTTATAGAAACACCTTTATCTTTATAATCAATCAACAATATTCCTTCCGAGTCCCAAAATACCCTTGCCATGAGTTTCCCAGCTGATTGTGACACTTTAAATTTCTTGCGAGGTGCTGAGCCTTTTTTATGCCTCTGCATGGATTCTTGTTTGGACTCGGGTTCATAATGATGAACCCAAGTTTCCTCTCCAGTAACAATTCGACTCAATACATCATCCTTGTCTTCATTACAGAGGTCCAAAAATGCACGTGAACACTCTACGCGCTGTTGTTTTTGCCGCGGCGTGAGCATTCTCGGCACCCATCTTGCGCTGACCTTTTAGACATGCCGAGATGATCGTGTAGGATTTTAAAAATTGTTGTATCGGATACTCCATTTCTGCGAGTTGTTTCTTCTTTAGTCGAGCATCTTCGAGTACAATTTTTTCAACTTTTTGGATAAGTGCTGGCGTGGTCACCTCAATGCTCCTGCCTCGGGTCGTCTTCAAGGGATTCCCTTCCTTGTTTAAATAAACTATGACACTTGTACACCATGGTTTTTCCTGGACAAGAGTCGCCGTAAACCAATGACATCTCATTCATTATGGTCGCGACTGATTTTCCTTGCCTGGTAAGGAACTTTATAACGGCACGATATTCGATTTTTTCCATATTTCACTTTTCACTCTTGATTATGTTTCTTGGTTGACGATAGCTCAAAGACTAACTGCCTAATAACAATGAAACTTCGTATTTATACTAATTATGAGTCGCTGCACAGGCCACGCCCCCAATGCGCCTAATCACCCCCCTACAACCCGCTCATTCCGCGAATATAAAAACGCTCCCTCGTATATGATTTTCAATACAGAGGGTGTCCACCTAATACACGGAAGTCCAATATCTTGGTTGATACGAGAGATAATAATAATTAATAATGTCATGTGTCTAGTTTTTCAAGATCTAAAAACTTAAAATAATGCCGATTATACAGAATGTTCAATTTCCTCTGTACAGAAAGCAACTTTGTTTTTTTAAATACAAACCTATACTTTTTATCACTTATTTTGAATCTACATGAAAAATAAAAGGGATCTTATGTATGGTAGTCATATGAAAAAACTGATGGTCTTTCAGATATTTGGCTTACTATGCTTTTCTAATACATTTTCGTCAATCATAATATCGCAAATTTTGTGGTTACGCTAATTGATAAAAAACCTATAGCTTTTTAACCTATTGTTTTATCAAATATTAGGCAATAATTGTTCTTCAAAACTCCATGTCAGAAACTTACCTACAGTATAAGGGGTGCCCAGAAAATGTCGAATTTGAGGAAGAAATATATGAAAAATCTCCGTTAATTCAAATGGAACAGCCTGTATATTATGGTATTACGGGCTGAACGTTCCCCTAAAGTTTCATTAGTCTCCACAGATGGCGTGTTATGTCCCGTACGTTCAGGTTAGCGATTGCCGTGCGATATTGGTTCTCTGTAAAACTGGTCTTTGAAGTAGCAAGACGTTTGATTGTTTGTCGTAGTAATTCTGGCCATTTAGTAAGACATCCCGATGTGGGATTTTTGAATTAATTTCGACTATATTCAGTGAGTTATTGTGGTACTATGGTTGGAAGTTTTTGATGACTATATCACTCACATATCTGTCAACCAATCACACAGTTGGAATTCCTTAGCAACAGCCAATGACATTCGTTTTATAGCGAAAAAATCACGTGTGAATTTTAATAAGTGATAAAGTGTTATACTGGAATGACCTTTTTATATTGCTACAGTTTTATAGCAAAGTGATATTTAGCCACTATTGCGAAAACTGTGTACAGAGCGATTCAAAACACAAATGCATTATTTTCTCATCTTATTTAAATGGAACACCCTGTATTTTATCTTAAGAAAGGGAAGGACACTGTATGCACTCTTATTTTTATTAGCCACTCCCTATATCTAAAATCGATAATTTCCGAGATATTTAATATTTTCTTAATGAAAGGTAAGCTTTTTCAGATGTCAAATTAGACGTGAAAAAATTACAGTAAAAAGCATATGAATCATAAATTGAGATGAACTTATTAAATACCACGCAACTACAAAATGTTAAACTTGTACCGATAATTAATATTTAAATATTTAAGCCAAATGTTCGCGATACAACGGATTTCACAATAAATGTTCAAAATGTCCCCCAAAAAAATCAAACAACGTTGTAGCCATTTTCGACGCATCGATTTGCATTTCTTAATATTTCTACATGCAATCTACATATCAATACACGAGAAATCTTGCGTCAACAAGGTATCTGTCAAAAGGCTATTAGAGAATACTGTGAAAAATAAATTGCATCTATACCACATGCACTTGCATTCTAGCCGTTCTTCAAATGATATTTCTGAACCATAAATATAGAAATTAATGATTTGGAATTTTTCTTTCATTTTGTTCTACATATTATTTTGTGTACTTGGTGGTATGTGATATACAAGGTCTTTCACAAAACGCCACACGAAAAGTATAACAGTATAGATTAACATTTCAGCTATAAAACAAACCGAAAATAATAGCCCTATCTATAAAAATAAACTCAATCGTATTTCTGCCGAACCCTTACATCGGAAATTTTCTCGTCGTAAGCCGCCGACACCTTACGAACAGAATGTGGAAAGCGTGATGGACCACATTCAAATATAATGTTAGTTAATTACTTTGTAGTTCATTTACTGTGAAACACTTGAAAATGCTAAAATTCGTGAACTGAATCTAGAGCCTTAAGGTCAGACGAATTGGTTATATTCTAGTTTTAGATTAAAAATTGTACCAGTTAAAGTAATATCTTTCGTATATTTTGTAATAAGCACTTCAAGCAACTAAAAGGTATTATTTTGTTATAATTAGGTACCGTAGAATGGGATGAATAGGATCGCTGGTGTGAATATAAGATCAAAAAGTCGGAGTTTGTTTAAAGAAATCGCCAAATCCAAAATAACCAATAAAATCCTTTGTATTTGACCACGATGGACTCTGAATAGCGTAGTAAGAAAAAAGTTGGTAATACATCGTCACTCGTAGTTTATTAGTGTTGACAATCAGTATATAATCTAAAAACTTTGTTAGTAGCTGTCTTCGCGGGGGTTAAAACTTTGTTGGAATTCCGAAATTTAGTGAGATATAATCAACGTATTTCGTGTTCGTGACTCCAACAGGTTACTAGTTAAGGCACATAAAACAGTTTTAGTCAAATTTCATGCAAAAATAATTTGGAAATTCAATTATAATTTGATGATTTTTTTTTTGGTTAATGAGGTGAATCGGATCAATAGTTGGAGTGAATAGAATCAGGTGTTGGGGTCATATTCCACTAATGACAAAAGAGAAGGTACATCTAGGTCTTTCAGTAGATTTTATTAGCACAAGTTTTAAAAGTAAATAAAGAGCGATACGAAAACAATTTCTTACGCGAAAAAAATACCAGACATTATTCTGGTTATGTTTATACATTTCCCGATGTAAGAGATGAGTATGATTTTACGTTCCAACAAATTGCAGCAAAGCTAGAATCCCCCGAAAGATATGGACGCGGACTCTTCAGATTTAAAATAAATTTACAAGAATACAATAAACAAAAATATAAATAAAATTATATATTAATATTATATTAAATATATAGTATTTCCTTGTAATTATAATAATAAACGTTCATACTTCATATTGATTTGAATAAATTGAGATCTACATATTTTTAAGTTATATTTAACGAAATTCTATGATTCTCTACATCCCAAGGAAAGGTGAGTATGAGTAAACATTGTAAACACATAGCCGATCAGTGAATAAAAAAAATATTTCTGGTACGCCACTGGTCTTAAGAAAATTTCGACATTGCAAATCAATAGGTCAGGTGTAAATTGTTGTTTTGATGTGTATACCAAAATTGTATGCCTATTAGTTAAAACGTTACACAGTTTTAAAGTCCTAAAGTGATCCTATTCACCCTATTCTACGGTAATTTTATAGAGTAAAAACTCATTCTAAGCCATTTTGGGCGTAATATTAGTTTCCTTATGTACTCATAGGTATTTGATTTTAGTTAACAATCATATCGAAATTTAATGTTCTTTGTGAGCTTAACTTAGCTTCGAGTAGTTCGTATTATTGATCATTTTAACGTTCAGTCGTAACGGTTTGGGTTAATTATAAGCTTTGTTTTAGTTCGTAAATCTCAAGATGTTATAAAACTGCGCTGGACAGAATGCGTAGATGCAAAACGTCTTTAATTGTTGCGGATATTTACGGATTTGCACAAAACCAGAACGAGTATTTGCTCGATTGTAGTGTCATCTGCACAAGATAAATATGTACTAGTTTTAGAATTGTCTAGAATATACAATAAAGATACGATATACAGATTATCAATATTTAAATGAATGTGAATACTTATTTGGAATCAACAGAAGATGACAACTTTTTTACAAGAGATAAAATTTTAACTCTATTACAATTGTATAAGTTGTATAAACGTAAAGTAAATAATAATAAATTTCTCTAAGCATCTCGATGCCACAGATCGTTTGCACGATTTGTTGATCTTCATCCGGAGAGGACGAACTTGATACAAAAGCTACTAATTCGTTTATCGCATAAAAAAGGCCACCTTGATAGATCCAAAACTTTATAAATATATCCGCTGTCACAGCTGTTTGATGCTTAACCTCACCAAAATATTCGTCTGCAAATACTATTAAATATGACAAAGCGCGTGAGCCGCTAAACCTGTCGAACTGCTGATGTTTTTATTATTTATTAAATTTAATAGTTGGCCTTCAGCGTTTAATCAGTAAATATTTAGTTAATTCATAATTGTGAAATTTGTTAATATATCTGCCCTTACTGGGTTTTCGTTTAATTTTTATCAATTATTTTGCTTCGTTTGAAGTGACATGTGTAACTGAGGTAGGTAATATCTTTGGAGAGTAATGACTTTCCTATCTTGATTATACAGGGTTTATCGAAATTTTTGCAATTTTTATACATGTGTATGAGTAATATGATTGATTTTCAATATATGGGGTTGTTAGTATTTTGGCTTTTCTTTACTCTATGAGTTTATCTTCGATATTCTACCATTATAAAATCTTTAATTGCCTTGTGATTACACGCGGTGTCGCAATTACTATCTTTTTATAAATGTTTGGATGACCCTAAGGTCTCCCTAAGGGAACTACCCACTTCGACTCACTAGCTGGAGCAGGGCACACTAAGGTAGGTCCGGATAAGAGCTCGTTGAGGCACTTCTGTTAGTTAAAATTTTCCATGATTTTTCTTTTTATTGGCTTGGTTTAGACCCGATCCATGCGACGAGGCTGCTTTGCCGCCTTCGTAGCAATTGATCAGTAAAACGAAGAATAATATATTCTACAACTTTGCTAAGCAATCCCTATACCTAAATTCAACACTTTAGGCAAAAACGCACTATTACAGTAAAAAGTGAATAAATTTATGCATCACTTCAAATTTAATCTATTACATTGAAGAGAATTGCGTACAGCTATAGTATCGTCGCAAAGAATTCTCGCCTTTATTTCGTAATTTTAAAAAATTCATAACTTTGGAACCGCTACAGATAATCAATATTGGATAAATTGACTATTGGATTAACACATCACATTTTTTTTTACTAATATGAATTTAACTTTCTTCCACCACAAAAAAAGTTTATTTTCCACCGACACACTTTAGTGCCAGTATTTTAAAAATTAACCTATTAAAAAATATTACATATTACTATGCCTTACTATGCAAGTTTCTTTACATATATAGAATTTTTCTTTTCGGTTATACGACCTCTCTTTCCATAGTTATAAAAAAAGCATTGTTTTATAATACCCTAGGTTTAAATAATGTTATTACACATCAACGCAGTGGGTAAGTCCATTTTATTTGAACATGTTTACAATATCATATATTGGTGTGGTGTTGGTGGGGAGACCACTCCTCGGTCCGTAAATATAAGAAATCTGGTTTATATAGCGTTAGATGACAATGTTGATTGCCGAAAAAATTTTCCAAACACGTCGATGTGCAAAAACTAAACAAAAAACTTAACAAAAAACCACTAAAGCTCTATTATATGAATATACAAAGTTTGCGCAATAAATTTGATGATATTAGTATTTACCTGAATGATGAACAACCGGATATTTTATGTCTAACTGAACATTGGCTTGCGATGGATGAGATCAGTATATCTAAGTTGACCAACTATAATTTGGTAAGCAGTTTTTGTAGGTATACGATGCGGGGTGGTGGCGTTGCCCTGTATGCTCGTGCTGGTTTTGAGATGAGTCGTGTTGATCTGAATATTGAATGCACTGAGAGGGAGGCTGAGTTTTGCTGTTCAAGCTTCAGAACAAGCGGTTTGAGGTGCTTAGTCATTGGTTTATATAGGTCGCCGGATGCAAACATTGAGACTTTTATTGAGGTGTTGTTTGACATTCTGAATGCGGTGTGTTCAGTCTATGACAATATCTTTTTGTGCGGGGATTTTAATGTAGAATTTGTGAATAACTGTGGTAGGGGTCATCTTGTAAAGGATATCTGCCAGTTGTTTAATCTAGAACACATAGTACGATGTAATACGAGAAATAATAGATGTATTGATAACGTCATCACTAATTATGAGATTGACCAGCTTACCACATCTGTAATTGATTGCACATTTTCTGACCATAGAGGCATTCTTGTAAGCTTTGATTTGCCATCATTCAATCAAGCATATTACATAAATAAACGTATATACAATGACGATGCTTTGTTTCACTTCATTTCAGACATGCAGAATGAACTATGGCTTGATGTTTATGAGTGTACTGGCACCAATAGCAAATATAATTCATTCTATAGTATATTCAGTCATTACTTTGAAAAACACTTTTCACCGAAGAAAGTAAAAGAAATCAGCGGAACCAAAATTAATTGGATCGACCACTACGTTAAGAATCTTACTAATGGCCTCTCAGATCTTTACCGTCTATCTAAAGCTACTAATGATGAAAGACTTTATGAGTATTACAAAGCCAGGAAACGTGAGGTTCACTCTCTTATAAATGATCACAAAACATCATATAATAGCAACAAAATTTTAAATTCATCAAATATGTCTAAATCAATTTGGAATGTAATAAATAGTGATATTTCTAGCAAAAATAAAAGTAATGGCATTAGGATAGAGTTGAGGGAAAATGGTGTTGACATTCGAGATCCCTCTAAATTGTGCCGCATATTCAGCGATCACTTTACCATAACTTCACACCTGAGCACAAATCAAAATATTTCTTTTGCACATATGCCTAGTTCTCCTATAAGTCTATACTTAAGTCCAGCAACGGCAGATGAAATCTGCAAAATTCTCGATGAAATTGCATCAAAATCTTCGTTTGGATTGGATAATATCCCAACAGCAATTATTAAAAAGGTTAGTGCATATATTGCTCAACCCGTAGCAGATATTGCTAATTCCATGATGTCTGAAGGTGTTTTTCCAGATGCTCTGAAACATGCTAAAATTGTCCCGATATATAAAAAAGGTGATAAGACTGCTATTGATAACTATAGACCAATTTCTATCTTACCATCGTTTTCGAAAATCTTCGAGAAAGTCATCTACAAACGAGTATATGATTTCTTTACTAGGAATAAACTTCTGAAACCAACCCAATACAGGTTTTTACCCGGTAGGTCCTGCGAGAAAGCATCGTTTGATTGTCTAGAGGATGTCTTGCTTTCACTTGATAAAGGGAAAGCAGTTTGTGGTATTTACTTCGATTTCAGTAAGGCTTTCGATACCATTGATCATCAAGTTCTATATGATAAGTTGTATAGGTATGGCGTGCGTGGTACTTCTCTAGATTTGATCAAATCTTATCTAACGGAACGAACTCACCGAGTCTGTATGTCCACTTCTGTAAATGATACTAGGTACTATGTTTATTCCCCTCCTAATATAGTTTCCCAAGGAGTTCCTCAAGGCTCAATTCTGGGTCCGTTGATATTTGTATTGTATGTAAACGATCTCAGTAGTTTTATAAATGAAAAGGGAATCTTTCAGTATGCCGACGACACCACTTGTATAGTTAAGGCTGAATCATGTGCTGAACTATCAAACATTGGTTCTTCTATATTTGAAAAAATGACGGAGTGGTAACAGCCTAAAGTTAAATATAGAGAAGACTAAAGTAGTCGCGTTTACTTCCAGGAGTGGGTGTCCAGTGGAAATAAAGGCAGGTGCCAATACAGTTGAACAAACAAATAAGATAAAATTCCTTGGTTTAACTGTGGACGACAAACTTAGATGGGAGTCTCAAGTTGATCATCTGCGTTCTGAATTGAATAAGTACTTCTACGCGGTTTATAGAGTACGGGCGTCTGTTTCGATCGATGTTTTAAGGGTGTTCTACTTCAGTCATGTTCAATCAAGACTGTCTTATGGTCTAATATTTTGGGGATCGTCTAGCTTCTTCTATAAAATTTTTATCGCCCAAAAGAGAATTATAAGATGCATCCTGAAGGTGGCAAATAGAACTCCATGCAGACCATTATTTCAGGAGCTTAATATATTACCATTACCATGTTTATATATATACAAATTAATAGTGTTTTATAATGGAAATAGGAGTCTATACAGGTGCAACGTCGACGTCTCCAGTGCTATGCTGACCAGAAATGCTAATATGCTATCAATTCCGCAACATAAATTAGCGCTGTATGAGAAAGGCGCATACTATAAGTCTATTATAGCATATAATGCACTTCCTGGTGCAATCAGAAGTATCGGCGACAGTAAAAAATTCCAGAAAGCTGTTTACGAGTACCTGGTCAGTAATGCATTTTATAGTTTTGACGAGTATATTAACAGTTGAGTGGGTGGATATGCTTGGACCTGTTCTCATCTATCGCAATGTCTGTAGTGTCTCTTGCATTATTATCATTATCCTAATTTGAACTAAGGTACTTTTGCATATTGTGTTTCCATGTAACTTCTATATTGTTCGTTTAGGTTGTTTAGTTAGTTTGGTGTTTCTTTTAGACCGTAGATTTTATAGTAGATAGGGTAAGTGTGAAATTGTAATGTTCCTTTTCTTTGACAATTGTCGCTATCCTTATGGATTTTTATGACAAATATATTATATTATTATTATTATTATTATTATTATTATTATAATTTCTACATTACACTTATGCCCAAGTAAAGAAAAACGAAATATTTCTAATTATTTTTAACACTATCTGTAAGCAAGTGGTATATTCGAATTTTACATATTTCAAATATCACATATTGCTAGTAGGAAGGGGGCGTTTCACAGTTGTGCGGGAAGTTTAAATTTTCCTCATTTTTAGAGTACCGTAGATTTCTAAACGTGCAAGAATATCAAAATTATTATAATGTCTATCAAAGTATAACTGCCTTAGGCCTTAAAAAAAGGAAATTGGAAGGTCTGTAGTAAAAAAAATAGTAAAAATTACTTGACGAAGTAAGGCTTTTTTAATGATATCTCTTAATCATAACCTAGATATATATAGTTCCATAAAAAAAGGCAAAGTAGCTAGAAATATAGTGTAATTAAAAAATGTATGGTATTTTTTTAGTAAAAGTTCAATAATATGATGCCGAAGGCAAATGTACATGCATGAAGTTCAGCGTTCATGCAATAGATGGCGCTCATTAAATGCCAATAGGTTTGTTCTTTTTAGACGTTTACACCACGACGCATGCAGTGATATTCGAAACTCGCTCTTACAACAATGCAAATGGAATAGGGTATTTTTATGGTGCATAATCGTGCGTTTTACTATATAAAGCAAGAGGCCAAATCAAACGAAGCCAATAAAATTTTCAATTGCCATAAAAAATTTGAAACCTGTCTTAGAGGTAATGAGAAACTATTAATTATTTAATAAATATTGAGGTTTACTATTAATCTAAGGCCTATTTACTAGTCCAAATTTTACTTAGGATTTTACGTGTTTTTTTGAAAGAAATTTTGTGTTATGTCAAATTGAAATTAGGAAACAAAAAAGCATGTTTGTTATTAAATTATATTTTAAATATGCTTCACCAGTATGCAACAGAGATTACTACATAAAGTAATAAGTTAATAAGGATACTTAAAAACCTAAGATGTTAAATAAAAATACCTTAATTTTTACATAAAAGTTAGTTATGGGTAAGAAATAACACAGATTATTTTTTTATTAATTATTTCTGGAAATATAAAAGTCTGATAAAATGTTTCTAATTTGGGAACTATTTCATTATTGATATAATAATAAATTTGAATTGTTTGTTCTATAAACGTTTTATTGATATGTAAACTGGTACAGGTACTTTTTTAACTTGAATAAATCCATTATTAGCTATAAGATCTAGAAAAAGTTAAATATATTAGACCGAAATTTCAAGAAATCTATACAGGACTGAATACCATATTTTACTTTTTGCCCGTCGTTCCTGCATTTTCAAAAGTCTAGGGTTTTTATAAAGAATACGTTGGCGAAATGATGTATTTCTTGCTCTTCTACCCATTCTGCAAATCCTGAAAAAATTATAAAGTGTGCTAACTCATGCATGTAATTCTTATGGTAGCAAAACCTTTAGTAAATCGATAAGCTGTCCCAGAATAAAATATTTATACAGGGTTTTCACGGCCGAGTGGGATAGGGAGAATACATAAAATCGGTTTTCGGTGAATATTATCTATACTTCATCGAAATTTAAATGCCGCATATTGTAACTGGGTAAACAATGAACATTTCCACAATCATAGTACAAAGAAAGTCATTTTAATAAACCCACGGTCGCATGCAGCATCTCACATGTTAAAAAGCCTTATTAGAAGTTTACGTGCAATAGATTTAAAAATAATAATTTTCTGGCTTTATTAAAATGACTTTCTTTGTACTATGATTGTGGAAATGTTCATTGTTTGCCCAGTTATAATATGCGGCACTTAAATTTTGATAAAGTATAGATAATATTCACAGAAAACCGATTTTATGTATTCTCCCTATGTTCCGCTCGGCTGTGAAAACCCTGTATAAGTACATAACACCGCTATATACACAAACCTAGAATAACTACTGTATATACGGTATATTTATTTACACTAATAACGATAATAATACTGTACTGACTAAAAATGCTAACAACTCTTGCGAATTTTTGCAGGAGTAGAAAAACCAACTATAGCGAACAGTAGAAACACAATTACTAATACGGATTGATACTGATGTAATAGTTGTGGAATAAGTAAACTTTCGAGAATACGAATATGTAATTTTTACCCCAACGTATTCATTGCTCGCTCTATCCTTTCTTAATCCAATACAACTGACAAAGTTAAACCGCTAGTCTGATTATTCAGGTAAATCCAAATACATACCAAATAAACCTATAGTACGGAATTAAAACAAGGTCATTAAATTCAAACGGAAATTTGTGATGTGTATAGAAATATAGTATTCTCCGAGCCATCTATGTTTCAGTTGCGACATTAAATATAGTTTGAACGCATGAACGATATGAAAATTTAGACGCGGAAACGTCTCCTTTGAATTATTACGTTCTTTGTTTCCGCACATTTACATACTTTAAGTTTGTGTATCCGTTTACAAATGTAGCTGCTAGAAACAAAATAGGATTTGGTGATTTTCTTTATTTATCTCCTCCTTTTTTCTCAAATGGGCGTTAATTGTCTCTTTGTCTTAACTGTTGATTTATGACCACTATCTTAAATGTGAAGGTTTGGAATTTTGATTAGTCAGCTTAATATAATAGATTCGATTTTAAGTATACGCATTAAATTTATCTCTTGACAACGGAGATGTATTCATTTATGTTATTAATGGATTATGTTAGAATTACTTTTTGCTTTGTTGCATACAACTGCCCTCCTGATATATGTCTCCAAAGTTTTATGGAAAGAGATTAACTACAAAATATGCGTTGCTCGTTGGTATTTCGAACCTTTATTAATTGTCGGGCCGTTTATTATCGCTATAGTCTTGTTTTATATGCAGCTTAAGAGTAGGTTATTCATATTGTGAATGAATCGTAATTATAATGAAAATTTAACAACAATAACTGTTGTAGTTAAATTATGTGAAGATCAAACCAGAAGAAAGCTCAAAATTTAAAAACATTGGATGACAGTTAATCTGCATAATAACGCACTTGTATTCAGTATTGAGTAATTTGTTTTTTATTATTTTACTTAGTTGAGTGACTATAATCAAGATTTCATAATTTTCGCTTTGGTTTTTGGTTTTTCAATAATAATAAATAATAGCAAATGAGATATTGGTCGGTAACCGCAATTTTTCAGTTTCTAATCTAAAAGTGATACAGTGGCGTACTTCATCTATTGTCTAATTTTAAAGCTTTTTCGTTCACAGTGCGCTTCTTACTGTCTTTCCTTTTTTAAAAAACATAACTGTATGTCATGTTTTATATTTTGTATTCAATGTGCTTTCTAACCGAGTTGTTTGTGAGTTATTTCAGCTTGAGAGAGAGCTTGAGATTTGAAGGTAAATAGTATCAATGATACAATTATATCACTCAAACCTATGAACTGACTTGCATAGCATACCTGCGTCAATCAAAAATAAGTAAAAATAACACTACTATAAAATTTTTGGTATAAAGATCTTTTGACGATATAGACGACTGTGGGTGCAGATGCTTGCTGTAGTAATATATATAGATGGTTTCAAATGTGTAAAGTTATGGGGGATGGTCGGCGTAAAAGTACGGATTCGGTGAAAACTCTATCACTATTAAAAATGAATCGCAACGACAGAAGGATCTCTATAGTAATTAAGAGTAAATCGTATCTGCCTTAAAACATTTGCTAAACCCGTGTGAGCTGTGGGGTATTCCGGCATAGAAGGAGATTATAATGCCAACACCCTAGACAGAAGTATGTTAAATATACCTTTCATATCTCCTGAAACAGTTTGTGGAATAAATACTGACGTATGTACGTCGAGTTGAGCGAAGAAGACGTGTGTGAAGTAGTGCTCCGATATAGATCAACAAATAAGGTATTTATATTTAAACATGCAATTACAACAAAACTCTCATCGCCAAATTCCTTAATAATTGTAATCAATAAAATTATAAATATCGTTCAAGATAATTGCAATATTAAACACAGGAAAATCTACATACACTTTTTCTTAGCAGCGCTTTTTATGCATTGCGTACCGATTTCTTTCCGGTACACACATACATATACAGGGTGTCCAGAAACTCTCCTGACAAACGAAGACCGAAGATTCCTCAGATCATTTTAAGACAATTTAACTCAATTCACCCCAGTCCGAGAATGCTTCCTAAGCGAGCTAGAGCTCTTTGAAGATGGCGCATTGTAATTATTTTTTTTAATATCTCCCGAACGGTTCTATTCAGAAAAACAATTAAAAACGTAGGTTTTATTTCTGTTGGCAGTTCAGAGCCAACTAGTGCAAAAAATAATAAATTGAATTTAAATGAGGAAAAAACGAAACATTTTCAAATCGATTTTTCTAGAAAACGATGTATCCTACCGACTTAAAGTAACAGTACCTTTTAGTACTAGAATACCTGAGAATTTAATAATCTAGTGTCACAAACGCTTAAAAGTTAAAGACAGAAAAGTTATGCGTTAAAATAACCGTTAACCTACCCAAAACGGACGCCTATGACCGGTATTAGAAATTCGCAATTGATGGAATCGATTAATCTCTGGAGGATAAATAAGCATACCAGTTTTTGATTTTCTAAATAGAAGCGTTCTGGAGATATTAAAAAAAAATTATTACAAGGCGCCATCTTCAAAGAGCTCTAGCTCCCTTAGGAAGCATTTTCGGACTGGGGTGAATTGGGTTAAATTGTCTTAAAATTATCTGAGGAATCTCCGGTCTTCGTTTGTCAGGAGAGTTTCTGGACACCCTTTTAGTTGGGAAATTTTTGTGTTGGAAAAAAACATTTTACTTTGAATTTTAATTAACATAAATAGATTTTAATCTTTTTAATTTATGTTCTTAAAAAAATATATAAAAAAGACTTTATTAAAAAAAAATTAATCTTTTAAATTTTTCAAATATTATTTTCGACTTAGAAAATTACTCCAAATTTTAATTTTCATAAAAAAATATTTTTCTTAAAATTTATCGAACTTACAATTAATTAAAATTAAATTACCTTATTTTACGTGTGTGCGTGTGTTTGTGTGAGAGATTTCGAAAGCTTTCTTTTTTCGCGCGCTTCGACGAATGGATGGAGAAAGGGCGTCTTTTTCGTAGGGGTAATTAAAATTAGGTGAAAATTTTGATGTTCAAAGTACTTTTTAATCGAAGATCGTTTATTTGGGCCCAACGGTGCACTATGGCTATTTAATAAATTTTACGTAGAAAATAAACGTTCTGTTCAACAATCTATGTAAAAATATGAAGTTTGTTGCTATCGCATGGCTTTTTATAGATGATTCGCAATTGTCTCTCAGTTTCTTCAGAAATACCTTTCGATAGGCATATGTCAATAACGGTAATTAACGATCGTTGATGGATTAATTTTCTACAGGTCCGGTCAAAAATCGTGTTATACAGGGTCACCGTAAAGTTGTTGATTTTAATTACCACCTACTTTTTCTTCTTAAAATGCCCCTAAGTGGCTGGTTTTTCTTATAATAAGACCTCTGCTGACCAACACCCTCCTTCTACGTCTGAACCAAAACATGACACCGACTCGTACATATGCGAAGAAAATTCCGATGGTGCCAACTTGAAGAGTTGCGCATCCTCTATCATTGGATAGTGTTGAATTAGATTTAAATGAATGAATTTTAAACAAATACTTCGCATGTGTGCAATCATGTTAATGTTACGTATTTTTATAAAATTGAATTAAATTGAATAAGAAAAATACACAGATCAGATAGTTGGTTGTAGTTTCATAAATATAAAATTAATTTAGTGCTTTCTTATTTTCTAGATTACCTACAGTTGGATGATCATCTGTCAAATGAAAAATGGAATTGTAAATGTAAACAGGGAATAAAATGTAGAATAACATTACAATATATACATACATATGTGGAAACAACTACAGACTCATAGAAACATAAAACGAAATAAATAGAACGACATTACTCCCTAATCCTAACTACCGAGGTCATTTGTCGTGAAAGCCGCCTTGAAAGACCACCAGGTGTGAAGCGCGTGTCAGACCCATATCCTCTGCACAACTTTTCTCTAAAACCTATTTCTTACAAACAATCCAATTAAAATGCCAAAAAACAAAAACAAACGACACAAGTGCCAGTGAAGACGAAATAAGTAACAACGAAATCTTCAAAAAACCAGGAAAAATGGAGAGATCAATACAGTTGATGTCTGATAAATTTGATGAACTAAAGAAGGAAATCGAAGAAACACGTAAACTACTCAAGGAACAGGAAAAGAAAAACAAACAACTTAAACGCAAAATTCACGATATAGAAAAGACAATGGAAAAGTTATAATGGGAGAAATTAGAGAACAACATAACAATAAATGGAATAGAGAAGCAAGAGAAAGAAGAAAATACAAAAGAAACAGTCGAAAATATCAAGAAATTAAAAATCAGAGAGGCTAATATAAGTATAAGGGATTGCTATAGAAATAACAAACAAGAGTCACAAATCATAGTACAATTAAACAATAAAGAATCAAAAATTAACATAGTCAAAGCACGTAAAGAAATTGGAATAATAAAAACGATTGACTGTGGACTAAAAGGGAAAAACAACGTAATATACATCAATGAACAACTAACAACAAGAGCTAACAACATATTTTATTACGTTAGGCAACTAAAAAAAAGAAAATAAGATCAAATACGCGTGGACAAGAGATGGAAAAATATACATTAAACATCACGAATCAGATGAAAACATAAGAATACGAGAAGAATACGATTTGAATAAATTCCAATAAAACAAATCGTAAATACCAAGAACCAAAACAACAGAAAGTGCAGATAAAATTCAAGATATACATGCAAAATGCGAGAGGTAGTGTTTGACAACATTTTACCACAGCGATAGATGGCGGTGGTCACTATTTTCGATTGGAATTTAATTTTTTTGAAGTTTCCACTATTGTTAAAGTCACAAAAAGGAATTGGTAGTAGCAGTTTTCACCATATGGCTATCATTTGTCATTGGCGTGTGCAATTTCGGAATCGATTACCAGTTATTTGTTATTTTGTTGTTATTAGCTGGTAGGCCTAGCTATTTCTTTGGGGGTAAGTAATTGTTGTAATTGTTGTAATTAACTGTGGTGTTGAACAGTTGGGAATCCCACATAGCCAATGCCGTCGAGATGTATTGTTCGCAACTGCCATATGAAAGGCGAGAAATGGAGACTATTTCGATTTCCCCATCCTACACTGGAACCAGAAAGATTTATGAATTACACATTAAATCAAAATTGTACTGAGAGATATATGATAATTATAGAAAATTTTGTTTGGAATTATAAACTTGCGTCTTAATTCTAAGGAAATCCGTTAATTTTATTAAGCTTCCGTTTTTGAACTATTATACTGTATAATATAAATGTTATATTAATATTCATTTATATTTTACAATACAAAAAAAACATTAGTTTGAACAGGTTTACGGCGCGATCGTTTTAAGTATTTACCACAGCGATAGATTGCGCTATTACGACTTCAATATATTTCCATTAACCTTGCCACCCTTGTTTAGAGTTCTTCATTGCATTGTAGTTTTTAGCAGTTCTGTTCAGATCTTAAAAGTCTTTCTAAGGAATGAATTATGTATATCGCTTAAATTAAGTTCTTTGTTTTCGCATAAGAGAATTGTCAATTTTTGGTGATATGTAGAATTACAGGTATACGGAATTAAACAGATTCATTATAGAAGTACAGATATACCAGCGCACCCGAGGCAATTTTAATTAAACTTGTATTATTGGGTTCTTTGCATGGGTTACTTTTTCTACAAGTTGTATAGATGGCGTTTTAGAATGTTCCTTTTCTGTTCAATGTAGTGTCGTTTCTATCTATCTTTTGTGTATGCGCGGGAGTAAATGCAGCGAACTATCCTGTTAAAATCACGGCTTAGTTTTGGACCGTCAAGAGGGAGAAGTGTGCAGCGCGGGTGTTTGAAAGAGCTCGCAGAGCACGTTCGTGTGGCCCAGCTATATAAAATATATATATATATATATTATTATGTGGTATTTGAAGAGTTCTAATTGAATTAATTATCAATTAATTAATTTTTGAAATGTTTAATGTTTAATGATGGTTATAACTTATTAACTTTACGTTAATTGTTAAAAAAAAAAAAGACTTAGAACAGCGATAGAGGGAATGAAAAATGAAAAACACAAATATAATAATAGTAATTTTTTTATTTGAGAGAAAAATTCAAAATTTAATGTAACATACACATACAAACACATACAAACACATACATGACACAACACGACTCGATTAGGCATTAATTTCCAAATTAAAAATACATCGTTAAATAAATTAGAAAATCTAGTGGGGAATGACGTAACGGCAGTTTTGGTAGTTCGGAACAGCAGCAGGTGGAAGTAAACAGATTATTTTTTGACAGAAAGAAACAGTCACTAAAAATTAAAATTTAACATAAAACCGCATAAAACGATTTGATATTTATACAAAAACACGCTACAAGTGATAAGTGGGTGTCAGGAAAAAGAAAGAAGAAATAAAAAGAAGAAAGAACAGAGAACAATTCATCAGGACGAGCGAACTTAAAGGGAAATTGAAGAGGATTAACTAAAGAAGAATAACAAAATAAACACGCACACACACACACATATAATTAGCAAGGTAAGAAAGAGGGTGGGATAATTTTAAGACTTTTTTGTACAATTTTATTATTATATTTGTGTTAATAATTTCAATCTTTCATTTCTGTCGTTTGTGACAGAACAATTTACAAATTGTTCTGTCACGAGCCTTTCTTTGTAACGCTTCACCAGCTTTCAAAATCATTACTTCCTCGTTTATTCTTTGTCCAATTCTAATGTCATTAACATCCTTTAGCCACTCACCCATAGAATAGTTACTATTATCCGGATCATATCTTGTTAATTTAAAATCAATTCTTTCTATCTCATTTTTTTCTACTGTAGGCACTGTATTTTCATTTACCTTCAATAATTGTTTGAAAAACTGTTCCATCATTTGTTGTATATTAGGGAGCTCGGTTTGACCGACGCCTGGGCTGGGCGCACTATTCTCACCGTCCGACATATCGGCACTTATTATCGTTAAGAAAGACAGACGAAGAAAAGAAAGACACTTAAAATTGTATTTTAGCACTTTGAGTTAAACGATCCCACTTCTGATGTAAAACATCTTATACGTTTTATTAAATTAACAGAATTATTACATACCTACTATATTTCGATTTATAATTTGTCACTGCATTCATTTATGCAATGAAAAATACCACGTTCCATTTGAAAAGAAAGTTTTTTCAGTTTAAATATATCCATATTGGACATGAGATTAAGATCGAAGTTTGTGAACACCCTGTGTACGATTTTGAGTGCAAATGTAGAAATTTGGACAAAAATGCAAATATCTCAAAAAGTATTAGGTTTAGGGATACGGAACATTAATACAAATGGATCACAAATAATCCAGGAAATACAATACATTCATAAAAATTGCACCTTTCCATTTAAAATAAGAAAGCTGATATCAACACCCTGTATACCAGATGAGCTATAAAGTTGAAAATATTATCCTTAAATAGATCGTTGTCAACCATGACTTCTCTGCGAGTTTCGAAATCAAATTCCAACTGGAACTTCAAAAAATTCTAATGAGCCAGTTCGGTGGGACACCCTCTATTAGCGTTTAATGATTTAAACAATGCTAATAGAGAAAATAAAATTGAATTTGTGCTAATATGTAGCAAAATTAAGAATCACCAGCGGATCGCTGAAATGTTTAATGCTAATGCTACATACGTTGCTAGAAACGGCAATCAACGGTTGGTAGATTGACTGCCTACAGTTAAAACTACTGCTACATGGATAACAACTTTAGACAATCTCACAGATCCTCTAAAAATACTGAAGTTATAAAACCAAGTGTATGTTTGAATACTATAGAATATAAAAGATCAAATATGTTAATTGGAAGAGCGTAAGGCGTATTTCACATAAAAATAAATTCGGCCTAAAAAACTTAAGTTTACAGATATATGAAAAGAATGAAACTATGATGTACGTTTAGACTTCACTCTTACGTTTGAAGAGAAATGTAAGAAATGATACATTTCACTTATCATATTTTGTAGACGAATGAGGCTACCTTTACATCAAAAGGCATGGTAAGCTCTGAAAATGTTAGATAGAGGGCACAAGAAACTTCAAATTTTGTAATAGAATGCAGTGATCAATATTACCATATACACATTGTTTGCCACTTTTCGAACATTGTGGAAACTCACAATGAGTGGGGAAACATTCAAATGATCCTTCCGAATAAATACATCAGATTTTTCACGATATGAACTGAAATTGTCCGAATTATAACAAGCAGCAAAGTTAACTGGCGTTCTCGTGTTAATGATTCGATTATCATTTGTTATAATCGTTCGTCCAAACTGTGTACCTACACCGATGTCCATTGGTTATCGACCGCTGTAACATCAATTCTCTTTGGTAGATAAATGCTTCCGGACGGCCACTTTTTGTTGCGCTTTAAGTTAATGTGTCAATTTTCGGGTGTGTGTATGGTATCAATTAATTACAGTATTTATTTTAATTAAAATAGCCTGTGTCTCACATTCTTTATTTACTATAGAATGTGGCAATCCCTTAACTTCATTTTTAGCTGGAGAAAAATCTCCGACGCAGAAATGCAATATTTTCCTTCACATCAAACAAGTTACTGAGTAAAATATCTATATAACTACTGCTACACATACAATCATGTCAAGTTACAAAATAAAATGTTGAATGAATGTATAAATTTAATGATACAATGATACTAATCACTCAAATAAAGTAAAACAACACAAATTATATAAGGAATTACAAATTTATGGAGACTTTATTATCCCAGAGCGTATTTTGTCAAACAATTGGCTTTCTAAATGTGAATAATCTAATTGATATTTAACAGTGCGGTAAAGGACTATTACTATTTTATGTTCAAATTATTTAACAACAAACGCGTGTTATGTTTAAATAGTGCGGATATTTAATTTCCTTATCGATTACATGGGTATTTCGGTTGTTAATTCTTCCTTGTTTCTTTTATGTTGACGCTACTTGCAATGAACAGAAAATTATATAACGGTAAAAAGGCGTATCTTTCTCTTACATGAGATTAAGATCGACCTTGTACCTTGTGTAGAAAAAGTCTCTCTTGTCCATGTTTTGCAACTATTCTACTACGGAGTGGGTGTCTGACAGGTTATAAATGACGAAGTTTCAAAAACAGGTATAATAAATGTAACTACATGTCGATTTTGTTTTAATTTATATGTCAAAAATTTATAATTTATTCGTGTGCTTATTTATTGTTTGAAATAACCACTAAATTCATGTTACTCAGTGATATATTTGCAAATTTAAGTTCAAGATCTATGATTAAAACCAAAGCTTCCAGAGAAGAATTTGCGCTATGTCGTAAATAAATTATCTGAAATATATTGATACTCATAAAGGCGCTGTAAGGTTACAACTTACGAGTTTTAAATAGGATTAAGGCTTAAATATACCCGTACCTACACTTGCTTCGCTATTTGCGTTACAGGGAATGTAAAGCGGTATTTATATTGAAATAAGAGAGAACTTCAGTTTCACATACACACAGCATATACAGGGTGGGGCACCACATTCGCCTCGGTTGATATACAAAAAACGGTAACACATATTTAAAATCTTTTTGCTGGAGCATGTGTAGGCACGTTATAAAATTATTTTGAAATATACAGGGTGTCCCAAAAGAAAGTTACACATCAAAGGTATTAAAATTTAAATGGAACACCATTATTATTGCATATTTCGATGACGCAGACTAAATAAAGCCAAGTTACTGTTATATTCCCTATACCTAGGTTCAATATTTTCTGAGATATTTAACTATTTTTGAAAATGTAGATCAATATTTAGAATGAGTACGTGGCGTACGTATTTAAGTTACGTGTTTCAAGTTGTATTATTTCATTAGCACAACCATTACATCTAATGCTAAAATAAAGATGTTTTCTAAAAATTATACAGGGCGGTTAAAATGTTAGCTCTAATTGTGGGTACCATTAATGCACAATAACTTGCTTATTTTAAATGGAACACCCTGTATCTAACATCGTCATTCGATTTTAATTTATTTCTCTTTTAAATTTTATTAAAGTTCCCTAAACCTATCTCTTACAGTTTCTTTGTAAAAGTCAATTGAGTGTTTTAATTGTCGATTATGTACTAAAAATTTGTTTAAATCAAGGTAACTTTGACATGACACTAATTTCAGATATTAATTTTGTCTAATTTATTCTTGAAAAGTAGGCAGTGATGCATTGGACGTTGCTTCATATTTATTGGAAACAAAACAAAAATTAACCAATAGATGTCTTATTACATACAAATTTTCACCATAACCTTAATGCCGTACCCTGTATATGCAGGTGCAAATTATTCATAAAAAAGGATCGTCAGCATATTTTATCTTGGAATATAGTCAACCGTAGCTTAACGAGTATATATTCAAGATATATTCCTTACTTATGTCGCGCAAGGAGAAAAAGTGCAATTTTGTCCAAAACTCCCGAAAAATTTATTGTTGCAGAAAAGAAGATGGAGAATACGATTAAAAATGTGATATTTTTTAAAATTATAAATAAGAATGAATCACATGAATTTGATGTTGATATAACCCAAAGGAGGAAAGCAGTAGAATTTGAATATGTCGAAAGGAATCCAGAAATTGTCGAATATGTGATTATGGAAGTTTCTTTATATTTTTTATCACAGTCTACTTTCTAAACCTCTCTAAAAGTAAATCTAAAGTTTTACAATTTCTCTATTTTCTCAATTATTTGTAGCAAAACCTGTTAAGTATGTTAAGCACGATGACGAAAAGATACTTTTACTACCTCCTATATAGGTTGGAAGTACCAATAAAAAAACATCTCTAATAAAATTGACAATTAATTTTGATACAGTACTTGATATTCATTAAATATTATGTTATTAATCGGTAAAAGTTTTGATTGAAATAATATGTTGTGGACTTTATAGGTATATATATACATATATGTATTATATTCGATGGTTACCAAGTTCTATGATATGAATATATGTCTTATCGTGACGTGTGAAATAGATCATAGTGGATGTGTTTTTCGCTACTAATAGAATTAAGCAATACCTTGCAGCAATATTACCGCTGCAGTGGTTAGGCGACTCTTCAGTGCCAGTGGTGTGGCGCAACTAGCGCCCACTACAGATAAAGTAATATTATTATTCTACGTCCTAGGTGGTGTCCGCACTGTAATCATAAGCCTAACGTGTTTCCTTGTTTTGCATCTCCTCAAAAAGTCCCATATTTGACAAGAATCGCAATAGCTTTTTGATGGGTAGCTTCCTTACCTCCGCAGGCCTCAGCTGCACAACATTGACGATTTGCTCCTAATACCCTAAAATGACATAGGTACTTAATGACAAAGTGTTTCAGTATTATTATGTATTATTTTATGTGTGGTGGCTGCTTAGTTGCAGTGACTCCGTAAACTGTATTACTTGTCCGGCTATCATGCAACTCTCGCGGTATAGTTTTGTATGAGCCCGCCATAACTATGTATAGTCAGCCGCCTAACCACTGCGGCTATCTACCCCTTTATCTTTCTAACAACCCCAAGCGGGATCAGATGCAAGACCCAAATCGCAAAAGTGCATTTTCAGGTGGCAGTGTTTGCGTGGTTATTACCCTGATAACTTGCTTCAGATTTTTTTGTTACAAATAAGTAGTTTCTAGTCCGGTCGCTGGATAGTTAATGCTCTGTTTTATCATATCCGAAAATATTCCATCTCATCCAGGTTGTTTTGTTGTTAATAAGTGGACTGTAATATTTTTGTAATAATTGCACTTTATTGCATGGAATAGTTTTGTTTATTTAAATTGCACTACTTGTACGTTACATTCTGTCTTAGTTCTTCTTAATTCTGACTGACAGCAGAGGGCGTAAAGATATATTTCTAAAACCGCAAAATTCAAACATATTTCAATACTAAACATACTCCCCGCGTTTGCAGCCACTGCAAATAAAATATATATGTAAAACATAAAAATACAAGTTTTATCATAAAACTGAAAATTAAATTAAATTAAACATTGCTAAACATAAATTTATCACATTCTAGTCATTTTCTTCATTAAAGATTGGTAATGGGCAAATTTTAGTGACTGCACGTTTTACCACATTTTTACTTGTTTTTACAGACACAACTCGCACTACAGCGTCACTTCCTGAGTGCACTTCACAAATGCGTCCTAACTCCGATCGAATTGGTGGTATTTTGTCCTCTTTAAGCAGTACCAAGATGCCAATTGTGATGTTTTCCTTTTTTTCACCCATTTAGTACGTTGTTGAAGCTCGGCAATATATTGTGTAGACCAAGCCTTCCAAAATCCTTGTATTAATCGTTGCAATTGTTGAAAACCACTAAGTTTGTTTATAGGTTGCATGGTAACATCAGGGTCAGGTACACTAGTTGCTTTACGTCCAATAAGGAAATGAGATGGTGTAATTCGTTCGAGATCATTAGGCGAGGAAGATAACGGATATAGGGGTCTGGAGTTCAGTATACATTCAATTTGATTTTAAACCGTCAAAAATTGTTCAAAAGTAACCAAAGTATTATTTACTGACTTTTTTATGTGATGTTTGACTGATTTAATCCCTGATGTGGACTATATGCCGGAATAAAATGTCAATTTACATTATCTACAGAAGCAGTATCTGACAATGACTGATTGTTTTTTAGTAAAAATTTGCCTAAGGTATTTAGTTCGGAGTTAGCACCTACAAAATTTCTACCATTATCTGAATAAACATGACTAGGTAATGTTGCTATAAATGATTGTGTAGTTAAATCTGTAACAAGTTCTAAATTAACAGCTTTATTGAGAAACAAATGAAAATGCACAAATAACATTTGACCGTCTTAGCACTGCGACCTGCTTTATCTTTAATTTAAAATGGACCTGCATAGTCAACCAGTAACATAAAACGCATAAAATTACTCTAGTCTGTGTTTAGATAAATTACCCATTAATTGAGTTGTGCTAATAGGATTAGCTCTATAACATTTAATGCATTTATGAATAACTGATCTTGCCAAATTTCTAATGCCTACTATCCAGTAATTATCCCGTACAGATGCTAACGTATGCTGTGGTCCCGCATGAAGAAGGCTTAAATAATAGAAGATATTTACGATTGGATGCAGCAATAAATTATGTTTATGTTTTCGTAAATAAACGTTATTTTAATTTTTTTCATTTTTTCTCATTGTGGCCTACCTTCTATTATTTGGTTTTAACATATTGTTGTTCACTATGTCAGTGAATGACTGAAATCTATTTTAATTACAGAAGTAAGAAGGATCAAACGCACCCAAATGAAGAATATATTTCCAGAAAGCTGTAATAATTATGTTCTCCTAGATTTGTTATAACACTCAAAGCGTATAAATGACTCTACACTAGTTAATGTATAATGCAATCTACTCACGCAATGTAAAATACATTTTGGGTAACGACCACAATTGAATATATGTATACATACATAATGATCGCAATAATGCTTTCAATTAAGCACTTTATACATGTATGTATATGCAACAGTTGTTTTCCTTTTGCTTGCTAGCGACGTTAAAATTTGCAGTCGGAACAAAAAGTCACGCAATTAGACGGAGAACTAAACAAATTACTTATCTTGTGTGTATATCGAATGGACTGCTACCACACCTAAACGTAACCACAGTACCATTACTTATCTTGACTGTGTGAAACCGGATACTGACATTAAAACGAATAAAAATGAAACGTATTCGACCGTTTTCTTATTTGCACAGAGAACAAATATTCCATAACAATACAACTAAACTAATCTATTTTTTGTACCAATAGTCAAAAATCGTAACATTTTGACACATAATAGAACGACGAGAAATGTCATTTCTCAACCTCTGAACTAATAACAGGTGAATAATGGCCTCATTATTAACCTAGGTTAATAATGAAAACAAATAACACCCATGCTGCAATCATCCAATCGCCGTAGGATGTCAACCGTCAAAATTCTGAATACGTTTTCGTATGAAAGCGTGTTGATTCATGCGCAAACTAGTACTCAACTACCTGTTCTGCAATCTCGTACATTTCAGGTGTTATACATTTAAAATCTTTTTCTTCAGACATACATAAACAAAACGAAAAATAATCTAAAAAATACTTCGCTTTTAATTTCAGCAGTTATGTCAAAACTTATCTGTCAACATCAAAATGAAGCCTACTTACATTTTTTGTTTTATGTTTATGACAAGTGCTATATCTTACATGCATACATTAACCAATTTATTCCTAATTATCAAGGTTTCAAGATCCAATTAGACTACTGGTACAAAAAATAGTATAGGTACATATTTCGGTTGAGCAGACTATTATTGCCGTCGTGGCTCTCACCACTCGGGCAATAATAGCCAACTTTTCAACCTTAGTACCTATGTACTACTATTAAATTTCAAGAAACTATTTCGGGCAATACATGTATTAACTAGAAAAATTAATATCAAATTAATTTATTATGTACTCAATTCGCTTTCAACAATTTAGATGCATAATTATAAGAAGAATTTATGTTTGTTCACCTCCATTCCATTGTTCCCTCACGACCGTCGTATTAAAGCACTCCATCTCTGTGTCAAATGGTTTTCTCCTGAACAGATAAATGATGGAGTTAGCTTTGTCTCTTATGAGGGCAATGTATTCCGTGTGAATGACATTTCCTCTTCCCTCTATAGATGTCTGTAGAGCGCTTAAATGTTTACTTATCTTTTGGAGTTTGAATTTCATTTTTAATATCATTAGAAATTGTTAAAAAACAATTAAGCAGTAATCTTTATATTGTAATGATACATCCAATAATTATAACATAAAAATAAATACATAAATTTCTTATTTTTGGGTGTTTAGAGAAGTTTTGATTTTGACGACGTATACAGAACAGAACTAAGTACAAAACTGAATCGTTCTATAAACTGCGTTTAAGTGTGATACCTCTAAAGTCAATATCTTTTAACGCATTTTTGAATGATTGGCAAATTTACATCGGAATAATAAAATTATATGGTACAGAACAAAACCGAAAAAACAAACACAACTAAAAATAAAGGCCAAATTTAATTCCTTACTTACTTATTACTTTACATAATATGTATACGTCTTTAAATCACTTTTAATCTCAACCCAATCACTGATGACAATTCAATAGAAAGATGTGACAAATTCAGTCATGAATTGCTATGACCAACAAATATAAATCCATGGTAGTCTATCAAATTAGTAGTGGATACGTCTGGCACCTATTTAAGTAGCTATGTCACAGACAACCCATATTATACAGCTAGTGATTGTGTTGCATAAACCACAGCACCCCCTTACCGGTGTTGTGATGAACCCCCCTTAAAAAGAGCTAGTGATTGCCTATAGAGATGCGCATCTAATTATGTGTGATTTGTGTACATAATAACCTACAATCATGAAAAGTGGCAACTCAAATCTGTTGATCTACGAGCTGTCAAATAGGTAGCACATTTAGATTCAAAGTTTCAGAAACCAACACATTTTACCATACCACTGATGAAAATAGGAATATTTTTCACAAAATAACACCAGTACTCTCAAGAATATATTCAGTATTTTGTATGAGTGCGGGTTCAACGTTACCTATCAATATTTTGTAATCTATAATAATTGAACGCTTTAAATTTGATTTCCAATAGATTATATGATGTTTTAAATAAATACGATTCTATTATACCAGATGGTGGCGAGGACACAGTTCATAACGAACAAGCCCAGCAGCAGGTTAAGCGCAACTCAGTCCTACCAGGCAAAGCCTCTCCCTGCTGTAGATCGCAGTGAGGGTTTTACCCTATCCTACCCGAGGTGCCACTGTGATAGCAAAACACTGCGGTCTAGACCAGAAAAGGTCGAAAAACAATCTCCTGATCCGGCTGTCGTGTCGTGGCTTAGGATCTGCGACAGGAACAGACGGCGCCGGACGGAGCATGACATCCGTCCGTCATACCAGGCACCTGCATGCTGTCGTGGACATGTCTCACGGGCATGAGGTGTTGGGGGATCTTGGCTTAACCGCCCGGATCGAGAGGAGACAACCTCACAAAAAACCTAAATCCTAAGGCAAAGGGGTCCGGCCGAGGGGATGCGTGGGTAAATAGATAATTAGTCTGCGAGGGCCCCGACCTTGGGGCACCAGGGGAAACCCCATTGTAACCACCCCTCCGTCCTACATGCGGGGCTCTGTAGAGATGGATTTTTTATTTCCCCAGCTGCTCGTGGGAACAAACATGAGTAAGAACAATGTAAAAACCAAAACTGAACGGGATGTTACCGTACCAACTGCCGGGACCGCTGATAGAGACAAACCCTCTACTAGCGCAACCGGAACTAAAGAAAGGAAGGCACGTCACATGACACCCCTTCCTGGACTAGGGCAACCTGGAGGCCTGGACGACCCGAAGAGGAAGGGTCTCAACGGGGCAGGCGTGAAATGGTACCTGCGCTTTCTTAAACAGGGCTTGACACCTGAGGAAGCCAGGGCCAAAGTAGACAAAGAAAGACAAGTGAGGCAGAAAGCCTCACAGTCAGTAACGGCAAATACAAGCCAGGGCAAACGAGGTAGTGAGCATATCTCACCAGCCCAAGCGCCACAGTATAAGAAGAGGAAAACCAAACCCTCTTGTATCACCTCTGGTGCAGCAGGCAAAGCTGGGCAAGTCACCAGCTATGCTACTGCTGCCAAAATTACTAAGGTAGGAATACTACCAGAGGAATACCCTCAGGTAATGTTGAACAGTGTTCAGCTGTCCTCGCTGGAAGAAGCTCTAGTCGAGGCAATGGTAGAGAGCACAGCACGAGGCCTGCAGTTCGCCGGGATTCACTTCCGCCAAGGAATGGTGCTGGTGGACTGCGAAACCGAGGAAACAGTCAAGTGGCTTGACCAAATAGTAGGCGGTCTTCCGTTATGGAAGGGACCCAAGCTAGTGACGAGGAAAGGAGACGACCTCCCTAAACCTCACGTCATGACGGTATTCTTTCCGAGAAGCAAGGGTCAGGAGGCAGGGAAGCTGCTGAAACTGGTCGATACCCAGAACCCTGAACTCCAGACAAACCTCTGGAAAGTGATGAATAACAAAGAAGAAGGGCACGGCCAGGTCCTCACTATTGGGATTGACCCCAAATCATGTGAGGCGATTCTGGCAAAGGGATGTACCCTACATTTTAGATTTGGGAGGATCCCCGTGCCAGGGCTCAAAAAGAGCCAGGAAAAAACAGAGAAGAAAGAGACTACCTCTGAGACCTCTGAGACCGTGGTGGAGCAGCGGGAGACTGTCGAGACTACCTCGCCGGCCTCTCGCTCCACACTAGATGATTCAGAATTGACTCCGGGCCGGAAGAAGGATATACTCTGACGCCGGAGGAGTTTGTAGAGCTGGAGGCAGGTGGCCCTCCACCACATTAGACGTCTTCACCAGGCTGGCGCAAATTAACTTGCAGCATTCGAGGGGAGCCTCGGCTGTGGCTGCAAGGATATTTGCAAAACACAACCTGGGACTCGTGTTGATCCAAGAACGTTGGACCAATCGAGGGCAGATCAAGGGTCTATCATGTAACGACTCACAGGTAATATGGGATTACAGGCAGGAGCATCCTAGGGCCTGCATCCTAATTAGAAACAACATTAACTATATATGTGTTGCAGAATTTATGACTCGGGACCTGACGACGATCATGGTACACCTCGACATCGGGGGAAGCAACCGAGCCATTGTAATTGCTTCCGCATACTTCGCCAACGACGGGACAACAACATCACCGCCCTTGGAAGTGAAGGAGCTAGTAAGGTATTGCAGCAGGAAGAACCTGCCGTTGATAGTCGGATGTGATGCCAATGCACACCACGACATGTGGGGAAGCACTGACGTCAACGAAAGAGGTAAGTCACTTTTAGAATTTCTATTAGCTTGGAATCTCCAAATTGCAAATGTAGGCAGAGAACCTACGTTTGTAACAAGGGTAAGGAGGGAAGTACTAGATGTAACTTTCAGTAGCCTTAGCATAAGTAACATAGTTAAGAACTGGAAAGTCTCGAGTGAACCCTCCTGTCAGACCACAGGATAATAGAGTTCACCTTGGAGAGACTAGATCCTATAATGCACCAGTGCAGAAACCCCAGGAAAACAAACTGGGACCTGTACAAAACATATTTAAAGGACAACCTTAGTCAGCTAAACACAGGCGGGACAAGACACCACCTCAAGCTGGAACAGGATGTAGAGCTGCTTTGTGGGGCGATATCCAAGGCCTTTGAAGCCAGTTGTCCGTTATCCCCAAGAAGACCAGCCAAGGATGCCCCTTGGTGGAACAGAACTCTGGCAAATCTCAGAGCTGAAGTCCGTCACCTGTTTAATAAAGCAAAGGTTGACGGGAACTGGCAAAGTTACAAAGAGAAGCTGACTACGTACAACAAGGAGATAAGGAAGGCAAAAACAAAAAATTTCAGAAATTTTTGCGAAAACATCACTTCCACTCCTGTAGCAGCAAGGCTTCACAGAGCCATGGCAAAAGGCGGGACTAAACCTGTGATGGCCTTGAGAAAACCAGATGGCAGCTACACGGAAGGGGAAATGGAGCGGGCTGACCTGCTCCTTCAAACACACTTCCCTGGCAGCAAGCAAGCAGATCCGGCAGAGACAATCCCTAGCACCAAGAGACCCAAACGGGAGGAATGGGAAATCGCTAGGCGAATCTGCACGAGACAACGCATGGAGTGGGCAATAAACACCTTCCAGCCCTACAAATCACCAGGAGCGGATGGGATTTTCCCGTGCTCTTGCAGAAAGGATAGGAAGAGGTACTACAGCATCTCGTAAATATAACGAGAAGCAGTCTCGCGTTGGGATATGTCCCCAAAGACTGGAGAAGGGCGAAAGTCACCTTCATACCAAAAATAGGGAAGGAAGATGGGACTGACCCCAAATCCTTCAGACCTATTTGCCTGACATCTTTTCTATTGAAAGCAATGGAAAAAGTAATAGACAACTATATAAGAATGGAGGTTATGGAGAAAGCTCCACTTCCTACAAGTCAGCACGCATACAGGGCAGGCAGATCGACAGAGACTGCCCTGGAAGAGCTAACAAGAACCATTCAGGAAACCTTGAATGAAAAAGAAACAGCTATCTGTGCCTTCCACGTCGCATGATGCGATCAGACGAGCACTGGAGACAAGGGGGTGAGTAAAACAGTAACCAAATGGATAAGTGAGGTGCTCTCCACAAGGACAGCTGAGACAACGGTAGGTCAATACACTACGAAGATCAGAACTACCCGTGGAACACCTCAAGGCGGCGTGTGCTCGCCTTTGATGTGGAGCCTGGTGGCGGATGAGCTGCTTAACAGGTTGACTGCGTTCGGCGTACACTGCATAGGATATGCCGATGACATTGTTATAATAGCAAAAGGCAAATTTGAGGGAATTTTTTGTGACCTGATACAAACAAGCCTTAGAATTACAAGCGAATGGTGTCGATCAGTGGGGCTGAGCATTAACTCAGCAAAAACCACAATCGTACCTTTCACTAGGAGGAGGAAACTACCGAAAATGAAAGATATACGTCTAGATACAGCAGTAATCGAATGCAAAACAGAAGTCAAATATCTAGGAATAACCCTGGACAAAAAACTTCTGTGGAACAAGCATATCGAACTGACTGTGAATAAAGCAACAAGAGCTTTAATGATATGCCGGAATTTAGCAGGCAAAACGTGGGGTTGTAACCCAAATATACTGCGATGGCTGTATACTAGTATAGTAAGACCTATGGTAACATACGGGGCAATAACCTGGTTCCAAAAGGTCACACACGTCACAACCAAGAATATCCTTGGCAAGCTGCAAAGGTTAGCATGTGTATGCATTACCGGAGCAATGGGAACCTGCCCAACCGCTGCCCTAGAGGTCATCCTAGACCTCACACCTCTACATCTAGTAGTGGAGGGAGTGGCCCGTGTGGCAGTGTACCGACTAGCCAGGGCACGGACGGGAGGGGGCGAGACTTTATGCCAAGGAGCTTTGTCATCCATGGCGGGACTCTCCCCACTTTCGGATCTGCCAAGCGACGAAATGGTTAGGAAATACAGCTTCGAAAAGAACTTTTCAACGAAGTTGAGCAACAAGAGAGAGTGGGAAGGAGAATCCTCCACCTACTCTCTAAAAGCAAACACCATCAAATGGTACACGGATGGGTCCAAAACTGAAAAAGGAACAGGTGTAGGGGTATTCGGGCCAGGAACCAAATACTCAGAGCCGATGGGAATATACCCCAGTGTCTTCCAGGCAGAGATTAATGCGATTGGAAGATGTGCTCAGGTGAATCTTGACAGGAACTATCGGAAGGAGAATATTGCAATCTTCTCCGACAGTCAGGCAGCCTTATTGGCGCTGAGTTCTAACACCATCAGCTCCAAGTTAGTTTGGGAATGCCGGGATAAACTAAACAACCTGGGCAAAGAAAACA
The DNA here is from genome assembly GCA_023690525.1 of Holotrichia oblita. Lineage (NCBI taxonomy): Eukaryota > Metazoa > Arthropoda > Insecta > Coleoptera > Scarabaeidae > Holotrichia > Holotrichia oblita. Next base: position 45,646,892 of record CM043021.1, read on the forward strand.
AAGTTGCATTGTGCTGGGTACCAGGACACACTGGAATCAGTGGCAATGAGAAAGCTAATCTATTAGCAAAGGAGGCCGCCACAACATCGTTTGTGGGACCGGAACCATTCTGTGGAATAGGGATGAGCACCTATAAGAAAGAACTTAAAGACAGGGAAGAGGACGTCAGAGCTTCCCTCTGGCACAATCTTCCTGGTCTGAGACATTCCAAGGTATTCCTTGGAAATTTCAACAAGCAGAGAGCAAAAACCATGCTAGAACTAAACAGGAACAGATTACGCATTCTCACAGGTTTCCTTACAGGGCATTGTCACCTCGGGGAGCACATGAAGAGAATAGGTCTGAAACAGAATAGCGACTGCAGGTTCTGCGGGGCGGAAGATGAAAGTCCGGAACACCTGATATCCAACTGCACAGAAATTGAAGAAATTCGCGCCAACTATCTTGGCAAAGGCGTTATAGACGAGGAAGAAATACCCTCTCTGAAACCATCACATCTGTTACAGTTTATTAAAGCCCTCAGGCTGGATGGGGAGCTGTGACTGCGGGCAAAACCCAGCAGCTTACACCTCATGTAAGGGGGCACAATAGACCCACGGTCGCGGTGCAACATCATCACCCTAAATTATATCTAAATCTAAATTATACCAGATATTTTTTATATTCCTTAATTCATGTTCTTGAATTAATATCTGTGTTTATAGTAAGCAAATACAATACCTTTCTAACGTGCCATCGAAAAAAAACATAATTGGTGTAGGCTATGAAAATGCTTTTGATCGTTGCTTTAGCCACTACCACATAATGACATTTATTCTTTGACATTTTATTGTAACCAAATTTATAACCTCAAATTAAATGTCAAGGAATAAATGTCATTATGTGAAAGTGGCTAAAGTAACAATCCATTCACATAGCCTACTCTAATTACGATTTTTTTTTGATGTGTCTATATAACTTTATGTCTCATATAATAACAACATTGACATTAAGACATTTATAGATATAGCCGGGTTTAGAAAGCACGAATTTTTCTGTCTATTTTTTTGCCTTTGACCGTACATTTTAAATTTTGATATTTCATCATTTACTATTTATATGATTTTCATGTTACAATCTCAATATTAATGATCAACCAATTATATAATATTTAATTTAAAGTCTCAGACGACTTTTTTTATCTGTGGTACGTGCTAGCTGCTCCAGCTCTTGCTGTGTAGTTTGTGTATACATAAAATGGTATTGCTACAGCACTATATCGCCGTCTATAATACTGCCCTATTAATTACCTTGCTCTGGTAGAATTATATATACTGAGTTCTCCAAGAAAAATGTCATAGTTCTCCCGTAAAATATTTCAAATGTAATTTATATCTGACAATAAAAATCCGTTGATGTACAAGTTTGATAGCACTGACATAATTCTGTAGTTGGATCTGTGCTCTTGTAATAAAATTAATATTATGTTTCAGTCCTAGGTCTGGTAGTTCTAAATTAGTTATCCGCATCATTACGATGGAACTATGTGTAATGCACTGCAGTTTCAGATCTACGGCTCAGATTCTCAGACTCGAGATTACCGGCTAACCATGTTTCAATAAACATCCTTGTAGATTCTAATTTTTGTCAACGATCTAATTACAGTAGAACCCCGATTATCCGTGCGCGCTTTATCCGGGGCGCGGATTATCCGTGGCTGTCGACCAGAGGCTGGCGCGTGAACCCGTGCAGACGTTCGTCTCGGGCAATCCCCAATTTATGTGTTTAGTATGTAGTTGTGTACTTTTTTTCGTCATCTATCGACCGGCTCATTAGTTGATCGTAAACAACTATAACAACTATAGAATTGGCTAAAACATATGGCAAACAAACGGTTCGCGACATTGTAAAGAAGAAAACCAAATTACATAGCTTTGTAGCTAAAGCTGACGGTGCAAAAGCTATTTCTGACAGGAAGTCTCTAAAAGGATCTACTTTTCGAGAACTTGATGATGCTATGACCAAGTGGTTCTTACAGAAAAGATCGGAAGAGGTTCCAATATCAGGATCTACATGTGCTAGGCAAGTCCAAAAGTTTCACGAACAGCTGAAAATTAAAGGAAACTTCTCTGCATCTTCCGGTTGGCTACACAGATTTAAAAAACGACATGGAATAAGACAATTAGCTATTTAAGAGGAGAAACTAAGTGCCGATGATGTAGCTATGGTGGAATTCTGCTATAATTTAGAAAATCTTATAATGGAGGAAGACCTAAAACCCGAACAAGTGTATAACGCAGACGAAACTGGACTTTATTGAAAAGCAATGCCGAAAAGAACACTTACTGCAGGCTCAGAAACTAGTGCACCAAGTTAGCTTTACATATTTTTGTACTGTTTTAAATTTTTAATTAGGTTTTAAGGTAAGCAAAGACCGTTTAACAGTGCTATGCTGTGCTAATGCATCAGGAACCCATAAGTTTAGGTTAGCTGTGGTTGGAAAATCAAAAAATCCGAGAACTTTTAAAAATGTAGAAACACTGCCAGTTGATTATTATAATCAAAAGGGTGCTTGGATGGATGGAGCCATTTTTAAAAACTTTTCTGCAAGAAAGGCTCTACTCTTACTGGATAATTCTCCATCGCATCCTGATGCAGAGCAACTAAAGTCAGCAGATGGGAACATATTCGCGGCATATTTTCCTCCGAATGTGACATCTATTGTCCAGCCAATGGACCAAGGTGTTATAGAGACCATGAAAAGGCTTTATAGGAAAAACCTTATGCTTCAATTGTCGGGAGAAAGTGACCTTATGGGATTTTGGAAACGTATGAATGTGAAAGAAGCAATTTATGCTGTAGCTCGCGCTTGGAGTGAAGTGAAAGAGACTAACATTAAAAAAGCATTTTATAAAATAATGTCCTTAGAAAATATAGCAGATGAAGAAGGTACTGAAGATGATAATCGCTTAAATGAAGGTGAGTTATCAATCGAACATATAACATCTATAGCCTCACAAAAAAGACTTGGAAGAAGTAGACATCCAAAAATAAATGAATGGATAGAATGTGATCACCAAGAAAAAGGGTATTACATTATGGATGAAGATTATCTAAGAAGAAAGTTCTGATAAAAGTAGTGATAACAATGAAAATAATTTCGTCATCAAAACAAGTCATCGAGAAGCAGGAGATGCAGTAAATATACTTATCAATTATTTTGAAGACAGACTGAAACTGATGTTTTACTGATTTTTTAAGTGATTTTATTCACGTTATTATAGTTCATATAATATGTATGTAGTACATATTACATATGTATAAATATTAAAACTTCATTTTTTGTTACATGTTCAATCACGTTTCTTTTGTTCCTTTGACATACGTACATATGTATTTGTTTAAATAAATTATTAAAGAATTAAAAGTGAGGTTTTTGGATTATCCGTGTTTTCGATTATCCGGCAAAGGTTCGGTCCCGGCTGACCCGGATAATCGAGGTTCTACTGTATAACCAAAATTCTAGAAACTGCATATTTGAAATATTTACTGGCGCCAGCCGCTGCCACAAAATTTAAGGTTTCCTTTATCACGGGCCAAGTACCAAGTGGATCGCTTATACAATTGTGCGCACCTACATACATACATACATACATACATACATACATACATACATACATACATACATACATACCTACATGCATACATTCATACACACGTATTTTCTGACGCCTTTGTTATGGCAGTTACGTATAAATTGCATGTTTATTTTATTATTAAATTCCATATATTCAACACGAATTGAAACCATGTATTTCATTAATGTTACAACTTCAATTAAAGTTCGTAACGGTTTGTTACTCGCAATTACTTAATAAATTACATCGTTTCTAGTAATAAAATAGATGATTTACCCTGGACTTCCGATTGCCGATTATTTCATAAATATAAATATGTTACTAATAATAAATTAGATATTTCGTAGTATTTCTCTAAATTAATATTTTGGATACTTGATATATCCAAAACAGTGAGTGAGAATGATATTTCATAAAAAAATTTAATAGATAAATAATAATCAAAATACGTTTATGTTATGTTAACTTTATTGTATTTTTGTTTGTATCCGGCTTTATAAATCGACACTTGGCCAATTTTGATATGATGACGTGATTCAATGGGATCGAGTTCAACCGCGAAAATTTTTTCAAAGACTTGGAATTCTTTATTAAATTCGAAATTGTATTGCGAATGTTGATAAAACATAATTATTTACTATCATCAGAACTGTTAACCAACTAAGCTATGATCCATCAATTTCGGCCATCAAATGCTCATTTCCGCTCTTCTTGAAAACGAATTCCTTATTTTATGCAACATGCAGTACTTACGAATATGTATCATAAAATGGTAGGTATTGAATAAAAATTAAGTGGGTTGAAAAATATTTTTAAATAAAATAGTCTACACAAAGATTTTATATCATTTTTAACATATTTAAAATTATTTACATTTGAATACACTGCAAACTGCGCCTATTCTTTTGTTCGTTGGATCATAAAAAATGAATTTTTAGATTTCGAAATATATGTATATACATATGTAGAATCCAATTCTTTCCCGATATTTAGCTATTATAGTAGGGATGCATAGATCAACCACGACCAAAGTGATTACTTACTCCAGACATATGTGACTTTGAGAGCCTTATATAGAAAGTCAGACACGTATCAAGATCAATATCAATTCATACAGCTGGACGTTGATTTAGTTTAATCACTACAATGAAATTGAAACAAGTGTTCAGAAGTACCACATTTTAGTTACCTACATTACCTTCAAGACCGCGATTCGCACGTTATACATCTTCATAAAATGCGGAAACTTTCATAATTTCATCCGAAGTAGAAGGTTAAAACACGCCTAACTTAACTATGTTGTTTAATCATGCACGTAGACGTTAAAGATTTATTCTTACGTATGAATGGTTTTAATCTGCACGGTTGGTAAAAGTAACGTCAAATAACCTTGTGAATAATAGGTATACTTACATATGTAAGTATACAATTCATATATGTATGTTTATATCTCAATTTTAGGATATGTATGTACGTTTAATTTAGAGCAGTAGCTATCGTGTATACAAGCTTGTGACTTGAACCATTTATAGTATTATATACTTGCGTTAAAAGTAGAAATTGAAGATAGACAATTCGGAACAATTAATTTTATTTTTTACTAAGCACTTTACAAACATTTCCATAAAATCGTAGATAATAAAGAATATACAACTACGTAATAAAGCTAATGCGTCACAATTTTCATATTCACGATTAAACGAAAGGTTAACTTGTCCTACGTTAGTTATAGATAAAAGACGAATGCCTACTATTAAAACTGTGGAAAATACATGGTCGTTTCTATAAGATTGGTATATTAAAAAATCACACTTTCCGATTTATATTTCAACATGAAATACTATAGCGGCAATATATTTTTACATGGCTATGGCTGGCTATGTAACATGCATAAAGAGCGTATGTACTTTACTGGTGGTCTATAAGGTCTTGCGTTTTATTAGCGCTTCTGACGACGCCGATGTCCCACGTGTATGGAAAGCCATGCTCAAAAAGTAATCATGTCAATATGGCACATAAACGCGAATGTTGATACCGCATAGCTAGACAGCTTTGCGTACAATTATAAAAACCCTAATTTTGTTATATATCCAAATAATCTGTTATTTATCACACAACCATATGCAGCCAACAATTTTTATATGCTAATGTTCATAACAATTTGATGCCCAGTCATCTCTTCTTTAATGTGAATAGGGCTATTACCTCATTTCAACCCACTTTTTTCTGCATATTTCAAGAAATGGTTTCAGAGAGATGCATTTTTAGCTATAGACTACTATTTAGAAAGACAAGAATCGATGGTTCTCTGTTCATGAGCTGACCGTGTTTATAAATATAGATACTCTCATATGCGTCCAATTCTCGTGGCTTGTCAACGGCTTTTAATAGTGTGAGACTGTCTAATTCAATATGATGTCCCTTTACAATTAAATGTTGCGCTTCTGCGGATGATTCCTTTCTCCCAAACCGAAAGCAGAGACTTCTGAATTAGAATCGAATGCTATGCTCGTTTATACTACAAGAGGAGGATGTTTATAGGGATAGTTATAATTTTATTTATTCATTCGGTATTTGGTTGATGATGAGAACCCACGCGTTCTCGAAACACGTGTCCCGATTAATCAATCAAAGTTGTGGCGTTTGGTGATACCGATGCTATATCTGTTTATTACGAGCTCACAGACCTTGAAATCACTTTTAAAGAAAGTTATTAACTTTTATTGGAACAATGCTTGTACATTCCAATTTATTATATTCCTGTGAAGTTAATAAACATTTTACGTGATATTTACGGTAGGTAAGTAAGGAACATTGATAGAATTACTTTTATTGTTTTATGTTTTTAATATTTAACAGTAATTCATCAATTATATTTCGTTTCTCCTATAAAAAAATTGCCGTTGAACACAGCTTTGTGTTACGTGGATCATTAAAAGTGTTTACTTTTCAGATTCCACGGAAAAGAAAATTATTAAAAATCTGTGAAATAAAACTGCCTGATATTTATGAAATTGTAATGAATTTCACAATGTCAATGCTCTATTATGTGTGAACAAAACTGAATTGAAATAAATTAACGAAGAATACGTTAATTTATTTCAAAGAAATATTCGAGGTAAGAATTTAAAGTTTTTTAATTAAATATGTTCTCGAAGGTCAACATTTTTGCAGACAATATTTGTTATATCAAAAAATTTAACAACAGGTTTTGTTACACATTAAATTTAACCTTGCATACGATATTAATTTATTACTGTTTCGAACAATAAGGCGTATGCATAGTAGACCTGATGTATTTAATAGCTAAAACTACTAATCTCAATGATGTAAATATCTAGTTTTAAAATTGCAACACGCTAAAATTGGGTAGACCTATCTTGCTAGGATACGTAGGTTGAATCGAACTAAAATAATTTCTTCGGCATTTCCTTATTGTTAGTATTCTTTTCCAGAATAGGTAGGTATATATTTCTTGCGATTTATTGATTAATTTGGACAGAATATAGCTACATAACATATAACTTATATTAAATGAAGTAATCTACAATCCAAATTCTTAATTTAAGTTAATCGGTACCAAAGACAAAACTAATTATCGGACAGCCTATTATATTATAGATATAAACATTTAAATAATAATTTTTATTATTTTTATTTATTTTAAATTTACAAAATTTAAAATAATTATCGCCTAATTATCTTACGTAATTAGATACACATTTGACATGTAAATACTTATTTAGGTAACAAAATCGTAATGTAACCGCTACACTCATGTTATTTAATTAAACGTTATCAAATATTTGCAAAATTTAACACGATATTCAGTGTTGATAGGTGATTCTTGTCAGAGTTACAGTTAAAAAACGACCACAAAAGTACGTACAGTTAGAACATTAGACATTAATTAATGTCAAACACGCACTACATGACAACATATAATCTAAAAATATCAGTTTATACGGAATTTATTTGAAATGAGTAAAGTAGTTGATATACGAAGTCGGTAAAAGCGATAGCCTGAAGCGAATTGTAGTGTGCTTCGGGCTGCATGCTTCACATATCGATAACTGTGATGCTGTAATTTATTAGATACACCAGCTTAAACCATACACCACCATGCTTAAAAGGTTTAGTGCTAATTATTAGATTACCTTCGTAGTTCAAGTTTATAGTGGCAGCTAACCATTATCTTCCCTATACCGACCTACAAGAATATAGACAAAAATCTAGGTGATTTGGCTATTCTTTTTAATGGACGTTTAGTGCGGATATTTGAGTGGTCGATTACATATTTTTATAAGTTAGACAAGTAACGTTACATGCTTAAACATGCTGTATATGTCTGTAATTATCAGCAATTAAACTATCCTTTAACTTTTCAGGCATTCTTTCTATTTTTTAGTTCGACCTTTTTTCGACCATTTATTATTTTACAGTTCATTCGTTGGCGTTAATTCTTGCAGCCAGTGGCACGACCTACTTTAGAAATCTGATTATTTAGGGTTTAAGGAATTTTGTAAGAGCTAAAGAGTATCTCATTCTTAATTCTGGTGCGACATTTATGATAGAAATCATCATTAAAGCATTCGCAAACCGTGATCTCTGTAATCATATCTAGATGCCTATACTATATGCCATTAAAGGATAGTATTTTTTGAATATACTTGTATAAATTTTTAACAATTTTATTGTTGCCTTTGAAATTTTTATTTAAATGTATTCTTTTCATTAACGATTATGCAGTTTATATAACTATAATTTCATAATAATTTTTTAAATGTATTCCTGATTAAGCCCGCGACAGGAGTTTCATACACGGAAAGACTGGATTGTTTGACCCAAACAAATTTTACTTGCATTAACCAAATTTTATGGTTGAATATGGGCAACAAATATATAGTTGTTGGTAACAAATAATTTTGTTGGCTATATTTAAATGTTTTAACTAAATATTTCTTTGAATTAAGCAAATATTATATTTGTATAATCAACTTATTTAAAAACAACAAATAGATTTTGTTGAAACCATTGTTTTATTTGTTTAACATTACGTTAAGAAAGTATTTTATTTTTTTTATTTATTTTGTTGCGTCACGTAAATTCTTTAACAAAATAATTTGTTTGCTAATAACAAATTTTGATTTAGTATTCAGTTAAAGTAGCACTGCGTATAGTATCCTTAACAAAATATATGCCAACAAAATACATTTGATTACTGCAAACAGCCGGGTTTTCCGTGTGGGCGCTATTTTCCAAATTTCAAAAAATTTGTCTGATTCAGTGAAATCCTCTTTTCACAAAATCGAATAAATTAAATAGCTTTAATATAACCTATTTTCAGGCTAATTTGATTACACATATCGTGGTTTCATAAGCACTGATATTTTTTAATATACAGCTAGCTATTGCAAGTTATCCCATAGAAGATTTTCTAAAGATCATCCTTTCAAATGAAAATCATGAGAATATATCTGACTTGATAATTATAAAAATAATACTACCTTGTCGTAATAGTGTCTTACATGATACTGATTTTACCCCAAACACGTATTACAGGTATATTATACAATCTATGTATCTCGTAATTTACTTCAGTGCAAATATCGGTTTTGAGTACAATAATTTGTTTTTAATTTAATATTTAACAACGATATATAAAAATATACTGACATGTAGGTACATCTTCACAACCCTACATATTCAGTCAACGCCATAGTTTGTTGTTAAACAAATTATGTTAATTGTTTTGCAAATGTGATCAGATACCCTATGTTAGAATACAGTTTTTATTTTAAAACAATGCAAAATATCAAAATTTTAGATTGTTAAGTCGATTATCAAAATTGTGTCAGCTAGTGTTATTAACATAGATAATAATCCTCAAACATTTTCAGTTCAAACTCATTCAAAACCGAGAAAACAATATTTTTCCTCAAAAGAAATTCTATTAATATCAAAGAATGATCGGCTTAAAATAGAGCCCGAAAAATATCATTTATTTCATTGAATTAAAGAAATATTTTTGCCGTGTATGTTTTTCTTCGAGTTCTTAAATATTAATTTATCAATGGTAGACTCTTCATAATTTAATAGGAACGGAATGGTTGTTGCAGAAATATTACTATTAATCTAGATATTTTGAGTGTAAAACATTCTGGAATTAGTAGTTCTACCAACGACGACTAGTGCTTTTCACTTTTCGGAGCAGAAATGTTAGCAGCACATCGGCTGCGACCGAAAGTAACTCGCACCAAACGCTGCTGCGCTGTTAATCTACTCTTCGAAGTTAGTTTACTAACTTCAGTTTATGTCCACATTTTACATTTAATTATTATGATATGCCATACATTTAAATTTTTATAATTGTATTGTATTATGTATAATGAACAAAATAGTTTATATAGTTAATTTCGCGGGGCACAAGGCATGATAAATCTATAAATATCAGGGACTATATAAGAAAACATGGGTGTTCAACATTACCATACATAAATACCATACATCAACGATAAAGGTTACGATAAAAGAATATATTTTACAATTTCGTGAGACGACAAAACATATATTGTCTGAACAATATCGGTTACTCGCTGATGTAGTTCAATACATAGTACCTATAGATGATAATGGACAAACAGTTGGTGTTCCAAATAAACGTCGTATGTATATGTATGGTATCGATTACAGCATTTTCATGAATACTGCTCAAATTTATCGTTTTGTCTGTTTGTCGTTGTAAGATAAATGTTTACGAATATTTCGTCACCGTCGATAACCTCTTGTTGTTGGATATTTGATAAATCACAAATCTGAATAAATATGTAGTTTTTATAATATCTGATAATAATATCAAAAGAAAATCTAATATGACAAATAAAGTTTATTGAATTGAAAATGATATGCATATTATAATATAGTATGCATTCTCCTACACTACATACTTCCGAACTGCAAAATTTAGAACATACTATTTGCAACATCCTATCCACTGAAATTCTTCCATCGCTAATCCATTTGGAAAGATATACAAATTTAAAATAAACCTGAATTCACTATCTACGAACTTTTTTTTACAAATGTACCCTTTCAATATTTTAAAAGGGTAAATAACATCAATAGCATCTACTAGAAGACATATGTAACTAGTATAGCTACTGATATTGAACTAATGCGTCTGAACGAGCGATATAGCTCAGATGGTAGCAGCTTCGCGAACCAATTCCTCGATCCAGCTGTCGTGCCGTGGCTAAGGGCTATCGAAATTAACGATGTCTGTGCTTTATTAAGTGAACAGTTGCTGTCAAACCATACTCCCTCCACTGTTCGTGTACATGTCTCGCCAAAGGATCTAAATCCTAAGCTCAGTGGGGACAGGACGAAAGGATGCATGGCTGAATAAAAAATCAGTCCCAACCTTAGATACAAGACAACCTCTGAGGATTATTAACCTTGTGATAGCAATGTTGAGCTCTGCGCGGAGTACCTTTCCGTAGCTACTCATGGAAACAATATGAGTAACATGTCCTTAATGGATTGCTTAATAAGTGTGGCAACAAAACTCCGTCACTGAAACGCGCCGATTTGAGAATTGCTAACAAGCGCAAATGCTTGTTGGCTATTTCCCCAGTACCTAAATGATAAAATGATGCTAATGACACTTTCCCAAGATACAGACAAATCCAAATTGAAGGCCGAAATGTGAGTGGAGAGACAAACAAGAAACGCATCGTTTACTTTATCCACTGGCATTAAGTCCTGTAACAAGGTAAAAAGCAACTAGTCCAGGGTTAGATACAAATTTAACTAAGTACAACTACAGCCAAGAAGCAGCAGATCCAAGTCAACTCCGATGGAAATACAGGACTCCGATGACGCAAACGATCCACAACATCTATTATATACTTCCGAGGCCCTTACAGGAAAGGGTCTTTTAGCATGTGATAAAAGCCTATTGTCAACAAACCACAGGCAGGACGAATGCTAAGGTGACAAGAACGACTATGACTTCCACTCAACGGAAGGCAGATAGCGGAAGTAGGTCACTAACTCACACTCAGCAAATCAGTCTGCAAAATGTTTACAAATAAATCTTCATCACACAAAAGCTATATCGTGTTAGTGGAGGATTTATTAATAGTCAACTACATATAAGACTCATACATGAACCCTGGATGTATAAAGGAAGGTCTAGTTAGACCTTCCTTTATACAGAAGCATTACATTTATGTAGTTACATAAATGTAATATAGGCCTAAAGAAGGCAAAATGAAGGACCTAGCGAAGCTTCTGCAAAAGGCATCACTGACCAGATCGAACCTACATTGCAAACGAGAAAGAAACACTGAGTTTTCAACGCACTTTTTAGACGAAAAGAAAATGGTTATTAAGGCTACCATATCAAGTTTCGACTTCGACAAACAGTATTAAATGGTAATCCAAAATATCCAAGCGTGGCAGCCAGCCTAGCAGAAACTACAGAACCCGTCCATGTGCCGGTATACGGACGGATCCAAAACAGATATATTAATGGGGATAGATACCTATTTATGGGCTTAGATGCTTGATCTCGGCGACTCTAGGTACAAACTCAGCTATATTTAGAACCAAAATACCACGCTGCACGTATATAGTCCCTTGCCATATTAATGTTACAACCAGGTAGAAATCATATAACCGCATTTTTGGAAAGGCATAAGACGAGATTGAGTTCCACAAATATTTATAATAAGTTTAGGTATATGAGTACATACAAATAATCTCTAACTGTAGTGCTGTTATCTTACTCAGCAAAAAATGGTAAATTGATTAAATCTCGAATTATCGTTGTAGCGTAAACTTGTGTTTCGGTAGGTATTTAGTTAACGCAAACGTTTTATTTTTAGCAGGCATTTAGGGAACTACACCGAGATGCGCAAACTTCTGGTATAAATATTTTACGTCGAATTTTCAGTAGACTATTAGCAGAATTGGGGTTGAAATCACATCGACCAACAAGAAAGCCTCGCTGAACTCAAGCAATAGGAAAAAACGATTAAAATTTACGAAAGACCATCTTCATTTTAAAAGTAACGATTGAGAAATGCAGGACCGTTTTAAATGATCCTCTAAGCTGTAATTATTACTGCCAAATCAGTGAAATTTACGTGCTGCTAACATTAATATGGCAAAGGACTGTATATGTACACCTTCTCTGACAGGCTCTCAGCACGATTACCTTTAAATCTAAGCTAATGTGGGACTGTCAGTTCACCCTCAAAGCTCTGGACCAAAGGAACGCAGTTACACTGATGTGGATATCAGAACACTGGGGATGAGTCTCCTCATTGAATCAAAGCCATTCGGTGGCCTTACTGAAAGCTACATTAGAGTTTCATCTTTACATCTTGGCGTTAGACAAGCAGCTCTATACTTTTTCCTGCATAACGTGGATTTGTTGCGATTCCATAAAATATTTGAAGTATCTTATTGAATATTTCAAATCTCCATAAGCAAAATCGGTTTCTTCTAAGGGCTACGTTACAAAAAAATGGTGATTTTTGAGATATGTAAAAAATATCTATATTAACTAACTGTATCTAATATACAGGGTGTTAGTACGAGGTAGTTTATTCTTTAAAAGTGCATCGTCTGCAATTTTCTTATCGACGTCGCAGCCTTCAGCTGTCGTGAAACACATCTGTTTGTATAAAGTTATGGTAGGTCATGTTACAGCGTTCCCAAAGCTATAAACATTTTACATGTATTTCGATTTCTATTTTTAGTAATAAGTGCGACAAACTTCAGGGGGTGATTCTGCGTGTAAAAATAATGACAGTTTGCTATATAAACGTCCGTCCGCAAATGCTTAGTTTCAGAGTTATTTATTTTCAATAAAAGAAAAATTAATTACTTGTTAACAATAATTTTATAGCTAACTAAAAGCTTACTAATGATGAGTTGCTACTTTGCACTTCGTTAAAATATTTGTATTTAACAATGCATTAATATTGAATGTCGATAGTGCCTACTAGATAATGTATTAAAGAAATGAAAAATACACGTTAAGATGTTTTATTTTTTTGCATAAAAACGGCGCCTCACACGAAAAAAAAGGCAAGAGAGGTTTTTTATCGCAAATTGAATGATAAACTCAAGAATGATTTTAAATTTGAAATATCTCAGTGGCGTACCATTTTTTTCTTTAAAAAATTAAGATCATTACCCGTATGCACGCCAATGATGAATATAAAATTCTTGGTTGGATGTCAAGAAATGCGCAATAATCATCTCTTAAAACCCACCAAATTTCATTTGCCTATCTCGACCGGTTTCAGAGCAATAAATAAATCGTCAATTTTAAGAAAAACTTTAACACCATATAACTCTGAAACTAAGCATTTGCGGACGGACGTTTTTATAGCAAACTGTCATTATTTTTGCATGCAGAATCACCCCTGAAGTTTGTCGCACTTATTTACTAACACCCGGTATACCTGTTTTGAACAGTAATGAGAATTATCACTGGGCCTACTATATTTACAAAATAATAGCCTCCTTTTTCTTCTAGGCAATACCTGTAAGTATAAATAACAGCGTAACGATATAACAATAGGGGAGAGTAAGGCAAAATGATATATAAGGCAAAACGACATACCGATTGTTTTTCGCCGCTTTTGCGAGGAAGGCATTTTATGCGCATGCGAACAGTGCGATTGTACTGTTCTTCATGCCCTATGTCACAATAGACACACTGAAAGTGATGTAGGTGTGTGTGGCAGGGTGTAAGGAGTTTGACTGCCATAATTTTCCCAGCATATAGAGCAAGTAAATAGGATTAAAAAAGTTTATTATGAAGTAGGTGTTAAAATAAATAGTTTTCCAGAAAAACAAAAGCAAAGTTCCCACTTTTAAATCGCGCTATCTTAGGCAGTTATAACTATTTTAAAGTATGAATTTTACAATGGACTCGTCACATAAATACAAAGAAAAAATTGTTATAGAAGTTTGTTCTACAATCTAAGGTAAGGTTAAAAAAATAGAAATCGAAATACATGTAAAATGTTTATAGCTTTGGGAACGCTGAAACATGACCTACCATAACTTTATACAAACAGATGTGTTTCACGACAGCTGAAGGCTGCGACGTCGATAAGAAAATTGTAGACGATGCACTTTTAAAGAATAAACTACCTCGTACTATTAAGTCGTATGATTCCTGAATGAATGAATACAAATGCTCTAGGTTACATCAATCGATATTTTAGTGATTTACGAGGGAGCGTTTTTATATTTGCGGAATGAGCGGGTTGTAGGGGGTGATTAGGCGCATTGGGGGCGTAACCTGTGCAGCGACTCATAATTAGTATAAATACGAAGTTTCATTGTTATTAGACAGTTAGTCTTTGAGCTATCGTCAATCAAGTAACATAATAATAAAAGTGTGCTGCTTTTGCACGACAACGCGCCCGTCCACAAGAGCCGCGTTGCGTTAGCTGCCCTGCATAAGGTGGGCTTCGAAATTGTGAATCACCCACCCTATAGCTCAGACCTGGCCCCGAGTGATTATTACCTGTTTCCGAAAATGAAAAAAGAGCTGCGGGGTAAAAAATTTACTGCCGATGATGAAGTCAAGGAGGCAGTTTCGGCGTATTTTGCAGATAAAGAGAAATCATTTTTATGAGGGTATAAATAAATTAATTGAAAAATGTGAAAAATGTATCCGTCTTGCAGGTGAATATATTGAAAAAGAAAAATAATTTGGTTTTTTTATTTCCACCCTTTATCCCACATTCCGCGAATATACAAACGCTCCCTCGTATTTGACAAAATACTTTAAAACATTAGTACTGTGTAAAGTGTTGATGGCACGATGGAGCGCTGTACTACACGACTACACGGTAATATGACGATATACTGTTAATTATTGTAATCGCGGCAAGTTCTCTGTGTACGGATATTTAACTTTTTTAAGTGCGGCGTTGCCAACTCCTGCTAACTAAGTATTTACTTATCTTGGAAACCGGAAGTGACAGGCTAAACATTTATCAAGGTATTCTGTTCAGTTTCATTCAGTCTGCACTACATTATAATTATGGCACTCAAACCACTTACACTCTGTTTAGTAATTACAGCCAGCTTTTAAAAATATATATTTCAAGATAAGCGTAAGTACAATATTGTTACCTTAATTAGGTATGTTATTATAATTGTGTCAGCATACGTTTTATTGGTAACTGCGTAACCTGCTATTGTTTACCTTTCAATTCTCAACACAATTGCCTGCATAAACATTCTAACCTACAAATTGACATAACCGTATCTACAGCGTATGTGGGCAAAATGACATATGGAGTGTGTCATTTTGCCTTACGTATGTATATACGAAGTGTGTGTTGTTTTGCCTTACCTTAATCTTATAATATTCTTTATCGTTTAGATGGTTTCTAATTATTAAAGAAAGTCGAATCGACGATCCTGGTCGAGTGAAGACATACTGAAGACGATAGAAGCGGTAAAAGATAAGAGGATGGGATGGAAAAAAGCATCTGTTATATTCAATGTTCCTCAGGCGACATTGAGGAGACGCGCCCAGGAAAAGAAATAACCACGCTCGTGGTGCAATAAAATTTCTACGTCGTTTCAAAACATCTCTTAGTGGTGACTTGGAACAAAGATTAGTCACACATATATTAGACCTTGGATCACGATTGTTTGGACTATCTACCTATGACTTGAGACAACTCGCATATAAACTTGCCGAGCGCAGTGGATGCGACCACCAGTTTAATAAAACTAAAAAATTGGCTAGTAGACAAGGGGTTCATAGTTTCATTTCTCGACATCCGAACATATCCTTAAGAGTCCCGGAGGCTACCTCGGCTGGAAGAGCTCAAAGCTTTAATAGACCTCAGGTTCAGAAGTACTTTGCAAAATTGGAGGAAACAATTCAAATTTATAATATATAAGCAACAATGATTTATAATATGGATGAATCTAAAATAATAACCGTACAAAAACGCAGAAAGTAATTGCCAAGAAAGGCAAAAAGCAAGTTGGCGCAATCACTTCTGCCGAAAGGGCTATTGATAGTACAGGTGTAGTGTGTATGAGTAGTTCTGGATCGTTTATTCCACCAGCGTTGATGTTTTCGAAAAAGAAATTAAATCAAGCTTTGTATGATGGTGCTCCAATAGGTATTCTCCCATTGTATAATGAATCAGCCTATATGACCGGAGACCTCTTCTTCAAATGGATTAAACACATTGTGAAGTTTGCAAGACCTACAGCTGAAAATAAAACGTTATTAATTTTAGATGGCCATGCAAGCCACAAAAATCTGGAGGCTCTTGAGTTTGCAAAGAAAAATCACGTCATACTGTTCTGCCAGCACATTGCACACATCGACTCCAGCCCCTAGATGTCGCATTTTTTGGACCTCTAACAACTTATTATAACCAAGAAGTCACGGCATGGTTGAATGCACATGCAGCGACCGGTACCTCTCCATTAAATCCCAATATATTCCATGACCATTGTATCTACCCAGCGCTGCTACTGATATTCGTGAAGATGATACAATAAACGACCAGCAGTCAACAAGTGAGAAACAACTACTCACTACCTCAATAAATGGTAAGAGAAATCAGGAAAGTGATGTGTCTGTATTACTAAACAAATTGGCTCCGATTCCCGTAGCAGGTACATCATCTTCATCATTATTACGCCGCAGGAAGAAAAACAGATATCAATCAATATCATCAGATATCATCAAAAAATAAACACAACTTACACGCACAAAACTACACCGCGAGAGTAGCATGATAGCCAGCCAAGCGATACAGCTTACGGAGTTACTGCAACTAAGCACCCACCACACATTAAAAAAAAAGTGTTCTCGCTGAGAGTCAGTTTTTAAATGAATTAAAAGCAAAGGAAGCTCCAAAAAAAGAGAACCAACAAAGACAAAGCAAAAGGACAACCTCTAAGGGACGTATTCATGTAGAATTTCCTGATAATGAACCAACAATCGATAATGACGATACTGATTTTGATGTTAGTTGTTTGTATTGCAACGAACTGTTCAGACAATCCAGACACCAAGAGCAATGGATTCAGTGTCAGCAATGTCACCAATGGGCACATGCTGAGTGTGCCGGTGTATCTAGAAGGATCAAGCAGTTCTTTTGTGAGGCGTACCAAGACTAACGTTGAGTAAATAAAATAATTAAGAAATATTATTTAAAAAAATACCTATATAAACATGAGTGTGTCTTTTATCCACACTGTTAGGCAAAACGACATACTTTCTTTTATAAAACTTTTGTTACGCAAATTTGGAGTTTCCTTCTCGTTTGAACTATATAGTTTTGTTGTCAAAGAAATAAAGCACATGAAAAACCTGAAACTTAATAGTTAATATTTACATGCGATTTCTAGAACGTATATCATTTTCCCTTACTGTCCCCCATGCCAACATAAATAGTGCAGTACAATATTTGTTAATAACAAAGAGCCAATAAACTTAAACCAAACAAATTAAATTAGGTCTCTAAGATCTGAAACTGGATATTATTTAAGACTACCAACCTATCGGCACTTACTTTAAAAGTTTATTCTGATAAATTCGTTACACTACTAAAATGTCTACTTGCTCCAGTGGTTTGCACAAATACAACGATACTTAATTAACCATAAACTACATTTTTATATTACACCTTTACTAATTAAACCACTAATTGAGATAGGGTAATTAGTAACGTTTTTTTGCAGCGACTAAGCTTGAACCGGGCAACTGGAAATTTACTATCCGTCACAAGTAGCAATAACCTTAGCTATATTAAGTGTGTTGAAGGCCGTTCAATGCCGAATTCTGTTATGCTGGGGTCTATACTAATTGGACGGCGCCAATATGTCAGGATCTACTTGACTTGGGAGTTCTTAATGACTATTTAGTCAGGCTATATGAGCTGCGGTACGGGTTATACGATTTATATTGTATCATTAAATTTAATATTTCATTCTTTGCCACCTATTTTTTTTTTCTATGGTATTGCACTTTCAGAATGGCTAACAGTAGCTATAAGTATATAATTTATTAAGCTTTAACATAATCAAAACTGAAAGCCCGGTATTTCATCATTATCATTAAATAACATTAGATCCGCATTTTGAGTGAGATATTAGTTTTATGGCGGTAACATAAAATATTTTTACTTTTTAAAACAATATAAAATTATTTGAATATCGTGTATGCACGATAATATTTAAGAATGTAATACCTAGCTTAATATGATTATTAGGTTTACACCGTGATTCTAAATCTAGATAGGGTTACAAGTAAACCTTGTGCGTGAGAATGTTAGTCCTAGACCGGGAACTCTTACAAACATTATCGTATGTTCGCGTTGCTGAAGGTTTATTTATATGCGTTTTGTCAACTGTAGCCATTCGAACCATAATTAATCTACTTTGTTGGACTAACACAGAAAAGTAAATCTTCACCAACACGTACAAATGATAACGTTCTTAAAATGTGTAAAAATTAAGCCTCCAAAATGACGTATCATTCGATCTTTGGCGGAAGATGAAAACTACGAAGTTGAATTTATAACGCATATGTGTTCCTTAGAAAACAAATTTGACCTATTTCGGCCTTCATTTCAGAAAATTACCGTTTTAATGATAATTTGTTTGTTTTGTTTTTGTTTGGCCGGACTGTTGTATATATTTATTGACATACCTATCAATCAATATAAAAAATTGATATCGACATTTGAAAGTCACTGACATAAGAAAAAATAGGAAAGACAGATCGAGAAGATATTTCAGTAGAAGTCTTATTGAAAGATAGAGAAGAAAGTTATTTGAACGGAAGTAGCAATGAATGGGAAAGTAGGAAATAAATTTGTCGATATAGAAAGGATAAGTGAAGCAGAATAAAAATGGAAAAACAAATTTTTACTGAGGATGCCGAAAAAGCTTATGAACTTCTAATATGGTGGTCAAATAATCCCTCTCTCGTGTTATAGAGCAACTATTATTTTTTCTTGCAATATGCATAATACGCTCCCTGATACCTACATTTGGATTTGCATGTATTTTTATAGGTTAATGTTTAAGAAATCGATAATTTCCTTCCAGCCGATTGTCAACTGTCATGGTACTAGATAAATTGTTTATGTATTATATTATAAAACTTCCTTTTGTATTACACATGACAGCAGTGATGCCATCCAGATGTGGAGAAGCTCAGATATTGATAACTTCGCAATATACAGGGTGTGGCGCGAAGAGTTTTGATTAGAAGTTTTTGGGGATGTAGTAATAGACGAATTTTAAAATTTTATCAGATTACACTGTCGATAATGCTGATTTTAAATACTTATAATATTTTCATGAACTCGCTTATTTTAAATAGAACATGGTACTTTTTATTTTATTTTTGAATTCTGTATCAAAATTTGAGTAAATTTCATGTACCATGTCCTATATCAAAAACTAATGGTTGTTGAGATATTTCAAATTTTTTCAATTTTTCTAGAAAAACACAATCCCAAATAAATCACAATATTGCTGCAAACAAACAAGTTACTGACTTACAATTTGACATGGGGCATTGCAAGACATCACTAAGTTGTCCCGTCCTTTAAAATATATTTTTTTATACAAGGCGTTTTCCATATACCACTCAATTCCAACAATTTCAAACAATTATAACTCGCTTATTTCAAATACAACACCCTGTATATTATATCAGTATTCAATTCCTATCTTCATTATCATTTAATTGATGATTCCCTATACCTAAACCTAACTGGTTTTGAGATATTTCATTCTTTTACTTAACAATAACGAAACTTAATATTTCAACATTAATAAAGTGTAGGCCGTGACTATCAAAGATGTGACAACTCGATAGTAAATTTTCTATGTATGCATTAGATATGTTCTGATACTTTTCTTCAAAGGTTTATGTTTTATAGCAAGCACTGGCAAATTTAGTATTTACAAATGACGTTTTTTTAATTCTTATTATTTACGGCGAGTACAATAGAATTTTTGTACTCGCTTATCAAAATATGTCATTTCCCGGTTGGCATTTGCGTGTGGGAAAGTGACTTGCCAACACATGTGTTGGAAGTAAAAATTGCATTAAAGAAATAAATCACCATTACAGTAATAAAGTATAATTATGAAAATGTCCATTTCACCTAAATTTGGTGCATTACAACTTGTAAATTTCATAAAATTAATTAAAAGCTACAAAAAAAAAGTCCATGGCGCCATCTATTACATACCTATATTATTAAATGCTGACTCAAAACGACAACGAATTTTTAAACTCAAAAATTATGTATATTCTGTAAATTTAGTTTTGTTGTATCAAAAATAGGTATATGTGGAAATCTTTTACAGAAATATATATATATACAAATATATTGTTTATCAATAAAATTGTGAAAATTTTACTCGTTACAAAAAATATTATACAAACCACGTTCTTGAAGACCATTTCCAGCATTCGCGCTAATAAAGCACTCGCTCCGCTAGGCTTGCCCGTGCTTTAAATCCGCGCTCATGCTGGAAAATCGTCTTCCCGAACTTGGTATGTAAATTACTATATTAAGCGGACGTGTCGTATATTTACAGAAAGGTACCGAGAAAAACCAAAGCTAACTAATGATACCATAAGAAGATTGCTTAGGAACTGCTCTCAATTTGGTCAATTTAAGACAAAAGCCAATAAAAAATATCTTAGCGAACCATCAAACTTTATCCTAATGGAATACCTACACAATTAAAATACACAATTAATGAAAAAGTGCAATAGGGGTTTATGAAAATTGGATCGGATAGATATACCGACAACGTTCGGAAATTGTATCAGTTACAATATACTGCCCCCATGGCAGGAGATATGGGAGAAAGAAGATGGTACAGCACGCTGGACAAAGGAGCTAATAAAAGATGTAAGAGACTGGTACTCGAGGAAGCATGGGGAAATCAACTATTTCCTCATGCAAATATTGTCAGGGCACGGATGTTTTCGCGCTTATCTGCATCGTTTCAAGATAAGCAGTACGGACGCATGTATCTACTGCGGACAAAGCGATACTGTGGAACACACGTTCTTTGTATGCATGAGATGGGATGAAGACAGGAAACGGGTTATACAAAAAGTAGGAGTACTGACCAAGGAGAACCTCATTGAGAGGATGCTAGAGGATGAAGAGCACTGGCAGGAAATTAATAAAATGGCTAAAAACATCTTAGTTATCAAGGAAAAGGAAGAAAGAAGTTCAAGGAAGTAGACCACTAAGAATAAGGAGTGCTCGAACAACGTAACCACCTCTCCTTGAAGTAATGCCCACGCAGTTCCGAGGAGAGAAGATCGCAAAGGTATAGAGGGGTTTTTTAGTTGGTGGAAATCCAACACTATCCAGCGAACCGGGCCGCTGGTTGTCTTTGAAAGATTTTTCCCCTCCCAAAAAAAAAAAAAAAAAAAAAATATACTGCCCATATACCGCCGTTGAAAATTAATCAGCTGTTTACCGGTAAGAACTCGGTAGATACCTTGCAATCCAATTTTCGTAAACCCCTTATAAAGTGGTTTTATAATTTGTCATAGTATTTGGCATAACGACTGACATTCCTGTCATACAAACAGTTGACAATACTAAAATGGATACATTTAATATTACCCCCACTACCTTCAATAGGCTTTCGTAGTTCAAGTTGTTATCCTGTATACGTATAGCATATTTTTATAACCGGTTTATAATACGTAAGTACTATATGGTAATCATAGATGGTAATATAAAGTGAAATAGCTTGTAACTTAAATAGAAAGTTGGCACCAATGCTGGATAGTTGAAACAGCAATCAATGTTTTTATTTTTTCTGCTATGGCGAAAAGACTAAATTTAAATGTCATGGTAATTCAAAGAAAATAAAATTTTTAATAATGAGACATGAAAACACGTCAATGACACGGAAGTGTAATTGACGTGTTAGTTGTTTAGTACAATACAATTATATGTATGGTTCTATAGTATACTTACACATGCTTTTTTATTTAACTTGAATATATTTTCATGAATTGCAATAATACCACCGGTATTCTTACTTATTTTATCCTCATGATTTGAAAAAACACATTTAGCACGCAAGACAAAATTAATGAAATTAGTATAAAGAAACGCTTAGCACACCACTGGGGTGATATTGACATGTTGCGAAATAATATTATGTGCATTTTCATTCTGGGCAATCAATTCTCATTGTTTCTAGCTGAATATTTGAATGTAGGACAATTTTTCTGCCGTTCTTTGTTCGTTAGACAATGCACGCCTATTTGTTGATAGATAATGTTTAAATCTTCTACATTCGTTGCAGCATAGTACTCCATTACCCCGTATTTACGAAAAATTGTGTAATGCATCAAAAGCATTTAATTACGCACTATCCACTTACGCTCACTAATGCAGTATATTGTATCACAATCAGATATATTACTTGAATAATGTAAGCTTTGTTACGCAAATATTTAGCCGAATTGTAATAGACGAGCATCACGCTTTAATAACTTAATAAAACGTTTTAAACAAAGTTCAAATTAGACGCGGGCCATGAAATAAAACTATAAGAACTTTACACAACTTGCATGTAAGTAAGCAGTAGCGTAGGTATTACGTATACACGTAGATGTTGATCTAATGTTTATGTATCGCAACACAATACGAAATTGTAGTAACGCAAAACAAACTGCAACTACCATAGGAAGCGCATGTAACCGCTAATAAAACAAAGCAATGCTATGGTAAGACTTAATTTATAATTATATAGGTATCTAAACATGGTAAATATTACATACCTATATCTAATACAGGTTATACAGGGTGTAACAGGACGAGTTTACGTTAGCCATATCCCAGCAATTAAGCAAGTGCCATATTTGTAAATTTGCAGAGTTATTTTGGGCATGGGGGCAAATTTTTAAAAAATATTAGTACATATTTTCTATTTCCGGTTTCGCCGGAAGCACAATCAATTTCATTTTTTTTAATGAATTACCCAATTTTTTTCAAACAATTGAATTCAGCAACAAATTTGGCGTATAGATCATTTATTTCGACTGGTGTAAACATTACCGTTTTACAGCTAACTTGATTTTTATGAAAATTTTATCGAATAGCATCGTAGTAGTTAGTGACGTATTTCTTCAGTATGCAGAAGAGTTGATGAATGATTATTGGCAGGTAGACAGCTACTAAGATGGGCTATTGAAAATTATTTTTACTTGTGTGCAAATACTATACATGGTATTAGTAATTACCGACCTAATATGTTAAATTTCAAACACTAATAACTTCGTAATTTTAAATGAAACACCCTGTATATTTTTACCGCAGACAGTGGAAAATTAAATTCTTTATCAAACGATATCACATTTCCCTATACCTAAAATGAATATTTTAGGAGCTATTCGCAAATAATGTGAATGTATTCAGAAACTTCGCGTGAGCGCTAAAGGTGGCTATGAAAATTCGTCACAGTTTTAGCGTAATGTCTAATTTTCTAATGACAGTTCGATAGCATGTTAATAAAGAAATAAAAAACAAATATATTTTTCGAGTAAACAAGAAACAGAATAGTAAAATTTATTTCGTAACCAAGATAACATTAAAGAAAACTATGTTAAGAATGAATAAATAAGGTATTAAAAAGTAATAAATTAATTCAAATTTTGTTCAAAATTAGCGCCATTCAGTTCCAAACATTTATTAATTCGTTTTAGCATTTGACTACTAGTGACCTTTTGTATTTGCGCTTCTTTTAATGAATTTAGTGCTCCTCGTATTCTTTCTTTTGTTTCCTTAGATTCCTTAGATTGTTAGATTCCGGCGAAACCGTGAAATAGAAAATATGTACTAATATTTTCTAAGAGTTTGCCCCCATGCCCAAACTAACTCTGCAAATTTACAAATATGGAACTTGCTTAGTTGCTGAGATACGGCTAACGTAAGCTCATCCTGTTACACCCTGTATAGACAATACAGTAAGTGTCTATATTGCTGCCATTAATTTAAATGTGCTAATGTTAGTGCTAGTATGACTCCTTTGACATTACATTTTTGTATATTTTAACTCCAAAATTTTTTTATTTAACTGTACATTTTGCATAATTGTTATACTAAACTGCATACCATAATAAAGTGGTATTGATTTGTTACTTACTAATTCCTGTAGAAAAGATTGACGGCTAAAACCGCGATAATTTTATCACAACCGCCATAATATATTTTATATTATCATTTATTGCATCTATACCTCATGTGTGACCTTTCAAGTTACATCATAAGCCGATTCTGGTGGCGAGGAAAGTTTGTTTGACGCAATTACGGGTAATATGGCGACTCTCTCGTTCTTTTATGCACTAGAACACGCAAAACTCCAGAACGGTGTTTTATTAGCACCAAATTTTGTAGTATCACCAAGCACTCTTTCATCAATAATATAGGTAATAGTCTTCTGGAATGGTAGCGTGGTCAATCAAAATAAAAATTCTTTGCTCATAAAATTCATCGGTAATAACTAATATATCCATGTTATGACCTGTAATACTAATCTTTTAATTACAATAACAATTGCACCGCGTTGTATTTTATTCTTTGTAATATGCCGATGTTCTTTCAAGGCCTAAAATATTTTCTTAGTTTGTGCCTGCTTATCGACCATAACCAGATCCCCTAATACGCTTGCATACGTGTTCTATGTCCGCCAAGTGCGTTAGTGATAGTACCATTTCAGGACACATATGTACATAAAAATTATATATTGCACACTTCCTAAACAATAATAAGCATGGAAATAGTAATTAAAGAAAAACTGAATTATCTGAAATTCTATTTATAGATCACCCTACTCCGCTACAAAAGAATGGACATCAATTGCCAATTATACTCCTGAGAATCTTTTGTGAAGTTATGTAAAGGACAAAAATAGAAACCTAGAATTTATTTCTGGCAAGCCTTCCTGCCATATCTAATAACATTAAATTAGAGAGGTTTAACAAATTGATGTATACAGTGTGGTCATAAAGTTTGGAACCAAGCTTATAACCGCATTATTTTACATTTTTAGGAAAAACCCTCGGACAGGTAAATTTTCTTTTTTAAAACGCCATCTTTTGACATACAACTTTTTTCTATGACGTAATTGGTTTTTAGAGTGATGACGTCATCAACCCTTTTTTTAAATGGCAACCATATTATTTTTTTATCGTTTTTGGTAGATCTTTATGTCCTCCAAATAGTGATATAAAACAATTGGTATGTTGCATCACAATTTTTTTTAATAATATAAATTTAGAAAAAAAATAAGAAAATTTTATTTTTGTACAAAATTAAAGTTATATTAAAAAAATACATCTGAAGTTAAATTTATTGTAACAGTTACCGTAAATTTTCAAAATGGACCCCACCAACCAACTGACGCTGTCCCAGCCGAGTGTAAATGCTTTGCGATCAATAGTAATCTGCGTTATTCGCTCCAGATCAAAACAACCAACAAACAAAGCGGATCGTAAAAAGCACATGTACTCATGTTACTATGCAAAAAATTTACAAAAACAAAAACACGCACTTTTTTGCAAGATATTCCTTTATGACATTCTTTCTTCTTTTTATACAAATTATGTAGAACACTAATATTTTGAAATTGTTTCTCTGGCGACAACGTTGTTGAATTATTTACTTCTATTTTTGACGTTAAATTTGTTAAACATTGCTTAAAAATGGTTCATTTTCGCTAATATAAAAAATGGCACATTTATCTGAGCGAGAAAGAATCGAAATTTTAATTATGGTTGGGTAAAGTGGTTGCTGGACCCCAAAGGGGCACCAGCTGCCGACCGACCGTTAGGTATGCGGCTATCAGGGAAGGTGCACACACTCCTCAGGACAAAGAGGCACGAAACCATTTGCCCGCACGAGACCGACACCTCGCGGAGAGGCCCGGCGAACCGGTGGGCTCCTCTCCCCCGTGCTACCCATGTTAGACAAGTTTTCTTGTCAACGTTGGACGGGTTGGGTTGGAGACGCTTTAGCGAACTCCTACCTCACATCTAACCCCACGGGGCCTAGGCCTCCTTGCGGATGGCTACTATCGGCCAAGCGTGGGAAACGGAATCTGGCCGTGAGGTACAACCAGCCCGCCCGTGAATTAAGCCTGAACTACGGGGACGGCCGGGCAAAAGCCCTACCCCAAACTGCCAACCGCGCCAACCCTTTCGCCCCTCCGGCGATCAAGTATCCGCGGCAGCTACAGTGAAACCGTAGGGTCCCAGAATCACCGAGTTGTTTTAGGATGAAACCGAAGGTTTCCCAACCAGACAACCAGCGGGCGGACTACTCCTCGGCGAACCGACTTTTATCCTCCCCTACTATCTTCGCCAAATTCTCTCGCCACGCCCGTTTCCCTGAGTGTGGCCACCAAGGATGGGGTAGTGCAGCTGCAGAGTTCTCTAGGTAAGCGCCGTAGGGTGCCTCACTTACCCACCGTATATTCCGACGGTTAGCGGCCGGACACCGGAGCGTATGCCCATGCCTACGCCCAAGCATCCTCCCCTATATACGAAGTCTACTCCCGCCACGCCCGTTACCCTGGAACTATGAAACCAGGGATGGGGTAGTGCAGCCGCAGAGTTTTAAGGGTCGACGCTATAGAGTGAACGCCGACCCGGAATTATGGTTGGGTATGGGGACAGACAAAGAACGCATGCAGAAGCATGCGAATTGTTTAACCATGAACATCCTGATAGACCTCCAATTTCCAGGTCTACGGTGATAACTAATTGAAAAGTTTACCGAAACTGAATCCGTAAAAGATCGACCACGGCAAGGTAGACCTCAAATAGGAGAAAATGCGAAATTAAATGTGCTTCTAGAAGCAGAAGAAAGGCATCATGTTTCAACCAGACAACTTGCGTTAGCCAAGCAGGTGGCTCACTCATTTGTCGTCAACTTATTTAAAAAAGAACACTATCATGCTTACAAAGTTCAACTTGTACAGGAATTACATGAGGATGACGAAGATCGTCGACTATAGTTCTGTGAAGACGTACGTTGTGACCAAAATGCAAATTTCTTGGAAAACATCGTTTTCTCTGATGAAGCTACGTTCTGCCTAAATGGATCTGTTCACCGCCATAATTGCAGATATTGGTTGCCCATATTTTTTTGACGGAAATTTGACTGCTGTGCAACATTTAGAATTTTTATGATTTAAACTGGTTCCAGCGCTCGCTGTTATTTTCCCAAATCACGAGGATGGTGATGTACCCCATCCAAATACTTGGTTTTAACAAGATGGGGCACCTCCCCATTATGGTGTAGAAGTTCATCACTATCTTGACGAAATATTTCCTAATAAATGGATTGGACGGAGAGGCGCCATAGAATGGCCACCTCGTTCTCCTGACCTGACTCCGTTAGACTTTTTTTTGTGGGGTTATTTGAAATCGAAAGTGTATTTTAACAAACCGAACAATTTAGAAGATTTAAAACAACGAATTCGCGTAGAAATTACACAAATATCCCCAGACATAATTGAGGCGAGTATACGAAGTGTTTACACTCGGCTGGGACAGTGTCAGTTGATTGGTGGGGTCCATTTTGCAATAAATTTAAATTCAGATGTATTTTTTTAAATTTAATTTTAATTTTGTTAACTGTTCCAGCAACCACTTTAAATTTAAAAATTCAGATAAATGTGCCATTTTTTATTTAGCGAAAATGAACCATTTAATTTTAACAAATTTTGTAAATAATTCAACAACGTTGTCGCCAGAGAAACAATTTCAAAATATTAGTGTTCTTAATTTTTTTGTCATAAAGGAAATTTATAAATTATTAACATGAAAAAAATTGTTGATGGAGCGAATAACATACTAATTGTTTTATATCACTGAAAATTTGGAGGATATAAAGATCTAAATACCAAAAACGATGCAAAAAAAATAATATGGTTGCCATTTAAAAAAAGGGTTGATGACGTCATCACTCTAAAAACCAATGACGTCATAGAAAAAAATTGTATGTCAAAAGATGGCGTTTTAAAAAAGAAAATTGTACCTGTCCGAGCGTTTTTCCTAAAAATGTAAAATAATGCGGTTATAAACTTGGTTCCAAACTTTATCACCACACTGTATAAGGAAATGGTAGTCGTTTCTTATTTTCATTTATGCGTTCATTTCGTATTGGCATTCAATAAAATATGCACCTATATGTTTATCCGTTTCGGTATGCTGTTCATTTTATTATTTTAATTTTTTGAAAAATTCGTGGAGATTTACGATACAATTCAAATTACAAACCAGCAAAAATGTGTACGTACAACAGTAGAGGTTACAAAGTCGTTACAACTGCATCGACCACTAAAAAATGTGAGTTTGTAGAAAAGCTATGAGTGAGTCCTTTTCATAAATATGTTAAAAAGTGACATATTCCATTTACAAAATATATAGATTATGTCATGTATCTGACAAAGATGATGCCGTGAATGGTTTAGTGATATTAATAGCTGACCTATTAAAAATAATAATGATTAGTTTACACGTTACCTTAGCCGAACCCTGTATTTACATTTTTGAGGAAGATAGTGTTTTCATACTATTCTATTTTCTCACGAGGCAATATTTTATTTAAACGGACCGGCGGTACACTAGGTGGCGATATAATGAAAACCCACGCTGAATGAGGAATCCCATATGGATAAACCTCAGAAAGGCGACCTCAAATGAATCCTATTTAGAATTTTTAGAAAATACATTAATTCCTGATTTAAAGTTGCAACTCCGGCTAATATGTAATAAATTTATATGAAGATACACTGTTGGAAAAAAGTGACGACCACACTTTGAAAAAAAGTTTCTCCTAGATGAATTGATGCAACGAGTTTAGAATTTTTCTATAGCCGCACTTTTACTGAGCGGATCTGACCGGTGCAACATTCCATCGACATGGAAACCGTCGCGGGAGAGACTAACCGGCTGCTCTTGCTGCGGTGCGAAGTGGTACTATGTAGTCACCCTTTGTGTGTAATTAAAGACCGTTCGCGTCACCTAAGCGAGTTTGGGCAAGGAATGGTTATGGGTATGTACACTTAAAACTCTTTCTGGTTGGACACCCTGCCGCTCCACATTCGTAGGATGTATAGTAGACAGCTTATTGCATTCATTGCCCGCGTAAAAATATATAAACACAGATGCGATTTCTGTGTCTACATATTTAAAAAACGGTGTAGTTGCATTTATAAAAGTGGAAAAAAGCATCTATTATTTGACGTATTTGAGGAGGAAGAAATTTGTTTGATGTTTGAAGTATTTCAATAAAATAATACTGTAGTCTTATTAAATTGTTTTGTAAGGTAATTTCATTACTTTTTGCGGCGAACTTTTGTTGTGGTTGAACTAGGGTAAGATCTAGACCAAAAGCATGTTTACTATACAATAAATAACAATATCAAAGGTTTAGTACTTTTATTTATTTAAAACATAATATAACGAAATAATTATACGTATAGATATACTTATACTGAAATGACGATGCTTATCAATGAATGAATGTGCGGTTTCTGTGTCTATTTTAAAAACGCTGTAGTCGCATTTATGAATTTACAAAGCCGATTGCATCTATATATTGTGGTCTTTGGGTAGACATCGACAGGTAGGCAAAAAAAACATATTTTGTATTTCTGGAATCTTTATTTATGCAAATATAACACAGGCTTATCGATAAGTATTCATAGACAAGCAATCCAGATAAATGTCGAAAATATTCTTTCTCGAATAATGAGTCATATTAGGCACTGACCTATGTATATAAAAGCAAGTAAACACTAGAACAATAGTCAGTTCTTTATACACCATTAGAAACAGTTAAACGCATACGTGCCAACGTCATGTTGCCATCGGTAACATCTCTTTATGATCAGTTTACATTCCAACATGACAACTCACCCATTCATACCGCTAATGTTGTCCAACAATGGATTACAGACAATAATTTGAGATTATTAAATTGGCCGGTACGAAGCCCGAATCTTAACCCCATACCTCAGGTAGCACGTTCACGTCACATCGACGTTATTAATTTGGCGACGAAGAATGCCCAAACTCTTTAGATGAAATAATGTCGTCTTTTGACGTCATAACACATTTGGTTGATTTACGAAGTTTAAAGGTTAAGTCAACGTGTATTGCAGCTCAAATATGAAAATAATAATTTTTTGATTTTTTAATTGATGTTTAGTTAAGTATTTGATTAGTGGAATAAAAAACGCAAACCAAGTAAAAAAATGTCTGTAATTATACCTACATTTTAGTTTTTCTGTTGATATGCAACTACAAAGTTTTGATTTACCCGCCGCCAGTCTTTAAAACAGCCACCGATGGAAGTGGAAGTGTTTCTTGTGTTCTACAACCTTTTCGTTTATGACAACGGTACCTGACCCTACCTAAACCAACAACTAGTGGTTAAATTTGTTTTATCGAGTTGTATTTGGTCAATTTTCACGTAACGAGACCAACGTAGAGGTGAGTATCTATGGTAAAATATTGTTATTTCAGAAATAGGATATGCACCATTGTGGGTAAAATTGTAGGTTATGGCGGTGTGGCTCAAGATTGTGTGGCCAGCGGGAAATGACAAAAAATTTTCTCTATATGTGCATGTATGGCATCAATGGTAATTTTTTAATTTTAATAGATATTTTTCTTTTAATTCCTGATTTATTTCCACTTAGAGGTCAATAAAACAATAAATAATTAAATACCAATTTATTCCATAACATATAATAATATGTTTTCGTTAAATAACTTCTTCAGTGGAAGGAATTGACATTTAATATGTGTCAAATTACTAATAATATAAATATAAATTGCCATGCCTATCAACAAAATTATCTAAAAAACAAAGAATTCATTGATATATCGAATTTTAATTATATTCACAAGTAATAATGAAGGAATAGTGATTTAATACAACATTAGAAATTGAAACGATTTGAATTATTCGTATATCAATCTTTTTTTTTTCTCAAGCTCTAACAATTCTGTTCAAGGACTAGGGAAAAACATGGCAAAAAAAACCTAGTCGAGAGCTTACAATTAATAAAATTTAGGCGTGAATTAAATTATTATAAATAACGCTTAAATTATCAATATCCGTTCTAAAATTTACCGCGTTTTCATCTTTCTTAATGTATATCATTTCATAAATTAATCTTTTTTTATAATTATTTTCCTTTTTTAATATTTTAGTTTTGAAAATCAAAATTATGTCGCCTATCTTTAGAGTGCTTAGATAAAGCAGTTTCAGCGGTGACGTTATGTGTAACAGTGTATTGATGGTTATAAATTCGTTTCTTTAAATATTGTTTGGTTTGCCCGATATAACATTTATTACAATCTTTGCAATCTAATTTATAAACGACATTACTTTGATTACCATGTTTAATGGGTGTTTTAAAATTTGTGAATAAATGTCTATTGTTGGTAGGTATGAAAGTTATGTGAATGTCTGATTTTTTTAATTCGTGGTTTATTGTGTCGCTTAAATTGTTTATATATGGTATCGTGTGGTATATGTTATTATTTGATTTTGTACCTGTGTTATATATTTTATTTATTCTTTTTGTGATTAATTTATTGTAAAACTCTTTAGGATAACTATTTTTTTCTAGTATTGTTTTCACTTTGCTTAAATTTTCTTTTCTAAAATCAGGGTGAGCTAATTTAATAGCCTGATCTACCAAACTGTTAATTACGCTTTTTTTTTAAATTTACCGAAATGTTTGAAAAATAGTTGCCTACTACTACTAGTGTCTTTAATGTACCAGTTTGTTTTTATTTGTGTGTTTTCATGTATTATCTTTACATTTAAAAAGTTTATAGAATTTTGATTTTCTCTTTCAAAAGTAAATTTTAACCTATCATGATATGTGTTAAATGTGTGCAGAACATGTTCAATTTTATTATTTGGTATGCAGCATATACAATCATCTACATACCGCTTATAAAATTGCACATGACAGTTTAGTTTGTCAAGTGAGACCTGCTCTAAGTCCTCCATTACTAAATTTGCTATAACAGCAGATAATGGAGAACCCACATACCGAATATTTGTTTATATATTGTGTCATTGTACTGAAAATATGTTGAATTTAAGCAAAGTTTTGCAGCCAACATGAATTCATTTTTTGGTAAATTTGTATAATTTTGAATTAAATTCCATTTTTTGTTTATAATGTTTAATGCCAAATCTGTAGGGACATTTGTGAATAAAGATACAACGTCTAAACTGATAATTTCATGATTACGGATTTTTTGTTAATGAA
This sequence comes from Holotrichia oblita, assembly GCA_023690525.1. Taxonomy (NCBI): domain Eukaryota; kingdom Metazoa; phylum Arthropoda; class Insecta; order Coleoptera; family Scarabaeidae; genus Holotrichia; species Holotrichia oblita. The sequence continues at coordinate 45,679,891 of CM043021.1, forward strand.
ATTAACAAATTCCCACGAATTTTTTACATGATACTCTGTATTTCCTACAACATTACTGAGAATTTTGGATAAAAATTTTGATAAATTTTATGTTGGTGATTGTATACAATTTACAATCGGCCTTAAAGGAATATCAGTTTTATGAATTTTAGGGACGCCATAAATTCGCGGAGTTATCAAGTTATATATTTTTAAATGTTTAGCTACGGATTCGTCTATATAATTGCTATTTAACCAACTAGTGATTATTATTTATTTTATTTTATTATTTTCACTTTGAATTTTGTTAGTCGGGTCTTTTTGTAATGTAATGTAAGTGTTTTGATCGTTTGATAACGAATGCATTTTTTGTACATTATAATACTTTTTTCTCCTTTGTCTGCTTTAGTTATTATAATATCTCGGTTATTACTAAAAAACTTAATTTTAAGCTCTTGACTAGGTTTTTTTTGCCATGTTTTTCCCTAGCCCTTGAACAGAATTGTTAGAGCTTGAGAAAAAAAAATTTATTGATATACGAATAATTCAAATCGTTTCAATTTCTAATGTTGTATTAAATCATTATTCCTTCATTATTACTTGTGAATATAATTAAAATTCGATATATCAATGAATTCTTTGTTTTTTAGATAATTTTGTTGATAGGCATGGCAATTTATATTTAGATTATTAGTAATTTGACACATATTAAATGTCAATTTCTTCCACTGAAGAAGTTATTTAACCAAAACATATTATTATATGTTATGGAATAAATTGGTATTTAACTATTTATTGTTTTATTGACCTCTGAGTGAAAATAAATCAGGAATTAAAAGATAAGTACATAAAGGTCAAAAAATACATATATTAATAATAGATATTTTAAAGTATTTTGAGTTTGTTTTATTCATTACTGCAATTACTGTGGAAACAATATATATCTAAAGCTTACAGCGAAATAACTTCATTCTGAACACGTCTATAAGACTTCTAATGGTCACGTGACTGACCCGTGATATAATCACGTGATCCTACCGTCATTTAGACGTCATATTTAAAGTTATAAGGACGTAACCGATGACCAAATTATGACGTAAAGGTGTCGCCACTGTGCTACCTGGGACAAAACCTATGGGGTTACATGAAAAAGTGAATGAGGGAAAACCCTATAGAACGAAGAGACAGAAATCTGTTGTCGCAACAAATTGTGCAGGAATGGGAAGAAATTAGTGACGACTATTGCCATAAATTAATAGAGTCTATACCGTCAAGATTGGAAGAAGTCATTCAAAATATCGGGGGATGGACTCATTATTGATTTCAGCATAAGTATACTTAGGTATAATTATTTCGTTATATTATGTTTTAATAATAAGCCTGTGTTATATTCGCATAAATAAAGATTCCAGAAATACAAAATATGGTTTTTTTTGCCTACCTGTTTATGTCTACGCAAAGGCTTTGTAAACTCATAAATGCAACTACAGCGTTTTTAAAATAGACACAGAAACCGCACACTCATTCATTGATAAGCATCATCATTTCAGCATAAGTGTATATGTTACAGTCAAAACCCGATTTTAGTTAAAACACGTTTTTACTAGTTGAAACTAGTTTTTACTGAACGCCTTTGTTACAACTAGAATTTACTGCTGTATATAGTTTAATTTTAGATAAAACTAGTTTTAACTAGACACAACCCGTTTTAACCAAATGGCTTAGTTAAAACTGTTTATCCAGCTAACACGTGATAACGCATGCGCCGCATTAGAACAACTCTTGTTTGGTCAATTGGCCAATTGGTCGAGCGACGTGGCGTTACTCAGTCAGCCTTCCGCTAAGCATGTGTAAATTGACTCGTACGTATTTATCATGGCAGATTTACATCAAGGAACGCAATGGAAAGAGGAATTTTTAAAACGGATATTACAGATCAATGAACATGAAAAAAAAGAAGATCACTACAATGTTATGACAAAAGAAAGTTACGATAAATTAATGGACGAAATTGAAGAAACACAATTAGTTGGAAAAAAAACACAGAAACAGTACAGAAGATTAAATCGATTCAAAGTTATTAATATTTGTGGGACGCGAAAATTAGTGACAAAGAAGGAGCCTATCAAGTACTATTTATATGTAGACGAAATTTTCGATATTATTGAAGCAGCAGAAACTTCAAGAAAATATGCGAACATTACAATAGAAATGATAGATAAATATTTTTCTGTCTATGTGCGAAACATGTCAGCGTAAAAAGAGTATGAAAAAAGGGCCTAGTTTCGAAACCCATACTTCATTCAGAGATGAACAGTCGTTGCCAAGTCGATCTGATCGACATGCAAACGCAAGAAGATCGTGGATTTAGGTTTATCATGGTATATCAGGACCATTTGACAAAATTTGTTTTGTTACGTGCACTGAAAAGCAAGAGAGCTGTGGAAGTGGCACATCAATTAACAGATATATTTTTGATGTTTGGTGCGCCTTGCATTTTACATTCTGATAACGGCAGAGAATTTGTTAACTCTGTAATAGACGAGCTGGCTTCATTTTGGCCCGAGTGTAAACTGGTTCACGGAAAACCAAGGCACAGCCAAAGCCAAGGGTCTGTTGAACGGGCTAATCAAGACATAGAAAAATGTTAGCTTCGTGGATGCAGGACAACAATACTACAAACTGGTCAAACGGTCTACGGTTTGTACAATTTATGAAAAATCGGGCCCATCATTCTGGAATTAAACAATCACCATATGAAGCCATGTTTGGTACAGAGCCGCGAGTAGGGCTTACGACTTCAAGCTTGCCTCTAAAAGTTATTAAGGAGATACGAGACGAAGATGCTCTCAAAGAGGCTTTAAATCAAATTAATGTGATAGATGAAGATTTTTCAGGGCAGGTAACCGCTGTAGCTAGTAGTAGTAGACCGTCTGCAGCCAGTCAAGAAGACCTAGAAGCTGCAGCTAGTACGAGTGCAGAGCCTCAAATAATACCAGCTAGTGACGAAGATACAGAAGCTGTAGCTAATGCGAATCGACAGTTCCAAATAACAGCAGCCAGAGAAAAACCTCATCTAAACTTGGCAAAACAGGCCCAGAGAATGAAATTGGCTTCGGATTCAATACACGCTCGTGTAGAAATCGGTAATAATATAATTATACCAATTCCTGATGTCGACAGAGCCAAAGCAGATCTCCGTAATATTATTGGAGTGGTTCTTCAAATGGACGAACAGGGTTTGCACAAAATTGGAACGAAATATGGGATACTTGATAAATTGTATTGCAGGTATGTATTGTTCAATGATGCCAATGTTGCTAACTATGCAGTTGATTCATTAATATTTTGAGGTTTACTAATAAAACTTAAATGTGCTTGTTCAGGTCAGAATTCAACGTGTCCAAAGAAAAATTTTTGGTACTAGAAGAAGTGCCAGAGACAAATTTATCTTTAAGAACTGCTGCCAAGACGGCAGCCTTAGGAACAGGCCAAGGATTTGTTCGCTGTGTGTGTAAGACGGCGTGTATGTCGAAGAGGTGCTTTTGTAAGAAAAAAGACAACCTGTGTAACTCGAAATGCCACAATAGTTTGCCTTGCAATAACAAGTAATGTAAACTTACTTGTTATCTTTATTTTATGTACCTTTTTTGAATGATTATTTTTCTATGACTTTAACGAATATAAATGATGTTTCTTTGATGTTTTTTATTATATTATTATTTTTGTAATACTTTAATTAATAATTTATTGATTTTAATTGAATCATTTCCTCCAAACATGTTTATCTAGCTAAAATTAGTTTTAACTAATGTTCGAAGTTAAAACTAGTTTTCTCTAAACTCCAAACATGTACAGTAGTAAATTCTAGTTATAACTAGGTAATTCTAGTTGTAGCAAAGGCATCCAGTAAAAACTAGTTTCAACTAGTAAAAACGCGTTTTAACTAAAAACGGGTTTTGACTGTAACATATACGTATATAATTATTTCGTTATATTATGTTTGAAATAAATAAAAGTACTAAACCTTTAATATTGTTATTTATTGTATAATAAACATGCTTTTAGTTTAGATCTAATTCAACCACAAAAAAAGTTCACCGCAAAAAGTAATGAAATTACCTGTCAAAACAATTTAATAAAACTACAGTATCATTTTATGCCCACTACTTCAAAGATCAAACAAATTTCTTCCTAGTCAAATACGTTAAATAATAGATGCTTTTTTCCATATTTATTAATGCAGCTACAGCGTTTTTAAGGGTCATATTTATTAATGAGCACGCGATTTTGACGTAAATGTCATTAGAAATCTGTCAAAATCGCGTTCTCAAGCATCGACACGACCTCAAGCACGGACTATAAATATGACCCTAAAATATGTAGACACAGCAATCGCATCTGTTTTTACATATTTTGACGCGGGCAGTGAATGCAATATAGTCTGAAGTGAGTGAATACTGTCTACTATCCATCCTACCTGTGTGGAGCGGCTAATGAATTCGTCTTCGAATTGAGGGTTAGTGATGCAAGAGTTTTGGTTCATCAGAGACATGCTAAACGTCAACTCGACCAGTGCATCCAACTACGCCATATCCACCGCCAGCAAGCCATGATGGTATGGGGTATGATTACACACGGTAGACATACACGTCTGCTGCATATACCGCAGACGATGACGGGTCGCCGATACATAGATGAGGTGCTACGGTCCGTCGTGTTTCCCTACGTTCAGCGGCGCCCACATCTGCTATACATGCACGACAACGTCCGACCGCACGTAGCATATGTTGTACAGACCTTTGTGGAAGAGCACCATATAATAATCCTCCCATGGCCGGCTCGTTATCCGGATCTGAATCGGATGGAACATATCTGGGATATGATCGGTCGGACACTTCGACGTTATCCGGTTCCTCCGGCTAACATTGAGAAGCTCTGGAGACGAGTTGAAGCAGCATGGTTGGCCATCCCTTCTGCTACAATGCAATGACTTATTAACTCCATGCCTTGTCGTGTAGTTTTTGATGCGCCCTGCTCGCAGAGGGTACTCCCGTATTAATGCATCCCCTCCCAGCAGGGCTGCGTCGCTCTCCAGATGAGGGCTACTTATTCCCCGTATTCAAACTATATGTATATAGATTGTCTTACTCTTTAAACGCGTTAGATCAGGTGATATTAGGTGCGTAATATACGATCAGTAATTATCACAAACACGAGGAAATTATGCCCACAGGTGTTAATCGTAGTCGGACACTAACGTTGCGCCACAGATTATCGACAAGTTAGAGAGACGCCGATAATCAATTATTAATACCCAATATCATCAAGAATATATTCGTAATTACTATTAATTTTCTCTAGGATCAAACTTAGTCTTTGATAATAAACTTCGAAAATGTAAGAATCTCCAAAATATTATAAAAGTTCCTAATTTGTTTTAAATTTAATTTACATTTGTTAATATAAGAACCTCGCACAAAAGTAACATAGGTACGCTCGGTACGACTTAGTCTTCGAACGATTTTAGTGAGTTACCTTACTAAAATCGTTCGAAGACTAAGTCGTACCGAGTGTACCTACGTTATATTATATGGTACTCCATAAACTGCTGAAACATTTTACACCAGACATTCTTTCCGCTTACGTAATGCTCCGCACCGTTGAAATTTCAATTAAATGATTTGACAGAATCCATTGATTCTTTGTCCGCTCGATGGAATACAACAACAAAGGAAACCCTCGAGTCATCCGTTTTTAGTTGATCAATGACGAAAAGTAAACATGTTTATCTGAGAAGGAATGCCTTCTTTACCATCAGAAATAATATTTATTTTTCTGTAGTGTGCTATAAAAGAACACATTTCGATAATAACTAGGCACAACGTACGTATGTACGAAGTGCTTCAACTACCTCTTGAAAAACGGACAGTCTTGTTTTGAAAGCGTCTGTTAGTTAAACAACATGATAAGAATGAAACTATTTGCATATTTATTGAATAATGCAACTTCACAGTTTCCATAGCAGTATAATTTTCGGAGTTATTTTTAATCTAGGTATTTCAGACCACTGTTTTGATTTTGTACTATAGTAATCAACTTAGAATCAAATTATTTCAAATTATATATTAGTTTAATTTAAATTATTGAAGTTGAAGATCCTCTTTTTACCATGAAATAAATAACAGACAAATCATTACGATAGTATGCAAAAATATTTAGAATGAGCTCTCGATAAAACACCAAATAAGAAATACAGATTATAGTTCAGAGAAGAAAGATAAGTGCAAACATAATAGCGGAAGTGTAAGTCATGGTGAATTTAGCGATGCGTGTTGTATGTCCATTCCTCGGAACCTGTCATGATTAGTGTGGCACATCCCACTCTCAGTAAGTAAAAGTGCAGTCTCATTACACAAAAACATGTAAAAATATGACCTTGAAATGTCTATTCTCCATGTGGTGTTCCGACAAGGTGAAGAGATTATCCATGAAACAGATACCACAATTCTTGTCTAGGACGGCACTCTTTTAGAAGTTATAAAAAGTAGTAAACGCGAGAAACCTACAGCGAAACACTGTGAATCAGCTCTATGGTAGCAATAATGAACCTATACCAGTCACTGTAACTAAGCACCCACCACACATTAAAAAAAAAACAAAAATATTGAAAATTATGTAACAACAAAACAAAATTTTTGAAGTACTTACCACTTCTTAGTATGTATTGTTTGTTTGACTACCGTTGTAATTCTTACTGTATAATTTATGTGCGTAAATGTGTTCAATAGCCTTGTTACAGCAGTTACAGTTTATAATGCTGCGTTGTTAATAACATTTCTTCGAGTGATCTCTCACAACACTGGGCGGTGGCCTAGCCACTGAGACTACCGACCTGTTTTAGCATGGTACCTACTACTTGTAGTTACGTAGTTGAGACTAAAGATTAACGTGGCGAAATGTGATTTTCTGAAAACGAGCATTGATTACACCGAGGAACCGAAAAGAATCTGTTCATAGTTTCAAAAAGAAAAATATGTGATTCTGATAGTATTTTTTCTGCTAGATTCAAATACAATAGAGCTTTTTTCCCATCCTGCAAGGTTTTTGGGAGATAGACATTTATAATTTCAAATATATTAAATCTTTATATATTCTTAACTGCACAATATTCACATATTCTGAGTCAGCCAGAAAAATATAGCAGATTTTCTGCTATATTTTTCATGATCCAAAAATAATCAACCAGCATATTAGAATTCCATTTAACTTAATATGTCCATACCTGAAATCTCCTGATGCTAGTGTTCTCCGTACTTATCGCTCATTGCGCCAATGCGTATTATAACCTAAGTGTTGGTAGGATGTTAAAAGTGTAACATTTTTAAATACTTGCCAAGCTGCTTTCTTCAATAAATTACAATAGTCTTTCAAACTTTCCATCATACATTGGTGATCATATTTGTGGACCCAAAAATATTGCCTTTTAGCTTCAGTAGTTTAGGAAACTTCTATTTTAAGCACATGAAACCAATGACTCTAATTCAAGTTATTCTTTTTTAATGCAGTAGTTTTTTCTATTCCTAGTATTTCATTCATCTAGACAACAACAATACTTTGTCTAGCCGCGCTGGAGACCAAGAACAGATGCAATTTCTTTCAAATCACCAAACATTCCAATCATATATTGCATATTAAAACCTTACCAATATAGATTTAAAGTTTTCATATGTTTCTTTCATATTAGCGGAGTAAGAATTTATTTCCGTTATGTAGAAGCACACCTTTTAAACTGATTTTAGAGAAATCAATAAATAATCCTCATTGTGTTGGGTTATATTCAACACCAAACATTTATATAAAAAAAGAAATGTGAAAATGTTACTAAGTACTAAGCCATTTCCTTCAACAAAAACAACAAATTGAGAAAGACGATTAAAATGTACATATGTTTATATTTCTTTGAAGCAGATCCTTTTAGCCGGAAATCAAATATTTCAGGCTCTTTTTTAGATAACTTAAAATCTCGTACAACTTAATAAAATCGTTAAGATCTTCAAAAGTTGTATTTTCGAAACCCGTTTCTTTTTCTCTCTTTCGTCCATTACAGTCTAAGCTCTATTCGTTTATAAAATTCGTTGATAGAGATAAAGTTCATAATACTATTTCACTAACTAGGGTTTCACCTTTAGGAGCTGAGTTTCATACCACATATACCTATAGCGAAAGTTGTAGGATTATTTAAACAAAGTCTGGGTATTTTGTAAATAACTACGAAGTAGTAGAAATATATTTGTGAGTATATAATACGCAATAACTGAGACATATAAAGCAGTAACAGTAACATGTTTACTAGTTCACTGCTATCTCACAATTGAAATCGTTCTGATGAATGTAGATTGCGTTTGTACATGTCTATACAATTCTGCACCTGCACAACAGTAGTAACGCTAAAATTAGTGTTAGCTCACTTGGTATTATTAGATTTACAATGCTGTGAGAAATTTTATTTGACAATGGACGAATGGATGGAGAAACGTTTTAAAATTTTTCAAAAATTAAAACAATAAACTATGGTTGATGCAGAAAGTACCGCAAACTGCTTTAACTACGGATAGCTATGACACTAAAACCATTTTGACTGAGAGAGTGGTAAAAATGATAAGAAAAATATCATATAGGAGAAACTTTACAATTAACTCTCGATAAAATTTTAAGAGCATGACTAGTCGACATATGATTGCAGCGATGATTTTTGAATACGGAGTATGATGTTCTGCAGAAATAATCCTATAAGAGTGATAACTAGAGTCGGAGAAGAGGAGCAAGTTTCAGTGCAGCGCGGAGACAAGCGAAGCGCGTGGGACGGAAACCCGAGCGTCCGTATCAAAGCACACTTGCTCAGTATTATTCCACTGGCACTTGTGAGTGCTTATCTACAATTCTTTCTATTGACCTAATGCTGTTACGTTATAATTTTTAATGGAAACATTATATACATATGTGTGCGTGAACAGTCTCTTTTCTAACTATCGTTTCGTTTCCTCTACTACATACATTGCATTACGGTCCCGACAATCTAGTTGGTCAATGGTATGTATTTTTTGACATTTCTGTAGGTTGTTATTTCTACAGAACTTTTTTTTTAATTTTATGAAGATATCCAAAGCTATTTGGGATATACATAATTACAACTTCAATACAAAAAATAGTTTTTCCGAAAATAAGGTGTTAAGTTTAGACACTACACCAGCATTTGACATTAGATGTTGGAAACCCATATATTTCTCAGCAATTCTATACTACATTCTGCCGATAACATATGCAATAAATTTACTTCTATTTTTAGAGAACAATGTATCTGACATAGGTTACATTTGTTTTACATATAGATTTCTAAGTACATACATATATGGTTTGTTTAGACTATTTTCTCAACTCCACATAGCTTTGGTTGTCACATCGTACGAGGACTATTTTTTTTTTCAACTTCCGATCGCACAGTATGATGGCCCGGCATGCGGCAGATGGTTGGTGTACGTAGTAGGCGATTGCACATATCGCCCTCCATACGCTCTGTCAATGACGAGTGCAACACGCCATTTCCTGTTGTGTGTCACATAAACATGGTTGTCGCTATTGATTCTCCCGCCAAGAGTGAATGGCGAGGTGTTATTCGTTTCTTGCAAGGTGAAGGGAACAGTGCTGCGGAAATTCATCGAAGAATGAGTCGAGTGTATGGGGACAGCTTTATGAGTGATAGCTTTGTTCGTGAACGGTGTCGAAAGTTTAAAGATGGCCAAACTGATGTGCATGGTGAAGGAGGTCAAGGACGCAAGTCTGTCGCTACAGACGACATTGTTCAACGAGTTGACTAGGAGGTTAAGGAAAATCGAAGATTCACCATAAGTGAATTATCGATGAAATTTCCGAAATTTTCAAGATCTTCCCTGTGCTCGTTACTAAGCAGTTGCGCTACAGAAAAGTTTGCGCTCGCTGGGTCCCAAAGATGTTGACTGACAGCCACAAAACTTACCGAATAGCTGCAGGGTTGGATTTGCTTGACCGTTACTATACTGGTTTTTTGAAATCCATTATGGCAGATGATGAGACATGGGTTTAAGACACCCCCGAAACGAAACGACAATCACAACAATGGATGCACACTAATTCTCCAAAGAGACCCACAAAATTGAAACGAACCTTCAACAACCATAAGGTTATGGCAACTGTTTTTTGGGGACCAAAAAGGTGTGTTGTTTGTGGAGTCTATGCAGCCTGGAACAACAATTAATGCAGATTCATATTGTGACACCTTGTGACGCTTCCAGAGAGCTATTCAAAACAAACGAAGAGCCATGCTGCCTTCTGGAATTGTTCTGATCCACGACAATGCCTGTCCTCATAGTGCTGTTTTAACCCAACGGCTCCTTCAGCAATTTCAATGGGACATTTTCGAACACCCACCATATAGACCCGACCTAGTGCCGAGTGACTTTCATCTTTTCGCTGAACTGAAGCAGTGGCTTGGGGTGGGAGGGAAGGAGCGGGGGAGGGGAGGGGAAGGAGGAGACAGCGCTTCCAAATTGACGTGGAGCTCAAAGAAGCCGTCACAACTTACTTCCAATCATTAGCAGCAACATTTTATGAAGAGGGTATTGCAAAGCTTGTTCACAGATATGACAAATGTCTCAATCGTCAAGGTGATTATATAGAGAAATAACCTGTATTGTACGTTACTTTTGGTAATAAAATCTTTTTTGTATATTCACCCGTGTTTTCATTATAGCCCATCGGGGGTTGAAAAAAATAGCGCTCGTATTTTAGTAAAAATTTACTAGAATATACAACTACAAAAGTTCTTTCATATTACTTGTATTGTACATATTTGTTCCATGAATAGCAATTGCGCTAAGTATTACCTTTTCGCCATAAATTTATACTACGTTTTTCCGAGTGTAGCTAAAATAATACAAACAATATGCATACTTATACACGTATAATAATACACTTATAAAGTATTAATAAGTTACGATAAGTATTGACTTACACACCAGTGACCTCGACCACATCTCCTGCAACCATCCTTCAAAGCAGGGCGCTACGTTCAGAAAATAATGCCAGACGTATTCCGTATTACTACGATACCAATTATATCATACACTTGAGTTGGTGCTCTATAGAAGTGTTATGAAGTCGTCACTCTAAGAGAAATGTATTCCAAAATGTGAAGGTATTAATTATCGAAGTGGAACTAATAACCTTGCACGTTGTTATAGAGTATTTAATTGTTCACAGCATGTATCCTCATTAGATTAACTTCTAGTATAAATAAAGATCTTTCATTAAAGTTGAAATATTTTGTCAGATGACTTGTAAAAATGCTTATTTAAGGTAGACCAAATAAATAATACGGCATCTTGTAAAGCCAAAAAAATATTTAGTTTATTCAATAGTTGGCTAATGAAGAATATAATTAAAATGTAAACTGCCTTACAAAATATACCACTACTATTTGTTTGGGCATCTATAACATAATTAAATGGCACCGATTTAATCATCGTTTATATTATCGATATTTTAGCAGTACCTACCTACCTACCTTAAGTTATCGCTATTGCAAAATTATTTTAATTAAATTTGCTTAGAAATCTAAAACAAAGACGACCCAATGATTAGTATATTACAGAATGCATTGACGGAATAGCAGATGTAGAGCCGCCAAAAAACTAGAAGCATGAAATAAAAAAGATTCAATTATCTCTCTTATAAACCAAGGTATTGGACTTCCGCGTTCTAGGTGGGCATCCTGCACATATGTACATCGTTCTACCTCAAGAATTTTCGAATTTACCTATCGAGGCTTTTCCGTATTCCGGATGATTTAACCTCACGAACAATCTGGATTTCTTGTGACTTCCTCTTTTATGGTAAGTTTAAGGCACATGATAACGTTATACGAATTTCTGATATTCCCTTTGTCTTTTTCTTCTTTTCCTTCAGACCATCTAGTGTACGGCTAGTATACATCTAGTATATATTTAGCAAACACTTGTATGGGTTTAGTGTACTTATTGGTCTTCCATTTGGCATTATTCGCTTGAAGGGTAACTTTTGAACAGAGAGTAGCTGGTACTACAAACCTTTGATTGCACTTGGCGAAGTCAAGATTCCTCCGAGTGCCGATCCACCGAAGTAGCACGGAAACGTTTTTAAAAGGTTGAATAAAGGCTATTTGCAACGTTCAGCGTTTATAAACGTTAAAATAACGTTGCCTAAACGTTACTCACTAATGTTAATGTAACGTTAAAAATATATGTTATTGTATTTAGTTACTTTGACGGTGAAAATATAACGTGTTAACACATGTTTGATACATATAAACTTTTTAATAGATAAATAATAATGATACGGAGTTTACGTTGTAGAAATTAGAAAATTAACTTATAACTGTTTATTTACCTTCCTATTTTTTTGATGGAATACGAATTTACATCATATTCTTTACTTTACTGCTATTCATTTGTTTCGGATATGTTACATATTTTTGTAGTTTCATCGTTATCAGAAACTAAGCTATGGCAATTAAGTGGCGTCAAAATTTATTGTATTGTATTTCTTTATAAAAATATTTTTGCATTTTCCAACGTTAATAAAATGTTTGTCGTGTGACGTTTATAGAACGTTTATGTAACGTTAGATTATAACATTTTATTTTTGTGACATTAAGACGTTTTCTAAACGTTATATAAACCTTTTTGCTAACGCTTAGGAAATCTTTTTAAAACATTTTACAAACGTTACATGCTACCTGCGTAACATTTAGCAAGGCTTACTTGTGGCTGTATAGAAAATCAAATTTTTCTGGGGTACGCCAGCCAGCAGACTCGATGACCTTGGCCAAGCTTGCGACTGGACTTGCCCACACCTCGGGTCAAACTTCACCTATTTTATTTTATTTTACTGATCTGTAGATCTTGTAATTAAACCAACGTGCTTGGCTTTTGCAATAATGAATTACTTTTCTTTTGTTTTAGTCATAAATGTAGAACCTAATTTTTCTTAAATTGTCTATCGTGGACACTTTCTTTTTCTTTCATTTCGAAAAATATTAACAGTAAATTTATGATATAATTTCTTAAATATTTTCTTAAATTTTAATAACGTAGTGTACATACTTGTACAATAACGAGTCAAAATAATATTTATCGAGTATCGTTCCATTTAAGTACTTTATGTAATCGTTTCGTTTTATTTAAACATCTTTATACTTAATAATACAATAGTTAAATTCAATCCTTTTCCTTTTCTTAACTCTCATTATTTTTATGATACTTATTCTTTTTAAACGAAAAAAATTAATTTGGAACATATCCTTAGATAAAACTTTATTTAGCTTTCATAATTTTCGAATATATAAATAATTTACTTATTTCTGTCTATGACGGACGTATTACTTGTCCAATAAATTTTACCTGTAAGGTCTGTCTTGGTATTTTCTTTGATCTTCTCCTAAATATCTCTTGCCTTCCTTCTGTTTTTTGGGGTGAGTACCCGATGGTTCTCAAAATATATAGAGAAAACAGTGCCGCTGATTATCCATCCGTTCTCATGACCGTCTCCACAGTATTTAAGCCGCTTTCGGAAATCCAACCCTCACATCAGGTAGGTCGAAAGTGTCACCGGATTCCGCGGATTGCGAATTTTATTATTAGTTTTTCCTTAATTTGTATTGAGGATTATTTTCATTTTTTTGAGTCAACCTGTCGCGCGTGTCCCCGTTTGGCATCATAACATTTTTTTCGTTAAATGCAAAATTACATGCATAGGGTACTGATATGTGTGTATCGAATTTATCGTCTCTACTTTCTCTAACTCTCGTAAATAAACAGTAGCACAGATAAAATAATGACAAATGATATTAAAAGAAACATTCTCTTTACATCTACATATTACGTATATACTTTTATAACTTAAGCTTTCCAAAAAATGATTTATGTACCTCCAGAAAATATTGAAAGCTGATTAGAAGTATGTTAGTACAAAATACATTTCAATATCGTGCTTTCACTGTAATCTTTAGGCATTGACAATAAGCCAAATGAAAATCTAAAAGTATGTTGAGGAATTGGTCAAGATTATATGTAATGAATGAACTTACTCAGGTATACAGGGGTATGGAACCTGAATTCCTAAAGAAAGCAGACGCAATAATAGTATACTGAACTCTTTAAATACGGTGGTATTTATACTATAATTTGTTTATTTTCGAAATTTTTGATATATAAAATTCTTCAAATCTCCCAGGATAATGTGGCATAATTTTAATTCAGATGTTTATCCTGCCTCACTGTTTTATCTGTGTGTGCACCTAAACATAAAACTTTATATTACAGTCAAATGTTAACTTCGTGACTGTCTCGAACTCCTTTCAATAGTATTTCGTATTCATTTTAACAATCAAGGACGGTTTTGTTAAATAACTAATGTATTACTATTACTCTAGTGATAATAAGTATAAGTGTCTGCTTCCATAATTTCGCATGGGATACATTGGGAATTGTTTTCCACTACAACTGTAGAATAGCATGAATCCTACATGGTATACAGGTTAAGTTCGATAATGAGCCTTTACAATAAAACAAGAGCAAAAGTAAAGCATATATAAACTCCTTAAATATTACTTTGTCACTGATTGAAATTCGCCTTTATAAAACATTTCGTTTTTGCAGTACTTAAATGTCGTAGGGTAAGTTGAAGAGAGATGGATTACCTTTTTTTATTTTTCCATCTACAGTCGAGATTTCGCGAAAAGAAAAAAACCATAACACACTAAAAACAAACAGGCAACGTTGCATTTACAAAACGTAAAGTAATTAACAAACCTGTTACAAATGAAGTAAACCAGTTGACGGTGTTATTAGCAGTTGAAGAAAATCCTCAAGAAAGTACCTCTGGAATTGAAAGAGTATCTGGCATTGAACGTACCAGCATTAAAAGGATTTAAAAAAATATAAATATCATCCATATCATATGGAATTGCACCAGCAACTTTACGATCGCGACTATGCTAATAGAGAATTATTCTCAATTTTACTTTTAAATAAGATTTGGGATGATCCAAATTTTATCTATAATATAATGCTTACTGATGAGGCTATTTTTAAAAGCAATGGAATAGTTAACCGGCATAACATGCATTATTATTATGTAGAAAATCCACACTGGATTCGTCAAATTGACAATCAAAATAAATGGTCGATAAACGTCTGGGATGGAATAATTGGCTCGCGTGTAATAGGACCTTTCTTTTTTGAAGAACGGTTAACTGGCGAAACATATCTAAATTTTCTTAGAAATGAGTTGCCACTACTTCTAGAAACTCTAAATTTGAGAGCCAGAGAGCAATTTTGGTTTTAACACGATAAAGCTCCTCCTCATTACCACAGAAACCTAAGAGCTTATCTCGATAATTGGAAAGCAAATCGCTGGATCGGACGCGGTGGACCACCAAGATCACCCGATCTGTCACCAATAGATTTTTTTTTGTGGGGGCATGTTAAATATGATGTTTATAAAGACATTGCTACAACAGTAGAGGATATGAAGACCAGAATAAGGCGAAGTTTTTACAATATTTGGGAACGCATTTTACAAAAAGTTAAGTTATCATTTATCAGTCGGCTCGAAATGTGTCTCCATTTTTTTTTTTTTTTTTTTATGTGTGGTGGGTGCTTAGTTGCAGTGACTCCGTAAGCTGTATTACTTGTCTGGCTATCACTGCAACTCTTGCGGTGTATTTTAGTGTGTGTAAGTTGTGTTTTAAATGGCTTTGTGACAGCATCATATCGCCTTTTATGATGCCGCGCTGTTAATCACTTTGCTCCCAACAGCGAATGGCAAGTCGATCCGGGATTAAACTCTCTGAAAAAATGTCACCGTCCCTCCAGAGAATTGAACCCCGGCACCTATCGTCCTCTCACAAAAATAGTCAGCCGCCTAACCACTGCGGCCATCGACCCGTTTTATTTTTATTTATTTATTTATTTTTTTATTTAAACGGGGAATTGTTTGAACATCTATTGTAGTATTGTTTAATAGTTACCAATATTGTTATTTTTGTTACCAATGTTTTTCATTTTCATTAAATCTACATAACATTTTTATATTTTGTGCATACTGAGTTTTGTTTGTTTGTTTATTATGGATTACATGCATGCGTCATCGCCTGACGATTTTAAATCTTTAAACGTAACAAATCTCAAAAAATTACATTTGCGGTCAATTTGCTTAAAAACCATCAGTCAAAAGGGTAACATGTATGGCATTTTGGGAAAGCTGATAAAGTGCTCTTTAACACAGAAAAAGAATATACAGAGTGTTCCATTTGAAAAAAGTAAGTTCGAATTGGATTTACAAAACTCGATCACCCTGTATAATGGTGAATAATTTCAAGTTGAGTGTAGACCATTATTTCACCGAATAGTATGGCACATTCAATGATACACATAATTTTTAAAATATTCATATCCGGTATTGATATAAAATGGACGAACATTGTAGCGTTTTTTCAACTTTAATCGCTTTTCTCTCCGTAATTATGGGTTTTAGACCCAACTAATGTTATCTCAAATTGTTTGTATTGATTAGCAAAATCGATTGGAATATTCTAATACCGAGTGTTCCATTAAAAAAAAACCTTAGTTTGGTTCGTCAACAACTGGTTCGATCACCCTGTATAACGAGAATATTTTTAAAACGTAGTCCATGTAGCCATCAATCAAATTCCAGAAAGGTTTTTTGAAATTCCTCGTCGTTTAGTTACAATCGTCCATCCCATATTGGTTGCACCACCCCCTGTATATTAAGATCGATTTCTATTAACATTTGAAACCATACGACACATTTGAAAGAAAACAAAAAAATAGAGGAGAGATGGATCTTTCAAGGAGAGATTGATCAGGAAGAACAAATGAATGTTACTATCATATTCAGTATAAATATTGATTATATGTCGAATTTTTATTCATTTTTCAGTGTCATAAAGAAGGAATGGAGAAATTTGAAGTGATGCATAAATTTATTCAATTTTTACTGTAAAGACTTCATTTTTGCCTAAAGTGTTGAACTTAGGTATAGAGAATACTATAGCAAAGTTGTAGAATATTTAATTCTGCGTTTTACTGATCACTAATATAAAGGATGTTCCATGAATTAACGGAGATTTTCATATTTTTCGTTGTCAAATTCGACAACATTTTCTGGGCACCGCTTATGCCGTAGGTCAGTTTCTGACATGGTGTGTTGAAGAACCATTATTTCCTAACATTTGGTCAAAAAATAGTTTTTGTGTTAATTAGCGTAACCACAAAATTTACGATATTATGATTGACGAAAATTCATTAGGAAAATATAATAACTCAAATATCTCAAAGAACGTCAGTTTTTGTCATATGGGTAAATACCATACATAAAGTCCCTTCTATTTTTCATGTAGATTCAAAATAAATGATAAAAACTATAGGTTTGTATTTAAAACAACAAAGTTGCTTTCTGTACAAAGAAAATGGAACATCCTGTAAATCAGCATTATTTTAGGTATATAGATCTTGAAAAAACTAGACACATAAAATAAAAAAGACTAAAATATCTCTCTTATCAACCAAGATATTGGACTTCCGCGTAGTAGCTGGGCTTCCTGTATAACGTGCTGAAACACGCACTGTTTTAAGAACCTTCCATGAAATCACAAACTGGGTGGCATCTATTAAATATTTGAATCATTAAATATGTTTCTACACTTGTTTCAGTCAAATGAGTACGGTTGCAGAATAAATATTTTCTACTGCCGTAGCTACCGTTCCACATTGAGTGATGTTATATTTGCAAATGTAAAGTAATCCTTATGACAAGCAAGTAAAATAGAGGATGACAGTTCAAATTCTTCCATGTACGTACCATCACATTCCCCACAGAATTTTTTTGCCGATCGGTTGTTTCGTCCACACATAACCACAATTTTTTAACTTTCAATTCTGCTTTAATTCTTCTTTCAACATAGTCACGAGCAGATGCCATAACGTTTCTTATCAATGTCCGACTTGGTAATGTATAATCCGAATACTTGCTCCAGAAGGAGACAAATGCTTCTTGATCTAGTAAAGTAAACGGTATAGATTCCATAGACGAAAACAAACAGCTATATCAAATGTTAATTGTTCGCTGTATCGTTTGCTACAGATTGCAGAACATTGTTTTATACTTTTTAGGTCGCTTTCACACTTCCTCCTGCTGGTACACGTCGAATAGTTGTCGCATCTTACACAGTTAATTCTATCGCCTTCGCAGTCTAAATTCAGTATACTCGCTATTACGTATTCTAGTTTCTTCGAAATACGCCGTTTTCAAAACGTACCTAATTGCGACATTTTCTAAGTGTGCGTGTGTACATACTGATAAGCACTCACAACGACCAGTGGAATAATTCTGAAGAAGTGTGCTTTGATGCGAACGCTCAAGTTTGGGTGCCATCCCTCTATGTTGCTCACAGCACTGTATTGGAAATTGCC
Organism: Holotrichia oblita; assembly: GCA_023690525.1. NCBI lineage: Eukaryota > Metazoa > Arthropoda > Insecta > Coleoptera > Scarabaeidae > Holotrichia > Holotrichia oblita. The sequence goes on from CM043021.1 coordinate 45,698,439, forward strand.
CGTCTTTACCGAGTCTATTAATAAAGCATAAGTCTTAAAAATATGCTTATTTCCTATTTGTCTGTCGCATAGATTAAATTTTAATGAGCAACTTGATCAACTCCTAACATATTCAACACAATACACAAAACTATGCATGTTAATTTAGCCAGTTTGTAAACTTTTCATTTCTTTCTAAGTTGAGCCAAAACCGAACAATAACTAATTTGAGGTTGGCTTCAGTAAGTATCTTTCTATTACTAATGAAACACTACTTGCTTTGCATACGATCGTCAGCTTTGTGTACAAAATCTCAAACCACCGTTTTGTAATTTGCGTTTTTCTTTGTTTACCTACATTTTATTTTAAGTACCTATCTAGTTGTTTTTTTTTCTTTTGAAGAATTGCATTTATACTGTGATTTAGTTATTAGGTGTTGACTATTATTTTCCATTTCTATCTGATATCACAACTGCTTTGATTATTGGTTTTCTTTAGCATTGTTTTACAATCAATTAAAAGTGGTAAACGTGAAGATTTATTGTAAGTAAGTACTAATGGCACGAACATGTCGACAGCTACAGTTAAATATGGTATAATAATTTGCCATAAAAATGGCTATTTTAGTAAATTTAAGTAATTATCATAATAAATACTGTTAGGTACTTGATACTCCGATAACATGGTTTTCTGATCATCAGACTGGCACCATGAATAACTGATTGTTAATATATAACAATTTAGTAATTCTTAGGTACTTTTTAAAAAGAAAGGAAGAAACAAATAATGTCTTTCAAATATTTAACAAAAAAGCAATAAGGTATTATTTCTCTGGACATTTGAAGTTTAAAAAATGGTTTAGCAGTCATCTAACATCATTTTTATGGTACAAAATTTCAAATAGAACGTGATATCATCAAGAAACGTAAATTACAAAATGGAGATTCCAAAAAAATGGAAGTGTTTCAAACAGCGGCATATACATAACAACCTCACCTTCTGCTTATTATGTGATCGAGGACACTACATACCACCATATTCCTATATACATATATCATATATGTACCTGTACCTTATTAATATATAAATCACCAAATTTGCCCTTAACAATGTGCATAACGAGAAACACAATAAGCTGAAGGGAATCGCTCTTTGGTTAAGTATCATAATTACCTAGGTTTAATTCATCCAATAATAGATTATCAGTACTACTGTTTAATCATAGTGTGTAATTTGAATATGATGGTAGTTGCATTATGTCGTTAAATTTATCAAATGGAATTACTTAAACAAATACTTTCCGGCAATTCAGAATAATAATTGTGAAATAATGTATTTTCAAATAAGAGCTCTTATAAAGCTCGGAAACCTTATATATAAGACACAAAAGTGAAGGAAAAATATTTGAAAGTTGATGCAGGCGCAGAACAGGGAAATATTCATTGTATTATTGTTAACTGTTAGGTACCTAAGTGTATAAGTGTCAAGGACATATTGACATTTGCTCTCAGCTGGTGCAATTGCATAGATCAACACATAAATGGATACGAATTACATATGTATTGTTTGCATAATCTCTGCTAAGCGACGTCTATATAGTACCTACCTTCATTTAGTATATTAAATTAAAGTAATAGATACCTTGAATGTGAAAATATAAACCTTAAAAAATAATTAACCTTCACATCTACTGTATTATAATATAACATTTCAAATTTTAGCAATACTCAGAACTAATTTTCAAATATGTTTTGCCGAAATTGGTAAAGATGAAAAACAGTACAGTAAATTGTTACCAAAACATCATCATATATAAAAAGTCAATTACTTCGCTAAACATCAAATCATCAAAATTCTACAATAAAATTCATTTAGAGCAAGATTGTATAACTTGCTAATCATTTTTACAATTATACAATAAATAATCTTTGTTGATTTAATATCACTTTCAGGATAAATTTCTTTTTATTTAAGTTAGTAGACGTCAATATATTCCACGGGGCAAATGTACAATAATGATGTTGTTAAATCAAATATAGCAACATGTTTACAATTTTAAAGGATTGCATATACGTAAATAATCCATTTAGCTTCGAAGTGATACCTTATGTATAAATTTATTCCAGAACTCATAAATTGTATGTTTGTAGAACTAGCCAATATTATTTATTTTCCTGCTTATTTATTGTACCTATTTAACACACGCGTTTTGTTTATTATTTATTGATTATATTAAAACTAAATGTAGTTGAATGAGAGTAATTGAATTAATAAACTATACCACACATGCGTTAGGGTCCTACATACATTTCAAGGATTGAGGCACTTCTAAGGTCAATTACGTACAGGAGATATAAAGCACCACGTTACTTTGTGAATAAGTCGCTTATTGGTCCTTCGGTTGGTAAATTTTTAAGTAATATCCTTCAGACGAATATTGCATGTTGTTGCGTATTATTAGCATAACTAGGTCTACAAAGTTATTTTATAGTCTCTACCAAAAATACTTAAGGGTGTAAAGATCATTGATGTTTGATGCATACATTTGCAAAATTTACATTAATACCAATGCTCGTCACTTATATAATATTATATTTATAATCCTAAATGTTTTTGCAATAGATTAGAGCTCTCCGAATTTTGCACTTTTTACAAAATTTTCTGCATTGATTTCCTACAAATGTCTATCTTCATGCTTCTATGTTTGCATTTTATCATAGGCTTCACGCTGATAATTAAAGCTGTCAAATCATCTCAGAAAACCAATGTCCCTTAATAGCATGTGCACATAATGTCTTCCTTATGTAAGTTATTCTAGCATTCGGAAAATATTACCATATATACTTTTCACTAGTAAATAATCAATAAGTTGTACTAACAAGAATAGAACGGATCCAACTCTCATCAACAATGATAAAAACTGTACTTTTCAGTTGGTGAGTGAACCTGTATGTATAGTAAACAAAACATATTATGAATAACGTCAATGTTATTATAATGTTACCATAAAATACTGAATAAACTCTGGGATGTACAAACACCTGTCAGGTCTAAATGCCAAAAACTTTTTACATATTACGAATGTGAATTCAATTTGTTCATGATAGACGGTGATTTAGAATAAGGTCATCGTACATATTTCTCGTTATCTTTAACTCCGAAATTCATCAAGATTTTAAATGTATTCCGAATCCTGATTTATTTGCAGTGCAAGCAGTATTAATAGGTACATAGCGATAGCTATAGCACAATCATGTTTCACTGAACTAACTTTTGAATGTAGTTTAATTACGTTAAAAGAAGATTGTGATAGGGCTAGAATTACTGAAAAACCTAGATTTTCCGCTAACGTACATCAATTCATAAAAGTGTTTTCGAACTTAAAATTTGATGGTGCACAAATATGTTCAGTACGCGATAAACATGCTTTTTTTGGTATAAACGTTTGAAATAAAATAAGTATCAAGTTCCGCTCGTCAACAAAAGAACATAATAAAGTTGTGTGTTATCTAGTTCGAGTTCAAAGAACTGCTTGAATTTATAGCTATTATAAGCCGAATGCAATAATTAAATTAGAATATTCGAGACATTCCGATTAACCAGGTATTAGCAGTAAACTATCATCATTAGAGGTTCACTTAACTGCCGCTGCCGTTAGCGTTTTAAAAAGTATTGCAAAAACTAATATTGCTTCCAATCAATAGTACATAGTATCTGCAATTTGTGCACTCTAGAGTCTATTAGTTATTATTAACATATCTTTCCATCTATACAGGGTCCTGCAATAGTGCGTCAGGCTTCCATAGCTCCTTCACGAATTAAATTAAGAATTTCATTCATTGCAGACTTATACTGTATTATGGGGTGTATCTTAAGAAAATATTTTCAGTAAAGGCGAACTTCCGGTTGTACCGGAAATAGATACTAACTTTGTTATTTTAAATGGAACACCCTATATATTTTTGCACTTTTGGATTCCTAGTTAAATTTAAATGGCCCTTTGTTATACATACACTAGGTATAAGTCGCATCGTTTTTTAATTACATGACGTTTTTCGAAAAAAATAACTGTAACAGCGTTTTCGAAATTTGGAAATATCTCCGAAACTGTGAAAGTTAGACAGTTTTTGCTTAAGCATGAAAGAGTACACGTCTTTTATTAGAAAATTGTTGCGTTTAAATTACATGATTATTAAATGAGGATCTGTAATTTTCGAACTCTAAAATCATGGAGATCTTGATTTTTTTTAATATAGTAGTATAGTAATTTTTAGATAAATGGATGTAAAATTTAATTTTATTTCAATTTTATACAGGTATTATGGCGTCTATCTCTAACGGTTTTCGAGAAATTTCCGCTTTTTGCGGATTTTCACGACAGGATGCGTATTATGAACACACAAAAGCGGCCATGGAAAAACAAGCATGTTGTTTATTGATACAAAGTACAAAAGTGACCAACAGGACACAACAAACAAACAAACAAAAAATTAAAAAATAAATAAGTAAGCGACATCTTCAATGTTAAAATAGGCTTGGAAAGTATATTTGAATTAACTTTATAAAACAAATTTCTTATTTTTATAGGTGTTCGAAATGTCTTCCATTTTGTTGAAGGCATTTACCAATACTCACTTGAAAATCCCTTTCTACATTTCTGAGCATGGCAGGTGTGATAGATGCAAACGCGCCGACAATTCTTTGTCGCATGTTTTGTTCAGTGGTTGGAGGTTCCCTATAAACCAATTCTTTTACATACCCCCATAAAAAAAATCTATCTTTGTCAGGTCGGGCGACCTCGCAGGCTAAGGAACTGGTCCCCCTCTTCCAATTCATCTGTTTTCATATTGATTATTTAACAGGACTCTGACTTGTTGCGAAAAATGGGCCGGGGCTCCATGTTGCTGTAGCCACATATTTTGTGCCTGAATGTTTATAGGTAAATTTTGAATTAATCTTGGTAACCCATTTATTAAAAATTCCGAATACGTTTGGCTGTTAAGGTGACCATTAAAAAAATGTGGGCCCACGACAAGTTCTCCAACAATTCCTCCCCAAACGTTTATTGACGAGCGTTGTTGGCGATCTATTTGCCTAACTATTCTTGGATTTTCGACAGAATAATAATGATAATTATGTCTATTGACGCATCCAGTATTGTGAAAAGTTGCTTCGTCAGAAAAAATACGTTCATAAAGAAAAATTGAACACGCAATTGTGCCTATGTACAAAACTCTGCCCTCCTCTGAAAGTCGTTTTCACACAGAGCCTGGTGTAACTGAATGTGGTACGCATAAAAATGATGTTTCTTTAGAATTCTTCGGACGAACCTCTCACTTATTCCAACTTCTTGCCCTACACCTACTTGACTAGTATCTGGATTTTCAGTTACTGTCAATAAAACTGCCAACTCATTTTCGTCATTTGCTGCTGTCTTTGTTCTTTCTGTTTTTTTGTAGTTAACGCTTCCTGTTTCAACAAAGCGCTCAAAAAGTCTGGTAAAACTGATCGCTTCTGGATGTCGCCTTTTAGGAAACCGAGTCGCATAAATTCTAGTAGCAAGAAAACAGTTTTTATCACTCTCGCCTAACACAAAAAACATGTCAATGAGTTCTTTTCCTGAATACTTCATTTCTTTTTAATAAAATATTACCTGTTTAAGTACACACACTTATTTCAGACAGGAAATGTCAAAATTTGTATCAATAAACAACATGCTTGTTTTTCCATAGCCGCTTTTGTTTGTTCGTAATAGGCATCTGTCGTGAAAATCCGAAAAAAACGGAAATTTCTCGAAAACCGTTACAGATAGACAGCATAATACCTGTATAAAATTAAAATAAAATTAAATTTTACATCCATTTATGTAAAAATTACTATACCGTTCTATTTAAAAAAATCAAGATCTCCATGATTTTAGAGTTCGAAAATTAAAGATCTTCGTTTAATAATCATGTAATTTAAAAGCAACAATTTTCTAATAAAAGACGTGTACTCTTTCATGCTTAAACAAAAACTGAAAACCTCATCTGTCTAACTTTCACAGTTTCGGAGATATTTCCAAATTTCGAATACGCTGTTACAGTTATTTTTTTTCGAAAAACGTCATGTAATTAAAAAACGATGCGACTTATACCTAGTGTATGTATAACAAAGTGCCATTTAAATTTAACTAGGAATCCAAAAGTGCAATAATATATAGGGTGTTCCATTTAAAATAACAAAGTTGGTATCTATTTCCGATAAAACCAGAAGTTCGCCATTACTGAAAATATTTTCTTAAGATACACCCCATAATACAGTATAAGTCGGCAATGAATGAAATTCTTAATTTAATTAGTGAAGGAGCTATGGAAGCCTGACGCACTATTGCAGGCCCCCGGTGATAATTCGTTTTCTACTTCATTACTAGACTACTCTATTAATTTCTCGGTGCCATTTCGTTCGTATTAATGGTCTAATAGCACAAGATAAGAAGATAGTTATCAATAATTCGTCTAAAACTCAGTTAATTTTATAAAATATGATAATATCACAAGCAAAAATGCATAAGCAGAGAGTGACTACCAATAATATAAGATTATATAGGTATATAAAGTGTAGTGTAGTATCAAAGTTGTTCGTTTTGTAGTCTGGAATTGTTATCGTTATTGCGCCTAACATCTTTTTATTAATCTAAGGAACAAAATAAATGGTAGATAACGATGAAATGTAGTACAAGTTATATTTCAGGATACAAGTTACTTGATCGCATTCAAACGTTTTCTTAGATATCAGTATAGAGGTTAAGTTCAATATCATTAGGCTTAAGATATGCGATATTTGTTACCATGTAAACTAAATTACCTAAGTTGACCCCAAAACTCAATAACGATCATGTGAAATACGGAATTGTTACTGTATTACCGATGGTAACGGTCCAATAAGAATGCAACAACCTACGTTGAACATGCAATACTAAAGTAAGTTAAGACATTTCCTTAGAAATTGACTACCAAGGTCTTAACTTTGTAGCAGGGTACCATTCTGTTGATCTCTGTTCGCAATTGTCAACCTTGAACTTTTAATTTACTTTTCTGTAATGATAATGGCCGATTAAGTATTTCGTATATGACAGTGTCAAACGCTTGAAGGTGACATAGATTTGTTATTAAAAAGTATACCGCCTTCATTTCACTTTTAGTAGTTATTATACGGTAGTTTATACATGCATATCTTGTTCGTATAGTTCGCGTTACTTTCAATTTTTATGCAATTCAACCATTTCTTTGATGTAAACAGTATTATACTTTCAACAGATCGTATCTCTGCGAGTACATATTTGTGGGCAAAGAGATTAAATGTATACAATAACTTCTTTATATATAATATTTCCTGCTTGTATAGATATGTTACGTCGACTAAATATCTGTTGCGTTTGTATGTAGGTACAATGATCACTAAAAGTAACGTGCACAAAAACGAAAAATACACTATAAATTATTTAAGATAATTTTTTAGATAGTTGCTTTTGATTAAAAACTGTAGTATTGCATCTATCTAGTTTTTCCTGTAATATGTACATATATAGTTAACTTATAATGTGAGCGAACATTCCATAATAAAGGAGCACGTGAGTGAAATGGCCAATAGTTAAGCAACGTTAAAAACAGCCTTCGGTTCAAACTAAATCAAACATTTTGCACATTATAACCAATTTCCGCATCTAAGAATTTGCCATTTCAAAGACATTTCTGTTGACAATTCTGAATAATAAGTAGTGGTCTATTAAGTAGTGGTATTGTTTTATAAGATGAGAAAATATTTATTATTTAATTTAGAAGATCAATATACAATTCTTAATGTAAACCGGAATAAATAATTTGGAAACACTTCTTATGCTTATACTGTAATATTTATACAAAAGGGTAGTGAAAAAGAATAATTACGAAAAAAAGTTTAAGGTTATTTTATACAATGGTACGTCAACAGCAAACGAATTTTGTTTCAAGGATTACCGACCATGCATCAGTGCAAGAAATATTAAACTAAGGCTGCTTACACACACTGGCCGGATCCGGCCCGGTTGTATGTAAACAAACCTGTTAATTTCAACCATGTAGATAGTTTATCGTTTTACATACAACCATGTGGCTGGAACTGTGTGTGTACAAGGATACTAAGTCTGTATAGAGACTTCCATAGCCAATGTGAAGAATTAAAGAGCCCTTTCCGGAAATTTGCCAAGTGCAGGTAGGTATATACGATAGAAGACAAAAGATAATGAAAGATAAAATAAGAAATAAAGAAACTATAGATAGAATAGGCAACACTAGAAATGAAATTACACTTTGAGTTACAATGTTAACTATGTACATCTTTTCTCTTTGTACTGAGCTCTTATGAATCGCAAATTGTAATTTTGTAACAGGACAGGGTACTCGAAATTTATAAAATATTCGTGTTTTTGTATTGCCATGGTTTTTATTAACTTTTAAGTCAAATCATTTCTGTGCCGTGTGAGATAAACAGAGATCGCTGTTGGAAATCATAGAATAGAATAAATTAAAAGCACTACAAATACTTGTATGAAGAGGATTTGTAATCGAAGACCTACTAGTAAAGTAAATATTTAGTCTAGCAACTCTGACAAAATTACTGAGCTGTTTAGATTAGATTTATTTAACTAAATGAATAGTAATGACCTTTTAGCTCATTTAAAATTAAACATGACACATATCAAGCTGCATAATTATTGCCATTAGACAAAAATATCTAGTCGTGCGTTAGTTTACCCAGATATCAGGCGCTCCGGCACATTTGCCGAGACAATGTATGAATGTACCGGGTGACCTACTAAGAATGTCACTCGGCCATATCTCACACACGGTTTATACTGCAGCTTTGGGAAAAAAATATTACTGACTAAAGTGACCCCGAGAAACATTTGGAAATTATTTAGAAAAGCGTAAGATGACCGCTAGAGGGCGTAAGTGATCACCAAAAACTTTAATTCTTATTTTAGGCAAAATTTACCAACTTAAGGTCTATAATAAATATGAAAATCGGAATCTACTGAAAATGTTGCATATTTTACATCAGACAAGTTTTTGGTATTTTGTCAAATAAGGGGAGGAGAGGAGGGGAAACTTTCAAAAAATATTTTATAACTAAATATGGATAAATTGAATAAAAGGCATAGTTATCACAAAATTATAATAATAGTGTGTGTTGTATCGATCTAAACTTTTAGATAAAAACGCGATGCAAATTCTGACATTAAGAGAGGATTGCTAGTCAATTATCCAAAATATTTTTGTATGCACTGTCCAAGCTACTAGATATTCAGATGTTGATTTGGTAGTAATATTTTTCATGAAACAAAACATTTTGCCCATTCTTATCAGCTAACCTTTCGGTCATGCGGCTTATAGAGAATTGTCTAGTAATATTGACATTGCACAGGAAACAATAGAAAGAGTAATATCGTTACACACGAACGCTAATTTTCTTTAAAGATTAAGTTTGCAGAATTCCAACGAAATGTTTTCTGTCACAACTCCATTAAATAATTTATGTTAATATATTTTAGAGGCATAAATTATTAAGACATTAAGAACTTCAGGTTGAGAATGTAATTATTTTCTATTATGTTCAAATTACCTATATGTTACTAAAAATATGGTTAGTCTTTTAGATATTGTGTATACCTTACAAGACAGCGACCAATAAAATTTTTCATATTAACTAGTTTTACAAAACTAAAATATGTCAGAAGAAAGGAGTATCCGCTAAAACAGATATTTTACAAACCGATCAATGTATCCAAAATATCGATACTCGAAAGCTGGTGAAATACATCAATGAACATTTGTACTAAAAAGTTTTTATACTTCGTCAACAAGAGGACTACTTTAGAAAAGATGAATAATTAAAATGAAAACGTTTTCGTATCTGATACGTATAATTTCACTTTAAGAAATCGTGCGCTATCTTAATGGCTTATTTACATCCCCGAAAGAAGTTTATGTCAAGTAGCAACACATATGAAGAAAATCATTCCCCAATAAAACGCATTTAACCTGTCAGGTAAAATTTTAAGACCAGAGACTTGATAGAGCAAGTTTTATTTTATAAATAGTATTATTTCGAAGTTTAGTACCAATAAATTGTACGACCATACTAAAACCAAGCTATTTAAACCGGATAAATTTATTTCACCTTGTTCATAAACATAATACCCTCTTCATTTCAGAAAGTATGTTTAAAATAGTACTTACAGCTATCGCTCATTATTTTTATACAGTATAAACTGCAAAGGATTAAGTGACGCATACCATTGCGATGGAATTATACTTGCGAAATTATTCGTGCTATGTAATGCAGTTTAATGTAGCTTTGTAAAATTGATGATAGACAATAATTACGCAAGGAAATGTGTCGATGAACCTTCAGTTCATTGCGCCAGTTGATGATTTTGCTAAATATCAATTTACGACATATTCTCGGGTAATGAACGAAAGTTAGGTAGTACTAAGTTAGTATAGTATTAGCAAGTAAGGAGTTACAATGTAGGAACTAATAAAATTGAGTACCGGATAACGCCTTTTGATTTTTAACTTATTGATAGTAAACAAATAATATTGCATGGCGATCCTGCCTACTTCGAAGATGTAAAATAGTGTTAAAAAAGTGTCCGATTATATCATGGGTGGCAGTACTTCCAAAGAGGAAAAGGAGCTTATTATTTCCCAAGCTGGAAACAGTGGCGGTGCAATAGCGACATCGTCAGAGACGGTATTTACTCTGTGGGAAGTTTGTATCCTGTTAGTAATCCTCGTCGTCACGGCAATGGTTGGGTACTTCATTTGGCGGCGTTGCAGAAAATCGATACAAAAGAGCATCAGAAGAGAAGTTTCCAAGAGCCACGAACTCATTGCAATTGGTGTGCAGAGCGCAAAATAGCCAATGAGGTATTGAAAATGCAGTCCATGAGATGGGAACAGCACTGGAAGACATCAAGAAACTGTACAGTGATGTGAAGGTATTTAAATCTAATATTACAAAAGACAATCAAGAAAGACGCAAAAATGTTGATTTAACAAATAAAAAGTTATTAGATTTAGAACAATATATGGTTCAACTAGAACAATTAGAATTAGAGTTAAGTAAACATGCAGAAAATATCGAAATAGCTTGTAATATTAAAATTTATAGTACGGGAATAAGAAGTACTATTACAGAAACACGTATTATTTTGGAAGGTAGGTTAGACATAGAAATAAGTATGGAATCATTTAATTTAAAAACAGCAAGTTCATTGTTACCATCTATGGATGGGAATGAGGATACAACCAAGCAATTGGTAGATTCAGTCAATTTATACGAAACGTTTTTGAAGCCTGAAGATAAAAAACATTTGATAAACTACGTTCTAAAAACGCGGCTATCTGAAAACGCTAAAATACGTTTAAATAAAACATATGACACAGTAGACTCTCTTGTAAGCGACATTCAGAAAAATTTTATAACAAAAAAATCTGCAACCACAATATCAAACCAATTACATAATGCAAAACAATTTAGTAAATCTATCGGCGAATTTGGCTCTGAAATTGAACAATTATTTAGTGATTTAACCTTAGCGCAAGCCGAAAACGATGAAAACTTGGTAAAATCATTGCGATCAGTAAATGAAAAGATTGCCCTTAATTCATTTTGTAACGGCATAAGAAATCATGAATTACGAACTATACTTAAAGCTAGAAATTGTACGACATTGAAAGAGGCAATTAATACGGCAATAGACGAAGAAAAAAATAAACCTTCTTCTTCAAACATTTTTTCATATAATAACCGCGGATATACAAATTATAGGAATAATCGAGGACAACGTAATTCGAATAGAAGATTCTCATTTCGAAATAAAAATTTTTCGCGACAAAATACGAATTACTCTCACACGCACAACAACAATGCAAATTATAATATGAACCACAATGAAAATGGAAGACGCAGGCAATTCTATCGGCCAGCTAACACGGGTAACCGGGCCAGACGCGGTATAGGCCGGGGCCACGCGTTTTACGCTGAAGCTGACAAACCTAAAACGGAAGAAGAAAATCGTTTTTTTCGAGACTAAACACGAAAATTTTACAGTTTTGAATATGAACGGTATGAATTACGTACGTTTCACATATCATTCAAATCAGTTACTATTTCTTTTAGATACGGGTGCAACAATTAGCGTAATTTTTGCAAATTCGTTAACTGGTAACGAACTGATCGATCAAAATAAGAAATTAACTATAAATGGAATTGCTGGCTCTACTGAGTCGCAAGGTAGTGTTAATATATCTCTTAGGTCGGAAAACAATATTATTAATCATGAATTTCATATTATGAACGATATCGGATATAGCATGCACGGTATTATTGGAACAGATTTTTTACAAAACCGCAATGCCACAATAGATTTTGAAAAATTTTTATTTTCGTTTTGGAATTATCATAATAAAATTATATTACCTCTAGAGTCGAAACATAATTGCTATACTATAATTCCTCCAAGATGTGAAGTTATTAAGTATTTTTGGGTGGATGATCAAAACGATTGTATAGTTATGCCTAATGAAATTTCGGAGGGCGTTTTTACTGCAAGTATAATAGTACGACCAATATCTCACGTGATTCCGGTACGATTGCTTAACACTAACGATAGAGAAATAAAGATCAGAAATTTTAAACCCGTTACAGCCAAATTAAATGATTTTGATTCATACAAATTAGATAATATTCAACTTTCCGTAGATAGAGTAAACAAGGTATTAGACTTAATAAATACTAAAACGTTAAACAAAGAGGAAAAAGATTCTATTCAAAAAATTTGCGCCAAATACGCAGACATATTTCTTTTGGAAAACGATCCAGTTACGGTAACTAATATAATTAAGGAATCTATTACTTTAAAGAATAACGCACGGCCAGTTTATGTAAAACCATATAGATTACCATACACTCAAAAAAGGCAAATAGACGAGCACGTAGAAAAAATGTTAACAGACGGAATTATTGAAGAGACTAGATCAAATTGGTCTTCACCGCTATTAATTGTTCCAAAAAAAGCTGACTGCCATGGTAATAAGCAGTGGAGAATTGTTATCGATTATAGACTTTTAAATAAAAATATAGAAGACGATCGGTTTCCACTACCAAATATTACAGAAATTTTAGATTCATTAGCGGGCGCGTTTTATTTCACGCATTTGGATCTTTCTCAAGGATATTACCAGGTAGAACTAGATCATCAAAGCAGAAAGTATACAGCATTTACTACAAATAAAGGGCAGTTTCAAATGACTCGATTGCCAATGGGACTAAAAACTAGTCCAAGTTCGTTTTCAAGAGTTATGACTATCGCAATGTCAGGGTTAAATTTTGAATCATGCTTTGTGTATCTCGATGATTTAATTGTATTTGGAAACAGCTTACAAAATCACAATCAAAATTTAATTAAAGTGTTAAATAGACTTAGACAGGTTAATTTAAAGTTGAATCCCGTTAAATGTGAATTCTTAAAAAAAGAAATATTATATTTAGGACATGTCATTTCAGCAAAGGGAATTACCCCCGATCGAAGCAAAATTAGTACTATTCAAAATTATCCGATTCCTAAAAATGCAGATGAATGTAAAAGATTTGTTGCCTTCGTAAATTATTACAGAAAATTTATTCCAAATTTTGCTGCAATTGCAGTGCCCTTAAATAAATTATCGCGCAGAACAGTCGACTTTATTTGGGACGAACATTGTCAAAAAGCGTTTGAAGAACTTAAACACGCAATAATTAATCCACCTGTCTTGCAATATCCAGATTTTGCGATGGATAATAAGTTCAGCCTCACAACGGATGCGTCTGCCTATGCAATTGGTGCAATTCTGTCGAATGCTGATAGCAAACCAATTGCGTATGCTAGTAGGGCATTAAATAAAAGCGAAATTAGATACCCTACAATTGATAAGGAGCTACTAGCAATTGTATGGGCTGTGAAACACTTTAGGCCTTATTTATATGGACGTAAATTCGAAATCTTTACGGATCACAGACCCCTAATTTATCTTTTCGGTATGAATAATCCCTCCTCTAGGTTAACAAAATTTAGGTTGGTACTCGAAGAATATGATTTTACAATTCATTATATTAAGGGGAAGGAGAACGCAGCAGCTGATGCGTTATCTAGAATTATTTTAGATTCTCAAGAACTCAAAGATATGTCAAATAATATTTTTGTAACGACAAGGTCTAGCGCGAAGCCACAATTAAATCAAAATACCGAATCTAGGGAAGTTTTTGGTAACACAAACAAGGATGGAATTGATCACCCCGGAATTGTTGAGTTACTAAAACGACCTCTAGGTTCTGTAGAACTCAGGCAATTAGAGGGAAATAAAATTCTAAAAAGTTTTAACAGTAATATAATAAATATGGGTAATATATGGTATGATAAGAGATCTCGTATAATTTTTATTAATGTAAGACATCGATCAGCACATGCCCTAGACGCAGAGTTGAGATGCTTACGTGATGTATGTTACGAATACGGAATTCCGGGATTATGTATCTTTAAGTGTAAAGAAAATGAAAGTTTAATTACCCGTTTGTCAAAAGAGTTTAGTACACTCAGACAATTAGGCATAAAAATTGCTGTTATTAATAAAGCGAAAAGAATTGACTGTAAAGAAACTCGCCAATTAATTTTAAATGATTTCCACTTACTTGCTACAGGAGGCCACGCTGGAATTAATCGTATGTATGCCAATATAAAACGATATTATTTTTGGGAGCATCTTAAGGATGATATTTGTAAATTCATAGCAAGGTGTGACGCTTGTCAACGTCATAAACACTCTACATATCCAAAGGAACCACTGTCAATTACAACCACTAGTTCTTCCGCATTTCAGAAAGTTTATTTAGATTTGGTTGGACCGCTAAATCAAGATAACGAAGACAATAGATACATTTTAACTCTTCAGTGTGAGCTTAGCAAATTTGTAGAGGCATATCCGCTTAAGGACAAGGAAGCCAGAACTGTAGCCATGTCATTTGTAAATAATTTTATATTAACATTTGGTATACCCAAGGAAATCGTTACTGACCAAGGTACAGAATTTTTAGCAAAGGTCTTTAAAGAAATAGCAAAACTCTTAGGTATCACACAGCTAACCTCCACAGCTTATCATCATCAAACGTTGGGTTCCTTAGAAAATACACATAAGCATTTAGGTTCGTATTTACGTATTCAGACCTCTAAATTTCCATATACTTGGAGTACATGGATCCCATACTGGTGCTTTAGTTTTAATAATACAGTACATACTGCTACAAAATATACCCCGTATGAGTTAGTTTTTGGGCAAAGCTGTAACTTACCAACACAAATTATACGTAACACAGATCCGATATATAACTTTGAAAATTATGCCAATGAGCTTAAATTTCGATTGCAATCTGCATGGCATGACGCAAAGAATAACTTGACTGAATCTAAAAATAAACGAAAAGAAATATTTGATAGAAATAGTCATATTATTAGGTATAAATTTAATGATAAGGTTTTATTAAGAGACGAAACCGGTAATAAGCTACAACCATTGTATAAGGGACCTTATAAAGTGATAAGGGAAGAAACGCCTAATGTGACGTTAAAAATAAACAATAAACTAGTAAAGGTGCACAAGAACAGAGTGAAAAGATATTTAGATTAAGATGTCTGGAATATGTAATATGTTCTTTTAGTATTAAGCAATCTACGATATCGTACGAAAGGATTAGAATTAAGTTAGGGTAAACCATAATTAGGAATGATGTTAAATTTACGTTTTATTTTATTTCTTTACCTTAAGAGCAATTTCTTCTAGCATAAAATTTAAATATAATAATAATTAAATTTTCTTTCATTACGGGAAAGGTGCGATGGAATTATACTTGCGAAATTATTCGTGCTATGTAATGCAGTTTAATGTAGCTTTGTAAAATTGATGATAGACAATAATTACGCAAGGAAATGTGTCGATGAACCTTCAGTTCATTGCGCCAGTTGATGATTTTGCTAAATATCAATTTACGACATATTCTCGGGTAATGAACGAAAGTTAGGTAGTACTAAGTTAGTATAGTATTAGGAAGTAAGGAGTTACAATGTAGGAACTAATAAAATTGAGTACCGGATAACGCCTTTTGATTTTTAACTTATTGATAGTAAACAAATAATATTGCACCATAATTCCTACTAGTAGTTTGAAAAAAAAAATTCCTTGTACAAGGCATATAATTTTTGTTATCAATATGCAAATACAGCAAAGTTATTGACATCGGATAGTCTTTATTGAGCGTAAGTAAATAATTAAAAATTTAATTGATATATTTAGTTAGTTCACACATTAAATAGTAGTACATTTTTTCAATAACTCAAAACAAAAATATTATATAAAGAGGTGTGCATAAAACAATTTGAGTAAGAACAAATATATATTTTATATAATTTTCTTAAGAATGTTAGCTGCTAAATTCAAAATATCATTAAACTATTAGAATAACTGCAGCATTGTATAAGCTATATCAATTTGCAGACTTAGAGTATTATTCCTAAATTAAAGTAGTTGTAATTAAAGGAGGTAGAAAATTTTAAATTTCGCAAGTCCCTTAATCATTAAACCTTTGCTGCAATATTCTGCATATCCATAAATATCGATTGAATTGTTATTATCCTTAATGATTGTCATTGATCTATATTCAATGTATGTTGTGCTTAATTTCAGATAGATTGCAGGTTACATATACTATGAACGCATAAAATTCAATTTAAACCAAATTGTTTAGTAAGAAATGCGGACTAGCATCATTGAAACTATGCAGACTATGCAGCGTATAAGAAAATATGCGAAGAATTTGACGTCTATATTGTCAAAGTACTTTGGGACGATGTATTACAATTGTGTTACTTTATTAATGCGTGTTATTATGGAACAGTTAATAAATACCACTCGCTCTGGCCAGAAATAAGTATCCGATTTTGTATTTGTATTGAATCTCGAATAGAACACTTATTTTTGGACGGAGGGAGTACATATTCATAGAAGAGCTCGATACATAAATATTTATTTTATAAATATTTGTAGCTGAGAATCAAATCAACAGAACTAATAAATTATGTTAGAAAAATATACCCGTTTGTCCTTTAAAAATGATCAGCGTATAGTATGCATTGGTGCATATTTTACAATATAGATAATAATCTTGTATTATTTTTGTGGTGATAAAGTGAATTAAAAGTGTTACGATGAAAAAAGAATACCTTGAATTAGAATTAGATTATTTCATATATAAAAGTTGTTTGGTTTAATTCTAATTAATTCTAATGATAATAGACAATCCCTTAGTTAAACGCAAAATATAATGTAAAAGTATCTATATTGCCCTTCTTCTCTATATCTTAAATACTAAAATAATACCTATTTTACGTTAACCATTTCGAAGACAGTTTTTAAAAACATACATTGTATATTCATATATATATATATATACACTTACAAACAAAAGAACGAGCAGCAGCGAGGTGGTTATGGTGGCACACATGTCTGCTATTTCACATCATCCTGCGCCACACTCTCGCACTCACCCGTCCGCCACTGAGCGATCTTCGCGAGCCACTGCCTGTTCACAACTGTTACCATAGCTGTTCTGCGCTCTGTTGGGTGGTCGTAATCTTTTCGACTTTCCGGACAAACTCCGGGTTCTCCGAAACGCTTACTATAACATGTAATAATCCTGCAAATTCTTGAATTCGGGCTATTAAATCTATAGCATTCCATTAGTTAATCGCCTTTATGCATTTTTAAGATAGCATAATAAATATTCAGTTCAGTACATTTAATACTTAATTTTCTTATGTTTTGCTGTTTATAATGTAGAATTCTTCGAGGTAAAACATACAAACGAAATACCTTACATTTCTGATTTGGTCTATTTATAAATGCCATGTTTAAATTTAGCGTTTATGCCCGTACCTTATTATGACGATGTGTAATGAAATAGTTGATATTTTCCATAAAAAATAGAATATATGAAATCTTTACTTTGTAAAATACTAACCTAAAACTGCTTTATTGTGTGGAAAAAGAAACAAATAATAATCTTTATCAAACTATTGTACGATAAAGATTTAATCTTGCGAAGTTTGCCATATTTTCAAATGATTATCCTTAAATCTTCATTTAGAACCTGACCTAGAGCTACTATGTATAGTTGCACTATGTTTTTGAAATAAAATTTACGAATAAAAATTTGAAGTAAAAATTCGAATAAGAAACGTTGAAGAATTATCCCTTTTAAATTATTTTATATCAAATAAAAACAATACACATACACCATTCCTTTTTGAGCATTTCCTTTATTTTTTAAAACAATGATACGAAACATTTTATGCAAATTTCTTGTTTTCTTTTCTATGTTTTATTGTTGTTGCATCCACATGAATTAATTCTGGCTTTTCTTTTTTTAACTTCAGATCTTACATTGTCACTTTGTTGTAATTGTTCCATCCCGTATTCACCATATTAGCAGTCAATGAAATGTCTATTCATATCATTACATCGCCTCCACTAAATTCCTCTTGATGACAAGCAGGCTTCTTGTGCTCAGCCCTTCTCTACTCCCTATCGCGACCATCCGGGTGTTCAAATTGAAGTCGGCGCTATTGCTAACTTCGTAATTATTGATGCTACGATGTCAGTTAAATTAGCAAAGTAGTAGGGTTTTTCCTTCCAAATACGATGATAAAATTTAAAAAACAATTGAACTTCGCGTTTTCGAGATATTAAAAAAAATATATTTTTTTAAAGGAATACCCTGTATATTTTTGCACATGTTAAATGATAATTTAATTATAAACAAAATCTATTAATACAACCACACCCAAAAAATAACAAATAAACGAAATACAAGCGTTAATGGAAAATCATGTAGACTTTGACTAGTTATCGAAAAATTAAGGTATTTTGCTCTTTATTATTGTCACTATTAACCTTATTTGAACAACAAAAAAGGAAATACTGAATGCAAAACATTGAATACATAACCACCCTACTCTTAGAAACTATAAGGGCGTAGAGGTAAAGCTAGTATTATTATTTTCTAAATGTGTAAATGCTATTGTTGGAGCAAATTCAAATAGCTATGTACTTACGTTGTCTAAACTAATACTCCTAATCTTGACAGATACTATGTATCTTTTGTGTGATAAATTTAAAACTAATGGAATAAATCGATTCTGTCGACGCTCATAATAAGGGTAAAATTGAAGCAAAAGCTAAATTGCGTTTTTATTATTACTATTAGCAACCGATTAAAAACTAAAATATGATTACAATCAAAGTACCACCGATTTTTTGTTCGCCTAAAGCGAGGCACACATATACGCGGTCAGAGCTGTGGTGGTGGCGGTCTAATTCGACTTGTATAAATAAGTCTGAGCTTGCATATTTGTCGCTGCATGTTTAGCGTTCAGCATAGTCTGTATTGCGTTCTAGTGAGCGGTGGCGGTCAGACTCAGCTTGTTGCATTTGACCGCTGTGAAACCGAATGCACATCAATTATTTAGTACATAATCGCAAAATTCTATCACCTTATCATCGTCAGGTGCAGATTCAAATATCTCCGTAAAACATTCACCTACATCATCTGGTTTTAAAATATTACGTGCCCCTACTTAATGACCAACTTTCACATTTACCACCCTCGAGGTGTATCTTTCGTGCAACTCGTGTACGGATTTAAGAGGGATTACTAATTTCTAGAATTTGTGGCGCAACTCGTATACACCGGTTTTCGTGCCAATGGCAAATGTCGCCGATGGTCTGCGATTAAAAGAGGACCTGCTGCAGATCTTTTTTAGCTCAACCAATTTTCATTTGAACGTTTACGAACTGCATAGACTAACGCTATGTTGCAATTTAAAAAAAACAGCTTGGGCAACTTGCTCTAGACTCTTGTGCCTTTCTTTTTTTCAGAATGTTGTCAGGAGAACTGTACTACTATAGTTTCTTTGATATATGCTTCAATATTTGTAAACTATTTTGGTTTATTAATGTGGGATTCTATTAAACACGCAGAAATCAGTGATTATAGACTACTTTTATTTGACATTTGACAAATTATATTATTTTTCAACATCATTATTTCAACATTTTTATTTGTTTCCTTGGCACTGATAGTCACATACCACTTTCACGCTTTCCCTGATTCAGCAATACGGACATTGCCTTGCTTTTCGCGGACGCAAACTACGCTGATTTATATCCACATTCATGTAAACGTTTTTCCAAATAGCCTTATAGAATGAAATAAGGCAGTTTGGGCGATAAACTATAACTTACCACTCTATTATCAACTTATACTAATTGTATAAGCTAGAAAACATCAATATACTTTCATGCTCTTCACACACCATAAAGAGATGTTCTGTCTTCTCGATGTCTTAAGAGTTGCGTAAAACATTTGATTGTTTATTAATAGAAGAAAATGCTCGATTTTTGTATTCATTGCATATACCACATTGAATTTTCGTTTAAGTATTTTCAAATCTCATGTAGAACATTTCTTTTGATTCAATTAAAAACGTATAGACCAACAATAAATGAAAAATAGACATTTGAAGAAAACAAAGACACAAAAGAGTTCAATTACACCCTCCTCTTCCTGCGAAAAGAATTGTGGTAGCTTGAGCACCGAAACAGCCTTAAATACACGCACATTTCGGAACATTGTCTTTGTCAAAGTATTGTACAAACCAGTCGTTAATTGATCGTTTAAGTCCTGCATGATGACGGATTTTTCGACCAATAGTGTTGTTGAACCTTTGAAATTAATTTTCTCGCAGATTCTCCCAGCATAATATTATTATTATTACAGCAACCAAAAACTTTCAAACCATGAAGAAGGAAAACCCCCCACTGATTTTCGATGGGTACACTTCATTGTAGCTCTCAATTTAAAGTTTAGTAATTTTAAATGCTGGCTAATTTTTGCGGTCGACGATATTTTTAAGAAAAATGTTGACTCAGTTTAAAGTTAAGATATTGTTTTTAGTCTCTAAAGAAGTCATTGGCATTTAAATAAAATTATGCAAATAATAATTAGCCAAAACTTTCATTCTTTGCATACATTAAAGGCAATTGTAGTTGAGATTTATAACTTTCCGAAAATAAGTACATTGTGCAAATTCATGCTCAGCTGTGACTGAAATCGTGTATATAAGAAATATATTCAGGGAAAAGAAAACTTGTAGTAAATTATTAGTATGTAGTACTATTAGTATATTTTGACTTCAAAAAGTCTCGATGTCATTATCTAATTGGTAATGCATAGAAGTCTATGGAACTGTCTTAATTTACTATGTTACTACAAATATAAAGCCGACTATAGTGTCAGTAATTTCAGATAGTTATATTTGTATATATAATATTATAATGTTATAAATTCTATTATTGTTGTCTTTATTAACAAAATGCTTTTGTATTATTTGCAACCCCCTTAGTTTTACATTACACTAATATAAAATAATTTATTTTAAAATCAAATCAGTATTATAAATATTAAATTTCCGATTCAATTTCATTTCAGAGAAGTTATTGAACTTATGACGGACTTATTACGGATACAAACACTATTATAAATTATACATCCGTGCCAACCATATATTTCGAATAGCTGTCATTGCAAGGGATTTTTGGTAGTACTTTGTTAATATACCAGTTACTCGTAAATTTAATACGAATACAAAGCCTTGAAATCCTTAAATTAACCGTAGCTGTAAGAAACGTTCTCGGAATTTTATGAAAAAAAAGACGGTGAATTTGTAATGAATGGTTTTTATCAGACAAGAATTAATTGTATTTTATATCGCGGCAGTAGGGATTTTCAGTTTATTTTGACGTAAACACATCCGTAATGAATACTTTAAAGAAACGAGAAGAAAGTTTAATTGAGTTACGGGTCTTTACTAGAATAAAATGGCTGTCTCTATAATTTTCTCGGAAAACATTTAAAACGCATGAATGCTGTGCTAATTTCATAAATAACACGTAATGTATATGTATATTTATCTTATAGAACTAAAAATACAATAAGATAAAATAACGTTTTGTAAGCAATAAGCGTAATAAGTTTTATTATGTTCTAATGTCATACGAGGGAGCGTTTTTATATTCGCGGAATGGGGGATAAGGGGTGGAAATAAAAAAACCAAATTATTTTTCTTTTTCAATATATTCACCTGCAAGACGGATACATTTTTCACATCTTTCAATTAATTTATTTATACCCTCATAAAAAAATGATTTCTCTTTATCTGCAAAATACGCCGAAACTGCCTCCTTGACTTCATCATCGGCAGTAAATTTTTTACCCCGCAGCTCTTTTTCCATTTTCGGAAACAGGTAATAATCACTCGGGGCCAGGTCTGGGCTGTAGGGTGGGTGATTCACAATTTCGGAGCCCACCCTATGCAGGGCAGCTAACGCAACGCGGCTCTTGTGGACGGGCGCGTTGTCGTGCAAAAGCAGCACACCTTTCGTCAATTTTCCCCGTCTTTTGTCTTTAATGGCTTCTTTTAGTCGCTCTAATATTGAAGCGTAATATTCTCCGGTTATAGAAACACCTTTATCTTTATAATCAATCAACAATATTCCTTCCGAGTCCCAAAATACCGTTGCCATGAGTTTCCCAGCTGATTGTGACACTTTAAATTTCTTGGGAGGTGCTGTGCCCTTTTTATGCCACTGCATGGAGTCTTGTTTGGACTCAGGTTCATAATGATGAACCCAAGTTTCGTCTCCAGTAGCAATTCGACTCAATACACCATCCTTGTCTTCATTACAGAGGTCCAAAAATGCACGCGAACACTCTACGCGCTGTTGTTTTTGCGGCGGCGTGAGCATTCTCGGCACCCATCTTGCGCTGACCTTAGACATGCCGAGATGATGTGTAGGATTTTAAAAATTGTTGTATCGGATACTCCAACCATTTCTGCGAGTTGTTTCTTCTTTAGTCGAGCATCTTCGAGTACAATTTTTTCAACTTTTTGGATTAGTGCTGCGTGGTCACCTCAATGCTCCTGCCCGGCCTCGGGTCGTCTTCAAGGGATTCCCTTCCTTGTTTAAATAAACTATGCCACTTGTACACCATGGTTTTTCCTGGACAAGAATCGCCGTAAACCAATGACATCTCATTCATTATGGTCGCGACTGATTTTCCTTGCCTGGTGAGGAACTTCATAACGGCACGATATTCGATTTTTTCCATATTTCACTTTTCACTCCTGATTATGTTACTTGGTTGACGATAGCTCAAAGACTAACTGTCTAATAACAATGAAACTTCGTATTTATACTAATTATGAGTCGCTGCACAGGCCACGCCCCCAATGCCCCTAATCACCCCCCTACAACCCGCTCATTCCGCGAATATGAAAACGCTCCCTCGTACTTTATATTAGTTAGGTTTTTAATCCCACCTGATAATATCTAGGCTGAATGAATTCATTCTTTTCATAATTAGTTTGTTGTTAGTGTGGTTCCTTAATGCATTACATTTATCATCTATTCGATTTTTCAAACAAAAAGTCCATCTCATTTAATCAAGTGAAAACAACCATATTACAATATGCTAATGCAAAAATCACTTTACAATTCTCGTTACCAGTTATATTTAAAAGAAAGGTATGCGATATCAATATAGGTATATATACAATATATGTATGTACTTACCTAATCGGAAAACTTACGTAGTATAAAATTTATTTCAATCAGCTAGTCGCTAATAAATCCAATCCAAGTCTTCAATAACAAGTGATCTAAAAAAGATCTTTGCGTACTTTGTGTGGATTTTCTTTAGCCTACATGTGGTTACTATAAAAAATAATTATTGTACTGTAAAATCAGCAGGAATAACTGACTTGCTGGTTTTACATTATGTTTAATTGTGCTTGTTTCTGTAAAACGTTGACAAATGATTTGGAATAGTTTTCTGTCAATAAGATGGCAATTTGGAAATTACTCAATATACAACCTTGTATTCAGTAATTCATATTTTCCATTGGTCATACATGAAATCCATGTCAATCATCTGGGTATTTGAAAAAAATAAAGGCTTAATCTAATTATGTAACCGCCAAATCAATAAATCTATAATCAATATATCTCTTTTGTGATATTTATGTACTTATCTTTCAATTCCTCAAAAATATTTCCACTTGTAGGTCAATAAAACAACAATTAATTAAATACCAACTTATTCCAGAGCATATAATATTATGTGTGTCAAAATACTAATAATATAAGTGGCCATGCTCTGTCAACAAAAATATCTAAAAACAAAGAAATCATTGATGTATCGAATTTTAATTACATTCTCAAATAATTTGCGATATACAAGCGCACCTTAATATTGAAATATTTCTTCGCATGCATACTATTACAAATACTGCTATTATTAAAACGGGTCGATAGCCGCAGTGGTTAGGCGGTTGACTATCGGTCTGGCGGAACTACCTCAAAGGGGACTCAGCTGCCGACCGACCTAAAAGGGCATACGGCGATTCAGGGGATGCACACACTCCCCAGGACCGAAGTCATGAGGGCGAAAACCAGCTGCCCGCACGAGACCGACACCTCTCGGAGAGGACCGGCGAACCGGTAGGCTCCTCCCCCCGTGCTACCCATGTTAGACAAGTTCCCTTGTCAACGTTGGACGGGTCACCGGTAGAGACGCTTTAGCAAACTCCTACCTCAGATCTAACCCCACGGGGCCTAGGCCTCCTTCCGGATGGCGACTATCGGCCAAGCGCGGGAAACGGAATCTGGCCGTGAGGTACAACCAGCCCGCCCGTGAATTAAGCCTGTACTACGGGGACGGCCGGGCCGAAGCCCTACCCGGAAATGCCAACGGCGATGCTCTTCCTCCCAACCGGGATAGAGACACCACAGCAGCTACAGTGAAACCGTAGGGCCCCAGAGTCACCGAGTTGTTTTAGGATGAAACCAAGGCTTCCCCAACCAGACAACCAGCGGCCGGACTACTCCTCGGCAAGCCGACTTTTGTCCTCCCCTACTAAGATTCTCTCGCTTGCTGCAGAAGGGAGCGGAACTACTGTATGCGATACTGTGCAACATCTTTAGATGTAGCTTGGCTTTTGGCTATATGCCAAAAGCGTGGCGGTTCACTAGGGTAGCATTCCACGAAGCCTGGGAAAGCAGGACAGGCTACGGTGAAGGCATTAAGACCAATCAGTTTAATGTCCTTCACTATGAAGGCATTGGAAAAACAATGGATAGGTATATTAGGGATAAGACGTTTACAGGATCATGTACTGGTGCTTTCACCTTTACACCATGACCAGTATGCCTACCGCACAGGAGTTTCGACAGAAACAGCACTTCACGAACTAGTCATTTTTAGTGGAGGAAAAACTACAAAACAAGGAATAAACTTTTATTCATCGATATTGTTTTGGGCATTCAGTAACAGGGTTTTGATTCAATTACCAGAGTTTTAGGCTACTTGTGGACGGTATACATCATGTCGCCTGGAAAGACAAAATGCTTAGGGAAGACTGGTGGAAGCCTTTGTCAATAATCTACGGCTTGGTGGCTGGAGGTGTTTATAGGGTAGTTATGTCCCCTCAACTGTGGTGATAAGTCGATGGATGGGCTACTAGAGGTGCTTAACGATCACGGTCAAAGGGTAGAAAACCTACGCGGATGACCTTGTCATATAGCGAAGGTAGGCACAAACCACGGTCAGAGATCGACTTTCAAGGAAAGATAAATGCAAGGGGCTCTGAACATGGTTAGTAGATGGACGATATTTTTAATAATAAGAATGGCGGGCCTGAGTATCAGTGCTGATAAGACCAACATCGTAATGCCTTTACCCGCCGACGAAAGCAGGATGACTCTAAATCCGCTTACGTTAAGGGGGTTACCGTAGAGATGCATGGGGGTAAAGTACCTTGGAGTAACATTAGACTCCAAACTTACCATTTATATAAACCAACATTTGGATAGATATTAATAAAAGACAAAGCGGTGAAAGCGTTAACGCTGGTAAGATTAAATCATATGGAAAGAAATGGGGGCTAAGTAATAACATGCTGAGTTGGATATACAGCATGGTGGTTAAGAACAGTAATTCTAAATGCAGCTTTGGTGTTGGTGGACAAAGATTCAAAACAAAGGAACGCTATTCAGTTATTATGAGCAAAATAACTTGCCTGTAGGAATAAGCATAAGCAATGCGGTTAACATAGATACTGCAGCCATGGAGGCTTACTATCGCTGGACTTGACAACCGTTGCACCTGGTCATACAGGGGAGGCAAGGATGGGGGCATACAGGCTGCAATATTGATCCTCTTACGACTCCCGAAAAGGGTCAACAAAATCATATGTCGATAATTGAGCAATACTATGGAAAGGGGTGTTGGAAATTCCAGTAAACCATAATTAAATAAGGTAATAGATATGGGAATCAATCTTTACGGTGATATAGCGGACGGACGGGAGGAGGCTGGCCAATATGCACTGGGAATCAAAGAGCAAGACTTAGTCATACACAGACGGATCTAAGACGGATAATGGTACCGGTGCAGGAAAATTCTCAGAATGAGGGCCACAGTTTTCACTGGGGTTTTCCAAAATGTTTGAAGGCGGAAGAATATGCTATTCTCCAATGCGCATCAAAATGACAATGAATCATGAAAGCAACATGACCAACAGACGAATTCACATCAAGTCTGACAGCCAAGCGGCATTGAAGGCATTATTAAGCCGGAAATTGTCGTCCAGGCTGGTGATGGAATGCCTCGACGAACTGGTGAAACTGTCGAACCGGAACAAGGTTAGGTTGACTTGGATACCGGGCCATCAGGGGATTGAGGGCAACGCAAGGTTTGACGAACTCGCGAAGAGAGGGTCAGAGATGGAAATGTACGGTCCAGAACCTTTCTTCGGGGTTAAAATAAAATACAAAAACCGGAGACCTATAGGAGACTGGGTTCGTACGAAGCAGCAGGAATACTGGGGAGCCTTACCCGGATAAACAATGGCAAAACCTTTATAGGGAACCCATTCAGGAAAAGAGCTTAGAAAACTACTACATCTTAGTAGGAAACAGCTCTACATCGTTACGGGACTAATTAATTTAACATTGCGGTGAAAGAACACCTACGCAGAATCGGAGTGTTTGACGTGGGACACAAAGTGTAGACTTTGTGGAATAGAATCTAAGACAGCCGATCACATACTGTTGCGACTGCGAGGCACTAGATCGCCCAGAATATGTTTGGGACAACGAATTGATTTCAGAGATATACCTTACCCACTCGGTTAGGGACCTGTACAGGTTAGTGGAGGGTACCGACTACCATGCTAGACTGGGTGACTTGAACTGTAAACAGATTGGCACAATAAGCCTGAAGATTTGCGGTGCAAACCGGTGACTATAGGTCGGACGGGTCTGGGGAAAGGGTGAAAAAAAAAAAAAAAAAAAGATTCTCTCGCCACGCCCGTTCCTCGGCGTGTGGCCTACAGGGATGGGGCAGTGAAGTTGCAGAGTTCTTCGGGATAAGTGCCGTAGGCTACCTCACTTACCCACTGTTGGGAGTACAGTGATTAATAGTGTGGCATTAAAAAAGGCGGTATAATGCTGTTTCAAAACCATTTAAACACAATTATACACACACAAGAACTACACCGCGAGAGTTGCATTACCATATAAGCGATACAGCTTACGGAATCACTGTTTAAGTCACCCACTAGACACACAAAAAATAAGTATTTTTATATAAAAATTATGTATAGTTATAAACTTTTATTTTCGATAGGGTTTTGTGTTTCCATGTAAAGATTATTTTGAGTGAATATTCACGTGTTTCTACTTCTGCTCGGTATACATCATGTAACAATAAAAAACAAAAGATATTACAAACTAAATAAATTTGTCAATAATATACCTTTGCTGATTAGATTTTTATAAGTAGTTATGTTACGAACAAATGTATTAAGATAAGCGATTGATAATCACTTACGTTAATACACGACTATAAAAGGAAGAAAACTTAATAATTAAATTGACATAAAGAAGGTAAACGGTAAAAAATGTCACTTTATATCGCCTTTCAAGGAAAGATAAATGGCAAAGATGTAAATTGACAAATATTGGTTAATAATAATTGAATCACTACCTAATACTTATACGATACATTGCGTTGTAATGCTTCCTAGAGGATAACATGGATGACACAAATCTTTTCCCCGTATTAGCAGTTAAACTCTTTGAAACGTAAGATGCATAAACACAAAAAGATAAAACTTGGAAATTTCCCTCCATTTATATAAATAAAACAAATGATATGATAATAATAAAAGACAAATTGAAAATACGAAATGTTTACATTGAGTTCCAAAATTAAATCATATGTAAGAATAGTAAGTAATAAGATAGAAGTGAAATTTACAGCATCAATAAGAACAACACATTCTAAATTATATTTTTTGTTGCTAGTGAAATTATTCAAAACAAGCTTACGATCTTTTTTGTTATTATGTATAAAATAAATAAGTAGTAAAAAAGCATAAAATATAATTAAGAACGTATAGATAGCCACAGTCGTTAGGCGGCTTACTATCGCTGTGACGGGACAATATTTGCATCGGTCTCAGATTTGGCACTGTCAAACGCTGGATTTGCGGGACAAATACCTATTGATCCTCTTACGAATGTAATTAAACCTCATGATCAGATTTTTTACTTTTTCCCCGTCTCTGCGAATGAAATAAGAAACATTACCTTAAAATTAAACAATATTATGGCTAGCGGTTATGACGAAATTCCAGTAAACATAATTAAATTAGTAATAGATCATATCAGTCAATCTTTAGAAGATATTTTTCATTGTTTTATTGAAGCTGGACAATACCCTGGTTTGTTTAAAGTTGCAAAAGTCATACCACTACATAAAAAGGCCGATAAAAGTTTAGTAGAAAATTATAGACCTATTTCAATTTTTCCAGCGTTTTCCAAAATTTTTGAAACCGTGATTAAGAATAGGCTTTCTGAGTATTTGCATCAAAATGACATTTTATCATGCAAGCAACATGGTTTTGTAAACAACAAGTCGACAATCACGGCGCTTCAAAGTATTACCGAAATTTTAAATAACTTAAACAAAAATTAATTAGTAGCATGCATTAATTACGACTTATCGAAAGCATTCGATCTGGTAGATCATGATCTTCTATTTCAGAAACTATCATTATATGGTATAAGAGGTATAACGTTGGCCATTATTGCATCGTATATAAAAATAGATAAGTACACAGAAATAAAACATGCAGGCATAAATAACAATATCAAGTGTTATCCGTCGGATAGTAAAAGCTATAACCTTGGCGTACCACAAGGGTCAATTTTGGGCCCTCTGCTTTTCAATCTTTTTATAAACGATCTTCCTGAACATCTCATCTTCTATAACGCTTTATGCAGACGATACAAATGCGGTTGTCACGGGCAATGATACAACAGAACTAGAGAATAACTGTGTTGAAACAATAAGAGAATTATGTGAATGGTTTCATAATAATAAACTTGTTATAAATGTTATAAATGATAAAACAAATATAATGTTTTTTAATTTAAGGGTACCTTTACAAATAACTGCCAACAATATGCTTGCGACCTCAGTAACAAATTGTAAAATACTGGGAATCTTATTTGATGATAAATTTAATTTCAGTCTGCATCTAGAAGCAGTTTTTTTTTTAATTGAAGAAGGGACTTTTTGCTCTAACAAGGATGAGAAAACTATGCGATCGCGCAACACTAATTCAAATATACTACGCTTTTTTCAATTCCCACATTACCTATGGTCTGTTGTTCTGGGGTTCGGAGACGAATTTGAGATCACTTTTGATACTACAGAAGAGAGCTATCAGAATTATCCATAATTTACGTTTTAGGGAAGAATGCAGGAAATTTTTCTTAGATCTAGAAATACCAACAATTTACAATGTGTATGTTATAGCATTGGAAAACTACGTTCACTTAAATATGGATCAATATCGGAGTAATTCGGACGTACATGGCTACAACACTAGAGACCCTAGTTTTATAAGGGCTGATCTTGCAAGGTCTCCTTTCTTTTACAGGTCGTATATATATTTGGGAGACAAGGTTTTTAATCACCTGCCAAGGTGGCTTAGGGAATTGTTGCAACCAGTTTTTCATTCACAAATTAAGTGGTTTCTACGCGATAAATGTTTTTACAGTTTGGATGAGTTTTTTAAGACCAGCTTCGAGTAATATTAGTGACATTGGTAGCATGGCAATACTAGCAGCATGACGGGCTCTGATGCTTTGAGTGTTGAGAATGTCCACACTCCAAATTATGTACCTGCTATGACATAGGTAGTTTTATTATTATATGACTAATCCTGTATTGTTAGGTGTAGTTTTATGTTTTGTGTATTGTGTGTAATTCTATACCTGTATAATGTTAATATTCAACACCACTGGTATCGAATAAATGTATCTATCTATCTATCTATCTATCTATCTATCTATCTATTTATCTATCAATAGGAGCTGGGTTTCAATTCTCAAGAGGGACGGTGACATTTCTTCAGAGGGTTGAAATGCGGATCGACTTACCATTCGCTGTTGGGGGCAAAGTGATGAACAGCGCGGCATTATAAAAGGCGATATGATGCGGTTACAAAGCCATTTAAACTCAATTTACACATACAAAACTACACCACGAGAGTTTCTGTAACAGCCAGACAAGTAATACAGCTTAGGGAGTCACTGCAACTAAGCACCTACCACACATAAAAAAACTACCACTAAACAATCTAAAAAGTTGTTACGGACGTTACGACCTATGAGCAATGAAACATTTCACTTCAATATTAGTCGTTCGCATAACCATAATAAGAGACGTGCTACAACAAAATAATCGTTGAATCACAATAACAATAATGTGGTTAATGCGAACATGGACATTGTCAATTGTACAATAAAAATTCTAATAAATTATATTCATTCATTGCATGCATTCATATATTCTTCAACACTCTAAAATATATTCCCCTATGAGGTATTCCCTCAGCTTCACTTTGAATTGTGGCGTGGTTTGTATGGCTTTTATTGATTTTGGTAACTAATATAGTGACTACTTTGTATTTTTGACACATTTCATACGTTTTTGTGCTGTGTTTTGTCACACTAAGGTCGTTTCTCTGCCGTGTTTCCATACTATTTCAGTATTTATCAGTATTATTACAGTATTTCTGTTTTTAATAAAATCATTCTCATGTGACTTGTCGTAATTTAATATTTCAAAGATATATAGAGAGGGCAGGGGCAAAATACACAAATTTCTAAAGATGGGACGACAAGACGCAAGTGTAGATACACCCATTATGAACCTAACAATTCTTTTTTGTAAGATAAATAATTTCCTGGCACATGCGACGGCTCCCCAAAATACTACACCACAGCGCAAACGCGATTCTACGTAGGCAAAGTAACAAATTCGCAGTCTCCACACTTACCACCACGCGCAGGTTCCGTATAGCATTTAACGCCGTTGCTAGTTCACCCTCTAATATTATACAATACATATCGTAGTTCGCTATCCATCAATAAACCCAAAAATTTGACATTGTTGTTTCGGGAATAGATTTCCCATTGAGAGGTACATAAAAATTTTCCATATCCGATGTAGTTAGTTTGAATTTTTCAAAATGTGTTTTATTTGAGTTAAATATGAGACCAGGGCAGAGGTATGGGTCGATAATTTGTGGCATGGTGCACATCACCCGTTTTGTGTATGGTATGGTTTTGCTTACTTTTAAGCTAACGGGGAAAAAATAGCTTCAGCAAAACAACGATTTATTAAGTGAAATAATGGCTTTACTAGAGAACCTGACACATACCTAATTAGAAAACATGGTACATCATCAATACCCGACGAATGCTTGTTTGCAATACTTATCAATGCCCTCCTAACTTCGGCCTCATCAGTGCGCATCGGATAAAAAGAAGCGTTAAAAGAGTTATTAGAATCTGTAGATTGCAGTTCAAGATCAGCGTCGATTATACAGTGATCCTACAACAATACTGCAACCTCCATGGGATTATTGCACAAAACCCTCTGATGGTCTTGGATAGACAAATTATTTATACTGCAATTATTTTTTTCCGTTATTTTTTTATAATGGTCCAAGCTGTTTTTGATTTATTGTGAGAATTTGAGATCATGTCGTAATGTGATTTTTTCGCTTTATCAACCTCTTTCTTATATTGGATAGTCTGAGTTTTATACAATTCAAGAAACACTTGATTTCCCGTACATCTATATAAATCATAAATTCCACGGATCTGTTCCGATATCTGCTTTAAGTCATTATTATACATCATCAGACTGTACCAGTAAAGCGATTTAAATAATGCAAAATAGCTTTGACATTTATGACAATTTTAAAAACTCCATTAAGTTCGAGTTCGCTGAAGAAAGTATAGTAAACCGTGTCAAAATTCCATTCACTTCACTGGATTATACTGGCAAACTTTTATCACGCCTAGTTTCCTAGTAAATACGTGAAAAAATAGATATGAGACATCGTGCATTTGATTACCAAAAACTATAGCCTGAAAGAATAAAACAAGCTTTTACGAAGTTGTTTAAAATCCTTGTAGTCCACGGGGAATTATTTGAGAGGCAATATATTATATGTGGCTCGCCAATTTGATAGCCCTCGCTTATAGCGTACCTATCTAATTTAATACATTGTTTCAATACAAAATTTTAAGACAAAATACTTCTAACATAACCCGTTTTTGTGACCAACTGCTTGCTTATGGATATACATAATATAATATAACAGAAATGTAGTACTTATATCAGTTATGCAACTTCCCGATGTCAAGATAATTGTAAATGGCATTAATTATAATTATTTGTAATATTATTCTAACTAGCAACAAAACTAATTATCCCGCTCAGCTAAATAACGTATCTGTAACCAGTTATCCTTCATCATTCTGTTCTGGAATCTGTATGACATTACTTACTGAAAAGAGAACTGCATTAAAAACTTAGTTGCAAGTAACATAAGTTTAACATATATAATTTTCTGCGACATATTCTTATATTCTATGTACAAATACAGAAAACGTATTTTATTATATTTCATTGGACAATCCTTTTAACTATACCTAATTCTTAATTTAAACTTAATAAGTATAATGTGATTCGATTTTTTTTGAGTCACATTTCATAATTAAGGTTTATTATTTGCTGTAAAACTGCATTCCAATAAATAATTTAATGTCAAGATATTCTAGTGAAACAATATCCTTCCAATAGCAATATTTCTTCAAATCAAAGCAACCTTGTACTTAACACTTTTAAAATATTTAACAAAATATCTAAAGGACTAGATAAACATATCTAAGCTAAAGGATAATCATCTAATCAGCATTTTATGTAAATTACCCTCAAACACAGTTGTGTTGAATAAGCATGTATTCAATAAGATGTATGTTAAAAGAAGGTCAAATACCCTTAGTTATTTTTATCCTTTCTGTCCTCACATTTTTTATTGTTTCTCGTAACTGTGTCAACATAACTACAAGATACCTGTCGATCGTTTTTCTCCAAGAATCGCGAGCTCAGCTAACAGAAAATTCCTTTTCTTGTACATACCCTTTTACTAACAAACATGTTTACAATGATTTATCAGGTCGTAAGTGCTATCAGATTTGTACCCAAATTTGTTTATGTCAAACGTCCATGATATTAAATACACTTTATAAAATGCCGATTACATTACTAATGTTTATTTACAGAAATTGCACTACTCTAGTATCGAAATAAAAATATGTAAATAATAATATCGCAGTAATGACAAAGTATTTTTCTGTCAAAGTTTCTATCCGTGTAATCAAATTAAAACATAGAATTACCAGGTGTATGTTAACGACAACTCCACAACGACAAATCAAATTTTTAGGCAGCACAATGTTTTATGCTAGTTTTGAGCTCTTTTCTGCTACTTTCGTTTTTGAGATATTTGTATTTCTTTTGGGGGTGCCGTGGATATGCTCCGACAAAAATTCAAAATCCCATGTAGTGAAAGTTTTGTGCTAGTTTCATGCCGCAAACCGGATGATTTATGCTGCTTCCGTTTTCGACATTGTACTTAATTTTTTCTTAAAATACTAGATCTATGGTAATTTTCCATCTCGCAACCGAAAACGGATTTGGTAATAGACCAAAGTTTTATGCTACTATCACAGAGGTTTCTACAATTGAGAGCAAATTGTGTGCTGCCCTCGTTTTCCCACAAAAACTGTTCGAATTTGGCATCTCTACTCGAGGTAGGTTTTGCAATGCGCCAATGTTTTGTGCTATAGCCACAGTATTTTGTGCCACTGAGACAAAATTTTGTGCTGTCCCCGTTTTCTCACAAAAAATGTTTCAATTTGACATGTCTACGGCACCCCATACTCGATATCTGCCAAGTATGTAAGATAGCGGATTTTTACAATATACCAAAACTTTGTGCTACAGCCATAGAGTTTGGTATCGAACTTTGTGCTGCCTCCGTTTCCTGAAAAAATGCTTGAATTTGGCAAGTCTATAGTACCCCATATTTGCAAAGTATGTAGATATTCTAGCGAATTTTGTGATACGCCAAAGTTTTATACTACAGCTGCAGAGTTTTGTGCCGTTAAGGGATGTTTAGTCACTATTAAACAAAAATTGAATTTTATAATCAAAATTTTAAAGTTAATAGGATCATTAGTTGAGCAGTATTCTACAATTGGGCATTAGCTATTTAAGAATATGTTACAGAAGCTTTTATTACATGTTCCATTAAAGAAAACACAAGTTTGGTTAGTTAGCTGCTTAGTGATCACTCTATACAGATTTTTATAATTTTAGTTTATGCTTCTATAAGCCATCTATATCATGCAGTAATTATGTTTGAAGTAAATTTCATTTTCTGACCACAATAGAAAACCCACCCGTAGGTTTTGACTCTGTATATGATCTTTGACATAAAAATAGTAGGTACCTAATTAAGAGTTTTACAGTATCTCACGCCGGCAAGTGCATTCCGTAAGAGCAATGTCTAGCAGTGAGTTCAGATCTGATAAAGGCTTTGATACTCTCATAAGAACTCCCACACGTCGGTTCTGGACGGTTCTATGAATGGTTGTTCCCTGTCACCTCTTGCTAACTTGTCAGCTATTTTATTGCCTCTAATCTCAGGGTGGCTTGGCATCCATCTCAGCATAGTGCTGTGATGTTCCGCTAGTTTTTCAAACTTCGTATGGCAGTCAAGTACCACCTCGGAATCAAACCTAACAGCCTGTGGTGCTCTAAGGGCAGCCTGGCTATCAAAATTTCTACCGACTCGTTTACCTGCAGGCAGGTTAAAATGCCAGGCCTGGATGCCAATTATTTCGGCCTAGAAGATGGACGGGGAGTTCCTAAGTTGATGGCTTCGCCGTCGGGTTCTCTATCTTTCCAACTACCGATTCCCGTGCCATTCGGCGTTTTAGAAGCATTCACAAACTAGTAAAAAAAAACTAGGAAAAATTCTTACCTCAATTTGCGAATGAGGACTTTTGCAGTCTTCATACTGAAAATGTCTGTGTTGTATAGCCCACTGAAACTGAAGACAGGCGAGATCTTGTCCGCCCTTATGAATAGTGGTGCCGTCTGTTCGATGTAGGTAAAAATGCTGGTATGTCTCCAGGAGAAACCCCTGCATATTTTGCTCTATAGGCCTAGAGCTGTCTCCGACCACAACCTACGCTATAGTGGAGCAAGTTAATGTGACGTGACATCAAATTTTATGATAAAATATTTTCAAAATTTGGTTATCACGTAAAGGTTTTAAGAAATTTCGTTTTTTAATACATACATCAGCGTTACTCAAATGTTCCAGAACACATAAATATTTTTGAAAATGTATGAATTAGGAAAAAATTCAAACAAAAGTTTGTTGGTTTGAAAAAGCTATGATTCACATTCATCTAATGTAAATGGCTCTTGTTGTGGAATTTGTATTCAACTTGTTTCTTTTCAAACACAACACATTGTGTGATTTCATTTTTTTACATCCTCCTGACATTTTAAGATATGTACCTTTGTATATATCTTACACTCGATACTAACAACTAAAAAAGGATGCAAAACTAGTTGTGAACAACAAAAGTGTCCCGTACCCGAAATTACATTTTTAAAGGGCTATTGAGCATGATAAAATGAGCAGAACAAGTTTGTTGCATTTTCCAATAAGCAGAACTAGCTTTGCGCATTTTACAATAAACAAAATTATTTCTGCGCATTTTAAAGTGATTATGTTCTGTGTTTATTTGTCTTTGTTTACTCATGAAATATACATAAATATGAGTGTTTAAAAATGGAAAATAAATTCGTATCTCAATTGTCCCGCCTGTTAGAGATTTCAGCTACACCAAAACATAATCTTATGTCGAAACATCATTATCTAACTACATTAAATGAGGTTAAGGAAGCGAATTTATCTAAAGCTGTATCAACACTTTTACCTGCTTGTTCTGTTCATAATAAGGTTCGTTTGTTTGCTATGTTTGTATTTTTTTTTACAACAAATAAAGCGCAATCAGTCAGTCTAACTTGTAGTTACTATGTCTCTATCTGGGTGATAAAATCCTATGTCTTGAAAATCTCACAAAACTAGTTCTGCTTATTGTAAAATGCAGCAAACTAGTTCTGCTCATTTTATCATGCTCAATAGCCGTTTAAACATAAAATTTCGGGTACGGGACACTTTTCTTGTTCACAAGTAGTTCTGCATCTTTTTTCGGACATTGTCCGAATTCGAGTATTGAGTGTAACATATACAATTACATTTTTATTTTCCACCATTCTTGAGATATTTACTTTTTTAATACATTGATGTGCGCGGAGAAACATATTTTGCATTGGACCAATATTGAAATCCAATTGTGACAACATCATGCAGGTAATTATTATCATATCAATATCGATTTAATTTGCACGATTTTGTTGAAACCAAAGTTGATAGAAGAAATGTATCTTTGTTGATATTATCAGCAGTATGAAACATAATGAACTTGTATATAATTCATAATAAAAAACAAGTCAAAATTAGTTCTAGCGTGTTATTTAATTCAAATTATTTAAATTAAAATTTCGCCAATAAATTTATTAGTTTATTGAAAAGAATAGTCAAAAACAAACGTGAGCACATACAGAGAATAAAAATGAACCGCTTTAAACAAGTCAAAAATTTCAAAGAGTACGAAAAATACCCCAAGAGAAACCCGAAGGAACACAAAATTCGATCTCAACGGCACAAAACTCAGAGGGAATAGCACAAAACTTTGGTCTATTATCAACTCTATTTTCGATTCTTACGATATGGAAAACAACTCCATATAGATATAATATAAAAAAAATATGTCGAAAACGAAAGCATCACAAGACTTCTGGTATGCGGCATAAAACTAGCACACAACTTTGCCACATTAGATTTTGAATTTTGGTTTTCCGGGCGGCAGGCATGTCCACGGCACTCTGAAAACGAAATGCAAATACCTCAAAAACACAAAATTTGGTTTTTGTGACACAAAACAGCTCAAAACTAGCACAAAATTGGGGGTATTGTTGATAGGCAAACATACATATAATTTCTTCCAAATACATGCATATGTGTATGTACATAATAAATTTTATAATACTTTATAAATCTTCTCGATCCTTGTAAATTACTAAAATTGTATATTTAATTATTTAACAATGGAAACTGAAGTAGTATTCTAAATCTTGGGCGCCGAATACCATCGCTATGTAGGTAGATACATACTTACATGCACATTTGCACACGCATATATGTACAGTGTTAGCAAATTTCAGTTTTTATCGGAAATTCCCAGAGATTTCATCTCCTATAATTATATATAGATGAGAAACCAACAGTCATCTGCTTCTGAGTGAAAGCCGGGTATGGCAGCAACGCACTTAACCGTGCCGTAGTGTGGGTTATCTACGTACTGATTTTTGGCGATTAACTTTTAGTTACTTTCTCAATTTGCACAGTTGCATGGTTTTTAGTGGTAATACGAAATATTAAAATTAAATTGTGGAGAGAATTCATAATATAGTACTGCTAAGATATTATTACAATATCTGTTTTTTTTTTCAGAAACAACAAAGTACGACAAGAGAAACAAATTAAATCGTATTTAGATTTCTCTAATTCTATAATGTAATAAACATCTTAAGCATAGTAAAGAAATTGCATATCTTAGACAGAAAGTATCATTTTGAAGTTCTCAAAATGTTCGTTTAGATATTTGATTCCTGCACTTGCAAACTATTAACAACTAACTGTCGTCAGAAACCTTGTATAATAGACTAACAAAATACATTATACAGTGCAGTACTAAAATTTACTGTCAAATTTTCAACCGTGAAGTTCATCTTTCAAAATATATTTCACTTGATTTGTTTCACGTTGTTATAAATTTTAAACTAAGTAATTTTCGCCAATAATAATTCTGTCTATATGACATGTAATAGCTACGCTCCTCATATTTACTAAACCTTCCAATTGTTGGCTTATATATTTCTTCTCTGCCTATTTTTGCGTTAAAATCCCCCACATCTTCATCAGAAAGTTCTTCAATCATTTTATAAAACGCAACCTTCTCCTCTTCATCCTTTTATCTTCCGAGGGCGCATGTGCATTGATAATGTTAATCTTCCTGTGCGCACACGTTAACTTTAAATGGCATAATCTTTCATTTGTTGCCATAAACTTCACAACAGCTTCAACCATTTCGAAATTGAAAACACCGTTCCAACAATTCTATTCTTTTTATCACCGCTATTGAAGAATATATAATTATCCAGCTCTGTTACGGCCACGTGATTTTGTTTTGTTTCTTATAAGTATTGCCAGAATTTCTATTTTGTACTTCTCTGCTTCCATCTCCAGTCCCTTGAGTCCTTCTGTAAAATAAATCCTTCTTACATTCCAAATAGGTAAATATGTATAATGATTGTAGTACGGCTTCTCATCATCCTTAGTCGTAATGTCCAATTTCTTCGCATAATCAGTCATCTTGATATCAGTCTTATTCATTAGCATTATCAGTTTTTTTGAGTTGATACTCCTCAGCGCTTGCGTCTTCTATGTGGGTTCTGGTGTCTCGTTACAAGTATTCGACTTCCATTCCTGATCATCAAGTTTTGATATCTGACCGTTACTCTCTGCCCATGCTCTTTTTCTTCTCTTGTTCTGTCTCTAATAAGCTTTTGTACTTCTCTTTCTTGCATTGTGTGATCGTTGTTGATGTAAACTTTCTTCATTTTCCCGTACCAAAGTATATTTGTTTTTCATTATAGTGGGTTTATCTTCAATATTTTCTAGTACCACCAGACAAGCTTTTTCCCCTAATCTATATACCACTTTAATTGGCACCTCTATATTCAATTCTCTTTTGAAAAATCATCTATTTCCGCCTTCCTTTGTTCCATTCCTTCCATCTGTTAACCTTGCAACAACTATATTGTTCCGCCTCTTTTCCTTCTCCAAAGACTCTTGTCCGTAACTCTATGAGAACCTTTTTTTGTTTGGTCTCTTTTCTCCTTGCTTTGCTCATTTTCTTTTTTGAATGCTTCATTAACATCTTTTAGTCTTCATAATTCCTTATTAATTTCCCTCTGTTCTGTTTGCGTTAGTGAGACCTTCTTTGTAATATTTTCTATCATTACTCAATTTTCTCATCGATTTTCTCTTGGATTTTACCCTTCGATTTTGTCGGCGTTCTAAGCATTTTCGTACTTTTTTGAGAAATACACCTTGAGTAATACACCTTCCTCGCCTCCTCTTCGTTTATATTGCGCTCTTCTGTACAATGAGTTGTTTTCCCTAGTTGTATAAAGACAATGATAACTGATGCAAATTTGATTGCCTATAACCCGACTCAACTTCCCGGAGGTTGTTTCCAGTATAGCAAAATAACTGTATAATCTGCAATATCTAGGCACTTACCATCGGAATTTCTTTAGTTTCTGATCAATCAACGTTCTAACAGCATCTTATACGCGAATAATTCCAACACTCGTTCGAAATAACCCCAGTTTTGAGTATTACTTCGGGAACAGACGTGCACGAGCAACAACGAAATACCTTACAATATTTTTATAATATCCTTGCTACATATAATTTTTGTCTTTGTTGTAAATTAAAGTCAACAATTATCATTCAATTTTAATAAGCATTCAATGTAATCTCAGGAATGTTTTTGCTAATAATTTTTCCAACTTATTACTTCGGTTGATAATTCATTTCTATGTGCTGTGACGTCCCATATACATACACTTTCTGTAAAACTAGTCATATGACTAGTTAGACTACTATCAACTATTATACTCGTACATATGTGTATGTATAACATATCACAAAAGAATTTTACAATAAATATAAAACATTTACTTGAATAAAACAATTCAAAATAACAAATGGTTATTATTCTTATATCTGCCTTTAGTTGTAATAAATGGTACGTGTTCCGAATAATATTTATTAAATATGCTTTTAAAGGATTGCTTAAATATCTTTCGATTTCCATTATGCAACTTGTAACAGAAATGAAATTAAAGATTCGAAGAGCGATCTCGCGAAGGTTAATATTAAAAACATAAGACATTTAAATAAATAAATTACAAACTGCTTTTAGTATAAAAACAAACACTAAACTAAAAAGACTATTTTTTCCTTATTGACGGAAAAATGGCAAGTTTTTCATTTTGCAGAGAAGTAAATGATTGCCTAAGATATCTGTGTTTACCATGTTCATGCTAGAAACCAATTTCATATACAGATTCGGAAAAGTAATCAAATAAATAAAAGCTTTTTGGGGTAAATTTCTAACCACTAACCCACTTAGAGACTTCATTTTGTAGACTCCATCCAGGAAGCGCTGATTGAATTGCTTTAGGCTGGTATCTTACAATTAGCTTCACTTGATTTCCCCCGCTGCATGGATCTCACTCTCCTTTGTCCGTCTTCTCGATAAAGACAACGATTTTCTGCCAATGGTCGCTTCCATACAAAACCATTGTTTCTACGACGTTATACGACATCTAATGGTCGACTTCTTACGCCCCTTTTTTTGTATTCGTTCCATCTATCGTATTCAAGAAAAGAAAAGTGGTAAGAGCATCGTCTTATGTAGAGGCCGGACACTACCACGTCGCATACTCTACTTTACGAATTCCAGCCAGATAAGTGTTGAAATACTCATATCTGGCGAAAAGCTGGAGAGATAGTGGTTTACTTTCCTTGGTCTCAATCCACTCTCTAATATTGCAGATAAGTCGTGCTGTCCATTGTCCTCTCGTATAGTTCTGCCAACATTATTGCTACTTTGTGAGTGCATCCAGTGGTTGTCCTACTACACCATCTCCTTAAGACTTGCAGACTCGCTTCTTCCTTTAAGCAAGTACGTCTACTCCTACTTTCCGCCTCCTGTATTTGTTCTGCTGTACTGCATCAAACCAGATTGCACTTCTATACAATAGCGTTGAACTGATGATGATCATTAGAAACCGGCGTTTACTTGCTGTTGGTCCTCCCACATTGGCCGTAAATCGTCTCACAGTCGTTACCTTAGCAATTGTGTTGCTGGATGATTAGATCTGTTCGCAGAAACTCATCCTGCAATCGGGCCTCGAATACTTTCTACAATTTTTCGTAGATGTGACATCCATATCTATTGTCTTATCTATCTATTCTTGTTTATCCATGTTATCACCCTCCTCATGAGCCTCTTCAGTTTTTTCTGGCCATCTGCATGATCACGTGTTATGATTACTACCGCGATGTAGTTTCCATATACTATCAGACTATCAGATATTCGGAAAATCCCATTCTAAGACAAATTGCATAAGTCGAAGCCTGAGATAGAGCTCTGCGCTGCTCGTTGTGTTATGTTTTTCGTACACGACCCATCTGCGGTGTCATAGATTAGGTGTCTGCCATAGGTTGACCTCCTGTCATAAATTGGCTACAATAGCTGCTTACTATCCTAAGTAAATAAGATAACGTGTTAAACTTGTACTGTATGGAGCCTAGAATGACGTTTTACTTTGTGAAGTTAAAGACATTCTTTACGTCCAACGAAATCAGCATCTCCAAAGGCGTTCAGTAAAAAGTAGTGGCTTATGAAACTCATGTCTTAAGATATTATTTTGGAACCGAAATATAATTAAAAACTAAAGATAACTTCGCAATTTCATTGCACACCCAGTTAAACATCTGATATACATACGTCTACCTTCGATTTCAATCACACTGTTCAGTTTTTAGTCGCATAAATATGTACATGATACACTTTCCACGAATCAAAGAATTCGAAAGTTCAAGAGGATAGCACGAACACCCTAATTGTCACGATCGTATTTTTAAGCGCACTTGCGAAATACACTGCATGTGATATCAAACACCAGGATAAGAATTATATATGTACATATGTATGTAGGCATACATTAGACGATACACATATACGAAAGTCCGTTTGAAAAAGTTTAAGAGTTTAAACACGGTACACATAATCGTATATGAATGTACTTATCAAGCATGTAGTAAAAGTGAATATATAAAAAGTTTTTTATCAATTACCTAAATATGATTAGCTGAAATAATAAATTATGATTATAGCGGAAGTTCCTTAATGTGATTTAAATGATATAGCTGTACGGAATTTGTAAAATACTAATGAAATCCAAATAACAGCATAGTTGTCGCAAGGGTCAATCAACTACTAGAACATGATTAGCATAATATTATAACAGTCGAACTCTTTTAGTATGATATTAGAGGAAACTGTCTATCTGATAGGTATAAATTTTTCGAATTTCTCATAAACTCAAGGATTTGGGAAAATGTCTACCAGTATTACACGTGGTTCGACGTACACCAGTGGGTTCTATGAATATTGTAGCCGGTTCTATTCGTCATGCAATTTACCTCTGTGTAGTAATCTTGTGTCACTAATAGAAAAAACAGAATAAGAAGGTTTCCTCGTATGTCATGCATCAAAGACAAACCTTGCAATTTACACAGTAAACATAGACAACATCTAACACTTGTAAGGTATGCATGGAATTTAAATTAATCGTAATATGTACTGTCTAGAAGAATGACCTAGAAATTTTTCAATAAAACTACTCCCAGTGTTCTTCTCTGTTATAATATTAATATATATTACGTAGATATAGAGTGTGTTTATGTCTATGTGATAAAGTGATAAATAATAAGTATCGAAAATTACCTTGAATATTAATACAAAAACAAATATTCATACAAAACAATGTTAGACTATGTAACAAGAGCAAAAAATATTAGCACCACGAGGCTATAGAAGCTTGTTATTGCGTTTCTGTGTATGTAATACACATCTGCTTTTCGCCTACCATTACTGTTTCTAAACTTAATTTAAACTTAAGGTTAACTAACGATTATAAGTAGAAAATTATACGAAATGTTTGTAAAGATGACGGTCGACTCAGCACTCTACTACCAACGAAATGACATTCAAATGTGTCTAGATTGTGAAGAACTATAGTTTTCACATATAGTAGAGGAGAAAAATATTTGCTGTTTCTTAGTTCCTCCTGGTCCTTTTGGTGCCCTTTGAAATCAAGATCGACATATCCAAAACAATCTAGAAGCTGTAGTAATTGATATAAATAATACTATAACATGCAGAAAAATGATTCGAAAAATATGGAATATAGCTTTACCGTCCTCATAATATCTAAGATTGTTGCAACTATATCTGAATGTACATATATAGAAATATGTATGTATATAGAAATATGTAGGTATATTTTATGAACTTTATAACATACAAAGTCCCACACCCAATACTTATGTAACGTAATACAGAACATTTTTATATACCTAATTCTAATCACATTTTGTTGAAATAACATTTTTCATTCACGTATGTATACGCATTATGTATGTAAGTGTATAATATTGAAAATACTACTGAACATAGAAACTTTCCATTTTAAGTTTTACGTGCCTTTTTAATGTAAAGAGCTGTTTACCACCTACTTACTATATTGTACAATTAAACCATGA
Organism: Holotrichia oblita; assembly: GCA_023690525.1. NCBI lineage: Eukaryota > Metazoa > Arthropoda > Insecta > Coleoptera > Scarabaeidae > Holotrichia > Holotrichia oblita. The sequence goes on from CM043021.1 coordinate 45,742,693, forward strand.
AAACTTACATTAAATAAATGCATATAATATGTATTCCCTGCTATAGTAATTTATTAGAGAGTCGAAAGGGATAGAATATATTTAAATGAGGAATGTCTCGCTATAGAGAACAAATGTTTTATAAATATTGTATTAAAACAAACTGAATTGCGAACTGATGAAAGCACACATACGTTCAATATCAATAAAAATTACGTTGGAAGATACAAATTACCATTGATACCTATCCATCTACCATTGATAGGGTGGTAGGTAGCACATAAGTATGTGATGCTTTCGTGATACACAGAAACATTTTAATACATAAATACAATCATTTAGACCAATGCGTACCTAACACTCTTGTACATGTACTTGTAAGTTTTTCTATTTTTGCTAAAGCCCTGCCTTTCTACTATTGAGTTATTACAAACTGATCAACTTCAAATGCGTTTTTAACAGCTGACATAGTGCTACTCACCTTGATAGGAGTAGATCATATATATTTTTTTTTTCAGGGGAAAAATGCTGTTACGCACTGCAAGTGCTCTGGTCTTCGCAACTTGCGTGTGTGGGACTCCAGTTAGCCTTCTAGCACACCACCTACCCACTAAAAACCCCTCTCAGAGCCCTCTGTGATATCTGGAACCATTTGTAAATATATCTTCAGATACCCCTGGCGTCACTGTATCATACTCTCGTCTGCTCGCCTACTGTTGATGCAATCTTAAAGGCGTTCCTTACGTCGATTGTAATTAACGCACACCACTTGCCTTTATATTCCTTGGCAGTTTCCATTACCCTCTCTACTGCTTGTATCGTAGATCGTCCTTCTCGAAAACCATACTGGCATTCGTGGAATCCACCTTTCTTTTCTAGATCATTTAGAAGTCTTTCCTTGATTAACATTTCCAATAACGTACTAAGGGTATTTAGTAAGCAAAGTGGCCTATAGGAACTTGCTACCTCCGGGGGCTTTCCACTTTTAAGGATAAGTACCGCTTTCGCCACTTTCCATTCCTCAGGGAATTTTTGCTCTTTCAGAAGGCTGTTCATAACATCCATTATCATGTTGGGGGCACAACTTGTGGTGACCTTGATCGCTTCCGGTGGGATTCCATCTGGGATAGGAGATTTTTCGCTCTTGATCTTTATGGCTGCTCTTTTGACCTCATCCTCAGAGAACGGTTCGACATTTGATACGGTAGGTCCCTGTATCCAGTTGTCCATGGAGTTCGGAAACAGATCAGCAATGATTCGTCTTTTTTCGTCTAGACATATTTCGTAGGGCGTAAGGTAATTCGCCCGTTTCATTACGATTTTGTAAGCGTCGCCCCATACGTCATTCTCCAGTTCTTGGCAAAGCTCTTCCCAGAATGTCTTTTTGGTTTCTTTAATTAACTTACACAGCTCTTTCCTCTTTACCCTGTATATCTCTTTTGCGACGGTACCGCCCTCACTATATCCTGGTCTTTTCTTGGATCTGGTGAGTGCACGTCTAGCTGCCATGCATTCTGTTCTTTTTTTCGCGATGTTTTCCGTCCACCAACATGGATTTCTTTTACGCCTGTTGCTATGTGTACTATTTTTATATGCTTGCTGGATAAGCTTCGTGCATGTTGCGTAGTTTGCTCCTTCATTTGCACTCCCCGTAATTTCCATGGTGATTTTAAATGCATTCCAGTCAACCACTTTCTTCGATTTTCCCGCTCCTTTTTTTACCTTTTGTTCTTGAATCTCGAAATGTATATACTGGTGTTCTGTCAACGTTTCCATTTCGAGTACTTTCCAGTTTGATATATCTTTTGCTATTTTGTCTGTTGAGATCGTTACATCGATGTAGGATTTCGTTTCTCCTCTGATGAAAGTGGGTTTTAGTCCGGTGTTATGTACAACCATATATATAACCCCCATTGCGGAGACTTTGCATTAAAGTCCCCCATTACTATGGTGTGCTTGGTATTTACTTTTCTCACGATACTGTCGACCTCCGATTTGTACTGGTGCATGCTTATATTTGGTGACAGGTAGCAGCATAAGATATCACAGCCTCTTAGATTGAGGAGCAGATGTCCATCGCCAGCGCTATATCCCATTACCTCGATACCTTTTGTTGGAAAGAGTACAGCCACGTTGGTCCTGTTGTCCTTTAGCCAGTCCCCTCCTTTTACTCTTTTCTTATTCGGTTCACACACAACTAGTATATGGATATCCTCCTGCTTGGCTGTAGCATAGGCTATATCTTGGGCAGCATACGCCCTTCCTACATTTACTTGCAAAATTTTAAGTTGCATTACTGCACTGTTCCCCTCCAGCAGTAGTACTATTTCGCTTTTGCTCTTCCACTTTTGAAGCTTCTTTGGCTTTTCTTTGTCCCCTTTCCTTCGACAGTTCAGCTGCTTTCTGCTGTATCAATTTTCTGTACTGTGGGCATTTCGTTTGGTCTGCGCGGTGTCCTTCCGTTTTGCAGGTGAGGCAGAAACTTATATTTGTACAGTTTTTTGCTTTATGATCATCTTTTCCGCATTTCATGCAGATGTTCCCTTTGTCTTGTCCTTGACAGTCTTTCTTGAGATGTCCAAACTCTAAACAACGGTAGCACCTGGTAATGTTTACCCTTAGTCTAACTCTACAAGGCGTCCACCCTATCCTAACCGTACCTCTTCTGCTCAACTCGTTTGCCACTTTTTTGTCAACGACTACCGTCGCATTTACTCTACCATACTGATTGGGTCGGATCGACACTACATTACTCCGTGCCCTACTTGCGTTTCCTGCGCTCGCTTTAATAGACTGTATTATCTCCGCGCTTGTTACATCGCATTCTATTCCTGTCACGAATATGATATCCTCACTTCGTTTAGTTACTACTTGCATTTCCTCGTTTTTATTGAGTATCTCTCGCTTAAAAGCTTGGGTATTTTCATTGCCCCCTTGGACTTCTAACATGACATCTCCTTTTGCGGTTTTCTTGATTGCTTTTACCTTAACTCCGATTTCATCAATGTTCACGTTATTTTTAATCTTCCGGAGGATGTCTGAATATTGTTTGCCCTCCGAGCTAATTATAACTTTTTCTGTTGTTTGGTTTGCCTTGTCTCCTAGCACCTTGCGTTTGGTCTCTTTGTTTGTGGTTATCTCAATTTTTTTATTCGTTTTTCTAAAAACGGCTTCTACACACTTTCCTAGATATTTTGTGTGTATGTTACCCAGCGCGACTATGTTCATGCGTTGCACTCCTTGCATCTGTGCCTCTTTTTCCAGCTTGTCTATCATATGGTATAACTTCCCAATATCATTTGTTCCCTCCGGCTGCACATCGTATGGGATCACGAATAGTATCCTGTTGCTTTCTTCTGCTTTCCCTCTGCTTAAAAAGGTTTGCGTGTTTGTTTTTACGAACTCTATGGTGCCCTCTTCCAGCTTTTCTTCCATTAAAGGCACTATCTCAGGATATCTAGTTCTAACATCCTTTACCGTCTGCCCCTGCAGATTTTCTTCCGGATTTACTATTACTGCGAGATTGCCAGTGCGTTTTCTCGATATCTCAGAGTCTATAAACTCGACATTTTTATAGCAGCTACTTGACCAAGTCAAGTCTATTATTTTGGAAAGGTCATTCCATCCACCCTTCTTATCCAATGTTTTCTCCACCGTGTTGTCTATATCTGCTTTTTGCCGTGCCATGTCATCTCTAATCTCCGCTTCGCTTACTTGCACTCCAATGCTGATTGCCTTTGTATGTGCTTTAATTTCCGTTAGGGTGTCCACCGAGGCGGTCTGCTTCTGCCGACGTGCGTCACTATCAGCATTACAGCTCACTTTGAGGATGTCTACTTTTCTATTTAGGGTTCCCACGATGTTTACTAATTCTCCAGTAGCCACTTTTATTTCAGTTTTGGTTTTTGTGCTTTCCTTAACCAATTTTTTTAGTGCATCTGTTTTCTGGTTTAACTTTGCAATGAATTTTAGCACCTCCGTCATTTCTTTGCTCACCTCTACATCTTTCTCGCTACAGCGCTGCTCAGGGACTTCCCTCTTTCTTTTCTTTTCTACCGGGCCATACGCGTCTCTGGAGTATCCATCACCGAGCTGTTCGTAAAGTCTCAGAATTGGATTGGTTATTGCCTCTTCATCCTTGCAGGGGAAGGTCTCTGCATTGTCTATGGGGGTATCAGTTTTATCCTTGTCCGGTTCACTAAGGTCTTTATCAATAGGGTTTCCTACTGTTTTTTGTTCAACGTCATGTACTTCCGCCATTTCCTGGTCGGCGATTTCAGCTTTCTCAGTTTTTTCCTTAGTCGTCTTACCAACGAGCTTAAACGTTGGGCTTGTAAGCAGATCATCATCTTGCCACATAATTTCCGTGCTATCTCTTCTCGTATCGCCACGTGGATCGTTTGTCAGTTGCTTTTGAGCTTTTCCTTTCGGGGGAGTCCTAGAGATTGAGCTTCTTCTTCCAAAGATCAGGTCCTCCACGTGGCCACTGTTACCCGCGGCCTGCACCTCGTTCAGCATTTCCATTTGTTTTTCCAAGTTTTTTTCGAAAGTATCCTTGTTCATTGCCTGTTTGTCTGCCTCGTTTTCTCGGTCCTGTTTATCTGGTTTATATTTATTTATACTACTCATCTTGTTCCCACGATCAGCTAGGGACTAAAACCGTCACTCGCAGCAGAGCCCTGCGTTCACTACGAGAAGGCTATTACTCCCGAAGGGTCGCCCGGTCCTCCGGTGTTCGTTATTAATGACTAAGCTCCCCCTTAGCCACGCAGTCCTCGGCATAACTGGTCACCTTGACTTGGGTTGTGGTTTATCTGTGTCCACGGGCCGGCCGGCTAAGGCAAGCCTCCTGGGGATCTGGGCATTCTGCCCTCCCCTAAGGCTAGGGTCGGGAGGGGACGCCTCTCTGTGTTCCCCATTTCAGCGTAGATACACTGCCCCTACCGATGGCTACTGCAGAATCCAGGATCCTGCCGATGAGGGTCGCCACATCCCCAACGGTTTTTGTTTGAGCCATCCTTTGCTTCACTCGCCCCGCCCCGTCCCGTCAGGCTCGAGGAGAGGGAGCTACTGTGCCGCGCCACCAGCGTCAAGGTCCCATGCCTCCCTGGCGGGGAAGATCATATTAATTTAGATTAAATTGATAGATTATTATTTATCATTGTCCATATGGCCTTTCTTGTTCAGGCCCAGCAGGAATTTCACCTAACAGACTGAAAAGGTAATAAACCCTTTTGATTAGCTTTTAAGTGTTGATCCAGAGCGAAGTTTTTTGTTCTCATTGTTGAAGATTTGCTCTAATGTAGCTTTTATCTAGACTAGCGAACGGCTCAGTTCCAGTGCGTTGAGAGTCTGTGCTTTTCTTTGCGACGCCATCAGCAATCTCATTACCCTTACATCTCCAGTGACCTGATACCAACATCAGTGTAATTGTTGAGACAGAGTTTTGAGGGTGAGTAAATATTAGCATTAACGTGAACTCGAAGGTAAACATCCTAGACCATTTAATGCTGGTTGACTGTCTGAGAAGTTGTTTAGGCGTGCGCCCTCGGAGCATCTTTTCACATTCCTGGAGACATTGATCAATGGCTCATATTTTTGCCTGATATACAATTGAGCTTGTACTTAGCGCGCTTTATGTAGTTTATGTTTAGCGGTCTTGGATTACCACTTCAAATCGTTTGTTAAAGTCGATCCCTGGTATCCTCTAGTTTTTTTTAATTTAGTCTGCTTGATTTAAAACTTTCGTCTTTCGTTCAAGTCTAATGACACCTTTGATTGCCTTCCTCTTCATCTTTAGGTGCTAGAATTGTGACCCTATTACCACCACAAGCAATCCGTTGTATTTGTTGTAGCAAAACTTGCTCTTGCTTTTCTTTAGTTTTTGAACGCCATACCACTGACGTGTATCTAACTATCGTCAAGTAGGTCCAGAGAAATGTCGTAGGTTTCAACCCTGCAGGTTTTTCCAGCGAGACGACTCTCTGGCGTCTTTTACAAGGAACTGTTCCAGATAGGTTTCTGATATAAGAAAATATCCAGATCTTTCACTTTACTAAAGAAATCAAGCTGCGGTTTTGACATCGTGGCTGCCACTAGAGGTAGCTTTCTTCTTTTCGTGAATGGCACCACAGCGACTTTTTGTGGGTTAATGTTTATGTGCTCTTGCAAGTACCACGATCAGATTTAATTCAGGGTTAACTGCATGCTGACTGATACTAGACCACCAAATTTGCCCCTTATACTTATCTGAGTCATCGACGTATCCTTGTAAATCAAAGCCAAGGCTTAGTAGCCTGCTGAAGGTTTTGTATACTAGTAGCGGCAATAAAGGTGAAAGTACTCCTCGCTGGAGGTATCCCTTTATAGCTAGTACTTTTAGAATAGAGTATCCTATGTTTGTAAATATGATTCTGCTTTTAAACATATGTAGATTTGATCCATCTGACGCCCGTGACGGCAGGTTCAATGCCTATATTCTCTGCTGTATTTTTAATTGATCCAAATGAGGCGTTATCTAAAGCACGCTCTATGTCAATGAATGCACACAAGGCAATTTCCTTATCCACATATGTTCGTACAATCTTATTGACCAGGCGTAGTTTCTGTGGCTTGATCAGTAAACTGCTTGCAATGGTGTGCTTTATCTACGAAAGTTTCACTTCTACAGAGCATGTGTATTACTTTTTGCATTGATTTGAGTAGAAGTGAACCCGTTTGTCAGCCCTAGGAATCAACGTCGCGTTAGCTTCCCCAGAATTGAGGAATATAACGTCGGTTGATCAGCTTTACCAGCTTGTCAACTCAGCTATTGTATTCTGTTAGTGTGTTAATTGTGTCCCTATTTCGAATCCAATGTGATTATAGGCCGATAGTAAGAGTTCACTTGACACAATTGAATTTGTATGCTTGTGTATGTGCTGACCAAGGTAAAGACTAAGACCTCTTGGTTATTTCCACTCATAAAAGTAGGTTTACTTCCTTCATTATCTATATTCATGCTATTGCTAGCGAGTTATTTAGCATTTATATCTCATCCGATTACAAAGTGCCTGTTCCTCTGTTTGAAATATAAAAAATAAGTCGCTGAAAATCACCTCTTGGCTTACTACTCTTACTGGCACCAGAATAACTGCAGCGACTAAGTCGCTTGAGATAAACTCTGGAATTGGAAGTGCAGTCTTAGTATGTTAACTCACCTAATCCGGTGGGAAGCCTTTGAATCCTTCCTTTCTACTCCAATCGGATGCAGCTTTTGTATGATAGATACTTATTTGGAAGTATTTAATGTTTTCGTACATTTTGAAGATTGTTGTACTGTAAGTGGCATGAAGAGTCCTTTTCACATGCTGCTTACCGTTTGGTACAAGTCTTGGAGGAGCTCGTAGCCTTAGATATCGTCTTGGCTTTGGAAAGATGTGGTTTACTGATAGTTGATTTCCCAGATATTATAGGAGCCTTTTCTGCATGAGTGTCCGAAGCACTTGAAGTCTGTAGATCCTTCGTCTCGTCTGAGTCACGTGTTTCTATCACAGTTAGCTTGGGTTTGTTGTTTCATAGCCGTAGCAGAACTTGACCAAACTTGTAGCTCAGTCTTCAGCTCATCAGAGGAAATAATATCAGTGTATAGAGTAAGATGAGTTGTTATCTTTGCAGAGTATCTTTGCAAGACTCTCTCAGGTGCAGACCTTTATTTTGGTATTTTATGTGGCATAGAATATTTATCTAACGGCGACGGGATTATCGAGTAAAGATGATGCAACAAAAATCGCAATATTTTTGAACGTAGCGGGAGAAGAAGCCCAGGATATATATGAAACATTAAAATTAACGGAGGAAGAAAAGAAGAAGTGCACTAATGTAATAGAAGCATTTAAAGATTACTGTGAACCATTTAAAAACGAAACGTACGAAAGGTATACATTTTGTACGCGAGTACAAGCTGAAGGCGAAGATGTGGACAAGTTTCTAACGGACATTAAAATATTGGCAAAAAACTGCAATTTTGGAGTATTAAAAGACTTGTTGCCCAGAGAAAAAATCGTTAGTGGAATTAGAGACATAGCATTACAAGAGAGGTTGCTAAGGATTACAGATCTATCGCTGTCGACTGCAGAAACAATGTGTAGAACAACGGAAGCTAGCAAGTGTCAACTCAAGAGCTTAAGAAGAGATGCTGTAGTGGATTCTGTTAAGACAAGAACCAACAGGAATAAGTGACAGTAAATAATACAATTGTTTTAAATGTGGGAAAAAACATAGTCCGAAAGAGTGTCCTGCATTTGGTAAGAAATGTCATAAATTAAACCACTCCGCAGTTGGTTGTAAAACAAAGAAAAGTAGTAGTATAAATGAAGTAACTAGTAGAACTAGCTCAGATGAATCTTATATAGACACAATAATATTAAATAGTATAGATGACAGTAACAGCAAAATAAAAATATGGACGACTAAAGTTTGCTTTGCAAACGAAGATGTGACATTTAAAATTGATACGGGGGCAAATTGCAATTGTCTACCACTAGGTGTATTTACAAAATTTAAAAACTGGTAAGAAAATTACTGAAAATAACTTACAATTAGTTACGTATGGAGAAACAACACTGAAAACTATAGTGTATGTTATCTTGAATTGTAGGATTAACAAAAAAGTATATAATAAAGATGAATTTATTAACAAAAACTATCAAGTATTTGAGGGTACAGGAAAATTTGAATGTGAATATAATATTGTTTTAAAACCAAATGCTAATCCAGTTGTTAGTGCATGTAGAAGGGTACCTGATACAGTCAAACCTAAGTCACAGAAAGCTCTTCTTGATCTAGAAAATAGAGGAATTATAGTAAAGCGAGATGGGCCTACTGAATGGGTCAATAATTTAGTAATTGTGGAAAAAGCTACTGGTAAATTGAGGCTTTGTCTGGATCAATTATATTTGCATGGATCAATATCCAATTCCTACTATTGATGAGTTAGCGTTGAAATTGAAAGGCAAAAAGATATTTACTGTACTAGACCTCAAGGAAGGATTTTATCATGTTCCAATTAATAATGAAAGTAGTAAATATTGTACTTCTATAATACCATTTGGTAAATACTCTTTTACAAGGCTACCTTTTGGGCTAAATGTAAGTCCTCAAGTATTTTAACGAATTAATGAAAATTTGTTTAGAGATTTACCAATTGGCATCTATTTTGATGATTTTATCATTGCTGCAGACAATGAAGAAAGAACATGATAAAATATTAGATTATGTGATTAAAAGAGCAACACAAGTAGGAGTAAAATTCAATAAGGAGAAAATACAACATAAAGTAAATGAAGTAAATTATTTAGGGCAAATATTTTCAGCCGAAGGCGTACGACCTGATCCCCAATACGTGAGAACTATTCTTGAGTTAGATAAACCTAAAAATAAAAAAGAATTGCGAAAAGTTTTGGGCATGATAAACTATTTGACTAAATATTTACCTAATTTATTTGAGATTATTGTGCCTTTGCGTAATTTAATAAAAAAATAACGTGCAGTGGGTATGGACAGAAGATCATTCTGACTGTTTTCTAAAAATAAAAACATTAATTGCTAAAATTCCGACAAATATTCGATGGCAATACATCTATAGAGGTACAAACAGACGCTAGTCAAAATGGTATAGGAGGTTGTCTAATCCAAAAAGGGAAACCAGTTGCATTTTGTTCAAGAAGTTTGACAAGTACAGAGCAAAACTGGGCTCAAATAGAAAAGGAATTTTTGGCGATATCCTCCTGTCTTAATAAATTTCATCACTATGTTTATGGTAGAAACATTCTTGTAAAGTCAGATCACAAGCCATTAGTTGCTATTAACACAAAAGAAATCTCTAAGGTTAGCGCTCGATTACGAAAATTTAAACTAAAATTACTTAAATATAATTTCACAATTACTGGTACTTACCTGGTAAACATATGTATGTAGCAGATCTCCTATCGAGACTATTTATCAAAGAAACAATTAGTGAGGATCCTGAAATGTTAGATGTAGTGCATTCATTAGAAGTAGATCTACCAATTTCAGATGAACGATTAAAAAAATTAAAAGAATACACAAAGAATGACATCATATTAAATGAAATTATTAACTATTGCTAGTATGGATGGCCAAATAATAAGCACATCACATAAAACGAAAGACGATTTGTTTGTGAATAATGGCCTTCTGTTCAATAACTCTAAACTGATAGTACCATCAAAGTTGCGAACTTTCATGCTAACTAAATTACACACAGGGCGGCATTTTGGTATTGAAAAAAGTAAAGCGAGAGCCAGGAAAATGTTCTATTAGCCAAAAATGTCAGAAGATATACATAAATTTGTGTCTAAATGTAAAACATGTCTTAAATATAGTAGAAATAATCAAAAAGAGCCAATGATATCACATGAAAGACCAAGCATTCCATTTTATAAAGTCGCAGCTGACATAATGACGTTTGGCAATTATGATTATTTAGTAATTGTTGATTACTACAGTATGTGGATTGAATTAGTAGAATTAGAGAATAAAACGGCTTTGGAAGTAATAAACAATTGAAAGTAATATTTTCGACTCATGTGATCCCAAAAACCTTTATGTCCGATAATATGCCTTTTAATAGTGCGGAATTTAAATTATTTGCAAAACAGTGGGAATGCAGTCTGATAACATCTAGCCCTAGATATCCGAAATCAAATGGGTTGGTTGAAAAAGCGGTAGGAATTTGTAAAAATATACTAAGAAAATGCACAGATAATGACACGGATATTTATAAAGCTTTGTTGGAATATCGAACAAGCCCTTTAACAGGTTTAAATGTATCCCCATCTGAGTTACTAAACAACAGAATTCTGCATACTACGTTACCTATGTCACAGAATGTTTTAACGACAAAACCACACATTAATAAAGATAAAATTAGAAAGGAAAGGGAAAGAGATAACAAATATTATATCTAACAAGCCAAGAAAAGGAACGACTTCGAAGAGGGGCAAAGTGTCATATTGAGAAAGGAGATATGGGTTCAAGCAGAGATTATAAGGAAAACACAGTATCCGAGATCATATTTGGTTAGGGACAATGTAGGCAACATCTACAGATGTAACTCATCATTTATAAAGCCCTCTCCTAACAATTATGAAAGAGAATATGATTGTGCCATAGAATCCGATACAGTAAAAAAACCCAATATTGAGTCAGAACCACATACTTAAAATATATATACCGCGCAAAGGAGACGTCCGACCGGCGCAAACACAGACGCTGCCATTTTGAAGACAATTCTGCGAAGTGGGTGACCCAATATATTTAATAGTTGGTTGGTTTGTCTACATTCATGGAAAGATGTTTGTTTATTAATATACCGATACGAAATACATACATAAAATGAACTATATATATTCTAATAAATGTAACAGCAAACAATAAAATGTTATATCTGTGTATTTGAATGATTCATATACGCTGATATTCTGTGCCTGATATGAGTCTACATTATTATTATACATATATGTATGTATATTTTTATACACTAAGCTCATAAGTATATGTAAACATTTATTTTGTGACCGAAACAATTATTATATTTTTCATTTATTTTTATTAAACTCCGGATTAATATGAATAAAATTATGTTTAATTTAATTAGTACTCTCATTCAGTGTTTTTTTTCTTTATTAAAAAAACCTAAAACACGCTTTAATTATATAATGTATCACGGTTGTAACATAATAGTTTATAATACCTATTCTCAATAAAATAAACTGATATAAACACTAAATAATAACGTCTCCTTCTATTGACAACACCGTAACAGTTATGCTTCTAAACACACGTAGAATGTAAGAACATAGCATAACTCACAGATGATCTTCAAAATGGCGTATTTTTCTATCTTTATTTACTCTCTGCGCCCCATGGCTGCGCAATAAATCATACGCGGTATATATATTTTAAGTATGTGGTCAGAACACGCGGTCTCAACAAAAAATAAACTGATATCGGAAAACAATGTATTACTGGATAAAACTAATACTAAATCTAATATTGATCAGAATAATATCATAACAAGAAGTGGACGACAAATTGTAAAACCAGCTAGATATAGAGATTAGTTATGTTAGTATTAAATTTAAGTCTAGGTTACAATAAATATAATACAAATAAAAACAATAAAGAAAGGGAGATGTAATGATGATAGATACAGATAGATGGCAGCGCAATAGAATAAGTTAGTATCGTGAGATAGCGATGTAACATGTATGAAGATTTGTGTAATCACAGTAAATAGAAATAAAGATAATAAAAGAAACAATAAGTGCACTTTATTAATATAAAAGAACAATACAATGTGTGCTCGAGATGGGTCGACTTTGTCAGTAATCTGTAAGCCAGCTCTTTCCCAAAGCTGGAGTTTTGTTGCCACGACGCCGACGTTTAGCCACTCTACCGTCCCTGTATTATCGTAGCTCAGTAACGACCAGTTAAGCTTGAACGTTGGGCCAAGTAACTTCGGCTTGACAGCTACATTCTTTTGCTCGATTATGTGCTTCAGGTTTTCGTCCTGTATGGCGCCTAATTAATTAGGTAATTAGGAGCAAATCAGGGAAACAGTAAATACAATATCTATCCTGATGTTTTCTGTTACTATTGTAAAATTATGCACAATTGTAGGTTTGTTTGCAGCTTAATGATTGGCTTATCTTTTTCGCTATTCGAATACATTTTGATATGTTTCATAGAATTGCGGATTATCAGCCTCGTTAGTTGCGGGAATATCGCTCATATTGTTCCCAGGAGTGGCTGGGAAAAGCTTGCTTTGTATCCAAGGTTGGGACTAATAATCTATTCAGCCGCTCATATCTTATAGATACTATAATATCAAATATGAACGTGAAAAGCATGGAGTTATAAAATTTCCCAAATATAACTCAAAATCAGCAAACTTCAAAATGGTTCAAAATTTTTAATTGGTAGGTAATTTATATGTCTATCATAAAAAAACTTTATATAATGCCACAGGTACTGTCTGTGCTATGTGAATTGTTGTGAATGTATGAAAAGCTAATCTTTCGACCACGATCTGCTTAAAGGAGAACCAGTCCCCCACTATTTGCAGAATATAGTCGATAGTAGTCGGTATAGGTAGACCATTTTATGAATCACTGATTCAGACGCTATAATTATGGCAAGGTATAATTTTTAAAAGGACCTGATAAATATATTTGCTAAATACATCATCATTATTGTTATTTGAATATTCAAGACTAATTCTTGAATAATAACTATATGGCTAGTGATGTATTGCTTCCATGATGATCGATGGGAAGGCTACAATTAATAAGCTGGCCTTCGGGTGTCCTAAGTAGATTATCCTCATCTCTAAAAGCACATGGGGCATTAGTGCGCGGAAGTCCAATTACTCCTGTATTATAAGAGAAACGAGAAAATGATATTAATATAAAAGTTGAAGTGCATGGGAAGCTAGCATCTAAAAATATTTTTAACTATACAGGGTGTCAAATAAAGACAGGGTAAACTAAACTTACTTTATTTTAAATGGGACACCCTGTATATTTTTACTGTTTACGATTCTTCTAGGGCTTACATTTATTATAATATAGGGTTTTGATATGTTGATATTTTTAGGCTATCGCTTCCCATGCGCTTCAACTTTCATATTAATAACATTTGGTCATTTCTCTTAGAATATGGGACTTCCTCGTACTAATGCCCCACCCAGTAGATATGCTTATAGGTGAGGATAATCTACGTTCAATACCTAAATGCTAGTTTATTAATTGTAGCCTTCCTATATTTTCCTGAATCTTTTGAATCTCTTCGATCTCTTCCATCTCTTCAATCTCTTCAACCTCTTCAACCTCTTCAACCTCTACAACCTCTTCAACCTCTTCAACCTCTTCAACCTCTTCAACCTCTTCAACCTCTTCAACCTCTTCAACCTCTTCAACCTCTTCAACCTCTTCAACTTCTTCAACTTCTTCAAGCTCTTCAATCTCTTCAATCTCTTCAATCTCTTCAATCTCTTCAATCTCTTCAATCTCTTCAATCTCTTCAATCTCTTCAATCTCTTCAATCTCTTCAATCTCTTCAATCTCTTCAATCTCTTCAATCTCTTCAATCTCTTCAATCTCTTCAATCTCTTCAATCTCTTCAATCTCTTCAATCTCTTCAATCTCTTCAATCTCTTCAATCTCTTCAATCTCTTCAATCTCTTCAATCTCTTCAATCTCTTCAATCTCTTCAATCTCTTCAATCTCTTCAATCTCTTCAATCTCTTCAATCTCTTCAATCTCTTCAATCTCTTCAATCTCTTCAATCTCTTCAATCTCTTCAATCTCTTCAATCTCTTCAATCTCTTCAATCTCTTCAATCTCTTCAATCTCTTCAATCTCTTCAATCTCTTCAATCTCTTCAATCTCTTCAATCTCTTCAATCTCTTCAATCTCTTCAGTCTCTTCAGTCTCTTCAGTCTCTTCAATCTCTTCAATCTCTTCAATCTCTTCAATCTCTTCAATCTATTCAATCTCTTCAATCTCTTCAATCTCTTCAATCTCTTCAATCTCTTCAATCTCTTCAATCTCTTCAATCTCTTCAATCTCTTCAATCTCTTCAATCTCTTCAATCTCTTCAATCTCTTCAATCTCTTCAATCTCTTCAATCTCTTCAATCTCTTCAATCTCTTCAATCTCTTCAATCTCTTCAATCTCTTCAATCTCTTCAATCTCTTCAATCTCTTCAATCTCTTCAATCTCTTCAATCTCTTCAATCTCTTCAATCTCTTCAATCTCTTCAATCTCTTCAATCTCTTCAATCTCTTCAATCTCTTCAATCTCTTCAATCTCTTCAATCTCTTCAATCTCTTCAATCTCTTCAATCTCTTCAATCTCTTCAATCTCTTCAATCTCTTCAATCTCTTCAATCTCTTCAATCTCTTCAATCTCTTCAATCTCTTCAATCTCTTCAATCACTTTATCCCTTCATTAGCTTCCATCTTTGCAGTTTCTTTAGTCTGTAAAGTTTTTTCGATTTTACCAGTTTCTTCTGTATGTCTAAGAAAGAGGAATAATTTGTCTACTTGGTACACGTATTGGTTCTTGTAAATGGGTCTTACCCATCACATTTGATTCAACAAACCTTATTTAAAAGCAATGATAATAATAATCCACTATTAAGCAGCAATGCCTTTTCTCAACCATCTTGATTTCCAGCTAGATTTTCATCTATGTACTTTCACGTATACAGGCATTAATACTGAAATAATGAGTACATTTTACTGTTGTAATTCTAAAATTCCTTATGATTCTCCGAATTACTTTTAATTCTTATTATCATCGATTCTTATGTCGCATTATTAAAGAAAATTATATTACAACCTTACAGTAAAATATTTATATGTACGTATTTCTGTCACTATTACTATTACCGCAATAAGAAAAAAAATGTAAATGAAATCTCCCTATAAGAAGAATAATGTTAAAAACGACTTCTTGACTTCTTGCAAATGAAAATACACTTTACATGTTTTTCTCAGTTTTCACTTCATTAATAATATGGATATTGTTTTAAATGCTCTACATGAATATGTATTAATTAGCTAATAAATGGGAGACGTGGGTGATATAAATGCTAAATCTCTGCCAATAAAATATACGTACATTCTCATAAGAAAAATCAAATTTTAAGTTCAGGATAATCAAGAATTCTAAATATTAATTTAGAGCATTATCAGTTGCTCCTGTTGAAAAAGTAAACAATATACATATATATTAAGTACTTGATACATTCAACCTTGTTAATATTTCTTCGTGGGGGATTGAAACTATATAAGCTTCGTTCAAATAGGCGAGGCAGTTTTTAATATCGTTTTCCCTGTAGTGTTGGTACGGCATGAAGCTTTACGTAAGTAATTTTCTGTTTTCTAACAATCAACTATTCAGGAGGTACATACACATTTAAATAGAAAATAAGCATGTATTGTATATTAATATAATAGATATCTGGAAGAATACCTAATACCTCAGTTATTTTCAAAATATTGTAACTGTACAATTATATCAAACGTATGAAATCTTGTATTGCCGATTTGTTTCCTTGGTTTCAAAACAACATATACAGAATTCGTCCTTCAGAAATATATATAATAGCAATGAAAGCTAATATATATGTCAATGAATAAAACTGTTTGTGTCCGCAATAATGTCAATTGATCTGATTTACATAATATATCAGTTATACTTTGTTAATCTAGCTCTTTTTTAACACACATTTCCGCATACTATAATAATAATTAATTAGAGTTAGCTGATATATAATATCAAATGCTCAACGTACACGTAACGTCTACCTAAGCTTAATTTATTTGATCTAATCAGACGAACTAGAAATTCCAGTATTAATTTTCATAAAGTAATATACCTAGACATATTGTGAATTATGAAAAACGTGTTTTACCAATACTGCTGAGAAACAGATAAACTAATTTGGATAGCGTTCTCAATATAATGGTTGCAGAATATTTGCAAGCTGCTATTTGTGTTTTGAATAAGTACATTCTGCACATGCAAACCAATTCCGAAAACGTAGTTTAATCAATTTCGCAATTAGATTATTCTGAGAGCTAAGGTGTCTTGGTAATTTTTTCATTAATTTTAGCTAACTTCATTAAGAACAAAACTTAATTCAATACTTTTATTTAACCTATCTATAAGTAGATAACAACAAATACAAATTTATATAATATAAATCAAATCAAAAGTTTTTATTCATAAACAATCACAGTTAACCAGAGAAGAAACGTGCATATTGAAATTTTATTTACCTATTAAATTATAAAGGTTAAAAGCGTCACTCTGCACACAAAGTTGCCAATGATTCGAAAGAAGAAAACAGTCTCACTAATTCTTCAAGGTCAATCAACTAAACAATAAGCTACTTTTATAGATAAATCAAATATTTTAGTAGAGCTTCAATTAGGAAAATGTAGTAGTTCGATAATATTTTTTCATCCAATTTAGTTCTCGTACAAAATGCTCATGTAGCCACTCTCTTACCAGTCCAACATTGTGCGTAGGAATTCCGTTGTCGGCTACTATTAAATTGCATTTGGTGTCCTCTGATTAGTCGTCCAAAAAGCTTCTGAAACATATTAATACTCATTCACGTTTGGTCTTCTTAGAAGAAGTAATTAAAAATGCTCAACCAGATATTAATTGAATATCTTTGCTGATGTCTAAATTCGTTCGTAATTTGAGATTTTCGCCGTCCAGTGATAGATATACTATGTATTTTAAAAACAGTATTTATTCTAAAAACGTGCATACGTCACTAAATTTTCCATAAATGTTGCTTTCATGCTATTGCAAGCCACGCTCTTAACATTATCGCTATCATAAATTAGTTACACTTCAACAAAATTATATTGAAACATCTGGCAGTCTTTCAGAACTAAATCACTGGAAATATTCAGGTCTCAAATATCTTCGCTTGATGAATTGTTTCTAAAATGTGTTTATAATTTATACAATAGATCGCGAGCTAATTCTACTTATTTCTCAAAGTTGTGAATCAAATTTGCAAAGAATTAAGTTCAACACTGAGGATAGATTTTTTTTTTTTTTTAACTCCAATGAAACAAAACTTCTTTTCCACAATCCATGAGGTATATAAGATTTTGTCCGAGAATATGTCCGCTTGACAGGAACTAACAAACCTAAAAGCAACAAAAAGATCTACAATCTGAAGACAAATGTTTTTCTAGGGTTAGGTTAAGGTATGTGAATGACATTATTGCTATCTTTTATAGCAAAAAATATAATTCTGATTTTCTTGATAAATGAAATAACTGGTTCAAAAGCAAGTTCACTTACGAAATAAAGAAAACAAATGGGTAGCATTCAAATTTTTGCTTAATGTTCTAAATTAGATAATTTCTTATACCTAAACTCGCTTGTTTCAAAAAAATAATTTATTTGCGCAAGAAACATTTGTGATCTCCGTTCATCAAAAATTATTTATTTGTCGGAGTATTCAATATTTATATACAGGGCAAGTCATAACTCCGAATGTTAATTTTCTCACCTATTTCAAATGGAACACCTTGTATTTTATTATTGCAGTAAACTGCTCTCTTCACGAACTTTATTATTTATTAAACACTCCCTACAGCTAAATGCACTAGTTTTTGAGTTATTTACGTTTCTAAAGGAAATTTCGTCTTCTATTTCTATAAATGTGTTATTTCCCGTGATTAACTAAAGAAATGCAGCAAGAAACTTGAGGCAGATGCATATATACTTTACAACGTACCATGCTTTCAGACTTCACTGTATCATTTATGTGTTCATTAACTTCTTGTTATTATTACTAAATATGACATATTCTTACCACACGCATAGGCAGGACTTATTTCGAGCGTTATCGGGCTTACGGTCGGCCAAAGTACGGCTAGTTGATCGAAGAATAGGAGCCTTGAATTGCAAATTGGTATGCAATCGAGTGGTATATATATGTATATAAATTAGATATTTACAGTACAAATACTGAGTTAGGGGTTTTTAATCGAAACACAGAATATAACTTCTGTTATGTTTCGGGTTTTATTATTTTAGCGAATTAGACATTAGACATTCTTTTGTTTTAAACACTAAAATTACATTGTGATTGAGATTTGTTAATTTAACATTTTTAATTTAACAAGTTTTTAAAAGTTTTACTACATTCAACGAACAGATTAAAAACACATATGTGTGATATGTGTTTTTAATCTGTGTGATATGTGTAATTCAAGGCTCTAAAAATATTGTGAAACAATTGTGAAATTTTGAAATTTGAAAACATGTAAAATATTTGTATTTAGAAAAACGATTATCCTTGTGTTCGAAGAAGGATTAAAATATATCCGAAACTTCACGTAGAAAACTACTGTTTTTCATTTAAATTAAAAGAAGGAACCCATATTCTGCATTAGTTGCAGTAATTTCACGTTTTATGTATATATATATATATATGTATATGTTACGATCAGTGAGCACACTTAACCGTCCAATAGTGAACACAGTACCCACATTTTTGTATTTGTAAGAAATTGGCCAAGGTAGAGACCAGATAGTGAGTTAGCTAATTATTAACATCAAAATGTAGCTTATTTTCTAATACTGATATTCCATTCCATTCAAAAATTAAAAAAGGGGAGGGATAATATAAGACGTTACTGTAACATGCAGCCATGCGTTAATTTATTATTATATCAGCAATGTAGCCGCATATAAAAAGGAGGCTAATTATACTCTTCATTAGCAAAAATGCAGTATTCATTAAAAAAGTAAATTTTATTTTCAGGTAATTTCTTCGCTTTTAGTTGCTGCAACTGTAGCACAGCAGTACACGACCCCAGTGCCCATTTTGAAACAAATTAATAGACACAATGAGGATGGTTCGTATAGTTATGGTTATGAAGCAGCTGATGGCACTTACAAGATAGAGTCAAAATATCCTAATGGAGAGGTGTACGGCAAGTATGGTTACCTAGATGACGCTGGTAAACTAAGAGAAATAGAATACGGTGCGACAAGGCGTGGTTTTGAACCAGCTGGAAATGATGTCAATGTAGCACCACCAACACTAAATAACAATTATGAACAACTAAAGCCGCTTGGACCAAACGAAGAAGATGATGGCCAATATAGAGAAGATCCTAGCATATATTATAAGAACGATCTCTATGCCAACACGAATACGAAAAATACGGAGACATATAGGCCCAGTTATCAACAAACTTCATATCAACAGCACGCTTATCAACCCGATCCAGAATACCAACCAGCACCGCATAAACCACCGAGTTATCAACAACAGTCTTATTCGCAATCTTCTTATCAACAGCCGTCTTATCAGCAATCTTCTTATCGAGAACCATCCTACCGAGAGCCAACTTATCAAGAACCGTCTTACCGAGAACCGTCTTATCAAGAACCATCATATAGACCTGCTACACGCTTTAGTTTTGACTCAACAAATAGTAATCAATACTCTGGTAATAGACACCCTGCTACTAACGTAGATTACTTATCTGGATCGTATAGCGTAAGCTATTGAAACAAATAAAAATAAACTCTGCACCCCTATGTTTATAAGAATTTTAACCTGTCTTGAATTTTGATACTTAACTATATATTACCATACCTATGATGATTACATTGATTTCCAATCTTCGAATAAGTTTGGTTATCAACTAGATGTTATAATCACGTATACTTCCTATAGTTTGTTTCATGTGATTCCAGACTAAAATCATACAAAAGTATTGAACATAAGTTGAAAAGTCGAACTCACACAGGGAACACTTAATAGTATTAAGCAAAAGAAATTGTTTAGAGAGTCCTTCAAATTATTGACAAAGTTTGGTACGTTTTTGCCACCTTTTAAGCTAGTTCTAGTTATATTCTTCCTTTTTTTTTCTTGTTTCTCACCTATTTCTTTATTGCTTAACCAGTATAAGTCTTTGTGCCTACAACATATCCAGTTTTCCTATTCTACGTGTTCATCTTTTAACCTTCCCATTTTGTTGCTCTATTTATTAATTATCTTGTGTCTTTAAGTCTTAACTCCATTTCTATTTACTTTTGTAGCTGGCTTTAGAAGACTTATTTTCTAACTATTTTCATCATTTATCTTCTTTCTCGTGCATTGTATTTTGACACTTAACAATTCAATTATTTGCGTTTCTAGTTACTTTTTTGTCAGGCAATATTATATTGCTTGCTTTTATCTTCAATTCCTGAATTTGAATACCAATTTAATAAATTGGTATTTAATTAATTGTTGTTTTATTGACCTATAATTGGAAATATTTCAGGAATTAAAAGATAAGTACATAAAGGTCACAAAATAAATGTTTGTTTTTGTACTATTTGAAAACTCTAATTTAATTAATTTCTCGATTTGCATATTCACAGTCTAACTTCTTCTAACCTTCGTAACTGATAATCTGCGTAACTCATTTATATTTTACTGTTGTATTTAACAGTCGTAATCTGGTCATAGTATTCAAATTTTCACTTTACTTGCTTATAATCTTGATTTTTGCACTTTTTATTATTTCTGTAGTAACTACTTACGTATTCTTTTGATCGTGGTTTTAATGTAGGATCCTATTTCAAGTAATATTATCAGAGTATTAGTAGATAGCTTACATAAAATTATTCATTTGTGGTATAAACGTACCGTAATGAATTAAGAAGCTAGTCTTTTTCTTTCTATAAGTTATTATTACGTAAGTTTTGCCGTTATATAAAATTTAGTTGTAGGAGCTTTGCTAAAGATACATGGAGTTACTTATCCGAAAAAAAGCAATCAAGGAATAATTATACTATCAATCAATATTAAGTCATAAAGTTTTTATGAAATGTATACCTGTATTTGTTATGTGTCCGGTTTTATTCAGATAAAACTAATATTATGTATATACTTTACACACAAATAAATGTGATATTTTATTTATAAATGTTGAATTATTTTTCCTCGTTCACAGTTTTATTTAATTGAAATCAAGAAGTTAATATTTCAGACTCTATTATTACCTATCATAGAAAGTCTCCGGTGTTGCGTATCCTATTAGCAGAAAGCAATCTCTCCGTTCAATTCGCATATTTAGAGACGTGGACTCTGGAAACCTTCACTAAATGTTTCTTGGTCATTCCGAGCAGGGTGGAGTCGGAAAACCTTGAGCATTCCAACCGCGTTACATACATTAGCAACTCTGACATCGCCCATGCATTACACTCACACGATGCTATATGCATTGTTGCCTTGTATACAAACGGAAGTTGCTATAAATATGCGGGAGCTAATTAAAATTCGTTAAAAAAGTATGCATAATTTAGTGGTGCGAATTTATATTTAGCAGAATTCCGGTAATCGATTTAAAAACTTACTACAAGATGAATTGCAACTTACTGTTAAACCATCAACTTCTCTTAGTTTTCTATTCACTAATAAATATGAATATTCATAAAAGTTCTTACTACATGATATTTTAATACTATCTCGTTTGCAAAACTAACAATATCCAGAAATCGAATAAAGTAGGTATCCAGGCATTTGGTAAGTATAATATCACTATTCGTTCTAAAATGAGAAATTCAAAGTAGATTATTATTTTCATGCATATTAAAATATTTTTTTACTGATCCGCCAAAAGTTTTACTAACAATAATGAGAATAATTTCTCGGAATCCTACCGCACCATGAGCCTTGAATACAACCGGCGAACGACCCCCTCATCACAGTGAAACGGGCGACCAATCTGAACTGAAGTCGTTTGTACACTTAACTGCTTAATAATGATAATGTTACAGATTAACACCGCGCAAAGGAAAAAATTGTGTATGATAAAAAAATAATTCTGGTCAATATGTTGTCGATTGTTTTGAGTGATTACTAAACACGGAAAAAATTTAAAGAATATACGATGAGCGCCTATTATAGGCATTTCTTTGGTTTTTATTAGGGCTGTTACTCGAAACCGGATACCCGGTTTCGGGTAACGTGTACCCGGGTACTCGATATTGTTAACAACGATTCTGCCCGGTTTCGGGTAATACCCGGTTCTACTCGATTTCGGGTATTCGGTTTCAAATTTCGGGTAACCGGATTCCAAGCATGCGTTTTCAAGTTTACGTCTTAGTTACTTAAATACCAATTACTACCCATTATTGTTACATTGTTAGTTGTTAGGTAAGTAATTTCTTAAAACATGCAAGTAAAATGCTTATGAAAACGTTTAATTATTAATAAAGAGGAGGTTATTTCAAATATAATCTCCTAAATATCTTGAATAAGGATCTGAATTTTACTTCATAAATCGCATATAAAACAAAATGTTGTTTACTTGGATCCCTCACAAATGTTTTAAGATGTTACTTACCTAACTCTGTAACAACAATGGGGTGTGATTGGTATTTATGTAATTACCTAAGATGTAAACTCAAAAGCGGATATTCGAAATCCGGATACCCGAAACCGGATATTACCCGAAACCGGGTATTACCCGAAATCGAGTAGAATCGGGTACCCGAAATCGAGTACCCGAAACTGGATACTCGATTGTGCAACCGGGTACCCGGGTAACCCGGAAGCGGGTAGTGCGCTGGACGGGTACTCGGTTTCTGAAAACGACAGGTTTCGCCAGCCCTAGTTTTTATATTGGCATCTTTCGACGTGTTCAAATATTCTGTAGTAACTGCGCATACGGAGAATATATTTTAGTTTCTTTTGCTAACTTTTATTACTAATACATTATAGTAATAGTATAGTATAGGAGTACAATATAAAATATCGGAATGTATTTAGGTATACATGAAAACTATCAACAACTACTATATAAGTATCTTGCTTTTTAACTTAACTTAAATTATTTATAATAATTAGACGCAAGTAATCAACGGAATTAATTTAGGCGAAAATATGTAATATCAAGTTCTACCACAGATTGAAATATGTCTAATGTTTGAAATACAATCATTATAAATTATTTCGACTTTGGCATAGTTTTAATTAATTTCCACTATAAAAATTGGCGTCACAATGATAAATTCGTCTCACTCTTTTCAAAAGGTATACCACGATGAGAAGCCGAAGAAATCTACGTTCGAAAATTAAATTAAATGTAGTTAAAATACAGTACTCGGGAATCGTGCATTAGAAATTGGGGAAAGTATGTGAAGTTAATATATAATAATAATATAATCTACGAAAATGATGAATATACAGACTGTAAAACCACTGACGAAGTAACTCTTATGTAAACATAATTAATTATATTCTGAAATGAATGAATTTTCAATTCATTCCTGTTGTATTAATCTACAATTAAAAGGATATCTGTGATTAAAACATTTCATATGTAAATTCACAGAATAGATCAAAGACAACTGCTGTCTGTGATAGTCAAAACCCAGATCAAAAAGTAATTTTTGGCAATGTAATCTTGTCATTATATTTGTATACAAACACTGAATAACGTTCAAGTATTATAGCACACGCTTTTAAGAAAACAAAGATTTAACACCAAATACGATATTATGTCAGGTATTTTAAATATATGACGAGAAACCATGATCATAACGGTAATCAAAGCTACGTAGGTACATAACATTTTTAAAACTTTCGTTAGTGTATTAGATTATTGTCAATTATTTACGCATACACGAGCAAATTGAAAACTTTTCCTGTATTTCGGACATATAAGAAGTGGTCAGTTTAAACTCAAGAGTTTACAGTATTGTTCGTGGAAAGTCCCTCGCTCTAGTAAATACTTCATCCTTTTCGAATTCACTTTCCTTCAAATGTAATGCACTGTTTATTTTGATAATAACTCCTACACACATACAGTTATATGTAGGCGTCTATTTATATGTTATACAGGCCACAGTATGGTTATAACTACGCAAAAAATAATCCAATAGTGAAAAACAATAAAAAAATGTATAGAAAGTACTGTGTGCCCTGTAAACTTCTTTCAGAATAAAGTTGTGCTCATCATGTAAATAAGTTAATAGATATGTAAATCAATTCGATCAATTGTACAGAATACGAATAAGTTAACGAAAATGAAAGTAAATACTTTATGCGGCGTAAGTCTTACTCACTATCTCTCACCTATCACGCAATCGATTTTCATTCTCGACAACATCAGTGAACCATTTCACCAGTTCAAGCAATATAAATTAGCAACAATTGCTATAATTATTACAAAGTGTATGTTATGCATGTATACATATGTTATGTAATCATACATATCGTGAATATGATTTTGATGGATATTAGTTAGCTTGTACATATATATATTCCCTCTTTCGTTTGAAAGTTTTTCAGTAGCTGACATAATATCGTAATTAAATTTTGAAATGCAGTAATGACAGTTCTAATCAATATTTAATTTTTCAGGGTTGTAATTAAATAAAACTTCAGGTGATTTATAATAAATTATTAACTATTTACACAAACTCATGCAAAAGCTATATAAATTTCTATGATAATTTTCTGCATTAACACTAATACGCAAATTTCACAAACGCCTAGCAAACACACATGTGTAGCAGTGGTAATAAAATTTCTGGGTGTATATGCGAATTCATTCTGTAATAGTAAATTCTGCCGTAACGTTGGAATTCCACCACCTGGATTCTACGATGAATGTGTTAAAATATCGCACCTCAGGCAAGAAGAAAATCTTAAACTAAAGAACACAAAAACTGTACACAAGAAATGTTTCTGATATATCAAAGTTTTGCATAAATAAAGTTATTTTTTTCTTTTATGTTAGCTGTTGCCTTCTCTTATAAGAATAAGATTTAATGTAGTTGACATATTGTTACATAGAATACAGTTTTAATGTTTCAAACAATGCATGTTAGATTATTAAGTCAGTTATAAAGATCGTGTCGTCTAATATAGTCTTTGTGTGTAAGTAATATCCGCTTTCAAGCTGCCTGGATATCGATTCATAAATCGCTTAACAAATAAAACAAAACCTATTAACACCTAGCATAACGACAACGAGTGAAAAAAATTGACATATTATTTATTGTTTTATTGACCTCTAAGTGGAAATAAATCAGGAATTAAAAGATTCGTTTTGTATATTCCCTATTTTTTTTTAATCATCATCAATATTGTAAATATTTGTAACATTACTAGACCGTCTTGTTGTTTAAAAAAAGTTAATACCTGCAACAAATGGACGTCAGGTCGAACAAATTTTATAACAAAATAAAATAATTGTGGTGTACTTGCTTAGCATATTTGTTTTGATATGCTTCAATAAATTATTGAATAAAAAATACATAGTCTATAATATTATTTTCCCCTTTTTAGCAAAATAACTTTTGTTTGTCAATACAAAGTTATAAGGGGTATATCTAGAAAACGAGAATAGATCAGACACGGGTTGCTGATCTCGATCTTCATAAAATGACCTGAGGAACATTATCTAAACGTTTGTCGGTTTGCTTTTGGTACACCCTCTATAGTAATGTATAATAATTGTGCACTTATTATGTTTTACTGACTAATTTATTGATATATTAACAACATTTTACATACCCACAACGAAATTATTTACTGCATATCATATACCAGATTATCGTTGAAAAGTTAAGAAACTATATTATCGTTATATCGAACCAAACGTTTTCATTGTCGAATAAGTTCATTTTATTTCTGAAAAGATTTATGAACCTACATTGAGGTAGTCTGCAAGCGGATATCTAAACAAGACGATAGGCGAGATGCATACAAGAACCGAGTATACACGAATATAGGGCAGAAATAGACTGCAACTTAGACCTATCATTTTGGCTGTCCATGACTGTACATAAATAACGCCCTTGCATCAAAATGATGATAGATCCCTGCAGCCGACCTGAAAAATGTATGGAGTTATAATAAGCAGCATTGCTGTAGATTGGATTCTTTCGGTACTCTAGGACTAGCTACTTTAGCGGAATGAGTCGACTAAAACGAAATAAACCCATAGACGGCGGTGTTACTCATTGAAATGCATTTATTAGACCTAACAAACCTGAGGTTTGTTATTTAAATGCAGAAATAGCAATTGTTAGAAATAAATAAGATAGAGTGTTAGTACAGTTTAATCTCTTGAGTCATTTCTAACATATCTACTCCATTAGTTATTAAAGTATTGAACTAACAATGAGAATTAATAGAACGTCGCATAAAATTTCTAAAACCAATTAGCCCTCCCTTTCAATAGGAGTAATTTACAATATACCATGTAGCGATTATCAAAGTTACTACATTGGACAAGCTTCGCAGTCGCTTAAATCTAGAATTAGAGGAGGAAAGAGGTAAGGAATAGAGGAAAGATGTACTGAATTATTTTAGTTGTTGGTTTATCGGAATATTCAACATTTATATACAGGAATTATTTCTACTTTTAGGTCAATGAAACAGCCAAATAATTAAATACAAACTTGGAATAAATTCGAATAAGATTTCATTGACCTAAAAGAGAAAATAATTCAGGATATGAAATAGTTATATTATTTTATATACAGGGCGAGTCAGAACTCGAAATGTTTATTTTCTCACCTATTTTAAAAGGAATAGCCTAATACTTTATTAGTGTGGTGAGATCCATCGCCATTTACCTCAGAAGCGGTATTATTTTTTACAAATCGTGCATCCTGCTGCAATATTCTATTGACTACTAACCAATGTTTGTTCCGATACCAAGTTCCAGTATCATGCATGCTCGCTAGTCGGCGTTGAGAATACAAGATTTACTTTTCTCTGAGAAAGCCGATCAACTACATTGTCGTTGTCGTAGGATAACTTTCCATAGTTTTAGTGATCGCTATGCATGCCCATATGTCCGAATTGATTCATTGATTCACTTTTGTTGTCAAAATCGCGTATAAATTTGAAACATTATCTGCAAAACCAATAGAAGAGTAAGTTTGCGTTTCTAGGTAGTCTGCCGTTCTCAATATTTTTCTTTTTCTGTAAAAGCATAGCACCAAATCTGCAATTGAAATAAATGTAAAAATAAAATTGATAATTCTTACTTCTCAAGACTCAACATATTCTTTTTATATTAGAAATAATCTAATTCTATGTTTCACTTTCTAAATCATTTCCAATTTTTTATCTAAACGTAGCATTTTATGCGGACTCATCTTAATCACGATTCGTCACGAACTTAATGTAGAAATATGTATCTGGTGCAACGTCGTCTGTGGAGAACAATTAATTTGTATCAGGTGAGTTTTATAACTAAAATTTTGGTGATACATACGCCGTAAATGAGAGTTCCACATTGCAGAATGCATAAATATTTGAATTAGGAGGTACACATTGAAAATAATTTCCGATTCGGATTAATGTGATAATTTGGTTTACTGGAGATTCGAATTAACGGGGTTCTACTACGCACTAATTTGTGAAGAGCACCACTGGTGTATACAGGCAAGATTCATTTCTCATTTGTAAGAAAATATATATTATTACGTCGGTGAATGTGGGATACAAATTATAAGTCCATATAGTTTTTATTAAATTTACACAATTCTAGAATATAAATCAAAACTTAGGCAATGTACAAACGGAAGTTGGAAAGTAATAGCGTCAATTACTTTTCAGCTTTACAATGAGCACCAAAAACGAATCACTGTATATGTATGTGATAGTACATTTTATTTATAATTCAAAGAAACGTAAAATACATACATTAATCATAAAACTTTTTAATATAGGTGATACTAAAGGTACAACCGTACAGATATTTGAAAATATATACGGTCAAATATAAAAAGAAACCAGTTCAGAGTATTAACTTACATAAGTAAACGCGTTTCTATAGTCAATTATATATAATATATATACATATATACAATGTACATAAGTATAATTATTTATTAGAGCATTTCACGATAATACACGCACATAATTAAAATGGAAATTCAAATGTTATAACTGAGACATTGTTAAAAAGTTACACCAGGATGCCTGCAACTTTGACTTCGTAAAATTTTAAGAACCAAATATTTAAATATTTAATATATTGAACAGCAATCATCTGCTGGACGAATGTGAAAGGCTTTTTGTCTAGTTATTGTGCTGAAGTAGTTCTTGACACCAGGAACAGAGATTCAGACTAAACGCGTTCATACTAAGGGACCTTGCCCCTACCAGATTGACATTTTGAGCTTATAAAAGCCCCAATGTGACCCCCGCGCAACTCCAGTTTAGTGCATACAGGAAAACGGCATGTTGCTTATCAGATTTGTAAGTACTTAACCTAATAGGGGGTTACTTTTGTTACTTACAATTTGCGTAACTGGTGTTGGTTGAATTTTTAATAACGTTACGTAACGTGTTGCAGATATGTGTTTTAAGTAAACCCACTATATTGTTTTATGCATATTTATGTATACTTTTTTGTGATGACAACAGTCAATTGAAATTTGGATGTATTTTAATTTGTATTTAACTATAATAATTGGTGAATTTTTCTAAATATCCCTCAAATATAGATTTCAAAATTATTGCTTTCAAACAAGAAATGATTTTATTAATCAAGAAATTAATATAGGTATCTAATGCACAGTAGTATTAACTGGAAAAAAATATATAAAAATATATTTTTCCAGTTACGTATATTATACGTATAGAAATTATAATCAAAAATTTTATAAAAACGAATAGTGAAATACTCACTCAATAGGTTTAACCGCTCATTACTCGATCTTTCCAACTTAATATATTCACTTTTAGTTATAAATACATATTTTTTCCAATTTTTTGCAAGAAATATTTTTGTTTATATAGAACGAAACACTGGTAGTACTTGAGATGATTCGGAAAAAAAAAGGTACATAATTTCATTCTTCATATTTGTAGATAAAAGAAAATATACCTTAACAAAGTTGCAATAATGCAATATGTTAATTATCCATGAATAAATTGATATTGATTTATATAAATAGCTATTGTATTGATCTGTAGTTCGTTCCGTTCATGTAAAGGCACCATCTAACGCAATCCGGTACATTTACCTTACCGAGCGGTAATACTCCACTGTATTTTTGAAACAGTGATAGTGCAATTTTTTCAATTTGTATGATATACCGTTAATATAATAATAATCTCTACAAGGTTATCAACTTATGCAGCTAAAGTAAATGTTGTTTCTTGTTTCTATTTGTAAAATATTTAATACAATCGGTAGATTTTCTTTCCACGCATACGAAAGGTTACAAAAATTAAGCAAACCATTATAGTACATGTAGTACTTACTGAAAGACATTTAAAGTATAAAGTTTTAAGCAATCATAGAGGCAAATCTGATATCCAATGCATATTAACATATAAAATTAATCTACGATTTTGGCTGATAGTATGATTTTGTATATTTATATTTGTATTTATACTTAAACATTACTTACACTAAAAATTGTGCATATTGCAACGATTCAATGTGTGCTTGGTATAACAGCTTTAACACGATGTGACTGAAACTAAAAATAATTATTTTGTTAATAATGGCCTATAAGATTAGTAAATAATAAGTTTGTTTATAAAAAAATTAGAAAATACTTACTTCACTTAGCAACTCATTAACTTTCACATTATGAAAATAATTTTATGTGCATCTATAATACAATCATACAATAGGTATGTACATGACAGGAAGAAGAACGGTAAGAACAAGATAATATCATTGACGATCTTTATTCAGCTAAATATTTTTTAATAAATAATTTGGGCTGAAACTGAAGTGAAGCATTTTTTTTCCAAGTGGATTACAAAATCAATAATTGTGAAAACTTATTATAACAGACTACTAAAATATACAAGGTCCAACATTGCTAATTAACTTAACCTATACATAATAGAGAAAAAAGATTACATTGGTAAGTGCAAATATAACAAATGAAAATTACTTTTCTAGTCGATATATGCCCTCCTACAATCTTTCAAAAGGATGTTTCAATAACGTAATTGATAGTCCACAGCAAACGCAGAAAATGGCAGAAGTAACTTTTTTATAGATGCATTTACACCAACAATTATATTAACCAACAACAAGCAATAATACTTTCTTGTTAACAAATCAAATACGAACAATCTCGAATAATGACTATAGTAATCTATGTTTAATTATTCTTTTTATACAACTGTCTGTAAAAGTGACACTTTTAACGCAAGCTAACCGGGTTAAAAATTGAGTTTTATAACATAAACTGACATAAGAGTGTTATAATAGTAGTTTATACAACCAGTCAATAATGACAGTTATTATTCCCGAGAGCTGAATTTACGAACCGAGCCGCGTAAGCGCAGAGGGAGTAACTTAGCTCGAGGGAATAATAGTCATTATTGCGAGTTAGTATACACTACTTTATCCACGATTAACTGAAGATTACTAAAAAAAACAAATCAATTAAACGAAAATATCAATTAATAGATTACTATATCGGTTTTGACGTTTGGAAATTAATTAAATACTTGAACTTGTTTATCGTTACTAGGATAACTTTGGTATCATTATGTTCTTATTGGCGGGATGCAGGGAATAATGGTAACATTATGTTTCATAATTCCATGGTCGCATTTCATTATTCCCTCCGGGTATTATGAGTACTATTATTAACCAATAGTGATTAATATAATACCTACTTTACTGTTTAGTTGTGGATAAAATACTTTTAACACTAGTGCGAAAATGTTTATAACCCTAATCACAGTTACTTTATTGATGTAAATATTGATATATATGTACATACATTAGCATTCCAATAATTACTATATAATTCATTGGGCATCATCATGTTTCAATCAATCTCATCAAGATCCAGTTTTATTATTTTAATGGGAATAAAAAACGTCAACAAAACTTTCTTGACGTTTCGAATTCTCAAATATCAGTGCGTTACCATAACTGGCACCTCTGACTTGTGATACATTTAATTTTTGAGATAAAATGTCAAAAAATTTTGTAGAAATCCTAATTCATTTAATTAAATATAAATAGTGTATAAAAAATAGTGTATGATTCATGTGTTAAAAATGCTATTTTATTTCACTCGTAAATTGAAACTTTTAACTCGTGAAATAAAATCGCACTTTTAACACTTGTATCGTAAATAACTATTTCGTATAATGCATTTTCGGAAAATTTGTTTACTCGCACTGACTGTATATAATGAACTAAAAAGCAGAAAACCCATTGAAAATAACAATGCTCATATAGGTTACCAAATGTTTGAAGGAACTAATCATAAGAAATAAGGAAAATTTCAGAAAAATGTTAAACTACAGTCGATGCTCAAAGTTATGAAGACATAATAATGATTTTTAACAACGAAGTGTCATTTGACGTATACATATAATTTGTATTTTTCTACACCCGTCAAATGCAAGCAAATATTTTATTTTAAAAATATAAGCGTCTCGGCAAGGATTCGAACCATGAACCTTCCGAACAACGGAACGTTCATGAAGGAAGGTTAGGTATATATGATTGTTTGTTATAAATTCTCAACTAATTTACAAATTTCCGAATAAATTGAACCTTGTAATTAAAATTCTATGCATCAAAGACTTTAACCTATATACTGAAACATCTACTACTCTCGTTTATTTAAACTTTTGTTCTAAAACATTATTGTCAGTCAATATACAATGAAGAGATGGGACTCAGCAGAACTAATGTATGATGTAGTACATACCTTCAATTGGTAATACATATGCGTAGTAATTTCTGCAAATGCCTACGTCATGCACAAATTAATATTTAAAAAATGCATCCACATCAAGCAAGTCCAACCGCGTAAAACGTATTGAGCGAGCAATGTAGGAAGCAAATTGCACACAGTGTATCAAAGATATTTTATTGTTCGTACAAGCTTAAAATGAACGATTATACTCTTTTCAGATTCGCAAATTAATACGATTAGTAGGTATATGTATATTATAAATGTTTTTATATTATTTGACACATATTAAACGTCAATTTCTTCCACTGAATAAGTATTTTAAACAATTTTTTTTTTAATTAATTGATCTATGTTGGCATATTTTACCACATACATAGCGGGAGATACTTCGAGTGTTATCAGGCTTGAAATCCATAGCTTGCCGTATGTATAAAAGGGCATTTTAATTGCAAATTAGTAGCCAGTCGTGTCGTGTATAAATATTCCACGATCGGTGAGCTCGCTTAACCGTCCAAACGGTGAATATAGTGTGTATACATTTTTTCTTAATTTTTAGAATTAAAATAAAATTAAAATTGCATCCGTATACGCTGCCAGCATGTGCATCAAATTTGCCACGTCTACGTATAATATAAGTATATGTATTTACATATATATCTATATTTAAAAGTATTTAATTTTCGACCGTACTTGTTTAATAATATTTAAATTATTGGGAATGTCGGCCTGTCAGTTATTAAATAAAACCAATTTTATCTTTTCTCAATATTTCGTAATTTGTTAATTACTTCATCAGGACAATACTACAATTTTGTACAAGTTAGTTTACAGCAAGCTCAAGCTATAGGTCATAATACTTACAATGTATATGATTTTTCCAAATATTTCGTCAAAACATCGCACTTTATTAACTACACAATTGTGAATATTCATCACAAAGAAATCAAATAACTCAACGTTGTGTGATGTGTTTTTTTTTTCTGTGCCTGATATAACTCCCTCAACAGAACATTTGTAAAAGATGTGCGTGCTATATTTAAATAACTAATAATATACAGTACAACTTCGATAATCCGGACATGATCTAACCTAGACACTCCAATAAGTCGGACATTGGAAGAAAGCCGGACATTGTGCAATATTTTAACTCTTTAAACATATCTAGAAACCGGGAACAGTATTAGACAAACAGTTGAAAAATTTGGTGTGCCAAAATCTACAGTATACGACATTAAGACCAATAATAAAAAAACATGTTTAGCATCATCTTCTGAAACAAGTAAGATATAGGTTATAATGTTAAAATTTATACATTATAATTTTGAAATTTTTATTAGCGCCGAAGACAAGGTACAGAATTAAAAATGCCGCATATCCTGAAATGGAGAAAACCGTATATTCTTGGTTCCTCTTACAAAGAAGGCCAAATTCTTTTACCAACAGATAATTGGAAAAACGGGCGAAAGGACATGACGAACTTTGTACAGAAGAACTCACTGATAATGACATTCTAGAACTGTCTAATATACGAGAAAGTTTTGCAGATAATAATTGTTCAGATATTCAAGGAATGGGTTGAACAAAATAAAAAGCCTCTATATGTACTACATTAACTTATAATAATTTGATAAGCCGGACATTTCATGTGTCCGAAAATAGCTTGTACTTTTACTGTCCGGATTATCGAAGTTATACTGTATTCTGATAGATATAAAATGCAGATACTACAACCTCTGCGCACACAATTAACTTTTCCTGCATTTGATTGGTTTAGATAACTCTTTCAACCACCAGTATGAAACGCGCGTTGATTTTCAATCACATATCATGACAACTTCTTTTTATTCTATGACTTTAGACTCACTTTGTATAACGAACAGCTTTCAGGAAAATACTCATAGTAACCAAATGTTCTTTATAATCGCTATCAATATAATGTATGAAATATATTTGAGCATAAAACGTATCAGTATAAAGGTCGTAGATAAAATATTAAACGTATTTGTGTAAGCTAGAATAAGAAAGGCTATACATTTATAAGTATCCTCGATAACACAACAACATGAATTAACAACAGTGTTATTTGCCACGCCCTGTGCATGAAAACTATATTTAAAATAAGTTAGACAATCGTAATTCTTCGGCTTTATGCGACAGCATTTACCTACGTAAAAATTTTAAATTATTTTACAGATTGCATACCTATATTATTATAAATACAGTACATTTTATATTAAAACCTAATACAGCATAAAATTTCTCTGTTCGCTGTGTATGACATATCAGGAACTAACCTTCACTTCACTACATAGCTGTGGAACATTTTTTACGCCAAGAACTATAACGACTCCTCCCTGTTTCTTGGTAATTTCAATGCCACATTAAAGCAGTTACTTTATTCTATAAGTAGGTACATACTGCAAAAACTATCGTTTTGCATACATTTTTACTATACACTTGCCGTACAATATTCATAATTATCATCTTCACAAAGACATGATCTTGTTATCGAAATACTTTAACGATAAATAAATCAGTAATTACACTCGCACAATAGATATTACCGTTTGCGAGATATATGTATGTATGTATGTACCTATGTATGTATGTATGCATGTATGTACATATAATACTCCCTAACATATTTTATAATACGTTTTAATATTCCAGGGATAGCCACAATTTATAAAATTGCATATAACATTTTACAAATTAAGATAAAGATTATCTATCTATTATCGATTATATACCTATAGGTATTAATTGTATAAGTATATAGGATATTACAAAATCTGCGGACAGTGATCTACTTTTTTGAGCGTACTGCCTCTGGTCTTTAATTTCAATGCGGTGCAAGGTAATCAACATGCGACAATTTAAGAAAACAGCCATATGATTATTAATAAATTTTGTTAGCCATGACATTTTTAAACGATTAATATAGGTTTTATTAGGTGAAATATTTATTAACGTATATATGTATGTAGACCAGGTGCATTTATTGACATATTTATTTTAATATACCTACAATGAATAATATTAGCGATATTTATGGTTCATCGCAGAATAATACATCATGATTTCATTCTTTCTCATCGTATCGTTTATCTACAAGATACCTAAATATTATTGGCTATCCATTATATCTATGCCAAAGATACTACAAAATACAGGGTTTTAAATACAACAAAAAATGTATGTCATTTCCTTGTCAATTGATATGTATCAATTTAAGATGTTACAAATTCTCTTTGATTTCTTGAAGATAGACGAACTACTGCTGGTATTTCTTATGTTACCAATGATGAAATGCAGCTTTTTATTGAATTAACTTTGTTTTACGTGATGTCTTTTGATGGCTTACATGTCCACATATTCCTATAAGTATCAGCTCTTGCAGTACAAACTATGTGTGTAAATGTGTTTCTATGGCTTGATCACTAAATGCAAAATAAACTAAAATATAAACACAAAATACAAAATTTACTAACTCTACGTTTCATTAGTAATGTATGGCTTCTTCAGAAGCTAAAAGTTGGTATGACATGCCTGAACCTTCTAACAAAGATATGCTGGCGCGCAGGGGTATTTTTCAGTCATGCTTCGTTTGTAACCGGATCGTCTTCGAAGAATGATAAATGCATCTGAAGATATACATATGTGTAATACCTGGTAAAAACAGTTATAAAAGCGATTTGCATCGAACAAAACTACTATAGGTACTTCAGTAGAAAAAATAATAGATAAGTATTTCTTTTCCAACTATTACACCAGGCAAATCAGAATACGAAACTAGGTGAAATAACTAAGTCTAAGTAAGATTATTCAGTTGGTTTTGTTATTTAGCGACTCTTTGATTATTATCTTTTATTATTGATTTGGTGTTAGGCGATTTTATTTAATCTTCAGTTGATCTGCATTATAAAACAAAGTAGTAATAGTCAAAGAGTAGCTATCAAACAAGAACCCAAAAATGGATTTCATTTACTTACAGGTACTATGAGGGTCTATAGTCCTCCAAGTCCTTTAACTTATGAATAGAAGATAATATAATTATGAAATAAGATGTGTTTTATATTTTTGACAAGCTAAATTTCGACGTTAATACTGGATAATTCAATTTCTGGTCTCACATGAAACTACTACTTGCTTGTTTTAAACAGAATACTCTGTATACTTTCACAATTTTCAGCAAAACAATTCAACGAATCTTGCCATAACACCACATTTTCCCTTTCATATAAGGATTTCAGTGATAAAGTTTTGCGAAATTGACCAGTAGACAAGTGATGCAGCGATAACACTAAATTCAAGAAATAAAAGTCGTTGCTATTCGATCACACCGGCAATATAATTAGATCATTGTTATCATCAAAATATAGCTTGTAGAAGAAAATCTAAACATACAGACTTTGTCCTATAATCATACACTTCTTAATTCAGAAGTTATAGGGGGACACGGCAGGGCCGAATTGTATAAATATACATATATACAGCATTTACTTGAAATGCACAGCAAAATTTGTGTACGACTTATCTTTTGACACATCATAGAGAAAAAAAAAATACTGTGCAATATCTCTACTAGTCCAGCCCTATTTATATTAATGACGTAAACTTTGTTGAACATTCTTTATTGATATATTCAAACCATATATGTACCTATAATTCGTTACATAGACCTCATACCACTGTCTCAAAGAAATAATCCTTTGCGTCTTTGGCATTGGTTTGGCGAAAATGCCCATGTATAAATATTCCCATAAAAAAAATTTTCAGTCCTCACGTTATAAGTCTATCCCCGATATTAGTTTGTCAATAGACCTATAGATAGTATCTACCTTCAAATAAACGACTTGTATCAAGTTTCTTGGAATGATTGTTAGCAATGATCTGATCTATAACACATACAAATTCAATCAAAAGAATAACCTGGTGTATCAGCTTAGAAATTGGAAATTCCGTTTAACGTCTAATTTTTGTTATTTTATTTAAGTAGATACATAGGAAATGTGTCACATGACATAGTCTGTTGCGGTTTGCGTATTTTTTGTCTCATACTGTTTCCTTGAAACAGAAGCGGTTTGCAAGATATATGGCCAGTAGAGATGGTATATCTAACAAATCCCGTGACTGACTTTTGCCAAATGTATTATACATACCAGTACACACGCTTAACGTATGAATATGGTAATAAGTGTTATTTCATAAAAACTAGTAATTATGCAGGTATAATCTCAGAAAAAGAGGAGGCTATTTTTAAAGCTTCATTGAATAAGTTGGATATCACAAACAAGTGTCCAGTTTTATCTGGTTTTAGCTTGTATAATCTGTTAGGTACTCAGTGTCATGATCATTTGGCAACCTTAAGGAACCTTAAGGCGTTGTTATATATTTGCCTAAAGACTGCAAGATGGAGATATGCGGTATAACTTTGTCGGCCGTATTGTTCAGGCCGTTCTTATATACCTTCCGCAAAGTATATAAGCTTACATAAAATAGCGTATGTGCATAATTCAGTAAAGTATTACGTGTATTGAGATGATAATTTTCGTGG
The DNA here is from genome assembly GCA_023690525.1 of Holotrichia oblita. Taxonomy (NCBI): domain Eukaryota; kingdom Metazoa; phylum Arthropoda; class Insecta; order Coleoptera; family Scarabaeidae; genus Holotrichia; species Holotrichia oblita. The sequence continues at coordinate 45,780,502 of CM043021.1, forward strand.
TTTAGATTAATTTATATCCATTTTTATAATCACTGATTTTTATAACAGACAATTAAATTGGGGTCTTTATACCTAGACGACATAGCGATCCAGGTATTACATACTGCATCTTGATATATGTGAACCGTTATGTAAAAAGCCTAAAACAGGTGGCGATGTGCGATCAACTTTCTAACACCAGGCATATACATACATATTGCTATGGTTTTGGCGGTTTACCGAAAGTTCACGCAAATCCCGGTTTTTCAATCGCGAGTTTAATGAGCTCTTTCCTCCCAGGTCCTCTCCCTCGTAGTATACGGCTTGCAGGATCGTGGTTATGAAAATGGTTTACAAAAAATATATAATCTCAAAATTTTAATTATATAAAAAAAGATAAAAAATCTACTACAATGAAAAGAATTTCCATAAATTATGCAAATACCTACAAAGAAAAACAGATCCCTCTGATGAGATATGCAAAAAAAAACTTTGTTTGAATCGCGAGCAAATACTAAGCCTAATATTTGAAATTAGGAAAATGACAATACAAAAACTTTAAACCAAAAATGAAACGAAACTAAAAAAACTAAGCTACCTGAACTCCCGAAACAAAATTAAATTACATTCCAATTCTCTTAATTTCAAATAAACTACAAAACTTACAAAACTAGATATTTAAGAGCAAGACAATACCTTTTCTCTAATCAGAAGGATTAAATTTACTAAGAATTAATATTACCTTAATTTGTGAAGTGTACACTCACATAAAGAGCAACTAAGATCAGCAAAAGAATTTTTAATCGAATTAATAACTTGAAAACTAAAATACAATCAAGAAAAAAATTAATTAAATTATTAAATATAGCAAACTTGTAACGCAAATAAAAATGACTTTACACGATCGATCTCTTTTACTCTCTACCTTAAAAAGAATCTCTCATCTAGCATCCACAAAAAAATTAAATCTCTCTCTCCACACATGATATTCATACAGAAATATTCTAAGTTCAACATCTATCGACAGAAAACCATCATTTATATAAAATTCAAATTTCTAACATCGCAATATCTAATTAAATCTAAGTCGTACAACGTAACAAAATACATATTCGTGATCCGCAAAAATTCTACAACCTGACAAGTCCAAATTAAACATCAAAAGGATTTCATTTACAATAATTACTTTTCAAATAACAAAATAAATTAAATTATAACGATGCGCGCCATCTCCTGACTGGAACCAAGCACCATGAATAGTCACATACAGCGTCGCTCAGAACTCTTCACTCTCACTCTGCAACCTTGCTTCAGTAAATTGACATATTTGAGCATTTTAGGTACGGAGGTTAATGAAATCGTTATAACTTATTCACCTTTCATTTTAGCTACAGGAACACCTAATACAGATTAAAAAAGAATATTTTGTAGAATCAGAATATCTAACATCCATCTAATATCCATTAAAAAAATCTACTTTCCGCAGATTGAACTTATTTATAAGCAACTAAGTTTTTGAACACCCTGTATAATGTTACAGAAAAGAACTTCAAATGCTGTGTAACTACATAACATCAGCTGTGCGTATGCAAAATTTCATTCGTCTCTTTTACTTCTACGTGACGTAATATCACTATAAAGTACAATAATATATATAAATATAATAAAATTCCGCTCCGTTTGTATAATACTTTTAATAGGACATTCTCGCCAATCAACCTGTATATAGGTATATGATCTATGTCAATATCAAGTGCAAATAATATCTAATATCAAAATATTTTATCCATCATTTCCAAACCCGTAACATACTGTTTATTTATTTTATTAATTTGGCAATGTTTTATTTCAGATCGCCATCTGCACTTTCGTAGCAGTTACCACTGGTCAAAACTATGACTACGAACCTGCACCTGTAAGACCAGCTCCGCCTAGATTATCTTCATCTGGGTATTCAGCATCTGCCCCAAAACCAACACCAGTGCCGATTCTTAAACAAATTAATAGGTAACCATTTTTTTTATTGAAGCAGACAATACATATGATACGATTATTATATGTACAAATAAAATGTTGCACAGTACACTTGACATTTAAATATAATAAAATAGAAAATAATGGTTGGCTTAATGTAATTAATTTTGTCTACACTGTACGAAACATTTACTAAACAGTAATTTGCGTGTGCTTTTTAATTTATTTGATTAATCGATTTTAGGCATAATGAAGATGGCTCTTACACCTACGGCTACGAAGGCGCGGACGGTTCATTTAAAATTGAAACCAAACTACCTACAGGTGAAGTCAAAGGCAAGTATGGATACGTAGATGACACTGGAAAAGTACGTGTAGTTGAGTACGGCGCTACAAAATATGGATTTGAACCAGCCGGCGAAGGTATTACCGTAGCGCCGCCTACATTAGTGGATGAAACGACCAATAAGGACGGTTCCGTTAAACCGGAATACACAGCAGAATATTACGATCCACCATCTGAACCAGCTCCGCGTCCAGTTCCCGCAGCGCGACCTAAACCACGTCCTTCCTATGATTCATATTCACCACCACAACAATTTGCTCCTGCTCCAGAACGAGCCCCGATTCCACAGAGGGCTTCTATATCCGGTGCCGTGCCATCTGATTTTGATTTTGCACCCAAACCTCGTCCAAGTACAAGAAACTTTTCGCCGGCACCTGCAAGACCTGCAACATCATTCTCTTTCGACGACGACAATTTTGATGATCCACCAGTCAGGCCAGGCCCCAAAATATCTTACGCTCAACCAGCACCAGTAAGGCCGTCTAATACTTTTTCCTTTGATAACGAACCTAAATTTTCTCGTCCAGCTGCCGCTCCATCCAGGCAAAGCTTCTCGTTTGATGACGAACCCAGATTCGCACCACAGACCCGACCTGCTCCGCAATACGCACCCGCTCCCCAGTCAGCACCCAGACCAGCTCCAAGACCAGCGCCCTCTGTACGAAGCAGCGGTGGAGTATTAGATCAATTAGCTAAAGACTATGCACTACCAAGCGGAGCAGCTGCTCCATTGCATGATATCAGCTTTGGTTATTATTAGAAATACATTATTCAATAAATGTTACAGTTGGGGTGTAACTAGTCCTGCTTATACCAGGAAATTGTAAAAAGTATACAGTTGACATTCAACTGGAAGTAAATTCAATCATTTGGAATTTCTTCTTTACATTGTGATGTTCTTTTGTACCGCTTTTATACTTTATACATACATATTTATGTCAACAGACTGGTATTAAATTTAAATAACCAATTAATTAGTCTTCAAATAATTTATGTACTGTTAATATCGGTTTGATATACGTCGCGAAAGTTTGATACAATTGTAAATAAACGTTTAAACTTTCCATTCTGAGTGTCATTTATCCTCATAAATACGAAACACAAGATCTCAAAAACCTCAATGTGGGATAATTTTCCCCGAATAATACTGGGAAGAGCAGAGAGTTCCTGGATGTATATTTGTTACGTTCATACATCTAAAAATAGCAAAAATCAATATGTAGCTTATCTTTCCATAGAAATTGTAATGGGTCGTTTCATTTTCATTTCCAAAATAAAAACATCAGTCAAGTACAGTGATCCACATATAAATAAAAGCGTGGCTATAAAAATCATTAGTAAGCAACCAAAACCACCTCTGTCAAATCTAAGGCATTGTATATGCACAAGTTACATTAGCGCCAAATATACATTAGTTTTACATCAGACCTCTTAGAGTGCTGACAATGGGAATGTGGAAACAAACAAATGCACCCAACACAAATTGGTTATATTTTATCATTCAATGTGATTCAAAGCACAGTAAAAGTTCGTAATGATTTGTAATAGTTCTTTGTGTCTGAATTCTACTGTGTTTCAAGGGTTTTATGTGATTCTTATGTGTCTGTTGTGTAGGTACTAGATTGTAGACAAAATTGTAAGAAGAAAGATATATAATTTGGAAATTTGAGTTTAAGCTATACATTAATTATGTAATATTTCTTAACTAAAAGTTTAAATACTTGAACATAATATTAGCTTACAATACAGAAAGTATTTCCGAAATTTACTTATATTTTATTATTTTCGTATAAGTTTATATTAAAATTTTTATATAGATATAGCATTTTAAAATGTGAAATTACTGCAACTAATAATAATAATTTCACGTTTTAAAGTCTACAACTGTCAGAACTGATCAAGTTTTAACAGTTTAGGTAGGTTTAGGTAAGTTTCATCTTTGCATAAGTTCCACCAGTTGGCATATAAGCTCCAAAAAATGAAAAGATTATTGCAATACATACATGGTAATATAAATGAGCTAAATTAAAAACAAAATTAGTTCGTTGTAATAATAATATCTCCTGCCTTGTTATCTGTCTTGTATCCAAGATATTTTTCTTCATAACGGAATAATTATTTTTCAGCCATGAAATTAATTTATTATACAAGGTACCAAATTTATTTTCCTTTCTCACACGTACTTCCGCAGACACCCTAAAATAAAATTAAAATAGTCGTTTTTATTGGTGTATTTAGTGTCCAGTCCTTCATCTAAAGTTATGTGTATTGTAGAGTTATACTTTTTTGCGGTGGGTGCAGCTGCAACAGCTTTCTAGAAAATTACTGCTAAAGCTCTTTTTGTGTAATTTTGGTATAAATATGTTTTCATTGCTTTGTTACACTACCTGACTATAAATGATGTTATGATAGCTTTTGAGCGAATACTGATCTTCCGATGAACTACAACATACTGCCTCTGAGAAGATTCGAACTCGCATTTAAAAACTGACTCTCCTTACCATTGTGATTACCGAGTTGTACTGATTTCTTTGCTTCTACACTATTTTCATTTTATGTACTGATCAAATTATAAACCATTTTCAAAAGCATACGGTTAAGCATACATAGTAACAAAGCAATGTAAATCAATTACGGAATAAAAGTATCAGCTTATTCTGTATCAAATTGTAAATACATAAGTTTGCCATACACATTTTCTATTGTTTATTTATATCTATATGTACAAATTTTATTTTTATTTTCTACCAGGTATATCATGCTCATCAATCAAACTAAAACTAATTTAGTACAAAATGTAGAGTGATCTAACAGTGAAAATTATATTACAGAATTATTCAATATTCTCTAGAATAAGCTAAAGGGGGATGCGAAAGCATGAATTATTATATTGTTATTATTATTACCACAATCTATCTGATCTTACAAGTCTCTAACGCGTTTGATTACTATTATATTCTACTTCATTAAATGTGCTACATCACAAGCTTCTATACAGAACATTTAGAACGACTAAGGCCAGCTAGAAAAGAAATAGGTCTGGAGTGTGGCGGTTGTATACGGAATAGAATGCTTGCCAACGCGTTAATTCCGTACCTATATGTTTAACAACCGCCCCACTCTAGATCTATCTCTTTTCTAGCTGGCCTCAGTCGCTCTAAATGTTCTGCTCACTTAGTTAAATGGAAACATGCATTTTTGACCACGAATTAAAAAAGTAAGCTATAAATAAATCAACGAAAACTGGATATCGTTTTATTTTAACTGCCCGAAGATATTTTGATAAACCTGTCAATGGTAAGTTTTTTCTGTAAGTTCAAATTATTCTGTTTCATCTAAGCGGAATTTAGCAAATTTGATGTTCTTGGAAAGTATTTTCCTTAGCCTATAGTTAGTGATTCAAACTATTTAATATTATTCTTTCCGGTACTGCTAGAGGGCTGTAAGGAAATTTATATAGGTAAATTATATAATTTTTAGAAAACACAATGTGTAAAATGTTGAGTGAGAAATAGGAATAGGCTATCATAGATTTTCTTTAGCCTATTAGTAGTGATTCAAATTGTTTAACATTATTGTTTCTGCCACCGCTAGGGGGCACTAAGGAAATTTATATAGAAGGCATACCGTTATCAATTCGCAACAATATATTTTTCAACAAGATGGGCGTGCTGTACATTTTTCCGTAAATGCTCACAACTTTCTGATGGATCCTGATAAATGGATTGAATATTCCAGTCTATTTCCGTGGCCACCCAGATCCCCAGATTTGACTTATTTAGATTTTTATTTATGCAACGCGACCCACTGCAAAGCACTGTCTACATGATGTTCTGTATTGTAGGTAAGTTATGCATGGTTCTGATGGCTTTTTTTGCAACAGAAAAAGTGATCTTAAATTATTTTCAGAACCCCAAACAAGTAAGCCGTAAGTAAGATGTGAACCTTTTTTTAATTTTGGATATATTGTTTCCAAATGGAGACCCCACTGCAATCTACTATCAAACGTGACTCCCAACAATCTGCAACTTGAAACAGATGTCAAAAACAAGTTGCCAACATTAGTAGTTGTTTCTTGCCGATTCTAGCCCAACACCCTCCACCGAGATTTCAGCAGCGGTAGACGCGAGAAATTGCCCTCTCCACTGTAGTTCGAAACGTGACCAGCGGTAGTTTGTAGAGGCGCTGAAGTTGCGAGCGCTGGCTGCATAAATAATTATATATATACAGGCTGGTGAATTGAGACGTTAGCAAATAGACGTAAAAGGATTTTGCTAATTAAAACATGTTTAAGTGAAATAATAAAGTTTATTTTACAAGTGAATTAAAAAAAATGTTGGTAATTAATAAAACATTTTTAATAATCTTTATTGTAAAAATTTTTACATAATGTTATTCCGCTGCGTATGAATAACAGTCGCAGGATTCACTGTCGCACCAGTCTCCACCATCCAAATTGAACTTTCATACGAGGTAGTACGGCAGGTGATCGATGATAATATAATATTCCATATTTTCATAAACCAATAATCGAATCAAGTATTCCAAGGTTGTCCTTTTGCTTTGATAATTTTCTATACCTTCGATTGTCCTATGAAACTCTTCAGACCGTTTTTTTTCTACCTTCAAAATCCATATCTACTTCTGCACGATTGCCATTTAATCAAAAGTCGCAATAAGCCGCATCGACGGTCTTCTCCAGTCGTAGTATTGTGGATTCCAAATCCACAGCTTTAGGCCAGCGTGCTTCCTCATATACCATCCACATTTTAAGATTATTAAACTTAAACCACAGAATATCACACTACCAAAATTTGCACTTCTTGTTGGCGCTTTTTTAAGACAGATTCAGTGACCTTCAGGCTACTCACGCCATTTTGTGTGGAAGAAACGCAGGGTCGGATTGAGAAAAATTGTATACGTTGACAGAAGGGTATTGACTGAAAATTAGAAGCCGTTAAAATAAGTATATGTATATAGATAACATTAAGCTGTTTCAAAATAGCAAATACGTAAAATAAACCAAACTCAATTTGTAATAGAATATTTTTTAATATTAGCAATGGGGAATAAATGTTATACTACAAATTATAGTACGTAAATACCTAGTACAATAGGTGTTTGATTGTTCATGTGATAGTATAAACCAAGTATGGGAAACCTTTGACATGTTGTGGGCCAAACTTATGCGTGTGTGCAAATACGCTCGCGGGCCGCGACAAACCCCAAATCACTCGATCTTCCTCATTTGGAGTGAGTATGAGTAAGTAGTGTAATATTTTTTTAATTGGGGTTTTCAAAATGTCTCGCGGGTCGGATCAAATCTTACAGCGGGCCGGAGGTCGCCCACATATGGTATAAACAAATGAGTGCGTAGTACTTCATTCCCCATGATGGTAATGATAATGGGAAGCACAGTCACATTGATACGTACTAATGAGAGTAATGATAGTTTTTAATTACGTTAATGGCAATCATATGACAAATGTTATGGGAACAGCGAATATTAGCGTTACCATCATTTGTCATTAGAGACTTATAGCAGAGCCAAACACTTATCCGTAAATGTATACTTAACGTAAACGTTGAAACGACAGATACGTATGTTGTAAGAAAAGCTTGAGAAACGCAGTTATAGCAGCATGATACGTATAGATAGTTTGATGATATTTGTCGTGCTGCAAATAACCTTACCAAGACGGTTGTTTTGGTTGTATTGTACGAAGGGAAAATAATAGGTAGTTAGGACAATATCAATAATTTTATAATAGAAGAAATTCTTATGATAGATACGACAATGAAGATATTGATTATGCTTTTATACATCATATTTTACATAATGAGGAACAACTAGGTAATAGAGCTGCTTTATATGGTCGTTTCAATTTTGAGGCATTTGTTGTCATTTCTATTTTACAAATTTGTTTTAATCGGGCTATGTCGACTTCCTTCACACATTTCGCTCGACTCAATACGTACGTTTACTGTCTACGTGAGAGACCGTAATTTTACGTATGACGTATTTCGGCATACGTACGCAAAGGAAAAATATTACAAGTACGCATGCGTTCCAGTCAGTTTTGACGAATACGGATACGTGTTTGGCTCTGCTATAAGTCTCTATTAATGTAATTGTGAACATACAGATAGGTATTGATCAATAGAGTTACAATTACCATTACGTTACTATTGCCATACTATTATTGTGAATAATAAATGAATGACATGTTACTAAAAATAAATAGGAAATTTGCAAGATGTTTATCGGGATAGGTAGAATAACATTTAATACGCACTAATATAATAATACAAGAGATAAAATATTTATTGTTTCCATACAATTTGTTTTTTTGTAGATGGTTGTTTAAAATTTCGATTTATATATTTAAGTATATAAAACAATTTACGTCTACAACAAAATTACAAAGCGTTTTGGAAAATTGCTACAAGGATGCTCAAATACCACTTCTTCACACAATTTATAAAGGTCCTTTTTAATGTTAACTTTAATAGCTCTTTCTTGAAAATGGTTTTCAAATATATTGTCCAAACTTGCAATAAAACATACAAAATTGTCTGCTGGCATATATAAATTTCCATTAGCCTTTCAGTATCATATGCTTTGAAATAACAAAATAAACTGGAATCATTTAAATCGTGACGATTTGTTGCATATTCTAAGCAAGCATCGCAAGAATGCTTAGAAAGTCATTTCTTCATTAGGTAGCCACATATCTACATAACGGGTGTAATTTTTTTCAAGAATGTCACTTCGCTGATAATCCTTATCAACCTCGTCGAGTGTGAATGTTGTATTGTCTTCTGTTTGTTGAGGAAAATGTAAATTTTGTATACTTCCAAGGTGAAGCAATATTCTATCGGAGTCTCCTTCACAATTTTCCGTTCCAGAAAGAAACAACTTCACACAAATTAACTTTTTGAAAGATCTTTGGAACTAAAAAGGTGTTGGATTCCTACAATATCCATCGTCGTCTTGATTTAGCCTTCTAGTAAAGAAATACTCTATGTTGGTTTTTTCTTTGAGAATATTCCATGGGTGAACGAGACCATTTATTGTCACTCTAAATGACCTCAAACACTTAATTTTATTTGTTCGTTCTCCACACTCATTTGTAGGTTTTCTAAATCTTCTAAAAGATCTTCACGCCCATATGCTATCATCCATGTTCTGGCTCTAAACAAAACAAAAGAGTAATTTCAATTTTAGTATTTATTAGTAATCACAATATTTTTGTGCCATGATCCATCCACATACCTACACACCCAACTTACTTTTATGTGTTATACTTATTTATGTAAGATAATAGTATAATACGTACATACCTTGGATTATCTTTGAGAAACGAAAAAAAGCTTTCTTTGCCGGTATGATACCGCCTATTCTTGCAACCCCTTGCAGCACAATTATGTCCCAATTATGTCTTTCTATTCATAATAATTTTGATAAATATACAACGAAAATAGGAAAATTCTAAATATGTATGTATTAAATACAAGTCCTACTACGAATGAATATTTATAATACAAAAGTTAATCTCGACGATCTCGACACAAACGTAACACCTGATATAGTTAGTAAACAATGAACAACGCCCGAATCTCGAAGAATATCAACTATCGTGAAGTATTTTCTTTTTTTCCAGAGAAGATGGCGGATCTTATTTTATACCAAGTAATGCAACAACCTTGTTCGAACAATAGTTTCCAAAATTTTTGACAATACTGGAAAAGTCGAAATCGGTCTATAGTTTTCAACTAATTGCTTATCACATTTTTTATGTAATGGTAAAATTTTAAAGATTCTGAAAAAAGTGGATACTTTCCTTTTTCAATGAATGTGTTAAATATGTTCTCAAGTGGCTGAATGATGAAGTCCACTACCGAAGCTATCATTTGTAGAGAAATCTCATCATGACCAGTAGCCATAGTATTGTTGACGTTGATAATTGTATGTTTTATTTCATTAACTGTTGTTGGAGATAAGAAAAAATAACTTGTTGAAGGAATAATCAAATTTGAAAATTGACAGTTCTGAGTAGAAATGTTGCTGGCACTGTTAGGCCTCACAGTATCTGTTACCTATACAAAATAGTTGTTGAAAAACTGACATATCTCCCGAGGACTAGTTATTCTCTCACCCTTGTTATCTTTTAATCCAATATTGGTTACATTTGAAAAAGACCTTGTTTCCCATTTGATAGTATTCCACGTCGATTTAATTAGAATAGTTGAACTGGTAATAGCCTTTGTACATCAAGCTTTTTTGCTTTTTCCACAACTATCCTCAAAACAGCAGAATATTTTTTGTAATAGACAGCAAGGATAGGTTCGCCTGGAAACAATTTACAAAGTTGAAACAATTCTCGTTTAGTCTGAGACGGATATACGAATACCCCTCGAGATCCAATGCTTTGATTGCCTACGGGGTCGTTTTCTAACGGAAAATGAATCATTAAAATAACTAAGAAACGTGTTATAAAATGATCCAAGTTTATCGTTAGGGTCATCTTCCAGATAAATATGACTCCAATCTACCAACTGCAGCGCGTTGGTAAAACTACCAATCTTAGACGAACCAAATAAACGTTTATTTTCAAACAAGTTATTAGAGGGACTTTTGCATTCAAACGCAATTAATTGATAGTTACGATCTGACAAATCTGAGAGATTATTGCAAAGTAAAATCAGTTTTAACAAATATATTGTCAATGCACGACTGGGAGGTCCAACTGATACGCGTTGGAGAGAAATCTGCCTGAAACAGACCATAATTGAACATAAAACCCCTAAAAATATCCGTATTCTTGTCGCTACCCAAAAAGTTACAATTGAAGTCACCACACAACATTAAATTCTGGCAAGCTTATTAAATTCTCATTATTAAATTCTTCAAGTTTCTCAAAATTCTCAAATTTGCTTTTTGGGATCTATAAATAGTTAAACAAGTTACTGATGGTTCAGACAATCTAATAACGCAGTATTCAAAGTCTACATCACACACCAGCGAGTCGATAGGTGCGTTCAGGCGACACACAACAGTTGCCTTTGGTAGTTGGTTGAGTGCTCTGAACGAAAAACGTAACGGTGAGTATCAACTGTTGCAAAATATTGGCATCGGCAATATGTTATGGTGAATATAGGCAACGCTTGGGAAACCCGGGAAACGGTATATCGTTCAGCCGATTTTAAACTGTTTAATGTCACCGTAATAGAATTACGTTTATGGTGACAGCAAACTGTTGCGTTGCCAGAACGCAGCCAATCCTAATGTTATTCGACATTAAATTTTTTCGAATTAAAATCAACGTATCCCCGTGCAAAAGCCGCGACCCGGCGAAATAACTACCCACATAGTAATTCACCATCGTTAAGCATGAGATCTGTTCTTTATTTAACCAATGTTCACACAAGCTATATCAATGTTAAAATTTACTAAAAACAAATCCAACAGAGAAACCTTCTTACCGATGCACTGACTATTAAGATCTACAACTCTCAGTGTACTGCGTCGGTTTTCCTTTAAACATTTGTTGACTTATAGTTAATAATTGTCTCTACAGAACTATTAGAGAACTGCACTGACGATTTTGGTTTTCCCTCGATAATTTAGATGAGGTCCACTTCTATTATGAATCATCAACACAAAGTAGTTTATTTATTTCTATTACACTGGCGTAGTTATAGAGATAGGTTGAGAGTTGATAGGTATAGTTAATGTCTATAACGAAGCTATTGAGAACCGGACGACCCGGCGAAAATGGTATATTCAATAAAATAACATTAGTATGTTTCAAACTATCAATGTCATTAAAAATACTCTGTGAACTCAACATCTGACCCTTTATTGCATTGTTTAAACCGGATCATATCAGAACGTAGTCACTTTTATTAAAAGAACAGGTTAGGTTGTTTAAGTCTTCAACCACATTTTCCCAAACTGCGTTAGGCTTAAATATACCCCTAACATTAAAATCCGTCATTTGTTGTTTTAAAAGATTTAAGATGGCTCTGCCGTGACTATCTGCAAGAATAAGAATTTTGCGCACATTTACATTACGATTAATATTTGCCACTGGTATCTTTATTGCTAAATTCTTTATTGTTTTGTGGTTTAATTTTATTGCTTATTATAGTGTTATTATTAAAATATAAAATGATTAAATTCGCTCCAGGTTTTATTCACTACAAACTTAATATCGCATGGTATACGTTTTAGGAAGTAGCTAAATAAAATACGCCTTATTATTAATGTTACTTTATTTATAATATCCAGAACACAATTTTCTGATAACTGGTACAAAAATATTAAATAAATAATAGACAACTTTTTAACAATACATACAAATAAATAAGCTGTCTCAATTGCTATAAAGGCACTGTTGTTTTATAATATATATTTACAACTTAACCATAAAAACATGGTGACAATTTTAATCAATAATAATTATTATTAATTAACAATAAACTCAAATTCTTAATGACTAGTTAGGTTTTTATTATATTATATTATATTTCTTCCCATATGAAGTCTATAGGCATCAAATTTACATACTGGAAGAATTGCTAACTTGTACTCTAATAGTCAAAATGCAGTACTAGTAATAATTGTTTTTGAAACAATTGGAAATTAATAGTCGAATAAGTACGAAGTGTAAAAATTGCAAGAATAAATTAAGGTAAATTCCAGAAAAGCGCAAGAAAACGAGAAAATTAGGACTATAAAACATGAAAGTTAAAATGGAAAGTGACTATGCTTTAATAAGTATTTTACGATTTACGTATATGGTCCCCAGAATACAGATTTCGCAAATCTTGAAGCACCATGTTAAAAAATCTGATTAAATTTCTTTAATTTTATTTGCTTCACCGTAAGTATAAAAACATCAATCGATGTTAATAAACGTACGACGAAAATTTTCTCTATTACACGATTTTATTTAAAGAACTATAAATACATCAGTACCTCTACTTAACTCTCAGATTTAATTTCGCGTCTTTTTCGATTTTCGATATTACTTATATATAGCATAATTTTGCGTTCGTTACTGTGACTTCGTGTAAAAAAGTACCTAATACGAGATATTATTGCTTCATTATGAATAGTCATTCTAGCTAACTAAATTAGACCTTAGCCGAGAACTAAGGCTATAAGTTGAGCGTTAAGAACAATACCATTATCATACATTTCTCTTGAAAATGTTAAACATTATTAGTGTTTGCGTATTATCATCTTTTTAATCCAAAATCACTGTTTAATATCAAATTGAATGCTGACTAGTTTAATTATTTTTTAACTACTATGATCCAAACAAGTTTACTTGAAATCATCCTATATGTTCTGCGATACCTCTATTTGGAGACCTACGATTTCCATATATATTTCTTATAATGTTTTTCACCGATCGGCTTGTTTGGCAGGTAAACAGTTAACTTTTTACATTTTAATTATTTGAATCACATCTTTTTATAGCGTTCAATTATCCTACTAAATTAGTACTACAACAGCTAATCATTTTTCTTAATATTCCTGATTCTTAATTAATCATTCTTCTTTATTTTTCATAAGCCCTCCCAGATAATTTTAAGACATATTAGTTTTCTCTATTATTGAAATAACTATAAGAGCTGCCAAATATATGAATACTATGCCGCCAGTAAGCTAATGTGCATCTATAAATCCTCGACATAAGTAATAAATACATGAGAACGTACTCCTCAGATACACTAAACATTTGAATCTAATACATCATTTTTTATGTAAGAGATATATCTACATTATAATTTTTTATAGCTAATTGTGAATATTAACGCTGCCTACACTAAATGCTTTTATTGCGGAATCAACCTGACTTTGTTTTTTTAATTGCGATTGAAAAATAAATACTAAATGATGTATTATATACCACTTACAGTACATATTTATATGTAAACGCGAAAGCTTAATACACATTATGCTTTGTTTACTATTCAGTCTTATCTGAGTACAACTAGTTCCATCATTCATTTAAAGTTTTCTAATTATTCGACCACATAATTAAATATTTAATCGATTCATGTTTCTTTTCCTTTCGCAAAGCTTTTAGTAATCAAAATTAATATTAATAACAGCATAAAAGAAGTTTCATCTAGTGCCCCAGAACTCCCTCAGCAGTTCTTATAGTCCCACACCCTCATCGTTTTATAGAAAGATATAATATAATTCCTTCATTCTTGAATCCATGTTGCATGTTGTAACCTTTAATATTTAATTCAAAAGTATTAGCATACATTACATTGCCAGTAACGTATGCTATTTAATTTTCGGCTGGCAAGATCCATAATGATCGCGCATTCTTCCTTAGTTTCATGTCCAATAGAAATAACAAAACTAAAATTATTAGTATAAAAAAAGTAAAAAAATAAAACTGAGGTCATCAATACACTAATTGCAAGACTAAACATAAAAAATCCAATTTCTACTGAAATATGCAATATTTGTCTACTATTAAAGAGTACTAATATCATAACATGAATTTAAATGTGTATGACACCCGCAACTTGACATATTTATTATATACTGACAATAAGCCAAATACTAATTACATATGAAGCGAAGCATTCGTATAAATGTAAACATATGGACTTCAATATTTAAACAATTTAAGACACGAAAAACATATACATATATGACAATAAATTAAACGAATAATTAGTTTAATCCAGATACAAGACACCGTAAAAGTACATATATACAAATTTTTCGATTAAATTTAAATATAAAATATGTTCGCGCTTTTCACTAATTCACGAGCTGCATATATTGACACCGGCTTGACCGTTGCGCAATTATTACTACTGATGCATCAAAATGTCTCCGACAATGAATACTGGATAAATATGTGAATGATACATCTGTAAAAAAAAGTAATTGATAATATTTTGCAACATTTGAACACTAGATTGATAATATTATTCGATATACTATAACGGTATATTGTATTGCTATTGTATGAACAACAGATGAATGAATGAAAGAAAAACCATGAATGCTTGCCTCCAGTTATTTCTTTTCATTGCCTCGATATTCTGGCATGATTACGTATTATCCTTTTTAGTCCACAGTATCAGTTGTTGGTTTGAAATAAGGCAATTTTCCTTCACCACAGCGTACAAAGAATTTGTGTTAAATATTAAAAAAGGAATATTTTTGAAAATTAAATACATTTTTCTAGTTATTAATTCGTTCATTTTCTAAAGCTATGCAGGAATGAACATAGTATATAGAAGAAAATAATTACATATATAAATCCGTTGATTATCATAAAAATCGTTAAATTTTTTTAATAGTAGGTTAATAATAATTAATGGTCGCTCCTTATTAATAAACTTGATAGTACTTAAAAAGAGTAATATTTCTTACCAACATCTTACTGATACTAGAACCTTAACACTTCTTAGGATAATTTTACGTAGGTCAGCTTTATTAGATATCTATTTTTTAATAATATCTACGAATATGAATACACGCTGCGTAATAAAAAAAAGACCAGTATACAGCCAGCCGTGCTTTCCCAAGCAAATGGATACTTACGAAACTAAAAATCAGTATCAAGATTAATTTTGTTCCGTGATCATGTATGTTGTATTCTACAGTAATGCATTAACATACAAAACATAACTTAATCAACAGCCATTTTAACACCATATTAAATTTTATACACCAATTAACCAAAAATTTGTGCTAAAATCAACAAAATCAGTTTCATTGTTTTTATCCAGTATTGTTCTTTTTAATACATATATATTGAACAAAAAATTGGAATAGAGACATATCTATAATACTATACATAATATAGTAACAATTTAAAATAAACATATATGATAAAATTACATGTATCATGTATATAAACGCAGGTTACAAATTACAGCATAAAACCAACCACTATTGCGATATTCGAGGTCATTGTAAATGCACTTTACAGATAACGTAATACAAAATATTAATCTTAACTCAGTCGAAAAATAGACGGGTAGTAACGAACGCAAAACTACAACTAAAGATATAACATTATTACTTCTTTAATAAAATAAGATTACAGTTTATATATACACAAATATTTATACATGTACATATATATAAAAAAGAATTTGTTACATTTCTCGATCAAATTATGTTTATACACTGTACATTTTATATACCGAAACGTTTTGTCTTTGTATTACCCTGTTCCCAGGCTTTATTGTTATAAGTGACTGTTCTATTGGCAATACACACACGACGAAATTGATATGAAATACCTAATCAACATAATTAAATTCAAAAATATGTATTTTCTACATAGCATATATCCTTCAATATGTAACAGCACTCTAAGTAGTACAAACCATGGCACATTTAATGTATGTCAAATAGATACACAATAAGTCTCTGCAACATAGGCTAAATATAAAACAACAACGTTGGTCCAATATTAACTTACAATACATAATGCACTTAAAAATTGTCAGGTTTCGCACGAAATCATAATTAATGATATATCACAGGATTTTATGATATTATATTTATATATATAAATTTTTATATCTGTATATTTATATATATAAATAAACAAGGTTTGTTCCTTTTCCATTTCCTTTATTATTAGTTAGGACAATTACTATTTTTTTATAAATTCTATACACCTATTACGGACGGCTTATTTCTAATCTTTGAGTACTATATTTCTCTCAGAATTTAGGCTAAATATATGCGTGTACTGAACATTTTTTCCTGAAGAAGCATTCTGGCATTCTAAATATATGTTATTTTTTTATCAAATAAAATTTAAGACAAAAAATGTTCAAAAAAGGAGCGATTCCTCTGAATGCTTTTGAATGATATAAAACGCTTTTGTTAGATCTACCATAACGCATTGTTGCATTAACATATCTGAGATCAACACAAGAGCTTTACCTAAAACTCTTAATGCCAGTAATTAGAGAAGTATGCAAATTATTTTAAATCCATCAACATATAATTTTTAAAGTTGTAACGCAGCGTTTACATTAGCATAGTAAATTACTTGTTAATTACTTGTATAAATAACTGAAACAATCAGTAACTAACACAATGTAGACATAACGGAAACATACTTGTATCAGAAGTCGGCGCAGTAAAGTGAATAGTTTCCCACGCGTTTACTAGTCTACTCTTCTATGATAATTGTTACTTTCCACGCCACTAACCTACCAACTAACCTAATGTAAACATTTGCAGTTTTGGGCAAATTAGTACACAGAAGGGAATAAAGCAGTGCAGGTGAGATTCTTTGTTTTCTTTCTGGAATTTGCAAGAAAAATTAACTTTTGTGACTAAACTCATCTTACCTTCAACCTAGAAAAGTAAACTAACTTAAGGTATAACCGCCCCGAAACGACAGTAACTCGTCTCGACATTTTCACCACATTCCACTCTTGCCTTTTTCATAAAGCGAACAAGCGCTTTACGGCAAGGGAAAGAGTGGAGCGTGGTGAAAATGTCGAGGCGAGTTACTGTCGTTTCGGGGCGGTTCTACCCTAAGTTAGTTTACATTTCTAGGTTGAAGGTAAGATGGAGTTTAGCGAAGCGATATGGCAACTTTGTTCGTATATTCATATAGGATTATATGGAAACATAATGAGTCGATGTGAAATTTCCCTATCGGTATATACATATATATATATGTATTACATATTCGCAACAGCAATGCTTCATGATTTTTTAGTTCAAGATTAACAGAAGAGTTCATAATTATTGCAACTTCAGTTTTAATAGTTGGCATTTAAAATTCTAGATGAAATACTCTATGTATTAAATTGTTTATTTAATATTTTATTATAAAGATAATAAATTGTAATAATAGTACGAATTTTCAATTAATCCAATCTAATACAGATAGTAATTACTAGGAAATATCATGGATCTTAGCCTGGTACTTTGCCAATATTGCAAAATCTTCGATTTACTGGCAAACCAATACTGGACGTCAACATTGCGTCAAATATCACGAATTAAGAGTGTCAACATTGCTACCAGCCAATATTGTACTACTTAGGATATCTATAACCGTTTTAAAATTTCAGAATAATGATACATCCATAATGACAGAAATATAGGTTCGCACAACGTGCGCTATATATACTTATTTACAATTTTGTAATAAAAATATTATTTTGCCAAGAGAATAATCAACAATAAAACAATAACAGGACGGAAACTATGTACATTCATTTTTGTGATTTTACTGTTCCACAATCAAAAAGTCAGCCTTTGCGATAGCATTCGTTTTTGTATTGGTGGTATTGAATTAGAATGACCAATTGTTACAATTGTGAAGACGCAATCACAATCATTATTATTATCAATCAGTCCCCACCGTATCCCGCTCTTAGTTAATATAACCACAATAATAGTCATGGTAACTGTAGATCACCTACACGGAGCCAAAAGTATTTCTATCCAACACGGACATGAAGATATCTCCATTCTAGAATATCCGTGGCCCCAACCCTTTCCGAAACTTATAGTCACTGAATTTGTATCAATCGGTCCTTTCGGATTGCCAATATTGCATGTGTAATCCTTATGAGCGATTTTGACTGGATCAAAAACACAGAGACAGTGTTCCGTAGGTACTCTTGTAGGCAACGAGTCGATGTTATTTTCCAAGGTAAGCGAATTTACGAAGATTGGGATGTTGGAACGGTTGTACACCCAAATGCCGCTATCTTCTCGGGATAACGTAATACCTGTAAAAGCAAGAATCCAAATTATTGTCGATAATCATACATTGAATAGCCAGTAAATTAAAATTGTATACCGCAATATCAAAAAGAAAAACGTATTGTGAGTAAGATTTAAATTGCAGTTTAATTTCAACAACTCGGCAAGGACCAGTACTAAATTAGCACATGTATTATTGTGATTATTGTATTGTTAAAAATACAAATCTGATATACAAAAGTAAATATGGTTTTCATGTTTATATTTTAACTATTCCAGTTGTCTTATGCCCGTTTGCACCGTTTTGTATTAAAGCTTCGCTTAACTTGAAGGCCGCTTAACTATTAAGCTTAGTTTAATTTCTCATGAATTGCACCGTCGAAAATTGGGACAGGTTTAGTTAAACCGGGGTGATAATCGGCAACATCGCCTTTATGAGTACATTTGCTCTAAAAGTCCTGTATGAATCGTGTCTGATCGTGTCCGATCGTGTCGTATCGAATGTCATTTGTCATTTACACCAATAGGCGTTTACGAAAATTGGAGCGGTTCAGTCGGTAATTGTATCAAGACGTTCTTAAATAACCGGTATATGTTGTATCATGTTCAAAAATGTATGGTAGATGTATTGGATACATGTACCCGATACACATGGATCTGGTCGTTTCAAAGATCCATCGATACAATTCACTGTTTACAGTGTATTTGAGGTTATGAATGTATATGGTATATTCTTCTGGGAAAACCAAAATCAATTATGTCCAAAACTTCCAAATCTTCTCCAAACAAAGCATCGTAATCATCTTCGTCGAAAAATATCATATTAGCAATAACGCACGATTTTTAAATTAACCGTAGATATATACTGTTTATGTTTATATACGTATGTACATATGTTAATAACATTTCAACAAGTGCGATGCATTGTACGCAGCTGTGGCCATATGTTGCGCATGCGCATAACCAATGTACAACGTTCCATAAAGTTAAGGGACCGTGAAGCCTAGAATATTGACCGCTTAAGTAAAGCTACGCTTAACGATATTTAAGGAAAGCTTAACTAGCGGTGCAAACTAATTTTTAAATTTAAGTCCGGACTAATAGTAAGCTGCGCTTAAACAATGTGGTGCAAGCACCCATTAAAAGATTTTCAAATCAGCGGCCCACACTCCGAACATTTATAAATAAACATAATCACCTGCTTTGTATATTATCTATCTCGTGTCGCATTGTTTAAAAATCTTTTCCCATCTTTAATTTTTCACATATTTCACGCGCCTATTTAAGATATTACAAATACATAATAATTTCTTACATGCTAATAATATTCATCACTAATGGCAGTTTGCATGCCGTTTGGGGAAGATGTGGACATAATTGTTTTGGTTTCCCCAGAAGAATCCATCACATATACATTCATATCCTCAAACACACTGTAAACAGTGAATTGTATCGATGGATCGTTGAAACGACCTCAGGGAATGTGTATCGGGTACATGTATCCAATTACATCCACCATACATTTTTCAACATTTTTGAACGCGATACGTCATGTACCGGTTATTTAAGAACGTCTCAATACATTTACCGGCTAAACCGCCCAAATTTTCGTAAACGCCTATTAGTGTATGACAAATGACATTCGATATGACACGATTCACACAGAATCTTTAGAGCAAATGTACTCATAAAGGCGATGTTGCCGATTATCACCTCGGTTTAACTAAACCTGTCCCAATATTCGCCGGTACAATTCATTTGAAATTAAACTAAGCTTAATAGTTAAGCAGCCCTCAAGTTAAGCGAAGCTTTAATACAAAATGGTGCAAACGGGCATTACTAATATAAAAGTTGCTGCTATATATAAATAATTGATACGAAATAAAATGAATAAACGAGATTTTGGACATTCTTCGTTGATTTTTTTGCAGCCAAAGTAATTGTAGCAAGTAACCTAACTAAACTCATGCATCTAGCATGCATATTCCGATAATGCATGAACAAAAATAGTGCATCTGCATACAGCAGAGTAATGTTACCTGCGCTTGCCACATTACTGTAACTTCTACAGAAAAACGTAAATGGTGAACGACAAACTCATACTACATACGGATTATCTAATATGTAATACGAACAGCTGGGAAATAACCAGAAAAGTTACCACCACAAAATGTGTATTATAACTATTCATTATTACATTTTTCATATACATTTCTAACCAAAATGGATTCAAAACGCGAAGTCGACAGTAAACAAATTAAGTTATGAAAAGAAAAACAAAAATATAACTGATATATATTCACAGTCAGGTAAAGTCAGGTAACAGTTTTTAGAAATTTAACGATTTATTCTGTATTAAGTATCCAAATAGAGAATGCCATGTCAAAAATCCAAAACATATCAACATATTTACTTCGCACCAGTCTTGCCGCAAAATAAATATCAGCTGTGGGGAGTGGGCAAGAGTGCAATATAGGGAATACTTCGATGTAATCAGTAAAGGCCGCAAGAATTGGTTAGCTTCCAGCGGCAGTACATCGGGAGCGTTAAAGGCGCGCGCCTATCGTGCAACCATGTATGTATTGTTGCATGATCATGCATTGCAAGTACGCGTACCTATAACTCGATTGCAACGCCTGTAAAATGTCGAAAGTTCGTGAAAATGCTTCAACGTGTTTGTTTGCTAATAAGCTAGGGTTGTATATTCTGTCTGTGTTTTCATTAATTCTAGTATAAAGTTTCTCTAAATAATGACCATTTCTATTTCGGTAAATCCGATTGTCCGATGTAGATACGCCCCTGCTACGCAACCACATTTGCGGTCTTTAGTAATCAGTTTGCCGATGCACTGTGGTTCATCTCTAGATTCTTAATATTATTCTCGTACATACACACTACATGTACTACATATTAACTAAAGACAGAGAAATTAGGCTAAAGGAGACGCAACTTATCACTGAGTTAGCTCATTGACACACACGGAATATCTAAATTAGGAAATAAAGCCTTACCTAAGCCAATTTTTCTTCTGGCCCTAGACACCTCCTCCGAACAGGAATTACAGCAATGTGACAACTCTTTCACTGAGAGCCCATCGCCATATGGAATATCCCAAAATATATTTATAAACGGCTTCTCGACCGGAAATTGGCGCCCCACTCGTTTGGTCATTTCCCAATAAGCCAGTTTGCACCACCATCTAGATGTCGGATCTGAAATAAATATGCATACGTCTATGAAACGGAGCTACCATGCCAAACAATAAGTGCTAAAAATGTTTAGCTTTATAAAGCTTAAATTCCACCTCAAAACATGAAACAGTTAACAAATTTTACTAAAAGAAAAATATTAAATTTGAAATCTATATGTGTATGTAAATGTCAACTGTATGCCAGATGACATAAAAGCCGTCACCTCTGTTATAGAATTTGAAAGGAAATACTGTTACTGGGACAGTGGATTGAATCGGAATAAAATAATTTGGAAGATGGTATTACAACCTAATGATCTGTTGTGTAAACTAAATGTGTAATATATAATGTAGGTACTAAAAATATCTTGCTTACTATAATTTTTGATAAGAATAATTATGAACAAGAGATCATTAACGTAATATTTTAGCATAATTATGCAATCATAGACTATTAGCGAATAAATCATCAATGTTTATTTTATTTTTGAAAATTAATATACCTATTTTGTGACCTTTATGTACTTATCTTTCAATTCCTGAAATATTTTCACTTGTAGGTCAATAAAACAACAATTAATTAAATACCAATTTATTCCAGAACATATAATATTAATCTCAATTTCTTCCACTGCAGAAGTCTTATTAACGAAAACA
The DNA here is from genome assembly GCA_023690525.1 of Holotrichia oblita. Lineage (NCBI taxonomy): Eukaryota > Metazoa > Arthropoda > Insecta > Coleoptera > Scarabaeidae > Holotrichia > Holotrichia oblita. The sequence goes on from CM043021.1 coordinate 45,803,389, forward strand.
TAATATTATATGTTCTGGAATAAATTGGTATTTAATTAATTGTTGTTTTATTGCCCTACAAGTGCAAATATTTCAGGAATTGAAAGGTTTTGTGATAACAAAATATCTTCTGAGCTACAAAGTACATTAAAGCACTATGTGAATAACAACGATATAACGAATGAACGCAAATTACACATACACAATATTATAAATTATAAGAAACGTTTCAATGGTAAAAGAAAGTTTTCTTACTAAATAACATTGCTTAAGTCACTTATCCTTACTAACCGAGAATTGAATTTTGATTTTACACTAATAATTTCTTATATAATCGAATGTAGGCTTTTACGGCCACTGTTCCATAAAGACGTATTTTTCGGGTATTGCCGTGGTTGTTCTAACAAACTTGACGTTTCGCTGATCATACTGTCAGCTTCTTCAGAAGTTCTCTAAAGACTGATGTTGATGTCTTCTACTCCTCGTTATATACCCAGTCCTTGCTCCGCTCCAGTGATGCGTATCCGTTCCAGTCGGATAGTGAGAGAATCTCTGGAAATAATGTAGAACCCGAACAACTTCAACCGAGAAGACGGATACAGATTGAGTAAGGTATGGAAATTAGCGCTAGAGAGCCCGAAGCAGCAAGGACCACCGAGGACGCCTCCGAGATCATCTAACACGAATCGAGGAGAAGCATCGGATACGGATCAGAGAACGATAACGGACACGGTTCAGCGGACTGGAACGGATAGGCATCACTGGAGCGGAGCAGGGACTGGGTATATAACGAGGAGTAGAAGACATCAACATCAGTCTTTAGAGAACTTCTGAAGAAGCTGACAGTATGATCAGCGAAACGTCAAGTTTGTTAGAACAACCACGGCAATACCCGAAAGATACATCTTTAATTTCTTATATACTCATCACCCTTAAGAAAATTAGCTAATATTATAAGTAAGAATTTCCTATTTCAAATATTATCTATAATATATAAATAAATTCACTTCATGAATTTCATATTCGATACTTGCCTGGGGCTTAATTTTATAATACGTTATTCTTCAAATGTTTGGAAACTCTAGTCAAAGTTGCAGTAAACTACTTTAAAATCGATGAAATTCTATATATGTAATTTGGAATGTATTCAGGCAGTTAGATTAAATAATCAATGTATTATGGAATATCTACGATTTCCCGTCCTTTATTGGATAAATAAGAAAATTATTTAAAACTGGTATTCAATACTGTGGTTGACCTAGGTATAGTTTGTATTTGAAAACAAACAGTTATTCATAAAAGAAGTATGTATGTAATTGTAAAATTTAGGTCTACAGTCCTATTTTATAAGGTGCTGTGACATTTTCAAGGTGGGTCTTCAGTCTACTTAAGTACGTATCTAGATTTTATTTAAGCAATATTTTCAAAAATCGATAACTGGGAAACGGTAGGATTTAGGTACATTATGTGCATTACAATTTTTACTTAAAATTGAAGAAAGAATGGAAATATCTAATAATATACACGTAGTTCCGTTTAAAAAAAGGTAACTTTGCCACCAACCCTGTATAGTTCAAATTATTATTAACTAAAACTTTTGTATTTAACTTTTTTCGGTACGTCGTATATTTTACTTAGGTAAAATCGACCGTAATATAACCTAATAATCCCGTACATATCAGAGACCCTGTATATTCATCTACACAGAAAATAAAACACTTATTTTTTAAAATTCATCAACTAAATACATATACGAGTCGATTAGGTGATAAAACTTTTAAAATCTATATTGGATCATTTCATTCTTTTAAGACACTTCACGATTCGCTTAATGTTCGCTTTAAGTTAGATAAAATTTAATGTATCTAAATTAATTTCCCGTCCTTTACAAGGACATTTAGTGATCACGTAGCAAAATAGCGTAATTATGAGAGTATTACTAATTCATAAGATAACGAGAAAAATATATTCCGATGTACAACTGACACTTATACAGAATAATGCCGATGCAGTACATAGCTTTACATGTGAAATAACTCTCAATTTCTGTAGTTCTTTTATATTTTTTATTCTCTTTTTTCCGGTATGTGTCGTGGGAGGGAAAGTGACCGACAAAGCGGCAAAGTGGGGACGTGAGACAGGTGTTCCGATCGATAAACGTGCACCTAGAGGTGGCGCCGGTAGAGGGATACCTGGCGCCACGTCGGTGACGTCACGGTCCGCACTCTGATGTTACACCTTTTTGCACCTGTATTTTTTGCGTGCATCTTTTATTGACTGAATTTATTTTATGCAGTAACTTTTATTTATACATTAAGTTTCTCGTTAACGAACATACAATACATGCGACTGCAACTTAAATAATACAGTCGTAAAGTGAAACATTTTACTAAAAGATATATTCGAACAATTCTGTATTAGAAAACTACAACAATTCTTTGAACATAAACTTATAAAGTGCAATGTATTCTAATATCATTGATTTTAACTGTTTTTGATGCCAACATAATTTGTAGGATAGATAAATGTGATTTTAAAAGAAATGTCCTAGTTATATAAATAATTATAATAGTCCAAATTTTATAAGTGGCACGACTTAAAATTGACTTATGTACAATATAACCGTACATTAACAAGTACATAAATACTTCAAAGCTTTAAAAGAATAAATTGTGACAAAAGAGAGAAATGTATTCTTTCTAGTTTTCACGGTTACATGACAACAAAATTGTAATAATTATGTACTAATAATATTACTACCTGAACACCAAAAAGTTCTTTAATATGTCCTAGTATCTGTATATGCCCACTCTATTTTCGTGACAACGTGGAGACTTAAGTATACTAAGATTCAGTTCATAATCGCACACACACATGTCAAAGTTACACAAGAATTCATCCGATATCCTTTTCAATAAGCTTTAGTACACATCGGAAAACACAAGTATATAATCCGAACATCATCTCGATACTGCAAATCGAAGAATAATAGTAAAATAATCACTAGGATCACTGTTAATAGTGCAAATATTACAATGGGAAAATGTAGACATAGCAAATGCTGAAAACATCTTCATAAAATGTGCATTGCGAACAATGTACGATAAATTGTTTTATCAGATATATATATATATATATAGAGAGAGAGAGAGAGAGATCATTCTGGAGCTACAATTGCAGAAATCAAGAGCATAACAAACAGTGAAAAGGCTCTTACAAAATTTTTATCGAAGATTCAAAGCAGACCGGGTAAATTTACCACCGATATGCTTCTTAAAGGCGAGAATAAATATTGATTGTCAGTTTAAATCCATAAATATTTAAATTTATATGTGAAACAATAATTTCTTTGTGATCCGCGGCGACTTTACATTTCGAATATGTGGCTCCACATAGGAAAATAATTGGTCGAACTTGATTTAAGGTGATCTTAAATTCAGCAATTTGCCTGACTTTTGTGAAGAGTGGTCTCATTGTTTCTCTATTGTAAAACTGATGCGCACAGAATGTATTTCCATTTTTTTAACTTATATCTATAGGAAAATATATTTAATGCGCACTAATTGTACCAATACATAGTTAGGGCGCTTTCACATCTACCGACACCAGCACGACCACGATCACACGCAGAGAAATATTATCTTGAGTTAAAACAGACTGTTTCAGTTCAAAACAATTCCGTATTTGTATCTCCGCAAAACTATATAGTGTTATCACAAGAATATTATTTTCTAAGGAAATTGTTATGACGCAAAGCAACATTGTTTTAATGTAAGAATATAATGGGCTTACTTCAAGTACAACGGTTGGTTGAAATTACTTCTCCAATTCCCATGAAGCTAAAATACACTCCACATAATGCATTATTAAATATTTACTTTTTTTCCACGCCTTAACTATAAAAAAACTTGTATGTATCTAATTCTTGCAAAATGGTGAACGCAGATAAAAAGATTGAAGTCGAATGCACGTATAAACGCTTCATACACACATATAGGCTGTGTTCCGTAAACCGAATATAAGATACCAAGGTCTTGGTTGTGGTTGGTTGCGGTACATTTCGGTGCTAAATATTTACGGGACGATGTTGGTACGACTTTGATCAATTGCATCAGCTGTTTAGACCAGGTTGGAAGTTACAATCAAGTTGATAATGGAAAACAAACCTATATTATTTGTAATTAATGAATTATTGTGGTCGAGTTCCAGTGAAAGCAGCGATGATTCAGACAGCGCAGATGAAAATACTCGTAAGTAGCCGATAATATAAAAGTTTGTCTTACTAAGAATATGTAAAACGTATATGCTTTATAACTTATGTTTCAATTAGGAACTGGAAAACGGCCACGAATACTAAATTATGTCGAAGAGGTAGTAGATAAGTTTAGTGAAAGAGAATTTAGGGAAAATTTTCGACTGAGGAGAAATACATTTACATATGTGTTAAATCAATTGAAGGACCATATTTCGACTTCGTTGGTTGATAAAGGTCATTCAACAATAGACGCAAAGAAGCAACTACTCATTGCGTAATGGTATTTTGCAACTCCTGATTCTTATAGGTATGTATTTTTTATTCTTCTAATTTTGATATAAAAGATTTATTATTTATGTTCTAGATCAATCTGCTCAAGATTTGATATTGGAAAAGCCACAGGCATACGTTGCGTAAGAAGAGTGACTGAAGCTTTATTGCAAATAGTTCCTATAATATCGTGGCCTACAGATAATAGTCTTGTTGACACTATAGATGGATTTAACCAGTTAGGTTTACCGAATGTTATAGGCTGCATTGATGGTACATATAGTCCAATACCCATGCCAAAGGCAGATGGTATATCATATATTTGTCGGAAAAACTTTCCATGTTTAATACTACAGGTATCTTATTGTCAAATAAATTTATAAAATGATATACATATATATTTTAACAGGCTGTTTGTAACCATCGACTTCTGTTTACACACTGCTATGCTGGCGAAGTAGGATCTATACATGACGCTACTGTCCTTAGAAGAAGCGAAATTTGGGAATACATGACAAGGGAAAAAGAAATCAAATTTCCACGTGATACACATATTATTGGTGACAAAGCATATCCTTGTACTCCGCAATTGCTTACACCATATAAAGACAATGGACATTTAACTGTGAATCAAAAACGGTTCAATTATCGCCTTTCAAAATGTCGGTCAACCATTGAAGGCATTTGCTCTTTTAAAACAGAGATTTCGTATTTTAAAATTCATGGATGTACGTCGTCTGGATTGGGCCCCAAAATACATTATAGCATGTTGTATTTTACACAATATATGTATACAACAAGAAGATATACTGGAGGTTGAAGAGGAAGTACCGATAGGAGATGATAATTTGGAGTTTGAAGAAAACGTCAACGAAAATGGTTTTGATAAAAGGAACAGAATTTGCGGAGAACTCATTTAAGATAAATTTCAAACTATTATAACTAGAACTGGAAAGAAACTTTTGCTATATTTTATTTGAGCCTATTAAGTGTACGTTATTGAGAATTTTACATAATAAACTGTATATAATTATACATATTTCTTTTTCTTTTGAAACAAAATTCATTATGTAATTTCAAATTGCAGACATTTTAAAACAAAATAGAAACAATATATAACATTTTTATTGACAATAAGTACATTTTAACAAACGGAGTATTTTATACATCATAAATAAAATATATCATAAAACTAAATAAAAGTACATTCTAAAACAAAATAAGAAAAATTCTATACATCAAATAACATAAATAAATATTATTCTTTGGTACAAAAGCTATGAAAAAAAAGAGTACAAAACTCTATTACTTTGGCTGCTCTTCCAGATAGCTCTTAAAGAGATTAAAGAATTTTTCTCTCTGGTCCATCTTCTCTTTATGCCATCTTTCTTTCGCATCTTCTTTACTTTCTCTTTTTCTTTTCTTCAACTCTTTATCATCCACTGTATTATCATTTATATTTTCATCTATGAACAATAAACATATTTTTATAAATATAAGATCAGTAGTACATTTCTACTTACCACACTCCACAGTTAAATTGTTCATATTATCTTCACTGATCCGCTGTTTAAATGCACCAGTGCTAGAGCACGTGGCAATTGGATTTATGCTAGGGTTTTGGAATAATATACTGTGCAATTTCAAAAACAATATAGGTATTTATTTTTCCTTAAAGGAAAAAGTTAATGCATTACTTCAAAATATATCCATGTTTTTCTTTCAGCTCCTGTTGTGTTATTGACTCGCAAAACTTTATCATAATGTTTTTTTAAATTTCTCCACTTTTCGTCACATTTTACAGCAGATTTTGTTATAATTTTTTTGCACATTTCATCGCTAATAATTTGCCAAACTTGCCGTTTGTTATACATAGGTGATGAGAATTTATTTTTAAATTTGTCATAAGTACAAATTAATAATAAGGTAGCTTCATGTGTCCATTTATCTGATTCTAAATAACAAAACAACCTATAATTTTTTAACAGAACTTACAAACGCACTACCTTTTGGAATCAGGTGGTTTTCATTAGCATCGTTAACGTTTTCTTCTGTCGCAGATTCCGTATAATTATATTCATATATAAAGGCTCTGCCCTGCTCGTCAATGTTGATGATGTGATCACTTGACGTTAAACATGAATGCAGAGGTATATGCCTTTGTGCACTTTCAATACTGTATGCAATTACATACGAACAGTATGCACATGTTATTTTATCAATGTTCTATAACAGAAAGCCAATAGTTAAATATAATCAATGAACGTAGTAGTTAATTTTATAAATGTTGTGCTTAACCTCCATATTGGTTTCGTATGTCAAAGAAAAACAAACCAGCAGTAACCGTTATTGAACTGCGGTTCGTTTGGTAACAACTGAATTTACCAATTTCAGATAACCGAGCTCCGTAAATGTACGATTTTCAGGATTACCAAAACCACGGTTACAATATTAGATTTACGGAACACAGCCATAATCTCGAACGCAGCTGCTCAAAATTTGCAATTCAGCTATTTCACAAATAGGTAAGTCATTCAGATCAAATACGTATTTTACAACAAATATAGTCTGGATTGTAGTAAACGCTTTTACTTATTCCAAGAAAATGTGTTTGATTCTAGCATTAAAAACATTTGGGTAAAACAGTATATTTTCTTAATTCAAGAATATTTTTCTCTGTGTGCACGACACGACATCGACACCGACACGACAGCGACAGATTATTTTCACATTACATTTGTGCTGGCCATCGGCAGTCGTCTACGAGCTATGACAGTCAAATGGCGCGAGCTAAATTATATTTGTTGTACTTAAGACGTAAAACCCGAAGTACAATAAACAAACGCGGTTTTGGATGCATCCGATTGTTAAAGTGAGGTATCTGGAAGGCACCATTATTATTCTCATTTGTTTTGTCCCATATGCAAGGTTTAGATTCGACAAGTTCAATTAATGTTACCACATCATATTTGAAACCGGCCATTATGCACTTCGTAAAGTGTTCTGTCGGGCCCGACAGAAGTGAAGTCTGCTTCTCGCCGACATGTCAGTGCATGCAACGACACGTTACCGACATGTAGGCGAATGTGAAAGCATCTCGTTTATTTACATGGAATTTCGCTGCCCATCGTGTCGTTGTCGGTGTTGTGCTGGTATCGTATCAGTTGATGTAAAAACGCCCTTATTCATACATAAACAGACACGATTTTTAGAGTCTGCTAAGATTTTACAGCCAAGATACAGACAGCATAATTGAGAATCATCAATCTGGAAAGACGGCTGCTACTGTCGAAGCAGTGGAAGCAGAGCTTTGATAGAATCGGCAGATTTTAGTGTACCTTCACAACCCAAAGTCTGTATAAATTAGGTAAGCAATGGAAGGTCGAGAGCGATACCTGAGTGAGTTCGAGAGAAAACGAATTATTTGTAACATATTGGAAGTGATAGACACAGATACATCGTATTTTGCCAAAAACACTCTCAATATTTTACGAACAATTTATAGGACATAATCGGTCGGAGACTTCAACCTTATCCGATTCCTCCAATTAAAATTGAAAAGCCAATGGTTGGCCATCTTTTAACATACCATGCACAACAGGTAGTCTCCCTGCCTCTTCATATTGCCGCAATACTAGCGGTTCGAGAAGGGTACTTCCGATATTATTGCATCGCTAATAAAGAAACAAAATATGTAACAAGAACCGTTCAACATAAAGAAAAGCTGCAAAACGTATTGCAAGAATAGTCTTTTATCAAAATTATTTAATTTATTTTAATGGATTTTTAATATATAATTTTGCTGTAAACGTGATAATATTAGCTTTGTTTCTGCAGCCGTTTTCAACGGTTAGAAGTATCAGGAGCATGCCCATTACAATAAAAGCGTTCGGTTTTATTGTAATGCGCATGCTCCTGATACTTCCAACCACTTCCAACCGTTGGAAACGGCTGCAGAAACAACGCTATTATAGACATTATATGGTGTAGTTTAAAGTATCTCTTAACAGTGGTGGTGCTATCATTTGTGAAATTGCAAATCTCTCAAACAATTACATATATACTCAAGTCTATTCTACAATTACTTCACTTACTTATTCGGTTTGTAACTACTGAATACGGTTTATTCGTTGATTATATTTATCCCTCAAATTACGATTTGTACATTGATTTGATGTTTGGGATTAAATGATCATATTTAAAAGTACTTGCTATTTTGTTTCTCCGTCATTTTGTTATTGCATTAATTTGTTCTCTTCGTAAAATCTAATTTCTTATTATTTTTTGTATGAAAAGTCATACATTTATCAAGGTCGTCCTAATCATTACTACAATGTTATCCTATTAACATATTCTAATTTCAGTGACATACTTAATGCTGCTTTGTTGCAATAGAATACAAAATTGAGTGCATTCGTAAAACAAAGTATGTTGTATATTAATGATTTCGTGTAATTACATTTAATGGACATTAAAAAGTAGTAAAAATTAGAATTTTTGCAGTTCGTACAGTGAAAGATTATGTGACACAGCCTATGCAATTAAATTCGAAATATATTTCCCAATAAAATTTAGTAATGTAAAATTCTACAAATTGAATATCTAACATTTTACAGATTATGATTTTATTTCTTTTTTATTTAACGTGCCACGCATCGTACAGTTTATATATTTTTGTTATGTCAGTTCAGTAAGAGCGTGTATATGTACATGTGCGTTGCGAAGGCCTGTTATATGGTCAGAGGTCGATGGCTTGTTTCCTTTCTCGCACGTATACATACAGTCTTGCAACGATGTCTTCCATTCCATGGAAACTTGAAATAGAATCTATTAGCTTCACGTATTTGGAGAGAACTCGATTGCTGCAGTTTAATAGAGTTCTCATAAAATTTCAATAGCAACTTCAAGTATAAATAATTATGTTAATAAGAAGTTATATTTACATGTATTAAAACACATAACAGTATACTGGTAATACTTCGCAGAACTTTTTTTGCCACAATATTCAATTTAGTTTCTGAAACAAAGAAATATGCTCGTGAATATTTTTGTTTACCTATATAAATAATACCTATTGAATTATAATTAGAAAAGTGAACTCTATTTAGAATAACATTAATAAATGTTTGTTTTCAGAAAAATCTTAATTAAGTAAATCAAACTTTTTTTTAAATATTTGTAAACATGTAACTATTCACCTAGTCAATGATGTCGACTTTACATTGCAATTCCAAGTACCTACCTAAAAATATTTCGACATACCTAAATACATTTATTAATGTGAACAAATTATAAGACAACAGACAAAACTGAAAGATGTAGATAGAAAAAGAATAGACATCAACCTGCAACATACAGTACATTGCAGAAATTATTTGCATGTTTCTGCAGCCTAATAAATGAATAAAGGCAATTAAATCAAGAAACCTAAGGACTCTGGGAATCCTTTTAATTGGTGTGGCTTGGTATCATACTATGAAAATATCTGCTGCAATAAATGCAATTTTGTCGGTATCAGCTAAAAATACACCGACAGAAGAATCTTTACAAAAGGCAAAAAAGAATTGTCTGCTGGTGGAGGATCATCGAAGAGATCAACAAACTTTCCTGGAGAAGCCTTGTTGGTCAAGGAATCTACGCATTCTTAGAATAGTGGATCTCACTCGCACGCACTCTTAGCTGCATAAGCACTTCTGCGATTTGAGAATTGTATTTGATCCCACATGCCGAGAATGTCAGTCGGATGAGGAGTCCCTTCTTCATATACTATTCCATCGTGATCCATTAAATGATAATAGCAAACAGACACTTAGCGTAGAGTGAGTAAGTTTTGCTGAGGTGAGAAGATTATCACAACCAACTATAACTATTTTCATAATAACCAAAATATAGAAAATGTCGATAATAAGCTAGACATTAATCATTAGTATTCTTGTATAACTAGAAAGGAAAACAGAACCCCGTTATATCTAAATTATATTACTTAGGTCTTATTTAACAAAAAATTTGAAAAACTTTTGATGTTAAGAGTTCAGTATTTGAATTTTTAATAACTGTAGAGTATTAGTAGCAATTTATTCTTGAGAGATTAATTCGAACCTGTTATTATGTACAATTTTATTAAACAATTATTAATCTCACCAGTTTCTCTCAAATATAATGGCATAATTATCTTTTAATTCAGCTTTAAATTCTATAAAAATGCTTTTATCACCTATAAAACATTGCCCTGCTTTGATACTCAACCTACAAAATAACGACATGAAAAAATTAAAATGATGACGTAAAAGATTGTTTCTATCGTCCTGTGTGTCAAATATCTTCAAAATTTCAGCCTATATTTTCATATTTTATCAAGAAAAAAACTATCACGTCGAAAATGTATGCTCATCGTTTTGTTAGTTCTGATTATATTATATTATATTTTCACACATATATCTTTCATGTAATATGTACAATCTTCCTCAGTTGTGGGAGGAACTAAACTGCAAATATCATCATACTGATGCGCTATAGTCAGTAATATTATAAAAATATTAATAAAAATCGACATCATTGGGTTATAGCCAAATTACAACAATCTATAATGACTGTTAGAATAGATACAATAGTATTAATAAAAAAAACGAGAGGAAAATAACTACTCACAATCAGTAAGAGTTCATTGAACTGAGAATTGCTACATCCATTGAGTTTCGTAATAACAGGTAATATCCATTATTAATTTATTTCAATTTATTTTTAAAATCTACAAAACATCCAGATGTAAACAATGACACAAATGTTTTATAACAACACAAGTATAATGATAATATAGTCTATTGTCTAGAGTGTAACAGCAACAAATTATAGAAAAAGGATTAAAACAAAAAGATGAAGAATTCCGCGACTCGAGTAAGTAACTTCGCTACAAAAGGATATAATGCTCTAGTGTAATTTATTATATTTCATATGCGCTTATTCGCAGTTTAACTTGTAACTAATAATTCGAATATTTACAGAATGAATCTCTAATTATCGTAACTTTACCTTATCATTATCAATTATTCCGTCGTACTTGGAACGGCCTCAAACTTGGAAATCTATCCCTATCGTGTGTGGTCTGTTGTAAATACTTTGCTATGTATTCATCATTAAATGCTAACATTTAATTAAATCCTAAATAAAACAGACACGATGAAGAACTAGTTTTTGTTGCGAAATGCTTGCTGGTACTTTTCTTAATGGCCTCTACGTTAGTGTATAAAAGTTCCTCTTTTTCAGTTGAACTGTTATTTGATTGCTCCGCTTTGAAATTAATTTTACTGTTACACACACAGTCATAAACAAGTAAGTGCATATTTGCAATATAATCTAGTTTCTATAGATATCATTTAAAATTTAAATTAATGCGCATTAATCGATATATTTATTACAAATTAAATATTTAAACAAGGTATCCCACAAGAAAGCTGCCAAGCTATAACATTAAAGGTTAAAGATATTCGTTTATAACAATTTTAGATTTAGAACATTTTAACATTTTTATACATTGTACAATTAATAAAGTAATTGCTTATTGTAGAATTCTAAGTTGCATAAACGATGGTTTAATATAAAAAGTTTAAATGAAATCCAATAGAATATCATGCAACAAAATCTACTGAACATTTTCTATCTTTAAACTAGATACTGTCATCCATCAGGCAGATGAGATAGGCGGTATTGTTATGATTATTAGTCAAACAGTCAAAAACTCTACAACATAGGAAACAGTAGTTGAAGGGGTACAATCGCCGTAGATGTCCAAACTTAGAAACAGTGATTTTTTTGCTAATATAACATCGGGTATCTAATGTAACCCTAGTGGACAATATGCTTTCTAACGTACACACTACACAGTGCATATTGAAGGTCGCATGAAATAACTTCTGCATAAGAAATGATTTTTGTTAATTGTATACACCGGTATTTAAGTATATAATATGCATACTGCAACCATATTATGAAAATAAGGATAACAAGTAAAATAATTATCAATTTATAAAATGTTATTATGAATGTTAAGTGCTTATAGAAATCTTCACCGCGCTATAGCTAGTTACCTATTAACAGGAAATCGGTAAACTACTTCCTCTGTTAATCACATTTCAGAGAAATGATTTAAATTTGCATTAGATGTATTCACTCAATAACCTGTTTCACTTACACTATCCTGCTTTATAAATCGAACACTCATATTCTACAACCACAAATCTACCGAAGTTATCTTAGATTAGCCACCTCAACAATTAAAAAAAACTGCTATTTGACCTAGAAGATGATTAAAGCAGCATTGAAAATCACATATGGTTAATTCGAAGAAGTAGATAATATTTTTACTTTTCTTTTAATTAGAAAATATCAAATGAAAAATCTAAAGCTTATATATGAACCAAATGATGACTTCTATTAATAAAATAGCATTAAAAATATATAAAACAATATTCGAAGATGGAATTCGAATGCGTAAAGCAGCGCCTACATTGGTATGGTAAGGCGATTAGTTACTTATACCAGTAACTGGCAAAACAGCCACCAATCTAATATAAACACAGTTAGAAAGTAGTTATACCAATAGTCAGAAGAAGAAAGTGAATAGCTTGCTGATGTGTTTAGTTACCAGACCAATTACTTATACCACTTACTCGTAAAAGTAGCAGTGAATAAATAGCAGTCGATTCTGTAAAGAGGTAATAGCACATTTTGAATTGTATTGAGCTAGTGTGCATTTGAATTGAGCTCAATAATTTGTTCTTTTATCTAAGTTTATGTAACCGTTATAAGGCATTGGTAATCGCAATTATGAACATCAGTTACACTTGACAACGGGATGTAATAATAGTTATTTACGATACAAGTACATTTTTTTATCCAAATGTGTTCTTCTAAAAAGCAATTTATTCTTATACAAAAATCGATAAACTGGCAATGTCGCCACCTTAAAATTTGAGCTCACGTAGTGGTCAGTTGATCGCCCTATATAACATTTTCAGAACTTTAAAAGTTCTCGCACTAACAGTTGAGGTAATACATTAAGTAGAAAACGATTTCGGTTTAACTACACAAAGACATTAAAAAATAAAAGACCACAAAGAGACTCATAAAACTTGATATATCCATCTTAAAATAAAACAAGTCAGTAGCCGTAGTGATTAGGTGGCTATCCAGTGCTATGAAAGGTGCCTGGAGTTCGAGATTCTATTCTCCAAAGAGACGGTGACATTTTTCTCGGAGAATTGTATCCCGATCGATCTACTATTCGCTGTTGAGAGCAAAGTTAGCGCAGCATTATAAACAGCTAGATAGTGCTGGAATAAGGGCATTGAACCCGTTTACACACACACAAACTACATAGTAGGAGTTGCAGACGAGCAATACAGCTTAATCGCTGCAACTAAGATCCACCACAGAGACAAGAAAATTAATAATAATTTAATTAATTTATTTTTGGATGTCTTTTTGTAATCAGGTCTAAATCGTATTCCATTTGATGTGTTTACTGTTCTATACTTCAAAGAACAATATTCAATATAAAAATGTTAATAAAATTTGAAAAGTATTATTTTGGTATTTATGTTATCCGAAAAATGTTTACTAGTTAAAGTCTCAGGACAAATTCTGTTACTCTAATTGGCTTCATTAAAGAAACTGTGTTTATGTGTTTTATTAATTAAGCAATTTCTTTTTCTCTTCAATAATTTTTCTGTGCTCTTCCTTTTACTAGAAAAAGATTGCACAGATTTTGATTTACCTAATGTCCAAAACGACTATTTTTTAAAATGTTTAATGTTTACATTTTCTTTTTGTAAGTGGTCATTAAACATTAAATGAAATACAAATTAACAATTATATAGCTACATATGTATCGCTTACAAATTATTATACAAAGAATAACAAACATATATGTACAGTACAAATCTTGCACCTATGGTCGAGGCTCGGCTTAATCACGAACAGAATTAGCTCGATAACTTAAAAACTATAACAGTTAGAATAGTGCTCTCCCAAACTTTTTTGGAGAAGATTTCATGCTGTACCAAAAAAGTCTTAAACGTTTTTTGATATCTTCTGTCGTTAAGGTTACGTCTGCGAAGAAAGAGACAATTAGGGTTATTTTTGCGATACTTTCCCTTCTTTTAGTGAATCCAGCTTTAACCGTATGAGATATCAAGAAATTCTTTTTTGTAGACCATGAAATTTTCTACAAAATGTAGAAGAGAGCACTATTGTAGTTGTTATGGTTTTTCAAGTTCTCGAGCCTATTTTGTTCGTGACTAAGCTAAGTTCTAAGTTCGTGACGATTTGTACAGTATACATGATACGTACAGTAAGCAATGATAATGGGTGGACAGTCCTGTCACAATATGATAACACCCAAGCCGCGCCGAAGATATCCGATGTATTAGATGCAATACTCCCTAACTTTCATTTAAGACCATACACCTACAGGTAAAATCGTAACGATAAGAGTTTCTACATTTCAGGGTGATTTAAAAGCTATTTACACATGCAAATTTACGGTTTAATATAATGCACACAAGGTCACTAATCTTTATGTGACTATTTCAATATTTTTAATTTAATTTGTCTTACGCTGTTGAAATGCATATACCATTATGTACAATAGAACTGGAAAATAGCGGCAACAGCAACACATTTCTAATTAGTAGAACTCTAAAACTATAACAGTTAAAAATGAGTTCTCGTATAAAAAAATCCTTAATTTGAATCGCTCTTTCCATATTTGATATTCGGATCCGGATTGATGTATGTATTTTACCATCATATTGGAATACCCCTACGAAACTATCAAAGTCACGCAAACGACATATAGATACTAAACGATACCTGTTTTCAATATTTTAATCATTCACTCAAGTAATCTTGATAAATAATACTTACTAAACTCGTAATTTATTCATTCTTATTTCTCCACGAGACTAAAATTAAATCTTAATATTACGCTAATGATGTCTAGTTTATAATCATTCTTGATGACACTTGACTTATAATCTTTAATAAGAATTATAGAGGAAGCAGATAAATGAATTCTATTAGGATCTATTAGGATATATTAGAATAATTTGTTTAGTAATTTAATATTGTATTAACAATCAAATTTCCTTCGAAGCATTACAGTCTCATACGCCGAATATTTAAACCAAATTTATTAATCCATGAATACCATTAACTGTAAAGTAGGGATTAGACCACAATAAATATAAGCTATTGTATGCAAAACAAATTACTGTTTAATATTATCCTAATAATTAAATCTTGCTTGATGATCTGCACTGTGATCTCTTAACTGGAACTCAGATTCCAAATATTGAAATACATAATCCTAAATTTTAAGAATTGTTAATTTCAATGAGGAGTGTTTTTGTAACGAATTCTCAGAAAGTTCTTATTTTCTTAATATAAACTTATGTATAATGATTAGCTAAACCAATTATGAGCACCGTTTGAATATGTTTTAATTACGTTATTACATTAAAGCCAAAGAGGGGGCGAAAAATAATTTTTATATTGCCTTATTCGTTCTCAATATAAAAGCCTCTCTTCTTGAGAGTATTTAGTTTGCTGTAATCGTCGTAAAAATGCCCGCAACAACAATAGAAACGCGAGCAAAAATAGTTACCCTTTGGGAGCGTGATTTGTCCTACAGGCAAGTTGCTGCAGAAGTTGGTGTATCGGTAAGTATATAATCTATTTTTATTGTTCTATATGAATTCTTTGAGTGCATTGCACAGATACTATTTTATTCTATTTTTTGTACTTTAGTGTATTGGTGTTGGTTCATTGATGTTCTGGCTTGATGACTTAGCGTAAAACGGTTATTTGACTAATAAATAGAAATTGAAAGTCAGTGATATCAACACCAAAAAAACTTGATTCTAGAGTTTTCAAATCAAATGTACCTTACGCACACACATTAAATATTAATTGAAAGATAAATAAATGTTAAGTTGATTGTAACTACATTTCACTCATCATTAGATAACGTTTAGTCCTTCTATTAACAAACAAAATATGCCAACGAGTAGGTATTCATTTGTTTTATGATATCCCTCGTTGGTCTAAATTTTTAGTAACCGTTACTTCTGTGGAACTCTATAAAACTGTATCTTTTTTTTTTTTTCTCTAACTGTACTTCAACATAACGCTGGCGACCCGAAAACGAAGATGTAGCTCTACGAAATAAATCGAGGCCTGGACAACCACCCAAAATTAATCCAGAAGATGGTAATAGAATTTTGAACTACGTTCAACAAAATCCAGTCACCCATCATCCATTTTTTGTTTTTATTTATTTTTCCATAAGTAAACACTTTAATGAAAATTATCTGTATATAGCAGTGAAATAATTATATAAAAACCTATTTAACTCGAAAGATTTTTTTCTTATACTTCATATAACCAACACGTATAAAAAGAAGATGTATATGTTTCTCCGGTTGACTGTACTATTAAATTTATTAGATTCAAAAATTTAGTTGCTTAACCACTGATGACATTAAAAAAAGGTTTTTTATATTGTTATACCCCTGGGAATTGAAAACACAATTTGTGGAATACCAAAAATGTGTGTTTCCAACTAAACTTCCTTCATATAATATATAATTTGTAATAATTTCTGATTAATTCTTTACGTACACAGAAAGAACTCTTTCGTATTCGGTAGTGATATATGAAAAAAGACAATACATGTATTTAAATCTGCTTTCAATATCACTATAAATTTCTATTATAACTTTTACTAAATACATATAACATTAATAATAATTCAATAATGATAGAATACATCAATACATATGATAATCTTATATTATTATTGTAACGTGACTACGACCCAAATATCAAATACGGAAAGAATGATTTTAATTAAAGTTCTTTTGTAAGAGAACTCTCCTCTAACTGCTACAGTTTTCCAGTTGTACCAATTAGAAGTGTGTTACTGTTGCCGATATTTGTCAACTCTATTGATACTGTAGGAGAATCTAAAATATTTAAATAGTCACATGAATATTAGTGACCTTGTGTGCATTATATTATACCGTATTTGCATGCTAAATGGGTTTTAAATCACCCTGCAATGTAGAAACTCTTGTCGTTACGATTTTACCTGTATGTGTACGGCCTTGAGCGAAAGCGAAGAGTTATTGCAAGGGTATCAATAGCTTCGGTATTTCTCGTATTATTATACTGTGACAGGACTGTCCAACCTGTAACGTTGCCTACTGTACAAATCTGGAGCAGGATTATGAACACTCGATACGACATATTAATGTGAGAAGAAATGAGATGGAGCGATAGTTAAACTAAGAGAAATACATGTATCGAATAGTAGATATCGAATAATCGAATAATAGATGGGGACTAGTAATAAATTTGATAATTAATCTAATAAGTAATAAATAATTGATACAAACTTCTACCACAATTTTGTTTACGTGTTTCAAACTTTCTGTGACAGTAATGTACACAATTGTTCTCCCTCTCCCTCTCCGTTTTTCTCTGCGGAAACCAATGATGATGATGCTGATATAAGCAGAATAATCACGGAGAACAATGATGATCTGATATATGTATATCACATGATTTAAGCATGTATCATTCATCATCAAACATAGGACATCAGTAAATTACATAGATCTTCACAGCAATCTTGTAGGCTGTTGCAGTCGTTCAACTATAACTGCATAGTAAGCATTGGCTTTGTTAGATGTACAAGAGGAACGTTAGATTTACTACATACGTGGATCATTGCTTTATTATTTGCAAATAAGAAAACCTTAAATGTTTCACAGGTGCTTGTAGATATCCGTCGGTTTTCAACAACTTACGATCACTTTTTGGCACGGTTGGTTCTACAAATAAACTCACAACAGCTCATACAGTAAATCTCAAAAGCAGCTTCATATTTATATCGATATATCTTTATTTATGTATATATACATATACATATCTGAAAATACACAAAGTTGATTAATAGAAGTAGGGTCGATCTGGAAGGCCTTGCGTTTAATAAACAAAACGATGCCGTATCCGAAATTATTTGCAATTACATATTAGTTTATGACTAAACTATAAAAAGATCACGCATTGGCGCCAAGAAAGTAAGTCAAATAAATACGTCAGACAAATATTTAATCGCTTTTATTTAAAAATTAAACAGAAGCGATAGTTTTGGCACAACTATTTTTGATGGAATTTAAGAAAGTTTTCTTACATTTAAACTTAGCTAACAAACACAACAAATACCTACAAAATATATAGTAAATATAAAACTATACATAAACAATATAGCTTTACACTCTACATTATATTCTTGAATGCATCAGCCGCAAAATACGCGACTCAAGAATGAATTAAAAATATGAATGTATTAACTGAAAAAACTAAATAATTTTTCAGTATGTAGTTTTTATAATAAATTACTAAAGTAGTTTAGTAGTTATCCGTTAGTTAAATGAAAATTAAGCGATCTTCTAAGACAATATATCTTAATTACAAGAGCTATTAATTAAATACATTTTGAATATCCTTTCATTCTCGCATTGTTTCTAAAAAGAAAAATTGTAAATAAAATTAACAGTGCTCACAGTTTAACTTGGTAAAAATGGTTATTAAAAAGAAAGGTTAGATTAGTAAAAAAAGTTTTCCAAATTTTTATTTGCAAATAATATTAAACTTTCAAAATACAGTTGTTTCTATTTGTAGAATTTGTATTAGAAATTCTTTCTCATTGGGATGAGATCTTGAAAACTAAAAACTCAGATCATGAACTTGTACTGCAAATGATTGTAATGGATAAATAAGCCTTAATACAACACATGTATATTGAAAAGTCAATACAGAATTCGATAGCTACAGATCGAATGCTGCCCAGGTGGTCTGTCTGCTGTGAAAATATTCCGTTCGACATGCAACTGTCCCAAACGAATGCCGTTGCTCCACCACAGACGTATCGCGATTCTACCAACGTCTGAAAATGACTAACAACAATGTTGGTGGCGCCAGCCAGTCGGCATTAAACGATGGATATTTAAGTATACATATATACTTCGTATGTGGGTCATTTTGCGTATATTCCCTTTTTAAAGAGTGCTTGTTAAGTTTAATAAAGGAGCAAATTTGATGATGATACTACCTACAGAACGTTAAATGTATTTTGTTTATTATTGTTTATCATATACTTACACACTTCCTTCAAAAGCTAAGCTGAAACTATATTCTCTATCCTAAATTATAAATACTCTGCGTTGTGAGAATTTAACATAAGAAAAAGAACTCAGTTGCAATATGAATACTTTCTCACAACTCTACCCCTAATTTTTTGTAACATAAAATACATAAATAATATTAATAATAATAATAAATATATAAATAAATAATAATAATAATAATATACCAATTCACATATTTCAAACATCAGAGTTGTCGAATGTATTAAGGCATCGAATAAAGATACATTTAAAATTTGAAAATAGTGTACCTGTTTCTAGTGTGACTTTTAGCAGCAGTATTGGCATAAATTTTAACATCACAGCAATACCATCACCACATACTTTTCACTGTTTTATATCTATAACATCTATAACATCAACGACAAAATAAGTAATTTCGTTCCCGTTGTAATACGGTGTATACTATGGATCAGCATTGCGATAAAGAACGCGCAAGGAGAAATATTTTCTCATGATTTGCAGTTTACACCTTGGCCATTGGTGGTAGTGTTGTGTTACAAACGTTACAATAAAATCAAAAAGAAAAACTAAGGATGTTGGACAGTGTTCTAGATTCAATATTAATTCCAAACAAAAGAAAGGCTGTGTTTAGAAATTTAATTAAAGAAAAATGAAACAACAGTCGACTATAAAAATCTAACACTAGCATGTCTAGTGGTCTTCAGATTATAATATATAATAATAGCTATTTAAAAACTAATTTGTTTCTAAGAATTACCTAGTTCTCTATTCTCAGAATCCCCTAAGTTTTGTGCCAAATTGCAAATGTTAAGCTTAACGTTTATATACATATATATTACCGTTGACAAACACGATTTTTCCGCTCATACACGTACTCCTATTAATGAGTTTATTACATATTTACTGTGTGATTACGTTTTAATAGATTGTTTTAATTACAAGTTCATATTTTACGTTGTTGCAAAAGTATATTATATTAGAGTTGTCACTATAGAATTTATACTCTCAATGTTAATTTCATAATACCCTCATAGTTTATTACTTTTGAACTGATAGCTAAGAATACCTATAGGTTCAGATTTAATAATCTAATTAAGAAGCTAACAGCTAAGTTTTGGCAAAGCTAAACTGTTCTCGATGAACAAGCAAGAGTAGCGTTATTGTTAATTTATTTTGGACGGATACCAATCTTTCCGCAGAAAGAAAACTAACATTTTGGGATATGAATGACTACGTTAATTGATGCCATCAGTTATCATGTCGAAATCTTAAAATGAAATAATACTTTTAGCACATTAACGCATAATAAATTTCAGATTTTCTCATTGTACGTTTATCTACTTTATCTACCAGTATAACATCAATTTATGGATAGGATACACAAATATTACCTGCAATAAATATTTTCGATATACTAAGATTGATATAGTAGGCAATTAATTGAACAGTAATTTAAGATTACAAGTAGTATTCACTAGACTTGTAACGTGTATAATTACAAATAAACATTGTTTCATTGTAAGGTCCAAATGTGCGTTTATAACTAAACATGGCATATCCTTACCACATACAACGCGGGAGATATTTTGAGGGTTAGCGGGTTTGCGATCTACCAGCGTATAGCCGAAGAAGGACAACCTTACAACAGTATGAAATCGTGTCGCATATACAAAGAAAACGCTCCACGATCGGTGAGCTCGCTTAACTTGTCCAATGATGAATACAATGTATTTTTTCTTATAATATTAAATGCCATCTACTCGTGATTATGTTGAAAGAAGAATTAAAGCAGAATTGAAAGACAACAAATTTTGGTTATGAACACACATAAAAGTCGCGAACATAAGTGATGCGCAGAAACTTCCTCCACGTTGCCGAGTTTATTCATGTATGTATATCAGTAGAGCATATATAACCGGAGATATTTCGAGCGTTATCGGGTTTGCCATCGACAGCTAGTCGTGTGAATAAAAGAAACCTTGAATTGCAAATTAGTATACAGTTGTATCGTGTATAAATATGCACAATCGGTATGCTCCCTTAACCGTCCAATGTTCATTTGTTTTCTTATAATTTAAATTAAATCGCACAATTGCGTATGTACGCTGTTGGAATGTGGGTCGAATTTGCCATATCTACATATCAGATGTGTAGTATACATTCAACTCACCACAACTAAAGTACATAGTACTTACGTTTTGTTAGAGATGACTAAATATTATAATTTAATATGCACCTACTTTTATGTATGTATGAATGTACGACATGTGTGCTGCCATACTTCGCACGGTCTGGCGCCAGTTATTGTTAGTATAAAGACAATATGTTTCGCACAGATGTTTATTTTTAACACCGCTATATTTCGCAAATTTCAACTCCTAATTATAGAACTAGTTTCTGTACTTCAGAATGGAATGTTGTATATATTGGTAGAAATACCTTTTTAAGAGTATATGTATATAAAATGTTGAATAGCAATTACTAACCTATAGTTGTATGAATATGATTATTTTAGCATAACTCACAACTTCTGCCGCTACGACTATAAAATATAAATTTAAAATAAACAATGTTAGATCGATTACATTATAAGTTGTTAATATATCCATATATATTGTTAGAGCTTGACAAAAAATAGATTGATATTCGAATAATTCAAATCATTTTAATTTTTATAGTTGTATTAAACCAATATATCCTTTATTATTATTTGCGAACGTAATTAAAATTCGATATATCAATGAATTCTTTGTTTTTTGTAATGAAGAAAATGTGCTGGAAATTGTAGATGAACACCCTTCCATCAGTGTGCGAAGATCAGCTGATCAAACTCATCTTCCAAAGCCAACTGTATGCAGAATATTACACGACCAACAATTATATCCGTTTCACTTCACAAAAAGTTCATACTATCGATGCTGAAGATTATGAATATTGCTTTAATGTCTGCAACTGGTTTTTACAGCGTCAAGCAGATGAACCTGATTTTGTTAGTTATGTTCTTTTTTCAAACGAAGCCTGCTTTCCAAGAGATGGTTACTTCAATAGCAGAAATAGCCACGTTTGGGACGATGAAAACCTTCACGCCATCGCCTTCATGAATAACTAACACAAATTCTCAATAATTATTTGAGGTGGAGAGGTGGGAGACCATTTATTGCTTTATTTGTTGTCGCAGACCAGATTTATTGGTTTATGGCCCTCTACAAATTCGAAGAGAAATGTAGTTACAAAGTGATGGAGCACCAGCACATTTCACTTTGAATATGGGCAATTATTTAAATCAATCATTTCCAAGCAGATGGATTGGTCGTGGAGGTCCCGTTAACTGGCCCGCTCGATCTCCAGATCTCAACCCTATTGACTTAAGTCATTAGCTTACGAAAATTCGGTGAACTCGCAGGAAGAATTGTTAGCGACAGTCATGGCTGCGTTTACTAAAATTCAACATATGCCTGGAATTTTTAATAAAATCAGACGATCCATGATTCGTACATGAAACTTATGCATTGCAACAAATGGACGGCAGTTCGAACAACTTTTATAACAAAATAAAATAATTGTGGTGTACTTGCTTAACATATTTGTTTTGGTATGCTTGAATAAATTATTGAATAAAAAATACATAGTCTATATTATTTCGCTCTTTTAAGCTAATAACTTTTGTTTGAAACAATTTTTCATTTAGTGCCTCAATACAAAGTTATAAGGGGTATATATAGAAAACGAGAATAGCTCAGCCACGGGTTGCTGAACGTTTGTCGGTTTGCTTTTGGGACACTCTCCATAGTAATGTATAATAATTGTTCAATTATTCTATTTTCCTGACTAATTGATTGATATATTAACAACAGTTTTACTTATTTAAAATGCAACGGAATTATTTACTGCATATCATATATCACCTTATCGTGGAAAAGTTAAGCAACTATTATCATTATTCATAACCAAACATTTTCGTTGTCAAATAAGTTCATTTTATTTCTGAAAAGATTTATGAACCTACATCCAGGTAGTTTGGAAACGGGTATCTAAACAAGATGATAGGCGAGAAGCATACAAGAACCGAGTATAAACAAACGTAGCGCAGCAATAGACTGTAACTTCGACCTATCATATTGGCTGTCCGGGACTGTACATCCTTATATCACTCCTGCCGCACTAATACGATTGAAAGTTCAAAACCGAATGTCTCCCCACTATCGTAACTTTCTGTTGAAGTTCTTTACGAAAGCAATTTATATCTTTACATATATTCATATAAAATTCTATAAACGAATTACCCGTCATCGAAATTATTATATAAGAAGCAGAATGTGTGTGTAAAATGTATGTGCATATGTGAACAATATACATACCGAAAGATATTTCGAGCGTTATCGGATCTGCGATCAGCCAACTAGCCGCACGTATGATAACCTTAATTTGCAAATTAGTATACAATCGTGTGGTGTATAAATATGTCACGGTCTGTGAGCTAGCTTAACCGTATCACGTGGATTTTTTTCTTATAATTTAAATTAAATTTGACATATGAATTTGCCATGATTAAATAATATGTAACTGTAGGTACTAGACGCATTGAAATAACATCGCACATGTGGAGGAGTGTATGCACTGGCATGATACATTTTCGCGCAGTGAAGAATATCTTTATTTTTTAAATGACCGTCATGGATAGACATATATTTAAAATGATTTTTGGAAAATGCTACTTGTTTATTAAATTATTTACTGTTTGTGGTTTTAACGCGGTAAAGTGCTGAAAATCATAAACAACAATATTTAATAAACTATACATACCTTAAAAGAGAAATAAAATTTAGTTTTCATTAAAATAAGAAATATTACCCATTTATAATACAATAACTAAAATATTATCTTTACAGAATCTGTGAACACCTACAACTCAGCACAAATTATTAAATAAAATTGAATTTTTATTAAAAGTGTCAAATAATAAGAGAGAGTATCATCCTGTATATTCTATTCTTATTCAAACGATTTATGTACATGTATGCATATGCTATGCATACCCTTGGATTAAACTTGAATAAATCCATTTATAAAAGCGCTGATGTGAAAGTAGCAGATGATTTACAATCGAATTGTAAACGCACAACAACCGTCCTCGATGTTCTTTATTCATGAATGCCAGAGGTACTTCTACAAATTTGATTGAAAAAGTTTATCGATGTTAAATGTCTGGCGATTTTTCATCCTTTACCACGGACCGCGCCGACGCTCATCATATTTCGACGCTTTGACCGAACTAGTTGTACCTAACAGTAACGAGGGGAAAGACGGATAGCAGTACAAGAGGTTGAACGTTGTACAAATCTCGCACGGTTACATTTCGAACGTGTGACGTAACCGCCCGCGATAGTCCGTAATCTTGGCGCCAGCGCTGAACTTGTAATACCTATTTTTAAACGCGGGGCCACTTCTATCTACACACACGAACGCATGCACATTACACACACATCGAAGTATATATTCACGTATACACATTTCACATATACACCGGTATCGCTAAAGTCTTTCTCCGCTCCGATCAAGCGGCACATAGTATGTATAAAACATGGGTCTAGAATTCTCTTCGACATCGGACACTCCAGCATTTAACACACCCATCAATGCGTTATAATCACATCACCAAAGAATGTAGACAATATCTATTTTTATTCAAGTATTAACGAGGTATCATTTATACTTAAAAGCATGATAATTTTCACATACATATGTATGTATATATACATATCTTGAATATTTAATATTATCAAACATTACATATCACTAACGTACGTATTTTGTTTTGGTTTAATGAAAGTGCAAAGTTGTGACATACGCTCTACTGCATAGACATATAAATACAAACAAATAAAAGATACAAACCTAGTGAATAATGCGAAGTGACAGTTTCCATGCAAACATGACAAAAAGAAGTAAAGCCAATAAAACCTGTATGTCAAACATAAATTTATCTTGCTTTTTTACCCAGTACACTACATTCATATATGTATGGTAATGCCTAGCATTATAGTGTTCTAGTGCTTTTCTTCTGATTTTCTATATTTCTCTTTTCATACAATTAGTTTAATGTAATTATTATTACCAGGTTTTCTCACATCTCAAATATCAGTTATATAATACATACATACATTTATCCTACATATGGTTCAGTTACTCAATAGAATTATTGTAATTGTATATATTATGTACCTATTGTCATTAATTCCAAGTTTTATGTCAGCCTAATTTGGGTAATAGGTTACAACTTAAAAAAGAACTACAATCAATTCGAAAACACGCACATCGTAAATGTAACTCCTGTTAAATTGTATACTTTTTACTGGCCTACCAACTTCAAATAGAATTAAAAAGTAACCGGCAAATGATCACAGAAAAACTATCCAAATTCACTAACTATAGGCACTTTACTTTGAAGATAACTCTACTTGCTAGTTTATTTTGCCATTGATTGTATATTATGTATGTATGCTCAATATTATTCTACAACTGCAGCATTTTACAATACTGATACTGATAACCAACCATGTTATATGTGTAGGCACGTAAGTAAATAATAACCTACTATATAATAGTATCTTTTCTATATACATATGCTATTACGCATTTGATGCAACCTAAGCGTTTATACGGCCCAATAGGCAAGGATCATTGGCAAAGGTTTATACTCATATTTAATGGTCCTACTTCGTTTTATGGTAGGTTAATTATATTGTTACCTGGATTCCGTACACGTGAACACAATTCTTGATTATGTTGTCTCTTCAATTTACAATGTTCGTTAACAATTTATAGATTTTTGTATTCGAGTTAAATTTCTGCAGAAATCACAAAACTTTTAAGAGTATGCATTACAACAAACGGATATACTCGTAATCTTACACAAATCTCATTTGCTTCAATTTTTATTGTCTATTTTGTTAATTCTATATACCGCGTCAATATATTAATTATTTCTTCTTGCTGAAAAGGGATTTTAGCCGAGCATTGTATTTCTATTGTATTCTATTTATTATTTAAGCGCGACATATTTAAAGTAGTTGTCATCTTCTCATGATTTCCTATTTTTCATTTCTTGTGCTGCAACTGACTATAACATCTATACCAGAAAAGACATAATAGTCCATTTAAACTATGCGTTAGGAATTTTATACCCATCTGTTTTTAACAGTCTTGATTTATACACGTCTAGTAGTCGATTTTTTTTTGCGGATGTTGCCGTTGGAGTCTTTTAAGTTGGGAATAGGGCAGTCAAAAAGAGAAGCGACAGACATAGTTAAAAATCCGATCGTACTCCGAGCTAATAAATAACGCATGCGAATTGCGCCGGCTTTATGTTAAATTTAGCTTGTTAGGTCATTGCAATCCCTCCAGTCACAACACATTGGCGCCTAGGTCCTGTCGTGCGACAACGGGCCGAATTAAAAATTACTGAGCAGCGCGACGTTGCAATTGTAATTCTTTTTCCATTTATACATATTCACATTTATTCATTTTATACATTTCATTTATACATTTTCCATTTATACATATTTACTTTGACTTTATGCGTTCTGTTACAATACAATAATTAGTGAAATTCTTGTACTACCTTCGTTCTTGTAGAAATAAAAATGGTTTCAATAATTTCCTCATTAAATATTGACACACAAAATTCGTTTGTAAACAGCGTGATTCATCCTTTAATAAAGTGGTAGAAAACACACTATTCCAATGTTGTATTTCTAAATATTTTCAATCAAAACCGATACTAACTACTGCATACTATTGCTTATAAACCACTTGAATGGTTTCAACATACAGTTACAGATGGGTTAAAGTAAAAAAAACTCATTCGTAACAAATAAATATGGCGACACGGTCGTTATTATTGCACATAGATGAATTTTAAGAACTTCAGACTGCCTTTCGAGAGACATACATATACATATGTATGTATTTATATTGATCCGAGAAGTCACCTTCAGTCGGCCCGCAATTGTCGTACTTTTAAAAATCCATTTAAAACTTTCAAATCATTGCAAACAAACAAATGATATTTTGAACTTTGTATTATTACTTTACATTTTTTAATACTATATATTAACTTTCACTATAAGGCGTAATAATCAGCATATTAGACCAGTATTGAATGTTAAGGATTTGTTTTTTTCTGACCTATAACTGAACCTCATCAAACTAGCATTAGTTCGAAAACATTTATCCTACTAGTGACGTTCATTCCGTCAAATTTCAACATTTTAGAAAAAAAATTTCGAATACACCCTGTTGCACTTAAACCTTTCCAAGTTAACTAATGTTTAATACTAAGTATATATAATAATTTGTTTTCGGTTGAAGCAATAAAGGTTCCGAAATGTTATGTCAGCCATATTTGAATACCTACAAAGTCAAATTCTGTATTAATATGTATACAGTAACGTTTAATGAACATTTTCGACACTTTCTAAAACAAAATTCGACTGAACTTTATGCACCAATTTTGTAAAGGCAATTGTGACTGTACTACTGAGAAGTAAAATTAAGTTAATCTAATAAGGTAAATAAAAGGTGAAACTAAATAAGCTTCTAAAACTACATTTTAAAGCAAATAAATAGAATTCTTTATTTGTTCTTTTTTTCTCTGTTGGTAATACATCAACTTTCAAACTGTTGTCAAATTGTCATTCACATATCAATCCATATACTTGCAAAATTCAGAAGAAAACAATTGAATTTCAATACTCATATTAGAAGAATTTGTAGAATTAATATTATTTCTAAAGTGAACATTTGAAATTAGAGGATATCCGCGGAAGAAGTTAATAATTTTAGTTATGTCATTATATTATATATGAAATTTTAAGATAGTTTTCACTTTAGTAAGCCTATTATTTTTAAAACAGATTACATCATTGCGCTGATTTTTACAGTTGATACGGAGCTAAACGGACAAATTATACAAACCCAATATAATCCTCATATAGTCTAATAATTGTTATGTTCTTTACGATGCTAAAAATACACATTAATTGCTACACTAAAATACCATATACTAATACCTCTACACAGCTTTTTAAAAATATATCTAAGGTGGAAGATTGTCCTCAATTCGTAAGTAACATAACATTTTACATAGCGATTTCTAATACCTATCTTATGTAACAAATACAAGATAGGTACAACGTATACTAAAACTTAAATACGTTTATTAGCAATTAGGTGCGTTTTTTGTTTTCGTAATATGGTTCCGTTAAGTACTCGACTAATTTAGGTTATCTAATACAATACATACACATACCTACAGACAATGCGTATATTTATATATATGTAGTACATATATACATACGAATATGTACTTACATATATTACATATAAAACCACTAGTGTAATAAAACTCAAACTAGCGGACCATCTAAGAGGTAAACTTCGTTAAATATGCGTTCGTGTGGGCGATTACCTCTCCACAAACCTAGCCCACAATCACTTGCATTCGAGTCGAGAGTGCTATGGATAAGGTGTGCCGCGGATCGCGACGTTGTCACATGTCCTTCCTACGGCCTTCCGCGGCCTTCGGCGACTACCCAAGGCGGATAGGCGACGGTCTCGTGGCAATATAGCGCCGGGCGCCAGGGGATTGTTTGATTATTATATTGTTTGTTGGTCGTTTATTGTACCGGCTGACGCGGCTATAAAACGCATCGTCGGTTGGCTTTTATTACAATACGTAAGCGTTGTATATTATGTGTGCTGATTGTATATTGTAATCATTCTAAGATTCGGTATATTAGTGACAGTGGCTGCCATTACCTACTAAAATGTATGCAGTAAAAGACGTAGACTGCGCTCTAACATATTTTCTCGAAAAACAGTAAAATACGTTTAAATGTTAGCACAATTTGTTTTATTTCTGCGTACTTCAGTAAAATTTTTCTTACAAAAAGTTTGTAATAATACGATATTAACAAAAATATTTTGAATATAAATGTGTGAACAGCTATTGTCATACATGATGTTTCTCCATGTATATTTTAAAAATTAATACATCATTCCAGATACCTCTATATAGTTATCATCCCCTATCTCCATTAATTTGCATTTTTGATTCACTGTACACCAGAATTTTATGAATTCGCTTCTGTTAGGTTGTTACTTATTTATTCATTTCATCAGTAATATTGTCACATATAAAGTAAATTAAGATCTAACACAGGTTATACAAAAGTATAATTTTAAAACCTATCTCCTGCGAATTTAGGCTTCCAACAATAAAATAATTTTATAAGGGATAACACATAGGATACCGATTATTGACACTAATAGGATATGGGTAACTGTTAACTTAAAAAAATCTTATATTAAACGCAATTTTTTTGTAATATATATAATATTTATTCACACAGATTTCATCAACAGACAAAGTTTGAATTTGGTAAGAGCCCGCCAAAGCAGCGCACACTGTTTAAATACTGTGTGCCGTCACGAGGCACGATTTGTTCGATCAGCAGTGAATGGGGTTCTGTTTTTTTAAGTCGACACTTAGGTACTGGATGTTATTTTTGAAGGTATTTTAATTCCAGATATTAGAAGAAGAAGTCTTAGTAACGCAAACATAGTATTATATGTTCTGGAATAAATTAGTATCTAATTAATTGTTGTTTTATTGACCTACAAGTGGAAATATTTCAGGAATTGAAAGATAAGTACATAAAGGTCACAAAATAGATATATTAATAATACTAGTAACACCAATATCAGAAATACAGCAGATATCCTTTGGTTCTATTCCAAAGTTGTAGTTGTGTTATTCAAAAGGTAACCTTAGCTATAATATATGTACATAGATCTTAAATTAGACCAAATGTATGTACATAGGTGCATATCGAATTTACTAATCTTATAAGATAAGATAATTGTTAAACTTTACATAATAATTCGAGAAGAAACTAAAGCAACTTCAAAATAATGATACCAATGAAAGCAATTAATCAAGAAACCGAGAATTCATTGTATTTATATGCATACATGTATCTAAATATTATCATATTAATACGTACAGCAGATGCAAGATACATTCTTGGTTACTATCACGCTTTTGTAAAATATAATAGGCAATCTACCAAGGTTCATCATTCATTTACAAAGTGTCCCAGCTGACGCGGTTTCTTTGATAATTTGTTTATTTTACAGTATAGAGAAAAAGTTTCAAACAAAAGTTGTCCCTATTTGCACGATGCATAGCTAGAAAATATTTTCAAATATACAGGATGTCCCAATTATAGAAAAAGCGTATGTAACTTTATTATTTTAAATGGACCACCCTATATATTATTTTTTTTTTAGATTCTACTTGATATTTTAAGTAACTTTTATTAAGACCTACCTAGACCTATGTGCTTTTGTTTTCGAAAAAATAAATATTTTATCAAAAATTTCATCATTGGAACGCTCTCGCTAATGAAAAATTTGGTTTGCGCAAATTGATACGTCTTGAATTGGTTTACTATTTCCAATATTAACATGTACGGATCCTTTTGTTGACACAGTTACTGGCGCCAACATTTGGAAACATTTAAATGCTAATAACTCTGTTTTTTAATGGGGCACCCTATATCTGTTTACATAATTGGATGTAAAACTAAATTCTCTTACTTTTGATATCAGAATGTACCCATTTATCTTCAACCGTTTTAGAGAAAAAGGTATATTTCTTCTGCTACTGACAAAACAGACCACTTCAATTTGCGCGAAGTAGGCTACGTAACAATAATATTATGCCAGATATATTTAATAAACATTTGTACCATTTATAATTATATACAGGTCTAGGAAGGTCTTAATAAAAGTTACTTAAAATATAATGTACAATCTAAAAAATATAATATATACGGTGATCCATTTAAAATAATAAAGTTACATACGCTTTTTCAATAATTGGGACATCCTGTATATCTGAAAATATTTTCTATCTATGCATCGTATAAATAAGGACAACTTTAATTTCAAACTTTTTCTCTATACTGTAAAATAAACAAATTATCAAAGAAACCGCGTCAGCTGGGACACCTGTATATACATAAATTTCATTCACGAAAAACTAAGTGTTCAGAAATAATTGATTGACAAAGTTGACCGAAGTCATCGACTACAGACTAATTACGTCACACATTATTACATTTTTTAATCGAAAATTCTTAATACAATTATTATTTCATTACAATTACACATACTTATGTCCAATTTTTAAGCGATATCTTTTATTGCTTTCGCTTTTTTTGTGTATTTGTTTCGTTAATATCATACTAATTGCAACCGATACCAAACAAATGACTTCCCATCAACATTTACATACGTTTAAAATCACTAGTAATCACGAGTAATAACTAATAACCCAACGGTATACAAAGTTGTAGACAAAAAAACATGTACGTGCTGAGTTTCACGCAGTAACGACAAGATAGTTAGCGAAAACATCTCCGAAAACCTGTGACAACCAATAATGCTAATATTTTACATCGCAAACTTAACCGATTACATCAATTATTACAACCGTCATATAAGAATTATAAATCGTATAAGAATTGTAAATGTAATATCGATTAAACGTTGATAGAATTCTTTAATGGGCTAAACAACCCAAAGCGCCAGGATTTTTTAAATAAAGCAAATTCGTGAAGGCACCAACATTCTTTGACATCTGGGTCTATTTCAGTATCTTTTTTGATATATACGCGTTCATTGCATCCGTCCTTGTCCACCGCCTGGCGCCAGTCAAGTGCCGCACGTTGCCGTCTGTCCAGCCGTTATTACAGCAGTCGCCTACTTGATTTAACCTCAAATATTGATTCTAATCTGTTGTGGTTCGATGCCTTTTTCTGCATAGCGCGACATTTATTCACCGAATACCTATGTTTTGCCTCTCCTTCCCACCGCTCACTACCATATTTTCTTTTCATATAATTTCACGTCGTTCTCGGTACATATTAATATTCATCCATACACTGCGCTATATGGATACAAAAACGATCTCAGTCGGTGTTTGTTCATTCGACATACAATATGTATATAAACAACAGGGTTATGCGGCGCCTAGTGATGTAACATTACCGTTTCTAATGTGTTTACTACTACGCGCTTCAAGCAAGTACGCAAACCAGTCTTATCGTCGGCGACTCTTATTTTTAGATATGATGCGATCTTATCAAAAAAAGGAGATAATAAAGGATAGAAAATTTGCGGTATCTATTTACACGACTATAAAAACGATTTTTTATCAAAAAAAGACCATGCTGGAAAAAAAGCCGTAATATGGTCGAAAAACAATATGATTAAAATAGAAGAATGTTTTTATTTACACAACGCTGTTTAAATCATTTTGTCTCTAGATAGTGCTATTAACAGAAAAGTTGAAATTTTGTTGATCTTGTTAAGAGAATAATACCTACTTTGTAACTGATTTCAGTGTAACTAAAATTTATTAAATCTAATCATATTTTTGGAGTAATATTCTCTGCTTCGGTGCCTTCTTCTGACAGCATTCGGATATTAATTGGTTAGTTAATGCAATAAACATCTGCAAAGTTGATCGGAGGCAATAAGCTTATACAACAGGAGATTTTTATATTATCTGCTTAGCTATGAAAAAATTAGGTGACTTTAAAGTTCAATTCTGACGTATACGAATTATGTAATTGGTTAAAACTGTATATAAATACATATGTATCAAGATATGTATATTGTATAATATAAAAAATATAAATATTTTCAATCAATCCCATTTTCGCGAAATTTGCTTACACGAAAATTTATCTTAAATTTTAAAACTAGTCAGATTTTTGATCAATAGTTTTATATGAATGGTGTTATGCAACAGGAAACCAGACATCACTAAAAACATATAAAGTTGGTTCCCTGTTGCATAACACCATTCATATATACATACTCCTTGATTAAACGATCGGGAATCAATTTCAAACTCTGTCGTCAAATCAACAAAACTATTAATAGTGGCCTCTGAATTCTTGAATGAGAGTAGAATTTGTATTTCATTTGTGTCTTCTTTCCGAAAGTATATCTTGTTCCATTCAGGAATTGATTCTTGGCAGAGTTAAATATGCCCCGATCATAATAACTACAATCCTTAAGTATTTTCTATGTTAAGCCTTAAAATTTCCACCGTTTAAATTGTTAAAGAGCTTATTTACAAATTACAAAATGTTTAGCAGTTTCTTTAGCATGTGCTTCCATTGTATATTCTCCGTTATATTATAACTACTTGTAAATCTGACTTACAGAGACTTGATTGCAAATTGTGGCAATTACACGAAGTCCTAAGAAATAATATTTTTAAGTAAAATGTGGAATCCTGGCTACTTGTTATATTGGGAAAGATATTTGGAATTATTTACCCAATAAAGTAATATAAAATTGTAGCGGACGCTAAAATAGTAAATGTAACGGTAATATATAGGATCTAATTCCTCCATAAATCAGTAGCAATAAGTTTCACATCATTTTTATTTTAAATTACACTGTAAAATAAATACACAATATAAAAAACAAAATGACACTAAAATGCTTTAATACTCAATTTAGCGCCTTCCCTATTTCAAAATATAGTGCCAGCGACATCTGGTGACATATACGAGTACCAAAACCTTGACAACAGTACACAGGACCTTCTGCCATATCTATAGTACGTTACTATAGTATATATTCCCTACGATGCTGACCAAATTCGACCTAAATCCTGATAGTTGTGTTGTTTTTGCTTTATTAACAAAATTAAGCAAATTACAGTTATAATCTAGAAGCACGATAAACATTTTATGAAGGAAGGATCTCAACAGTGAAGACTTCAGAATCTACAGTATTAAGTTTTATAGAATTTACAAATTTCCGACGATAAAAGTTTTTTCGAAAATCATAACAGGGGAGGAGATGTGGGATCTATCAACAAAACAAGAATCCATGCAAAGCGTCCCCAAGACCAGAAAAGGCAACGACGCAAAATCTACGATCCAACCTTGTTGTTTGTAAACTACTGGAACAAAACGACATGAACTAATCTCAGACGAAACGCTTATTGTTTCTTGCCCTTCAAGATATAACAATGCCCAAAATCCGATACGTAGTGTAAAAGACATTAAATACATACATATATGTACTATCGCGAGCTTTTTAAACGACTCAAACTGCCATAAAACGTATCTATTGTAGGCTTTCCTTACTTGGAGCAATATTCAGGTAAATATAACTGGGCAACTGTAATAAGCCGCATAGGCCCAGGCCGGAGGGTAGGCACTATTTAAAAGAAATCTAAGCGAAAAGAATTATGAATATATTTGACATGAATATGATGGACTGAGCAAAGGTAGACCGTACTAAAATTAATTGAATAGGAGAACATGTCATCATTTTTCTCAGGGAAAATATTGATCTATTTCACAAATTATAAACTTATTGAAAAAATTATCTATCTTATTGCAAAAATTATAAACTTACAGATTAGGACACGTGATTATGGAAAGAATTTAATATTATTTTATTAGTATGTGGTCAATGTTTTAATTGAAACAGCCGATAATAGATAATAACGTATATAAATATTATGTGATTAACGTCTTTTTACAAGAAGCCTCCAATTAAACAAGGTATACTTCTAATACTAAAATATCTATTATTTCTTAGCCTTTTGCGAAATTTTATTTGAAATGTCGGTTTTAATTGAAATAGTACTTATATGTAATTTACTAACATTAACAATACAAAATTTGATGAAGAAATATAGTTGTTTATAGATGCACGTTATGGTTATATAAAAGAAGATTAATGATAATATTTGTCGGTGTTTGTTTTGCCGGATTCTAAAGAACTTTAAACGTTTGTATAAATACGACAGTTATATTAATTTAATAAGAATTTAAAGCCAATAATAGTTATTTCTTAGAACAATTTGTACTACTGAAGTAAATTAAATATAATTTCTTCATGTAGAACTAATTGTCAACCGTTAAGTACCTGGAAAATGTTTAATTTATAAAAGCCAGTCAGCTGCTGTGCAATACGTTTTCAATTGTCTCGTCCAATAAAATGTAATAAAACATTTCATGATATCTCCTGCAGAAACACTTTATTAGTGGAAAGAATATCTTTTTTGTGAATTTCCAAAGTATGTTCGATCTTGTTAACATTTTGCATACTTGCATAGTTTATTATTCTGAATAACTTTCCTAATAACATTTTGTCGTATTTCGTACAAAAAAGGTACTTCATTAGTGATAAGAACTACCTTTTTGTAAATTTCCAAGGCATGCGTGATTTTTGAAAATTGTATGGCACAAATTACTTTCTACCCAAGCAGGGTTGAACCCCAGATGATGAAATTTCAACTAAAAAATTTACAGACTCTTATACCTATTCATGCGTCGATCCGGGACACACGGTATATTCAGAAATAAATATTTCTTTAAATTGATATTTAATTTTAATCATTTCTTAATGTTTTGCAAACATTGTTTTTCCTTCATCAGATTTCCTATAAATACAATAGAAATATTACATATAAAAATATATTTTAAACTGGCACTGCGTATGAATGTTCTAGACATAATATCAAAGCGAATTTCGTCAATAAATACGAATCATATGATAATCATGTAGGATGTATTACAATCATCATAGAATATATAATTTATTGCAAATCTTTCTACCTGCTTGTTATCGGCCCCTAATGACAGTCGCCCAGTGCTACTTCTCAAATGTTTCGAGTAGCTGTATACGGCCATAACCCTTGAAGTCTGAGTCGTTTAAAATGCTCGCGATAGTACATACATACGTATGTACATACATACATTTGTATGTATATATATGTACCTGGTTAGTAAAGTAAGTTTACCCAGTGATTTCTTTTTCCTTTTTCTTTTATTTGTGACTACTTTGACCAATGCTTATGTATCAAAATAGTTTCAAGGAAAATTTTATATACACTATTTACTAAATTTTATTGCAATTTATGAAATAAAATTTATTTTTAGAATACCAGTATCCAAGTAGAATTAATGCGATTTTAGAGCCTTCGTTATAGTCGAAAAAATGCTTTATGGGCTATAATTTTGATTTGGATTACATAGTGAGAATAAAAATCTACTTACACAAGACGATGTGTATTTAAAATTTAAACGTGAAATATTACATTTTATAGTTTTCTAATCAAATAAAAGCGCAATTGAATAATAAATTAATCAACACAACTAAATGATATCGAAGGCTTCCACGGTCTGAGTCTCTGTTATGAGGGCTTCCGGGTTTTGACCGCGTCTTAGTAAAGTATATATATTACAAAAATACAATACAAAAATAAAATAAAACAAAAGATGAAAATGAAAAATACAAAAAATATATATACAACTTACTCAAACTCGACGTTTCGCCACTAATGTAAGTGGCTTCTTCGGGAGCAAAACTAGGTGAGGGACGACAGAAGGTCACGGTAACTCGACGTGTCAACCACGCTAGAGGCGAAAACCTTCTCACTACAGACTAGAGGCGAAAACCCGTAGCGTGGTTGACACGTCGCGTTACCGTGACCTTCTGGCGCCCTTCACCTAGTTTTGCTTCTGAGAAAACCACTTACATTAGTGGCGAAACGTAGAGTTTGAGTAAGTTGTATATATATTTTTTGTAATTTTTATTTTCATCTTTTGTTTTATTTTATTTTGTATTGTATATATGTAAGTACTTTACTATGACGCGGTTAAAACCTGAAAAGAGACTGAGACCGTGGAAGCCGTCGATATCATTTAATGTGTTTACTTTAGTGTTTAGATTCCGTTTCCTACGGTGGCCGATAGTCGCCATCCGCAAAAGGAGGACTAGGCCCCGTGGGGTTAGATGTGAGGTAGGAGTTCGCTAAAGCGTCTCCAACGGTGACCCGTCCAACGTTGACAAGGGAACTTGACTAACATGGGTAGCACGTGGGAGAGGAGCCCACCGGCTCGCCGGTCCTCTCCGCGAGGTGTCGGTCTCGTGCGGGCGGTGAGATAGCCAATCAGCCATCAGCCAATTGCTCAAATCGGATATGTACTTTACTATGACGCGGTCAAAACCCGGAAGCCCTCATAACAATCAACACAACTACTTTACTAAATAGTACATACAATATTTCTTACAAATATCGCAGTCAAAGTAGACAAGCAAAAGTAGAAAGGAAAATAAGTTTCAGTTCACGAAATATATTTTTCAAAAATTACTTACGTTATTCACAATTCACTCCAAAAATTAAATTAATTTTTATTGTTACAGAAATTTGGAAACAACAACGTCTAGCGTACATACTTTTACGGTGTCTTATCAATTTCGCACGTACTATGTATTTAATTTATAATAATTCTGTATCAAGCAAAATAAACATCAATCTCTCTGAATTTACAATCCCAGTATAAATACAGTACTAAATCGACCAAAGGATATCTGGGCACTGTCAGAAGAAAGTACATATTATTCTGCATTAATAGTTGGTTAGAGAAATATATCTGGTATATTGTTCAGAAGAAAATTGCAAGTGCTTCTAGAATGTACATGTTTGTTACAAATAAAACGTTCGAATGCTCATTATATTTTTGACTGACAAATTAAGGAAAAAAAAACTAATTATGTAGATATCTAGCAATTATTTGAGTTGTATAACAACCAAAATATTTACTGCGATTAAACTAGAAAATAACGCCCACTTTATACCAAAAGAAAAAAAATCTTAAGTGAAATAAGCGATATTTGCGAGATTGTGTCACCCTATTAATCAATTTAATTCAAGTATGAAAAGATAATACTCGATGTAATGTGCACAAATTGTAATCCCATAATAGTAATAGCGCAGCGCAGATAGTAAATAAACAAACCGGTTTGTACAAGAAAAGTAACATTTTTAACTCCAAAACGGGAAACTCTTCAATAGAGAGTCGCTAGGGAATCCGTATTTTTATCTGCGTATGATAAAACCAAATGCACTGCAAATATGTATCTAGTAACACACAATCAAGAATGTGTAAGTAATAATAATAGAAAAATAAATTGAATTGAAAATTTGCAATTTTATTTTAATTTCAGGTCTACATTGTTTAGACACTTGTTTCTTAAAGTCATCTATAACTTCTACTTTTAGCAACACCTTCATTTTAACCTATACAAATGAAGTAATTAATAACAGTCGGTTACCAACATACCCAATATGTTGTGAGTGAAAGTATGCACCCACTATAAATTAGATCAACACAACGAAAATCGCACCGTAACATATGCATACATATGTAGCTGATTGGTAAAGTATCTTACATACTTCTTGTAACCAAGATTATTTTAGTGTAAACAATGATGTCTACTTATTGCTTTAACGGATAACCTCTTATGATTACAGGTCACATTTGAGCTGCGACATTATTTGGTTTACTCATTATCATAAATTTAGTATCTTCATACTATATGCATACTTACATACAAAATAAGTACCACAATAATAAACAATTAATCAAATGCTGCAAGTCCTGCTTCGTATCGATGTGCATTATTTCTTACTTCATCAATACTTTAGTTTTTATACCGAAGAACATTTAGAAATTCGTACATTTAGAATGTAGATTAAATATTGTAGTAAAAATGCAACACGGCCATCCACCCAACGAAATGGATTTTTGGATATTATTTACCTTCAAGAGCTATTGTGATATTATTTTACTATGAATTGTAGAGCAGTTAAACATTTATTTATTATCCGCGTAAAACAAAATTATAGAATTCTATGATACTTCAAATTAAAATGTTATATAAAACTATTTTGAAACTACATATTCATTTTAATGTTACTTCATCTTCTTTACCAACTATGAGTTATTCTTTAACAACGAATGATCGAGTAAATTAGCCGATTATATATATACTCAGAGATTACGATTAAATCCTTTATTAAAATCATTTGCGCATTAATAATTTAAACCTAATTTCTAACTGTGGTTTGTTCATTCTCTTGTATATATTGATTATATCAAATTCTTCCAGAATTTCATTAAAATGGGTTCTCTATTGGTTATTTATTCACGACTTTATATGTTACAAATTACTGCCAGCAA
This sequence comes from Holotrichia oblita, assembly GCA_023690525.1. Classification (NCBI taxonomy): domain Eukaryota; kingdom Metazoa; phylum Arthropoda; class Insecta; order Coleoptera; family Scarabaeidae; genus Holotrichia; species Holotrichia oblita. The sequence continues at coordinate 45,843,258 of CM043021.1, forward strand.
ATGTTTTCGCCATTCTAATGTACTATTACAACACATTGTGATTATGACACCATGTTCTTGGTATAAAGACGAAGGTGATCATGATTGCATACTTACTAAATTTACACGACCAAAAATTGTGATGATAGTATAAATAAGGAAAAATCATAAAATAAACAAAGTTAGCACTAATTTGTAAATAAGGAAAAATCATAAAATAAACAAAGTTAGCACTAATTTGTAAGTACCTAAGGTAAGCATTTAGTGTATATAACCCGGTCTATATCCTATAAAATATAATATTCCTTGCTTCTGGAACGACAGCAATCGTTTCAAATTCATTGATCTTACTGTTCTTTGAAAATCAAATGAACATATTTTGAAGATTGGCAACTTATGCGCATTTTGAACTCTATCTGTTTTGTTGTATTCTTGACTATAGTGTCCAATAAGTAGCCAGATATTATATCACTCTTCTCGTGCTTGCTTTTAATTTACCATCTAAAATATTTCTATATCGAAGACAGTTATTACATGCTTTTCCTAACTATACTATACCGAAAGATATTAATGTTGTTACAAACTTCCCAGAGATGAGTTGTTACTTGATACAGCAGAGATAGCATCATAACCATGACAACACGTTTACACACGCCCTAAAATAAGAGCCTCCGGGGACCGTAAAAAGCAGAGGGGGCTCAACTAAGGAGACCCTCGGTTACCTTGAATCGCGTGTATGTTTACTGATAGCTACTAAAAGAGAGAGCGAGCGGCTCATGATGTCATATGTGCAGTTAGTTTATTCAACGTTTTATATCAAACAATATAGATATAGATCAAATATTTGGATTTATTCTATTTACGTGAATGAATACACACGTGGTTGAAGTCCACATATAATATTCAAAATATAGTTTCATACCTTCTCCGTAAGTGGTCAATGAGGTTGGATAACTATCTCTGAAAACTAGAGCTGCTTCACTAGGGGCACGGTCTGAAAATAAGAAGAAACAAATATGTATATACATAAATTCTGATTATAGTGTCAAACAATAACCTAACGTTAGTTATAATTGTTCACATTTATATCATTGAGACGTTAATACAAATTATTCTATGAAATAATGACGTTGCATTTGAAATTAGGTAAAATATCGATAACGTTGAATGATATTAACTAAAATATGAACGACGATTTGATGCATTCCTAATATTGACTGTTTGGTTCTGGGTGTGTTAAATACTCATACGAGGGAGCGTTTTTATATTTGCGGAATGAGCGGGTTGTAGGGGGGTGATTAGGCGCATTGGGGGCGTGGCCTGTGCAGCGACTCATAATTAGTATAAATACGAAGTTTCATTGTTATTAGACAGTTAGTCTTTGAGCTATCGTCAACCAAGTAACATAATCAGGAGTGAAAAGTGAAATATGGAAAAAATCGCGTGTTCGCCTGCATTTTTGGACCTCTGTAATGAAGACAAGGATGGTGTATTGAGTCGAATTGTTACTGGAGACGAAACTTGGGTTCATCATTATGAACCTGAGTCTAAACAAGACTCCATGCAGTGGCATAAAAAGGACACAGCACCTCCCAAGAAATTTAAAGTGTCACAATCAGCTGGGAAACTCATGGCAACGGTATTTTGGGACTAGGAAGGAATATTGTTGATTGATTATAAAGATAAAGGTGTTTCTATAACCGGAGAATATTACGCTTCAATATTAGAGCGACTAAAAGAAGCCATTAAAGAGAAAAGACGGGGAAAATTGACGAAAGGTGTGCTGCTTTTGCACGACAACGCGCCCGTCCACAAGAGCCGCGTTGCGTTAGCTGCCCTGCATAAGGTGGGCTTCGAAATTGTGAATCACCCACCCTACAGCCCAGACCTGGCCCCGAGTGATTATTACCTGTTTCCGAAAATGAAAAAAGAGCTGCGGGGTAAAAAATTTACTGCCGATGATGAAGTCAAGGAGGCAGTTTCGGCGTATTTTGCAGATAAAGAGAAATCATTTTTTTATGAGGGTATAAATAAATTAATTGAGAGATGTCAAAAATGTATCCGTCTTGCAGGTGAATATATTGAAAAAGAAAAATAATTTGGTTTTTATATTTCCACCCCTTATCCCCCATTCCGCGAATATAAAAACGCTCCCTCGTACTAACACAAAATAGCTTTATATATCATGTTGTTGGCGATATGCACTATACATATAAATAGTCAACTATATTTGTATGATATGAGCAGCGCAACTCTGCATATTCGTGAATTCTGATTCCGTTATACATACTATATACTCGTATGTATGCATATAAAATGTATTTACTATACGTCTATACGATGACTAACGCAATAAATATCTTTAGCAGAAGGAATATACGCTACTGTGTATTTTTTATATTTTGAACTTATCTTTTCAACATATTTTTTATCTCACCCTATTTAACTTCAGTTAAAAATCATGTATAAACTTAATCAATTCGTTACACATACCTACCAGTGGCTTGCGGATGCAATTTTGTATTTAATTTAAATTATTTACCATAGGGCGGTTAGGTGAGCTCGCCGTTCCTGGTATATTCATATAGGACACGACTGCATACTACTTTGCAATTCAAGGTTGTAATTCTTCGGCCGTAAGCAATCTTAGCAAACCCGATAACACGCATTGGATGTGGTAAGTATAGACCATGTTTAATCGTGCATTACATTTTAGAGTTAGATCAATATTGCAATAAAATTTAAAGAAGCAATGTAACTGAATACTATTTGAAGCTGAAAAGTGCTTACATTAAAATGATGCATGGGCTCATTTTCTTGGAGTCTGTTCTTCCTTAGGTACTGGGCCCACCATTTCGAGAGATATTAAAACTTGAGGCTCGCCCGTTAGGTTCATAAAAAATATAAAACCTGAAGCCGGCTCAAACTCGACTTGTACAATCTCAGGCTCGTCCAAACCCGTGAGTTAATATAGTACAATGCTCAGTTGACGCCAACAAAATTGAAACGACAACTGCTACTGCTGTAATTAAACTGCTGTAATTAAACATTTTTTTCTATATATTTTATTTATATATTTTCTATATATTTTAAACATCAAAATATGAATATGAAATATATAGAAATAACCACTTTCGTAAATATTCAAATTGTTGACAACAAATTGTTGTTTTTTTTATACAAATTTATAATTACACCAGGAAATGTCATTCAAATTTTGTTGGCCGAACTATACACGACTAATTAAATAACGACATGACAAATATTATAACTTTTGTATATACTACAAACCTATTTCTAATATTATAAGGTACCTGATATACAACAATTCTGATAATTGTATATTAAAAACTATATTAAAACTTTACAGCAATTTTGTTTGCATAATTGCGAATTCCGACGACTGAAAATAAATTACTTTCGTGAAGATTGCGTATTGTTAGGAGGAATAAGGAAACACGCTAAAACGAACATTTTATTCGTGTAGGGTCTATATAGACAAATGATCTGACAAATTTTCTTACTCAGTGATCAGTGCATACACACAATAACCGCGCGAGCGATAAAATATGAGAGTTCATTAATATTTTAATTCTTAGCAAACTTACAAAGAATAAAATTCGCATGAGTAAAAGTTGAGTTTAAATAGAAATGTAATTTTATAACTTCGTTTATTTGTTAACAACGGCTTCGCATGTGTGAATTTTTAAAGATGCACAGATTATCTTTTGAAAGCTACGCTTTTCTTTTCTATTGGTATTACTAGATTTATTGATAATAAGGACATATTTTCCGTAGTGGCGATAGTATTCAATGTGCTTTCATCAGTATAAATTACCGCATTCCAAAATTCAAAACTTTTATTAGCGTATAACTACACTCATATAAATTTTATGTTCAACTAATCACACAACTCCAGCGGCATCAGTATCCCTTCTAAATTATTTACAAAACCAACATTTTGATTTATACAGTTTCCCATTACTAAATAATATGTTTTGCTTGATCTTAGCTAACGTCTTTCATACAATTTTTTAAAATTAACAGTATATTTATATTGTTACTATGTAGCATGTTGTACTGTAAAATAGTTAGAACCATATGCCACGTTAATATTAGATATTTTACTACTTCTAAGAACCCTTAAAGCTAACGCTCCTGTTTAAAAATAAACGAAACAATCACAAAGCAAACCAATATATGCATTGGCGAAAAGATCTCACGCCAGAAAAGTAATCAAATAGTTTAACAGACCGTTTATTTTTATAGAATTATACAAACACCTCACAGGCGCCAGGAAATAAAGTTTAAAGGCCAAATTACCGACTAAGAGGAACCTGACATCAATCCAAATATAAGGCGCGTAACTGAAGAAAAGCATCGTGTTATAAAGTAGCCGACCTTGTGGAATACAACAATATTGTTCCTACAAAACGATTCTGTGTTCATAGTAGAAAAATACAACATAGTAGAAGATCAATATATTGTTGATGTAAAAACGAAATTAAATATCTATTAAAAACATTACTTAGAAATTCCATGTAACTATGTATGTACGTATATAAAAAGTAATAATTATATTAGCTATAGATTTTTATACCGATCCCTTAGAGGAACCAAGTCGGGCTAGAAAACAGATAGACGTAGAGTGGGCGGCGCTTGTAAAACATATACGGCATAGCACGCTGGCCAATGCATTAATTCCGTAGGTATATGTTTTACAACCGCCCCACTCTAGAACTATTTCTCTTCTAGTTCGCCTTACAGAGCGTTCACATGTTACGGTTTACCGAAAAGTTTTTCTTATGCGGTTTGCAGTCCTACAAGCAAATATATGCGTATGTTCTCACCATACGGTAAAATCGTATACGATTAAAAAACTGAATCGTTTATTTTTGTTGCCGAGTCTTGTCACTGAAAACCGTAAGCGGTATACGTTAAAAAAAGCCGAAACGGTCGTAGTGACTATTGTATCTAAACGAAAGAGTTCAGACAGTTCGGTTTCTTGTAGCGTACGGCGCGCCGATTGGGTAGTCGCTATATTGACTTGAATGAGGTTAGGTCTGTTATTCTGCAAAATGGATAACGTAGAATTACTTATAACATTAATTGAAGAGAGGCCCGTAATATGGGATAAAACCTTGGAAATATATAAAAACAAAGTCTTACGTGAAACGGCATGGCGAGAGATTTGCGTAATATTAAAGGATGGTTTCGAGGAAATGAATGAAAAAGAAAGGCAAGAATTTGGTAAGGTTTATAATTTATTTTTTTACGTAGCATATCAGACAGTTAATTAGTCAAACCAATAGCCTCATTTTGCCATGGAACTGATCCATATTCAGATACGAAATAGTCGGCAAACATATTTCTAATTGTATTCGCTGTAGTTCCACCACGTCTTTGCCGTTCTCCTGTCATGGTTTGAAGGCGCACATTCTCATTTTGATTAGTAACAGTTTCGAAATGTAGTCCATCTTTTTCTTTAATGAAATTATGTAGAACAGTACATGCTTTAATTATCTGAACAGCTGTGTCATAATTTACGTCTAAGGGCCTATGAAAAATCCTCCATTTATTAGCAAGTATACCAAAGGTACATTCCACATACCTTCTTGCCCTTGTCAAACGATAATTATAAATTCGTTTTCTTTGGTCTAAGTGTGTTCCACCAAAGGGTCTCATTAAATGTTCACTCAATGCAAAACCTTCATCGCCGATAAGAACATATGGAACGTTTTTATTAAAGTCTGGATGCAAAGGTTTCGGTTTTGGTACTTGCAAACTACCACTAGTCATTTTTTCCCAGAACTGAGTACCTTTTAAAATGGAAGAATCGCATTCTTTGCCATAATATCCAGTACTTACAAATATAAATCGATAATTAGAGTCCACCACAGCCAACAAAACAATTGAAAAAAACTCCTTATAATTAAAAAACATCGAGCCACTGTGTGATGGTTTTCTAACTCTAATATGTTTCCCGTCTATGGCACCAATACAGTGAGGGAAATCAGCATTTGTTTTAAAATCGTTTGCTATTTGTTCCCATTCATGAAATGTAGGAAGTTGCATAAATTCGCCGCATAAATTGCTCCATATTTTAAGCGTCACTTCTTTAATAATAGCGCTGACTGTTGAGACGCCGACTCTGAAAGCATAATGTAAATCCTTGAATGAACATCCAGAAGCCATGTACCTGAAAAAAATTAACAATTATATGTCACATTATTTTTCAGTTAAAATAGTTTTGAAAAAATGGACGCAAGTACGAGACAGCTGGAGTAAAGATATTAAAAAGAGGAAAGATGAAAAGAAATCTGGTTCCTCTGCTAGTACGTACAAACCATATAAATATTCGGATCAGTTGGCATTCCTCAAAAAAATTATTGATACAACAGTTGGTCAGGAAAGCGGAGAGACTAATGAAGGAGTACAAGGTTGTGTGTCCCACTTTGAAAAAGGAACCGAAAATGCAAAAGATATACAAAGTACAAAAGAAGGTAGCACTAATTCGAATATAGAAACAAAACATGAAAAGAAGAATTCGGCGAAGCGAAAACAAGCAGAGGTCGACAACAAAATAATCAAATTTCTGGATAATGTAGATGTGCACAAGCAGAAAGATGAACATCCGCTTTTACATTTTTTTAAAAGTCTTCTACCAATAGCTTCATCGCTCACCGTAGATGAAACCCTTCAATTTCAAGCGGGAGTCATTAACTTACTTCAAAATATTAAGCGACAGAGAACAACCAATTATTACCAAAATCTAACCAATCCAACTACTACATATTATCAAAATACAGGATGTTCTACAACTTCACAAGATAGTTCTACTCATCAATCACCACCGCCGGCATTAGATGTGCAATCACCGGCATCCAACTTGGACCACATGGAAGAAGAATTGTTGGACTTTTCTCATTTTTGAAATGTTTTCTTTTAATTAAAATATTGCATATGTGTGTATCCTGCCAATACATAATAATGAATAGCAATTTGTATCATATACCCTGTACTTAAGCAAATTAATAGTGAAATATAAAATAATACGCAGTAATGATCATAAAATACTCAACCTTCAGCGTGCCGGTGCAACTCAGCCGATTTTATATTTTCTTACCTAATGCATATAGCCAATTTCTCTTCTGGGCTAATACTCTGTCTCATTAACGTGTCTTCTTTTTTCAAATCTTCTTCCAATCTTCTTAGAAGATCGTTAAACGTTGACATTGACATGCGAAAATAATTGTAAAATTTTGTTTCATCACTTCTTAGTTCCAACATGAGTGTCCAAAAGTGACCCATATTTAAACGCCGAGATACAATTGGATGCACCCAAAATCTTTTATACTTTCTTCGTAATCTACGCCTATACCAGTAAAAAATAATCGCGGTCGCTATATCGTCATCCATCTTTTACGAAACGTTTTACCAAACTGAATTAATTGCAAACCGTATAATGTGAACGCTCTCTAAACGTTTAACCGTATACGGCGAAACCGTATCAGAAAACCGACTCGTAGAAACCGTAACGTGTGAACGCTCTGTTAGGGTTGGTTTATCAATGTGAGGATAAATGTGTTAGTTAAGTAACTGATAGATATTGCTAACTGGCAGATAAAATTTAGCAACTACAATGCTTTATCTTGCAGATAACTTCTATTTAACACTCAATAAACGTTTCATTGTAATTATCTTACGAATAAAATTTTATCTGTAAGTTAATTTATTTATCCTCACATTGATAAGCCCACCCTTAGTCGCTTTAAATGACCGGTATATTGATCTAATGTAAACTTAACGCTGCTACAGCTGATAAATTATGATAGGAAATGTAATGAGATTGAGAGGATACAATATTTCAAAATGTCATCGTACATATTTTAGAGCATAATCTTAAGCAGACCATTTATTATATAATAATTACGATTAAATAAGAATTATACACTAATTGGCGGAATTTAAGTATAATATATAATAATTATTATTAAATGTATCCTAAACATAATTACAATCATTGCACTGATTATGTATTGTATACGCAGGAAAATTAGTGTTTTTTTTTATTTATAAATGTATCTTTTAGATTTCAGGTTCTATTTTACAACCAGTACATCAATAATATAATAATAAACTATAATTAAAATTCTAAATGTCTTCATTAGTTTCACATGATAAAACAATATCTTCCAACAATTATGTTTTAGACATGCGGACGGAAAGCCAGACTTGACTTACTTATATTTCATTATTATCGTTAATATAACGCCAACGCTGTACATCTGTACTAGTACTACTGGAATATGTTAATAACTTTACTATTGTAATATGTGTTAAACAAAAACAGAACAAGAAGAGATCCATAGATCTTACGTTACCACTAACAAGTGCCGACAACACAATCTTAACGCAACAAACAACTTCTTAGAAATGCCGATAGCTGCAAAATTACTTTGTATAATTATAAAATATTAAGCAACATATTCATTCTCTTTCACGTAAATGTACAATTATTTAAATTCAATTTTGCTGTGCAGATTATGTCACAGCGCGAAATGTTCTTCTGGTCGATAGTCGATACTATTTAAATTACTATTAAAATAAATTTATAGCGATACATATTAGAAAAAACAAGGCAAAATCGTGTGCAAAGACGTAATGTAATTATTTAATGTAATTCTAACGGCAAAGGTCGCGAGAATTAAATTCAATAAAATAGCATTTTTAACACGTGTGTTGTACACCATTTTTTTTACAACTGTTTATATTTAATTAAACGAATTAGGATTTCTATAATTTTTTTTGACATTTTATCACAAAAATAAAATGTATCACAGTCAGAGGTGACAGTCATGGTAACGCACTGATATTTGAGAATTAGAAACGTCAAGAAAGTTTTGTTGACGTTTTTTATTCTCATTAAAATAATAAAACAGGATTTTCACGAGATTGATTGAAACTAATGCTGATGCCCAATGAATCCATATTATATAGTAATTGTTGTAATGCTAATGTATGTATATATATATCAATATTTACATCAATAAACTAACTGTGATTAGTGTTATAAACATTTTCGCACTAGTGTTAAAAGTATTTTATCTACGACTAAACAATAAAGTAGGTATTATATTAATCACTATTGGTTAATAATAGTACTAATAATACCCGGAGGGAATAATGAAATGCGACCAGGGAATAATAACGTTACCATTATTCCCTGCATTTCGCCAATAAGAACATAATGATACCAACGTTATCATAGTAACGATAGACAAGTCCGAGTATTTAATTAATTGTTAAACGTCAAAACCGATATAGTAATCTATTAATTGATATTTTTGTTTAATTGATTTGTTATTTTTTTGTAATCTTCAGTTAGTCATAGATAAAGTAGTGTATACTAACTCGCAATAATGACTATTATTCTCTCGAGCCGAGTTACTCCCTCGCCCCTTACGCGGCTCGATTCGTAAATTCAGCTCTCTGGATTAATAACTGTCATTATTGACTCGTTGTATAAAATACTATTATAACACGCTTATGTCAGTTTATGTTATAAAACTCAATTTTTAATCCGGTTAGCTTACGTTAAAAGTGTCACTTTTACAGTCAGTTGTATAAAAATAAATTTGTGATCTAAAACACACTTTTCCAGACTTCAATATTATTTTTATACAACTGTCACTAAAAGTGACACTTTTAATGTAAGCTAATTGGATTAAAAATTGAGTTTTCCGTAAATCGTTAGGAAATTTTGACATTCCAGATAAAAATTTTGAAAGAAAAGGCAACATTAAGTCAACTGTTAAGAAATATTCATTTCCTTACTGTAAGAAAACGATATTTCGTTACAATTGTTAGTGTTCTACATAATAATAATAATAATAGTCAAGTTTGACAATTCAAGATTAATACGTTTCCATAGTACCGCAACCAATTATATTACGAATTTCAAAACACCATTTATTTATGAATAAAGTTATTCGCGATTTTTTCAAAATTAATTAATATCTGTCGAATTTTAAACGATTTGCGGAAAAATAGTATGTTTTCCTCATAGGAAAGGCCACATTGCTGGACTCTGAGTTGCTAAGTCTCGGCTTGCGCCTCGACTTAGCAATCTTCACAGCACTTGTTCTTTAGAAAACTCGCCTAGCGACTCGTTTTCTAAACTTGAACGCGTGCGCAAAAATTGTGTCTTACGAAACTTGCATAATATACTGTTACATTTCTTCGATATCTGAAAAATGTAGTCTTCTACCTATTACACTGGATGTATTAAATCCAATGACAAGTCCACGAGGCAAGTCGATTAAATTTTTGAACAAAAAATATCACTGAATCATTTTTTTTTGTACAATACTATCCATTTCAAATTAAATGCCAGATTTTCAGCAAGAAATGTGTATTTAGTAAATAAAGGCTGTGCTATAAAACGAATTTAATTACTCTGAAGACGTTCATTGAAGGTGTGTTTTTCGAGAAATGAAATTGGCCTTAAAGTAAAGTCTATGTTTGTTTAATGAAAATTCCGCGCTGAAAACTTTTTCATTTCATTTGAAAAAGATGGTACAACATACAACGACTATATATATATATATATATCTATTTGTTACATTTTCGTAAATTCAGAGGATATTCTATCTAATAATAACGTTTTCGTAACAAAAAAAAACAGTCATCCATACTTCAACCTGATAGTGTCATTGGCAATCTTTGGCGGGAGGTATTTTTATAACAATCGCAACAATGCATTCTACACAAAATTTCTTTAATTTTTGTTACATTGCAAGTTTATTATATGTAGGTATATTAATAAAAGTAATTTATAGGTATATTAATATAGGTAAGTAATCTAATATGAAATCAATCTACTATTGCATTAAACAAGAAGGATGATATCGTTTCAGAGCCCATCGGAGCGACTTACATTGAAAACGAAAAGCACCAAAAATGGGAAATATATACTATACATTACAGCAATCTGTGATGAGATGATGAGAGTAACGTGATTAGCTTATAGTGATAAGAGGAGAAGGTGCGGCGAATGTAGAAGAATAAAGCGATGAAGTGATTTTATTATAGTTTCATAAAGGTGAATATAAGTAGATCATCATTTTCAGACAAATGCATTGCTTTTTACAAAAAAGCATTTTCCTTTGCCTCCCATGTTCGATTTCTTTTCTACATTGGCTATTGGAAACTCCAAAGAAAGGTTGAAATCCAATGAAATAAATATTGACTCAATTTGCAAGTCCATCTACTTTAGCATTTCTTTTAGCAATGAAGTGTACTGGAACCTATATCAGTTCCTTGTGGACAGCATGTATCTATAAATATTAAATATATGTATAGAAGTAGGAAAGCTCTGAGAATAATGGTGCAAGGTAGTGTAAGATGGCTGCCCTCCTCCTTTCTTCGCTCACAAAAGTTCTTTTTAATCATTAGCCAACAAGAATGGTGCAAGCTGTAGTACATCTGGTTCAAACTTGATATAAAAGACTTTATATTTATTATAGTATATTTTTATTTATATCAATAAGACACAACAAACTATTCCAGGACGTTTGCTTCAACTTATACACTTTTTATCTTTCAGCGTTAATCTCCTAGTAAATACTTCTTTCTAATCGTTTATATTTGATGCCTTTCCTTTTACATCTTGCTGGGTTATATTCCGTTTTTTGACTGCCATGCTTAGATCTAACCACACCCGTCTATATTCATCCATCCTCCATGTATGTAAGGTCTATTGTGTCCTCCCTTTCTTGCTGTGAGGTAGAGGGTTTCTGGTCTTCATAGCTGGCTTGCTAGGCCTATCTGCTTTAGAAAATTTAGAATGTGGGATGGCTTGACTTTTGGCAGATGTCCCAGTTCTATTTCATAAGATCCTAGGTACCTGGCCCTTGGATTACGTAGTGCTACGCACGCAGAGAGGATATGTATGGAACTTTCGTCTTCCTCCTAGCAGAAACGGCATTCTGCTGTCTCTGCTAGCCCAATTGTTTCCATATGGCTTCGGAGCCGACAGTGACCTGATAGGATTCCTGTCAGCAAGCGAAGTTTGTCCTTGCTTATGGTAATGAGTTCATTGAATCTGTTCTCGTTATAGGTTCCCAGAGTCGTTTTCGCTTGTCTCATTCCATGTTGATCAAACCAGTGCTTGGTTTTCCTTTGATCAACTTCTTTTTTAGTTTCTCTAATATTGTACTCTGACTGATACCGCAAAAAGGTTCAAATCCCAAGACAGATGCACTCGCTCCCTTTTTGCAAGTTTGTCAGCTTCCTCGTTTCCTTCTAATTCGATATGTCCCGGCACCCACATGAGAGTTACTTTATTTTTCCTGCCTAGCTCGTTTAGCTTAAGACAGGCAGTCCCAAGCCATTTGTGAGCTGATTGTATAGGAACTTAGCGTTTTGATGGCTGCTTGACTATCGGTCAAAATGATAATCTCATGTTTCCGATACTTTCTTTCTAGGTTAAATCGGACGCATCTATAGCGTGTATTTCCGCCTGAAGGATGCTAGGGAACTTCCCTAAACTTTCAGAGTACTTGGTTCTGGGCCCATATACTCCGATTCCAGTCCCTCTGGTTGTCCTAGAGGCATCTGTATACCATAATATGGCATACTTGTTCAGTTCCTTTATGATGTTTTGATTCCAGTCGCTTCTGAAACCTAGCCACGTGGTGACATTTTTTCCGATGCTGAATTTCTTCGACATCCCATCGCGGAGCATGTCCCACAATGGATCATCTCATAATAGGATTTTTTATTTCTGCCTGATGGGTCCTTCTCCCATCAGTCTGTATGTGGTTTGTCTAGCCACACTCTCCACTAAAATGTGAAAAGGTGTGAGATTTAGTACCACTTCTAAAGCGGCCGTTAGGCATGTGCTCATTGCACCAGTAATGCAAACGCATGCCAGCCTTTGTATCTTTGTGAGTTTATCCTCGTTGTGGTCAGACTGGCACATTTTCTCCAAGCCACTGCCCCATAGGTGATGATTGGTCTCACTATTGCAGTTTACATCCAGTGCAGAATCCATCCTCCTTATACATATGTTTAATTTCTGCATAAGTTTAGTTTGATTTGACACCCATGGATCTTAGCAACATGGCAGGAATCCTCCACTACCAGACTCTCATCCTAAATACCCAAAACCAAAACGATTATACATAGCCGTTGTTTGTCTTGGCATGATGTTAGACCACTATACAAAATTGACGGTCTTTTGGATTCTAACAGCTATGTTGCTTTAATGGAAGATGTAATGTTACTCAACGCACAAAAGAGAATGCCTTTAATTTATATACAGAATTTCGACCCCAAACACACTTTTCGCAAAACTAACAAGTGGTTTATGAACAATCATATGACTTTACTTGGCACAATCACCAGATCTAGCCTCAATCGAACACTCATAAGCAGATATAAAAAACTATGTTTCAGCAGCAGACAGAAAATATAAAGCAGTTATGGGAACTGTATCAGGAGCATTGAAATGGGTTCCAATTAATTCTTCTCGTTAAATAGGAGAGTCTATGCCGCGACATTGTAAAGCCATTATTTAAATTAAAGGCCAGGCAACAACATTAGTTAGCTAAAAGAATAATGACATGCAAATAAAATAAAGACTGCTATTTTAACGAAGAGGATAACATAATTTTATTTCAGAATTTTTATTATGTTTCGTTTTTCTTCTGGTCTATGTAGTAACAACAGAAAAGTTTGGTCATTCATGTTTTCAAATATTATAAAAAAATATAACACTGCTATTTTAACAAACATGACTATATACAGGGTGAGGCATTAGTGCGTCAAAGCTCAATATATCCCTTATTATTGAAGATATCAAAAAACTTTATGTACAAGAATCATAGACAGTCTTAAGCTACATATTTTAAAATTAATTTCATGTATACAGGATGTTTCATATCGCTAGGGTGAACCAAACATACATTTTCTTAAATGTAACACACTATATAATATTTCAAATTTGGATTAAGCCCATCTTCCTCGTTCTTTCAATATGAGGTTTCATTGAGTTACACTCAGTATTTTAGAAGTTATGGTCAATTTTGTGTGAAAATTGTTGCGTATTTAACGTCCTGTGTATTCCATACGAAACAGCTTGAAATAATTTTTATAATATAAAAATAATATATTTATAACGAAGTAGTGTTTTCCCAATATTACGAAAACTGTGTACAGGGCGATTCAAAACACAAATGCATTATTTTCTAATTTTTTTTTATGAAGCTACATTTCATAAAAATGGAAATGTAAATCGCCATAATTTTCATGATTATGCTACAAGTAATCCCTATTGTATAGGAAAATTATAGTTAAAATAAGTGGTCTTTGAATGTATGGGGTGGAATAATTGAAAACTACGTAATTGGACCACATTTTTTCACAGGCCGAGTGAATGGTCAGGTTTATTTAGACTTCTTAGAAAACCATATACCATTATTGCTGGAAAATGTTCCCATCAATATTTGTCAAAATATGTGGTATTTACATGACGGGGCTCCGGTACATCACACTAGACCGATTCATAATTATTTAAATACACATTTTCCTGCAAGGTGGATAGGAAGAGGAGGACCAACTAGATGGCCAGCCCGATTCCCAGAGCTAACTAAAATTGACTTTTTCATGTGCGGTTATGTAATAGACTTTGTGTATAAAACACGGGCAACTACGCAAGATGATATGAAAAATAGAAAAAGACAAGGGTTCTATAGCATTAGTATAGAAAGACGGCTGCAATGTTGTATTGATGTTTTTGGAGGACATTTTGAGCATTTATTGTGAACCTTGTTGTATTTAAACTTTGGCTAAAATGATAAAATATTAATTATCGGTATAAGTTTTTTATTTTGTAGTTAAATTTAATAAGATTATTTTAACTGATGATTTAGCATTTTTTTAATGTCACTTTGTCATGGCTAATGTATTATATTCCAATTATTGCCAAAATGTTCACATTTTTTTAAAAATCATAAAATATCTCAGAAACTAACCATTTTAGATATAGGGAATGGTTAATAAAAATGAAAGTATATCAAGTATTCTTTCCTTTCTTAATATAAAATACAGGGTGTTCCATTAAAAAAATTAGAAAATAATACATTTATGTTTTGAATCGCCCTGTACACAGTTTTCGTAATATTGGGAAACCACCACTTCGTTATAAAAGTGTAACAGTATAAAAAAGTTATTCCAGTAAAAAAAATAATTTCAAGCTGTTTCGTATGGAATACACCAGACGTTAAATACGTAACGATTTTCACACAAAATTGACCATAACTTCTGAAATACTCGGTATAACTCAATGAAACCTTATATTCAAAGAACGAAGAAGATAGGCTTAATCCAAATTTGAAATAATATATATTGCGTTCCATTTAAGAAAATGTATGTTTGGTTCACCCTAGCGATATTAAACACCCTGTATATATGAAATTAATTTTAAAATGTGTAGCTTAAGACTGTCTATGATTCTTGTACATAAAGTTTTTTGATATCTTCAATATTAAGGAATATATTGAGCTTGGACGCACTAATGCCTCACCCTGTATATTAGTATGGCGAATCCAAACCGGCTTTGTGTTTCATGATTAATTGCCATCAAAACAGAAATCGTAATCGAAAAGCCGGTTTTGAAACCGACTTTAAAACCTGTTTTGAAACCGACTTGAAACCTGTTTTGAAACCGATTATAAAACCTGTTGTAAAACTGACTTTAAAACCGGTTTTAAAATGGATTTTAAAACGGGTTTTGATACATTTTTTTTAATCTGGTTTGCATCTCTTTGAAACAAATTGTAAGACATACATTTTTGGTTTCATTGTGATTTGCAAATAATGGATAGATATATATTATGAACAGTGTTGAATTTATGTACATATATGCATTTCAAAAAAATATTGTACCTATGTATTGTAAGATTTTGGTTAACTTTAAGATATATATCCCAACTATACTAAAAGTTTATTTTTGGTGAATATAACATATACATATAGAAGTACCTAAATATGCCGCAGTCATCGTTCAGCATATATGTAGCTGACGATCTGGCTATCACAGTGATTGGAAGGACTAAAACATGCACTTAGTTTAGTGACGTTTTACTCATAGAAGAGTGTTGGTGTTATTAAATAGTAGTACAGACACATCAAAATTATTGTATTAAGTAACGACTAGAACTGCTTGTTTTGTGGAAATATCTATGTCCAGGTGAATTTCTCGAACAAGAGAAAAGTGAGGTGATACTTATGGCATTTTCTCCATGTCTTGCATACTCCAAATAAAAATAAAATCTTGGGACAGCTGGTATAATTTTTAACTAGTAGACGTTCGATCACTGCAGAGGTTGAAAAGAGGTGAACGTTTACTACATTCGAACCGACATATACATGTATGTATATATACTTGTATATATGTACCTACGTATATACGTGTGTGTAGATGTCTGTAATATGTTGCGCTTAGCGTTTTCCTCCTTTCGACTTCATTATAACCTGTCATCAAGGCCGAAGCCGATCGGATTCAGGTTTCTCCGTACTAACTCGTCAGTTGAATTGTTTATTCGCTTACTCTCGAATACCTGACATTTCCTTCATCGGCGGAGATATAGCACAGATGATAAATGTTTCTAAATAATATTCGGTTATAAGTTTTTTCTATCAAATATTTCCTTTGCTTAAATTCGCAATATACTATAATCGCGTTATAACTCCGAATAACAGTCTTTAAAATATTCATACAAAATGTCGTAATAATAAAAATCTGTTTAGGGCACCACTATCCCCCAAAAATCATTATTCCTTGATAAGTCATATCTTTAGTGCTAACAAATATTTTATTTTAAAACGATAGATATTTCGCTAACAAAAAAAATATCGGAATACACTTATGCATTGCCAATGGAAATTTTTTCTGGGTTATGTGTGACATTCCCGTACATTGTTTTTTAGCCTCTTGTCCAGATTGCGCATTAGAACTTCATATAATTTCGCAATAAAATCATCTACACACTTGACTCCGACCTTGACGCTATCTGTAGCAAATAAGTTTTAAGCCCGCATATTTTGTAAAAAGTTGCGGATTTGAAAATAAGTATTCGCCTGTAATAAACCATGTATAAATTAACCTGCAATTAATTAGCATGTTTGTATTTTACAATTAAATATTTTAAAATAAAGTTACAAAGTAAAATTAAACTACATTAACGTAGGCTGTAGCATAGCACAGTAAAGTATACAACTTTATCATATACACAATTGTCAATATAAATATTCACGTCTATGTGTTAGTGAAACATACGATCAACAATAGATGTTGATATAATAAAACAGAATCGTCGTTGAGTCGCATTCGAGTCCAAACAAAGCCAAGTGGCGCCACAGTAATAGTAGCTTTCCTAGAATTTGGTATTCAGTGTGTGTTTTACGATCATTAAAATAAAATTCCAGATATTGAATTGTATCAATTGAAAATTGTACGGATTTGGATGAAATTGCTTATTTCAAAATTTCTAAAGAAGTATGACAAATTTTCCGGAAATTTGTTGGTGTACGAGTACTTCGAAAATTACCAAATTTTGTAATATTCCTAACCTTGAGTTTTTGATTTTTTTGTCAAATTGGAATATGTAATTTCCTTGTAATAAGAGAAACATTTTAATAGAAAGATACCATACGAATGAAACTATAATAACGGTGGAGTACGCACTGTAATACATCTTTTACAACTCAAAATTGCAAGTAGACATTTACATTTAACTCACAATAAATGTTTATTCTTTTTCCTTTTCAAACTTTTTTTTATAAGTGTGTAACGTATGCCTGTTCATATTAAGATCTACAACAGATATGTATGCAACCTATTCCTGACGTATCCGTAGTTATCAAGTTTTATGTTCTATTATCGCATTAATTCAATATTGTTAATTTTATCGCATACCTACATATATGTATGTAATACGGATGTTTCCACTACATAGGGTACCAACAATATATAGCTACTTTTTTTTATAACCTCATAGCATTATATTATTACACGCAAAATATTACATCTTCATCCATATCTATAATAAATAGGAAACATAAAAAGAATTCTTCGGTAAACTTATGAAAAACAGTAACAACAATAGTCATCGCCAGATAGCATCATCCCTGATGACAAAACAGTGGTACAATGGTTTACAGACAGCATTGTTCCTGAATTCGTTTTCGATGTTAAATGTTAAAATGCAATGTTATGATGGGTCACTTTAATTCACATATACCTATATAAACTATATAATTACTGAATTAAAATTAATTACTTTAAAATTAAGAGTTATTTCCCGCTGATTGAATTTCCATAAATATACGAAAATAAAATAGTTAATTTAAATTTATGTCCACCTGAATTGACGAGCTTGTTTTTTATATTTTACGAGCGAAATGAAATGCGTTACATACTTCCTCGCCTATTTTTATAAACAAAGTAAAAACAACTTTCAGTTCTACTAGGCGTCTTCATTTCAAGTTATGATCTAAAACACGTGTCCACTGGCGCCCGTCAAGGTTAACACCATTTAAATAACTCGAAGGAGACATGGTTGATAAAATATCGGCTGAATTTTTAGGATACCAATGTATGTAACATATTTTACTATATAAATTAACACTCCTACATTTTGCAACGCATAGCTGTAGATTTAAAGCATATCTTTAACGTAAACATAGTACATATCCATAGTCAATTACTACAATATTACAGAAAATAAAACCATTTTTGTTTCGACTTTTGTACTTTGAAATATAAATTATAATTTATACCATAGCACATAATTCGTCACATATGATACGTACTGTTGTTAATAATATATTAACAAACAGAAATAACATATCGCAAATTATCAGCAATGGTGGCACATTTATATGGATATGACCGGAGATATTTCGAGCGTTATCGGGTTTACGATCGGCCAGGTAGCCGTGCGAATCAAGTTAAATTAAATGCAAAATTGTATGAGTATGAATTTACCATGTCTAGTTATCAGTATTAAAAGATATACATATATACGTACTACATGACAAACATGTTTTTCAAATTGAGAATTATTCTGCGTGTAACGTTATATTATTTCTTGATTCATTTATATATCACAAATTCTTCAGGAGATAGTCAAATTTGTAGCTTAAAAATTAGTTAAATTCAATAAGTTGAAAATTTATATATAGTTCAAAATTTATAAACACTTTCATGACAATATCAAAACTTATATAATATACTAGTATGTACATCCAAACAATTACTAAATCTGCAAAAAAGTCTTTATGTTGGGGCATCGGTATCTCTTTATCACTGACTTTACATTTTGTTCGTTTTTATATGCAGAACGTCTTTGCAGTCTCTGGATTTATCAATTACCTATGATTCGATTAATTTTGACGGCTTATGGTAAAATAAGCAAATACATGCAGTCCCCTAAAAAACTACATTCTTTTCCCTCACCGCTTTACATTTCCAAACCTTATTGAACGAAAACAAAATTCAGAATTACTTGATAAATACACGGAAGTTTAATACATTTCAATCAGTGATACCGCAAAGTATAAAATAAAATTCATAAAATCAAAATTTTTTTTCGTGAACGTCTACAAACAAAAAAATTTTCTGTCAAATGCAGGATAGACATCTGATAGTTCAGTTGGCCATGGTATACAAAGTGAAAATGTTTAAAACTAATTTTCTCACGAATTCGATTTTTTAATTTGAAAATGTCTTCCCGTCAAATAAAATTTGTTTGGTTTTGCTGGAACATCAATTTTAGTTCATTTTCAAAATCTACTTGATCATTTTGTACATATCATGTATAATGATATATACAAGATATGTACAAAATATGTACGACAATATATGTATGTACGATGTTTCTTCTTGAATTTTTCTGAAACAACACATTACTTTTTCGTAACTACATATAGTATAATGAATGCAATATCTCGTGCTCGAAAATTAAATAATACATAGATTCTATGCTATACTTGACGACCGCATTGTACTCGTATGTACATGTAGTGTTATGTCAAATATGGAAATCCACTGAGGTGTGTAAGTGTGCATATTATAATGTGAAATTAGATTTATAATAAAGTTAAGAAAATGTGAGTTTTACTCTTGAAATTAAAAATTGAGGTTTAATTAATTTAAATTAATCTCAGTGGTTCGTGAATTCTTAACTCTACAGCAGGTGTAGAGAACAGAATACGAGAGCTATAAAAAAAAATTACAAGTCAGAAAGATGTTTTACAAAAAAATAAATTTATTTAATTCAATAAACCTATATAAAAATCAGTTTACACTGTTCAAAAATGCGTGGTAATGCGTTTTAGTTGGGATTTTTGTGTAAAAAAAAATTTTTGAAATTTTTTTATGTTCAATTAAAATAAATATTTTTTTCCTTTTAACTCAATTTACTTTAAAAAAAAATTGTACTTAAATAAAAAAATGAATTATTTTTAAAATTTTCAAATATTTTATTAGTTTATTTTTCATAAGAAAAAAAATTACGTAAAATTAATTTACCTTATTTTACGTGTGTGAGAGATTTCGAAAGCTTTCTTTTGAAATTCTTCGCGCGCTTGGGCGGATGGTGGATTGAAGGACGCCTTTTTCGTAGGGGTAATTAAAGTTCGGTGAAAATTTAGATGTTTTAAAGTACTTTTAATCGAAGATAATCGTTTATTTGGGCCAAACGGTGCACCGTGGCTATTTAATAAATTTTACGTAGAGCAAACATTCAGTTCAATTATCTATGCAAAAAGAGCTAGTTTGTTGCTATCGCACGGCTTTTTATAGATGTTTTTCAAATGTCTCTAAATCTCTTCAGAAATACCTTTCGATAGTCCTAGTTACCTTAAAACATATGATTGCATTTAACATCTTTCTGTCCTTGTCGTTGGCTGGACTTATAATAACACCTCGGCTGACCAACACCACCTTCTACATCAGATGGCTACTGAGCCAAACATGATATCGACTCGTACATATGCGAAGAAAATACCGATAGTGCTAACTTGAAGAGTTTCGCATCCTCTATCCTTGGATAGTGTTGAATTAAATTTAATTGAATGAATTCTAAACAAATACTTCGCATGTGTGCAATCATGTTAATGTTACCTATTTTATAAAATTGAATTAAAGGAATTAAAAGAAATACAGTTCAGATAGCTAGTTATAGTTTCATAAATATAAAATTAAATTAGTACTTTTGTGTTTTTCTAGATTACCTATAGCTGGACGTTCATCTGTCAAATGAAAAATGGAGTTATAATGTATAATAACATTACAATATATTAAACACACACATTTTGGATAAATTTTTTAAAAGTGAAACCAACCCTGTCTTGCCTTAAAACTAATGTTAAATGTAAAATACACTGTTGAAAAATACTGACGAGTATACCCTATATAAGAAACCTGCCGTTCTTACTGTGGTGCGAAAACGTACTACGCAGTCGTACTTTGTGCGAAATGGAAGGCTGTTCGCATTACCTGAGGGAGTTTGATCGAGGAATGGTTGTGGGTATGCACATGGCAAGTGTATCCTTCCGCCAAATCACGTGGCGTTTCGAGCAGTCGTTGTCAGCAGTGCAACGGTATGACGAGAATGAAATGATCAAGGATGTACGCGCCTTCAGCCGCGAGCGGAGTAGCCCCGCGTGACCACAGCACGCGAAGGCCTTTGCGTTCAACGCGTGTGTCCTCCTCAAGGCAACTTGGAGCTGTTTGGCCAGCGGAAGCCGTACTCACTACGCAGACTGTATGGGGGCGTTTGCTAGAGAGTGGACTGCGAGCGCGCCGTGCATTGCATTGGATTCCACTAACTCGCCAGGACCGCCATATACGGCGCCGGTGGGTCAAGACAAGACATCGGTAGATTGCCGAATGGGGGCACATTTTATTTTCTGCCAAATTTTGGTTCAGCGTAGACGTGGTGAGCGTTAACTCGAGCAGTGCATCCAAACAAGCTATGTATATCCACTGCCAGCGAGGCATTATGGTATGGGGTACTATTACACATGGCAGACGGGTCGCCAATACGTAGATGAGGTGCTACGGCCAGTTGTACTTCCCGACATTCGGCAGCGCCCACATCTGCAATAACATGCGCGACAACGTCCGACCACACGTCTCATGTATTGTGTAGACCTTTGTGAAGAACACCACGTACGAACGCTCCCATGACCGGCTCGTTCTCCGGATCTGAATCGGATGGAACATATCTAAGATATGATCGGTCAGACACTTCGACATTATCCGGCTCCTCCAGCCAACATTGAGGAGCTATGAAGGCGAGTTGCAGCAGCATGGTGGAATGAACCGAAATTGTTCGTTATCACTTTCGTTTCACAAATGTATCCTTTTTTGACAAACTTTTTTCTTTCTGTATTGATTCGATCTCCTGGCCTCGAATTATAGTCACTTGTTCGGGCAATTTTTGACAATCACTGTCAAAAGTCCCGATGCTTAAGATAATAATAAATTTTAATGAATACTACCGAAATATCATAACAGTAGATCATGATTCCATTTTAGTAGTTCAAATTAGATCCTATTTTATCCTAATTTACGGTAGCATTTTGAATGACTGTACGCAGTATACGATTCATACGTGAGACAATTACATGAACGCAATTATAGGTAGAGTTCCCATATGCACGCATACGTGTGCCCATATGTTCTGTGGGCGATGCAGTGTATACATGTAGAGTTGCAAGTAGTCTCCTATACATATGTGTAAATTAAATAAAATCAGGTTTACCACTTCTATATAAAATAATTCAACTATATTATGTCTTTGTGCAACTCTAATCTACCCCAATAATTAAATCCTACAATTCCGAAAATAATTGTATGACCTACAGTTCTCCTAGTGTACATGTATAATTTATAGTTAATTAATTGTATGCATAGTAATCTAATATAGCATTACTAAACATAGTCAGATACATGATATTAAATCAAGCGTTCAAATACTCTTTCCTGTGAAGTTTACTTCATGTTTTTGTCAAATTTATCACAAATGATAGTGTCGGCTCCCCAATTCTCCTTACAATTAAAACGCTAAAGCTCTCTGACAAAAAAAATAAATTGGAATAATACTAACTAATAATCACGGCGAACAAATAAAAAATAATAATTATTGTCGATCATTATAGTTCAACTACTGTGACGATCATAATTACAGTCATGGCAAGTAATTCTGATTTCTATTTACTCATTACTTAATTTGTAATGTAGGTACATTATACAAGCCCTTATTGTAGGTATTCATTCATGTTCATATCTTCTATGTACTTATTAGCATGTGCAACGATTAATTCCATTCATCACTTACAACATGATTACATTTTTCTGCTTCGAGCAAAAACGTTCATAAATATCAATAGTTTTGATAGCGTCATCGTTTAATTACTATAAAATGTTCACCATAAATAACTTTTGATAAATATCTAAAATGTGTCTCCATAAGGTAAAATATTTAAAATTGCGGAGTGGTTTACATTTTATCATTTTTTAAGGTCGTCAGTTATCATCGCCGTATTATCTAATCTTATCTAACTGAATTACATGGAGTAAACACATTTTCTTAAATACTCAAATTAGCTACCTTATTCAGCAATTACAATACACTTTAATTTAACAAAAAATGGGGAAAAGTGGCAATAAATGTATTTGAACATATTTCTGGGAAATAATTCCAAAAACCATCCGCATCTTGTACACCATTTATAAAATATGCCATTACAATATATTATGTGCTTTCCTCTGTTGTGAAAGGCATTAAACAATCACACAGTGACACGAGAACGAACACAACCAAAATCATTATTCAAAACTTAGAAACTCGAAAAAGCGTTCAATAAATAATGTATTTTTTCTACTCACATACTTTAATTGTATTATTTGATATGCTGAACCTGTACTTATTAATGATATCCATTACGATACAGATTTTCATTATGATACAAGTTTACTTATATCCAATAGGAATACAGATTTTTCATTACGATACAAGTTTATATCCAATTGGAATGCGACATTCCAATATTCAATATGGCCGTGACTACATATCTGACAGATATAAAAATTAATTAAACTAGACAGTTATTTAATATAGTAAAAATTAAAGAAATACGTATGATATGGGGCAGTAGAAAAAATAGTGTATGCCACTCGCATTTAATGGCTATTAAGACACTCGTATTCATTACAATACTTGTGTCTTAACAGCTATCATTAAATACTCATTGCATAATATACTATTTTATAGCCACCAACATTATATTTGCAAATATAATAAAATATGTACGTCTCCGTTAGGAATCGAACCTAAACGTTTTAATCTACGGGTAACATGCACCATAAAGACGGTCAATTTTGCATTCCTAAAATATCATAATTGCGATGAGATAGGTCGAAACAAACCCCTATAGGCAACAATTATTTTTTCAATACAGAGTTAGGTTAGTATAGGTAACATTTTTTTTAATACACCGTCAAGTACTTAAAAGCTCACAAGAACGCCGAAGCCACAAACACACCTTTGATAATTATATGTTGGACTGTTGTTTCGTTGAATATACTATACGGGTGACTAATACTGTACCTTCCAGATATGATAACATTCCTTTTATAGTGAGTGCAACATCAGTTGGTTGTTAAACTGTACTTTTTTGTCATTAATACTGTTCTAGCTCTTGGTGTGTGCAAAGCCTTGTATGACTATTACATACACAACCTATTCAAAATACAACCATGGCTACTACGATTACTAAATAATTTACATTAGAACGAACCTTACGTTTTTAAACACTAAAGTAATCACTTCTAGCTTAGAAGAAGTACTAAACGATAATTATTGTTACACTAAGATTTCATTTTCTGTGTAATATATTCATATATGTACGATTACATAGTACAAACTTACCTTCTGGCTGTAGTGGTTTTGTACAACATGAATAGGGAGGTGGTGATTCTGTAAAAAAAAAATAGGATAAACTGCTGGTTTCCAAAACTAACGACATAGACATAGATTAATATTTAGACAAACATAACCTACAAACACTGATCCTTAAGGGTCTATTATTTATCAGTTGTTCATGTGAAATTTGCTTGCGATCATTTTTGCGTGATTACAAACAACAGCTTGTCTCTGCTCATAGAGACTGTCTTGCCCAGTCTTTTCTCATATGGGCGGATTCCAACAGTTTTATAGTGTCTCAGACCGGCAAGTGCATTCCAGTAGGAGCAATGCCTAGCAACAAGTTCGGATCTGGCAAAGCCATTGATGCTGCCATAAGAACTTCCACACGTTGGTTCTGGACCTGTGAATGGTCGTTCGTTGGCACACCTTGCTAGCTTATCAGCCATTTCAGTGCCTCTGATTCCAGAGTGACTTTGCACCCATCTCAGTGTGGTGCTGTGATGTTCCGCCAGTTTCGTGAGCGTCATATGGAAGTAAAATACTACCTAGGAATCAAACCTGACAATTTCTACCGTTCCATTAATATGCGGCCGGTTTAAAATGCCTTCTGCGCAAGTCTAGATGACAATTATTTCAGCTGAAGGATGGACGGGGAGCTCCCCACGCTGATGGCCTCGCCAACGGGTTCTCCATCCGGAGCCGGCATAGCCCAGATTAGCTTTGTGCCACCAGACCAGCGATGCATAAGTTATAAAGGGTACTCTCGTGTACAGCCAATGTACCATCATAGGTTTTAGCCCCCACGTTTTACCAAGCATTCCTCCACCGGCCCAAAAGGCCCTCGTGGCTTTATTCGTTACACGTTCCAGGCGCTTCCTCCGAATGGAAGGAACCATAGTTGTCTTTCTAGAGTTAACGTTTAACCCTTCTCTGTTGCACCATCACTCCAAGGGTCTGAGTGCGACTTGCGTCCTCTCGAATACCACGCCCTCAAACTTGCCGCGGATTATAATGGTAATATCATCGGTATAGCCCTGTGCATGGAAGCCCGCCGTCCAAAGATCAGAGGCCAGGTCCAGTACTATAGGCACCACAGCAAGTGTGACAGCACTCCGCCCTGCGGCCACGATCGCCTTTATAGTGCATTGATTCTGTGACAAATGAACCGTTCTGTTTCTTATCATAGCGTCGATCCACCTCGTCACCGTTGTTTTTAATTTATTTGCTTTCCATTGGCATTTTTATATATCTTAACTAAATTGTGTTGTATTAGCTATCAACTTACAAATTGTGCTTAATTTCACTAAAAATAAAAATTGAATTAGGTAATAGAAGAAAGTAACCTAGGAACGGAAAAATTCTTAATTTTTAATTGTTGTTAGTACAGTACATCTAAAAAGAATGGTAACACTTTGGTTAATTTTCACTAGCTTCAGAGCTATATTTCTATCAAGTCTACCTTAAATCATTAATCTTTGTTTCAAGGCAATATTTCAGCAAAAAATGTAACATTTTTAAATCAAGTAAATTGATTCTAGAAGAAATTGGCAAAATTAGCAACATTTTGAAGGCGCAACCAAAATATTTTTGATAAGAAAATACCTATATTGTTTTGAAACATAAACATTATGTGAGAGG
Source organism: Holotrichia oblita (assembly GCA_023690525.1). Lineage (NCBI taxonomy): Eukaryota > Metazoa > Arthropoda > Insecta > Coleoptera > Scarabaeidae > Holotrichia > Holotrichia oblita. The sequence continues at coordinate 45,869,879 of CM043021.1, forward strand.
AACATAACAACTAACCATGGATACAATTTTACTTTTGAATATAGAGTAGGTATGACGACTTGTAGATGCAGAATTTATCCTGCGAATGTGGTACCTTCATGGTATCTCAGCCTCGTCTAACATGAGCCTCATTGTATTACCCCGCTCATAATGCGCGAAACTTTCGGAAAATACTAATATTTTGAACTTCATCATTAGAAACCGATATATACACTTATACTAGATATAGTCGATAATATTTTACAGCATTACCTACTGGTACATAGTCGAACTTATCGCTTACCACAAAGCTACATCTTAACCCAATTTATGTAGATTCCTGTATTATCAAATACAATTTAAGATGGTCTTCTATTTAAATAGAGTTTCATATTGTGTTTTGTAGCAAACCCATTATTTGTCAAAATTAAGTAAATATATATATTTATACTACATACTGTCTCTTTTTAGTTTTTAATAAACTGAACATATCAACACAATATTCTCTGTTGGTGGTACCATGTTATTTCTACATGCAGGATTATAATGTGTACATATGTATCCGCTGAGTTATAAAATACAGTTCACTATACAGACAGAAGCATTCAACGATTAATATCTATGAATATGTATCTGAGAATGTGTGTTATTTGGTATGATACACCAAGAAACATACTTTACATATTTCGAATTGTACGATATACCTATCATTTTCTACACTTTCTAATGGTTTAATGATTTTCTGATAAAGAGCTTTCAAAAAACAAATAGTTATTATTTAAATGACATGTTATGCACGTTCGATTTGAGCAAAATATATTATAGGGTCTTTCACAAAACCCGTTAGTTAAATGGTTTAGGAAATCTACTATTAGTATAATTCTGAAACTTTGAAATTTGTATTTATAGTATTGGTTCTATAGTTTTAAAATATTTTCAACCAAATCTGTTGAACCGCAAGGTATACAATGGTATACATATATAATTTTTAATCTAATCGGTTCTATGCATTATTTACGAATAGTTTGTATTAGGTACCCCATACCGCAATTCAACCGTACCGTTTCTAATTATAATTTTCTTTATATTTTGCTATTGCATCATCTTAAAGAAGAATGTGAAATATGTGCCAAACTTCTGCAAAAGAAAGTTAACGGTCATAGATACTGTAAATTGTCATAACTTTCGACAATATTTATAGAGGGTGTGAAAAAATCAGCAACCAATTAATATACTTTCAAGCATTAAGAAACTTTGATTTTTTTTCAATTGGCACATAGTATCTATCTTTTAAGTAAAGATTATTGGTTCCAACTACAGAAACTATCCCAATTACATTTATTTTTAAGCGTAGCTTGCGATGCAAACAAAGTATTTCGATAAAATGTGAAATGAATGAGATTTGTGTTGCTTTGCATTTACACACGAATTTTGAAGACACAAAATGCGACCGCACTGGTTTCATTTACTGGAAGAACTACACTAGGAGACAATATTAAGCGTATTCATATGCACATGTATCGTCCCAACTGTTTCAGAATAGAAATATTTAATTTTAAAGAAGATAGTTTTATAAATCAAACACCGATGTGAAGTTGGCAACGATATCCAGCAACGAATTTTAGTCCGGTTCGCAATATCATGTAGGCGGCACATTGTATACAAAACCCAGCAACGAATTAATAAGTTTGAGATACGTTTCGAATCAGTGCTATGTTGGATGCTAAATAAAGTTACTAACTTAAGTATCTATCTAATCCTCGAACATTGGGGTCCTTCATATACGACACATATACACAAAAACGACAAAATTTATTTAAAAAGAAAATGTAAAGTGTGGGATCTCTGGCAGTTATAAGAATTATTTGTTTAATAAGGCTTAATTAATCATTTATCCCTAGGTTATTAGTGCTTGTGCCAGGATGAAATTTTTACCAGACGTTCTTAGCAGGACATAGATTGTATCTACGTCCAAAAATTTGGAAAAAGTAGGGGTCCTCATACATACAAAAATTTTTGATTTTTTGATGACTGCGGTTTAATTAATCATTTATCCCTAGCTTATTAGTGCTTGTGCCAGGATGAAATTTTCACCAGACGCTCTTAGTAGGACATAGATTGTATCTACGTCCAAAAATTTGGAAAAAGTAGGAGTCCTCATTGTTAAGCAATTTTTTTGATTTTTTTATGACTGTGGCTTAATTAATCATTTATCCCTAGCTTATTAGTGCTTGTGCCACGATGAAATTTTTATCAGAAGCTCTTAGTAGGACATAGATTGTATCTACGTCCAAAAATTCGGAAAAAGTAGAGGTCCTCATAGTTAAAAAAATTTTGATTTTTTTATGACTGCGGTTTAATTAATCATTTATCCGTAGCTTATTAGTGCTCGTGCCACGATGAAATTTTCATCAGGAGCTCTTAGTAGGACATAGATTGTATCTACGTCCAAAAATTTGGAAAAAGTAGGGGTCCTCATTGTTAAACAAATTTTTTGATTTTTTGATAACTACGGTTTAATTAATCATTTATACCTGGCTTATTAGTGCTTGTGCCACGATAAAATTTTTATCAGAAGCTCTTAGTAGGACATATAGATTGTATCTACGTCCAAAATTTTGGAAAAAGTAGAGGTTCTCAAAGTTAAACAAATTTTTTGATTTTTTGGTGGCTGCGGTTTAGTTAATCATTTAATTTTAAAGCTAAATATCTACTGTAAGTTAACTTACTAAGCATAAGTACTAAAGCATCTACAATATATGAAAAGAATTGTTAAAATTATTAATAGTACTTACCTATGCCTGAAGTACTGTTTACCAAAAACACCAAAATTTAGAATTTTTAAAGTCTGCAATAAATCAAATGTATTTTTTGAATGACCAAATTGACCTAGAGATACAATCTATGTCCTACTAAGAGCTCCTGATAAAAATTTCATCGTGGCACAAGCACTAATACGCTAGGGGTAAATGATTAATTAAACCGCAGTCATAAAAAAATCTAAAAATTTGTTTAACTATGAGAACCCCTACTTTTTCCAAATTTTTGGGCGTAGATACAATCTATGTCCTACTAAGGGCTTTTGATAAAGCTTCATTTACATAGAGAGTAGTGGCAATTGTAGTGTAGGAGTAGTGGAAGGTGTATTGTAGTGCGGAAATGCATTTACATAAGAAAAGAAGTGGCGATGCGCCTGCTTTGTTGCGCATGAGTAACGACGATAGTTGGTAATGGATGTATAGTCAAATGTAAACACAATAAAACAGCTGTTATCGGTAGATTGTTCTGCGCAGACGCAACGGTATAAGTATCGGTAGTGTAGTGGGAATGTTTGGAGTTTGCGAACTTTGGCACTACTTCTCCACTACCGTTACTGTCGCACTGTTTATGTAAATGCTCTAGTTTAAATACATGAGAATTAACTTCGGCACTCCACTACTCTTACACTACAATTCCCACTACCCTCTATGTAAATGAAGCTTAAAAGTTTCATCGTGGCACCAGCACTAATAAGCTAGGGATAAATGATTAATTAAACCGTAGTCATCAAAAACGCAATAAATTCTTTTAAGTATGAAGGCTCCTACTTTTTCCAAATTTTTGGGCGTAGATACTATCTATGTCCTACTAAGGGCTTTTGATAAAAATTTCATCGTGGCACAAGCACTAATAAGCTAGGGCTAAATGATTAATTAAATCGCAGTCATAAAGAAATCAAAAAATTTGTTTAACTATGAGGACCCCTACTTTTTCCAAATTTTTGGACGTAGATACAATCTATGTCCTACTAAGAGCTCCTGATGAAAATTTCATCGTGGCACGAGCACTAATAAGCTACGGATAAATGATTAATTAAACCGCAGTCATAAAAAAATCAAAAATTTTTTTTAACTATGAGGACCTCTACTTTTTCCGAATTTTTGGACGTAGATACAATTAATCTATCTATGTAATGTAATGTTAATGTATCTATGTCCTACTAAGAGCTTCTGATAAAAATTTCATCGTGGCACAAGCACTAATAAGCTAGGGATAAATAATTAATTAAGCCACAGTCATAAAAAAATCAAAATATTAGTTTCACTATGAGGACCCCTACTTTTTCCAAATTTTTGGACGCAGATACAATCTATGTCCTACTAAGAGCTTCTGATAAAAATTTCATCGTGGCACAAGCACTAGTATGCTAGGGATAAATGATTAATTAAACCGTAGTCATCAAAAAAGCAATAAATTCTTTTAAGTATGAAGGCTCCTACTTTTTCCAAATTTTTGGGGGTAGATACAATCTATGTCCTACTAAGGGCTTCTGATAAAAATTTCATCGTGGCACAAGAACTAATAAGTTAGGGATAAATAATTAATTAAACCGTAGCCATAAAAAATAAAAAATTTGTTTAAGTATGAGGGCCCCTATTTTCTCCAAATTTTTGGGCGTAGATACAATCTATGTCCTACTAAGAGCTTGTGCTGAAAATTTCATCGTGCCACAAGCTCCCGTAACCAAGGGGCAAATGATTAATTAAGCTTTATTAAACGAATAATTCTTATATCTGCCAGAGATGCCATACTTTACAATGTCTTTTTGCATAAATTTTGTCTTTTTTGTGTGTATGTGTCGTATACGAAGGATCTCAATGTTTGAGGAGTTGATAGATACTTAAGTTAATAACTTTATTTAACATCCAACATAGCACTGATTCGAAACGTATCTCAAACATATTAATTCGATGCTGGGTTTTGTATACGATGTGCCGCCTACATGATATTGCGAACCGGACTAAAATTCGTTGCTGGATATCGTTGCCAACTTCACATCGGTAATCAAACAATACCTTATTTTAGACATTGCCTTGTAACAATAAACTAAATACATTTAAAGTTTTTGTGTGTTAGGCTTGAATAAACCTAGGAAATTAAATTTTAAGTGTTTCCTTCTTTGTTAAAAATAATATATGATGCTACGATGTTGACTTATTATATTATAATTAATTAATTATAATTAACAATAATTAATATAATGTACAAAATTTAACAAATATCAATAGTTTGTTTGTTTAAATACCTACACGCTAATAAATAATCAAAAATCAATCCTTAAAGCAAAAACTAACAAAATTTCAATTTTCTTAAGTTATATATATGTACAACGTTATTAAACAAGAAAATATCAATGTAAATGTAATTAGGCAAAGAAAACTAAATATGCCTACTATATAAAATTACAAAACAGCGATATTAAGCTCCTTCTCCGTAGATTATGTGTATAGAAATATACGCGAAATATTTGTTCACATTTACGTAATGGTGGAAGCAGGCGCCTCGCCGTGTAAATATTTATCGTTAGGAGACGCCATACTTCGATACACTAGATGTATTTTTGTTAGGACTATCTACAAATTATTCATTTAGTCTGGAGAAATCTGGCATTCGAAAATATAGGAGCTACAAATCTTAACGCACCATTAAAAAATTTGAAACGTTACGCTACGCTATATAAAATAATAAATACTGTCGTCAAAAAACCTTAAACTATTGATTATTCTTTCCAGTTAAATTTGTATTTTAAACAACGCAAAATCAAATGTGGCATCTGGTATGAATTTTATACATGATCAATACTTCCGACAGTATAACATATCTACTACTAGCTGAAACTAATATAAAATTGCAATGTAAGTTTTGCTATACACACCAACAAATAAAACATAATTTAAAGTTGGATTGAGCTGAGTAAAATCAAATTGATATACATCGCAATTAAAATCAAACGATTTAAATGAAAAAAATCACCGATTTTGAACTTTATCAGAAAAACTACTGGGTTCTGGAATTAAAAAACGCATACAACGAAACTACATTTGAAAATATTTTAGCAATATAGATCTATGTCGATTTTGACTTTTAAAAAATCTCAAGCAAAACGTTAAACAGCCATGCAAATGACCATAAGAAGAACTGCATTTACATACATATAAAAATTTCAAGTGTATGCGTTTTTTAATCCGCAACCGTACGTCATCTACATACGTCAATAATGGACATAAATTTTGTTGTTTTCAAACAATATATAAATATATTTTTAATTACAAAAAATATAGGTAAATAATAGCCCATCAGGAACAAACCAACCAAATGAAGTATGCTCTCCAAAATAAACTTTAATGCAAATTTCTGTTAATACAGTTTCTATTGCTTACTTCTTATTCTCATAACCATTTTCATTAAAATATTTGGAAAGAAATACAAGCTTGGAGTCGATTACGCAGTTTCTAACACACTGCTCCAAATGTTGAACTAACGTTCAACTAACACTGGCGAATCACATAACTGTGAACGTATAAGGAACACATTATTGATACTTTCTGAAATTTTCATTATTCAAGTGGCGTTACATTGTTTAAAATTTTATCGCTAATCATGATTTGCTTAAAGATGCTCTTGGTTTCAAGTTTTATCAAAATTGGTAACAAACCGTAATGTAAGTTTCGGCTACTCCCTTTACGGCTGCCTCTTTTTCTTCTTGTGTCAGTACATATTTTCGTTTTGTGGGATCTAATAAGTAGGCAAAAAATAGCAGCGTTAACGTTCGATGACATCTATTTTGAAAATATTTTACTATAAACACGTCTTCTTTAATGCCTTTCACTTTCAAATACTTTGAGAGCAAATTCAAGAGATATACAGAACATCCACAAGTACTGACGTTTTTATCTGTTGCCTTTTTTATGTTTTCCCTCATTCTTGACATGTTGGCGGAATTGTCAGTAACGAAACTCGATACGACGTATTAATATACCATTTATATTTTGTTATCAAGTCGACTGAAATGTTGGTTAAATATTAATATGTGTGCGCATTTGCGGAAGTGTTAATAGAGGCGACTAAATAACTGGAATCATTTTCTGTTTTTACTATGGCACAAACTATTAGCTCGTTATGAATGTTTGACCAACCATTTATTGACAAATACACAGATGTATCAGATAATGAGACAACACACTTTTCCCTGTCATTGTTGTACACTTCATTTAAGGTTGGACGGCCTGGAATATGGTGAATAACCAAAACTCAGCATTTCGATTGCCTTGATTACTTCTGGGTGCACAATACGCCTGAAACTGCTATTAGTTGTATAGTAATTGAGGCTCTAACTAAATATGACGATAATGGTCCAGTAGTTAACATTTTCTTTTTTGTTCTTTCCTTTCTTAGGTTGTTTAATTCTCTTGGTGTACTTGCCTCAGGTTGAGTTAATAACCTTTGCCTTTGAATATACTCTCTTCTTTTGGACAACAGTATCTTAGATTTAGAATTCTACAGAGTTAATTTCATTATCGTCATTTTATGTTTAACTGTATAACGTACAGATTTATTTCACATGCACTTTTCATAATGTACTTTTAACCTCTACGCAAGAGCTTGAATTTATATTTTACACATCTTACACACTGCCTTAATTCCTATTTTACCATTAATTTCGCAAGCTCTTCAACAAAATGCTGTGAAATAGTCTCTTTTTTCTGCCAGACAATTTTAAGTAGAACACGTTGCACACTATAATAATCAAACTAAACTGTAAGTTAACCCACAGAACAAGGAATAACATTTTACCGCTGGGAACTAATACTGAACATTAACCGAAATACAAACTTACCAAATATTACAGCTGCTAGTATCAGGAAAGCTGTGAGTCATAAATAGATGTGCATGTGACAAGTAGCTAGATAGCCACTTTTCATTTCAGTGTTAAATACAATACCTATACATCTATCGTTCTCTGTATGTCATTGCCAAGTAGGCATTATGAGCTGCAGAATAGACCTCATTGTTTACATTATAGCAGATGACAAATAAAAATACAGTTGATGAATAGAAAAAAAAGATAAATATTTTTGATTTTAACTTATAAAATTTGTTAGTTAAACTGATTTTTTTAAGATATGAGCAGAATCTTAGTTAGAAATGGAAAAAAAATTAACTTATTTACGTACACAGGAAACTCTAACTCTAACATAGATATATATAGCTAATATACCGAAATATTAATATAGATAGATCTAGATTTATGTATGTCCGTCATGTTTCTCCGTTGCGTTAAGATATAGCGACTGTAATATTATTATGTTTCATAGGTATTAAAAAACATAATAGTTGATGCACATGTACATACAGCACATGTATATTAAAACTGTTCTATACAGTTAACGTACTAAGAGCAATTTTAATCAATCGAATCGTATGAATTCGAAGAATTGATTATGGCGACAAAGTAGTCTATATGACTACATATGTAGGTACAGTAAGCAATGATAATGGTTGGACAGTCCTGTCACAATATGATAACACCCAAGCCGCGCCGAAGATATCCGATGTATTAGATGCAATACTCCCTAACTTTCATTTAAGACCATACACCTACAGGTAAAATCGTAACGATAAGAGTTTCTACATTTCAGGGTGATTTAAAAGCTATTTACACATGCAAATTTACGGTTTAATATAATGCACACAAGGTCACTAATCTTTATGTGACTATTTCAATATTTTTAATTTAATTTGTCTTACGCTGTTGAAATGCATATACCATTATGTGCAATAGAACTGGAAAATAGCGGCAACAGCAACACATTTCTAATTAGTAGAACTCTAAAACTATAACAGTTAAAAATGAGTTCTCGTATAAAAAAATCCTTAATTTGAATCGCTCTTTCCATATTTGATATTCGGATCCGGATTGATGTATGTATTTTACCATCATATTGGAATACCCCTACGAAACTATCAAAGTCACGCAAACGACATATAGATACTATACGATACCTGTTTTCAATATTTTAATCATTCACTCAAGTAATCTTGATAAATAATACTTACTAAACTCGTAATTTATTCATTCTTATTTCTCCACGAGTCTAAAATTAAATCTTAATATTACGCTAATGATGTCTAGTTTATAATCATTCTTGATGACACTTGACTTATAATCTTTAATAAGAATTATAGAGGAAGCAGATAAATGAAATCTATTAGGATCTATTAGGATATATTAGAATAATTTGTTTAGTAATTTAATATTGTATTAACAATCAAATTTCCTTCGAAGCATTACAGTCTCATACGCCGAATATTTAAACCAAATTTATTAATCCATGAATACCATAAACTGTAAAGTAGGGATTAGACCACAATAAATATAAGCTATTGTATGCAAAACAAATTACTGTTTAATATCATCCTAATAATTAAATCTTGCTTGATGATCTGCACTGTGATCTCTTAACTGGAACTCAGATTCCAAATATTGAAATACATAATCCTAAATTTTAAGAATTGTTAATTTCAATGAGGAGTGTTTTTGTAACGAATTCTCAGAAAGTTCTTATTTTCTTAATATAAACTTATGTATAATGATTAGCTAAACCAATTATGAGCACCGTTTGAATATGTTTTAATTACGTTATTACATTAAAGCCAAAGAGGGGGCGAAAAATAATTTTTATATTGCCTTATTCGTTCTCAATATAAAAGCCTCTCGTCTTGAGAGTATTTAGTTTGCTGTAATCGTCGTAAAAATGCCCGCAACAACAATAGAAACGCGAGCAAAAATAGTTACCCTTTGGGAGCGTGATTTGTCCTACAGGCAAGTTGCTGCAGAAGTTGGTGTATCGGTAAGTATATAATCTGTTTTTTATTGTTCTATATGAATTCTTTGAGTGCATTGCACAGATACTATTTTATTCTATTTTTTGTACTTTAGTTTATTGGTGTTGGTTACATTGATGTTCTGGCTTGATGGCTTAAAATGGTTATTTGCCTAATAAATAGAAATTGAAAGTCAGTGATATCAACACCAAAAAAACTTGATTCTAGAGTTTTCAAATCAAATGTATTTTACGCATACACATTAAATATTAATTGAAAGATAAATAAATGTTAAGTTGATTGTAACTACATTTCACTCATCATTAGATAACGTTTAGTCCTTCTATTAACAAACAAAATATGCCAACGAGTAGGTATTCATTTGTTTTATGATATCCCTCGTTGGTCTAAATTTTTGGTAACCGTTACTTCTGTGGAACTCTATAAAACTGTATCTTTTCTTTTTTTTTTTCTCTAACTGTACTTCAACATAACGCTGGCGAACCGAAAACGAAGATGTAGCTCTACGAAATAAATCGAGGCCTGGACAACCACGCAAAATTAATCCAGAAGATGGTAATAGAATTTTGAACTACGTTCAACAAAATCCAGTCACCCATCATCCATTTTTTGTTTATATTTATTTTTCCATAAGTAAACACTTTAATGAAAATTATCTGTATATAACAGTGAAATAATTATATAAAAACCTATTTAACTCGAAAGATTTTTTTCTTATACTTCATATAACCAACACGTATAAAAAGAAGATGTATATGTTTCTCCGGTTGACTGTACTATTAAATTTATTAGATTCAAAAATTTAGTTGCTTAACCACTGATGACATTAAAAAAAGGTTTTTTATATTGTTATACCCTGGGAATTGAAAACACAATTTGTGGAATACCAAAATGTGTGTTTCCAACTAAACTTCCTTCATATAATATATAATTTGTAATAATTTCTGATTAATTCTTTACGTACACAGAAAGAACTCTTTTCGTATTCGGTAGTGATATATGAAAAAAGACAATACATGTATTTAAATCTGCTTTCAATATCACTATAAATTTCTATTATAACTTTTACTAAATACATATAACATTAATAATAATTCAATAATGATAGAATACATCAATACATATGATAATCTTATATTATTATTGTAACGTGACTACGACCCAAATATCAAATACGGAAAGAATGATTTTAATTAAAGTTCTTTTGTAAGAGAACTCTCCTCTAACTGCTACAGTTTTCCAGTTGTACCAATTAGAAGTGTGTTACTGTTGCCGATATTTGTCAACTCTATTGATACTGTAGGAGAATCTAAAATATTTAAATAGTCACATGAATATTAGTGACCTTGTGTGCATTATATTATACCGTATTTGCATGCTAAATGGGTTTTAAATCACCCTGCAATGTAGTAACTCTTGTCGTTACGATTTTACCTGTATGTGTACGGCCTTGAGCGAAAGCGAAGAGTTATTGCAAGGGTATCAATAGCTTCGGTATTTCTCGTATTATTATACTGTGACAGGACTGTCCAACCATTATCATTGCCTACTGTACATACGTACATATGTAGATACACCCACAAAGTAAGCGAAATAAACTCTGTTTCGTGTGATCGACAACAACTAACACAACAATCTGGGAATAAATAGAATATAAATAAAAAATCATTTATCAGCAATAAGATAAATGAACTTATTGTTACTTACTGATTAATATTATATATTAATTGCAATAGAGGAAAAATTCAAAGCTTCTCAGATTAATAATAAACATTCAACTCAATAGCATCGTTATTGTAGCGCAGTCTCTTAAGAAAATAATTATTGCGTTGCTCTAAAGTTCAAGAGTCAACGATGTTCATACTGCAAATATATTATTAATGATAATAGATTGTACCTTGAATTATTCTGTTTTGTATGTATATTGTACAGCGTACTGCCGTATTGTAGCTACAACTTACACTAACTAAACAGCGTTTATTCGAATTAAATTTTCCCAACTATTAACTGTGTCTCTATTATTACTATTATTCTTAGAGAACACATTCACATTGTTGTTTGAATTAACTTGCAAGTTCCTCTTATTCTGTAACAAAGACCAAACATTGTGGTATAGGATTGCAGTATGCAAAGAATAATCGGCTAGTCTAACTCACTAATCATACCAACCAAAGTAATAACAGTTGCTGATACTGGCAGTACATATGTATATTTTACTAAATATTATTTCTTAAACCAATGTAAAAAAGCAAAAAGTTTTACTTCTTCATGTTTTGTATTCTACGAGTATATGCAGTTTTCCTGCTCTTTCTTGTCGAGATTCTGAGAGTCTGTTTTTCTACGACTAGCTATAATATCAATTATTTAATCACAATAGATAAGCATTTAATTCAAGAACAATAATTATTAAATTCTCGCATAAGATTTTTATGTAGGTACTTTCTAGATGTCCGCGAAGTTGGCACCACAAAGTGGTCAAAAATAGACAAAAATCCTAGCAAGCATTTACCATTTATTGACCACCCTTTTTTTACTACAAACACTAAAATTTTGTTGCAGGATAGGATTGACCAACGTTTGACAATGATTGACCACCAAGTAATTTTTTTGAAAACTTAACAATAGTCGAAAAAATTAAAAAAACAAGTTCATATCTCCGATGAAATGACATCAAACCCAGATAATGTGACAACCTATTGCATCGCATTTTTCACAAAGTTTGAGAGGTAGTCAAACGCTCATAATGATAGGACTTACTGTCTCGTGTCTCTAGACCACCGAAAACTGAAAATGATCGTTTGACCACCCTCCGGTTAAGTTTTATCCCATCTTAAAGTTACATATAACAGTTTCAAAGTTCATCGCATTTTTCACAATTTTTGAGAGGTGGTCAAACGCTGAAACTAATAGAACTTCTTATATGGTGTCTCTAAACCACAGAAAATTGAAAATTATCGTTTAGCCACCCTCGGGTTACATTTTATCCGATCTTAAAGTTACATACAATAGAGTTTCAAAAGTTTATCGCACTTTTCACAAACTTTGAGAGGTGGGCGAACGCTGAAATTAATAGGATTGATTATCTCGTGGCTCTAGACCACAGAAAACAGAAAAGTATCGTTTGACCACCCTCCGTTTAAATTTTTGTGAAAAATGCGATAAACTTTGAAACTGTTATATGTAACTTAAAGATAGGATAAAATTTAACCGGACGGTGGTCAAACGATAATTTTCAGTTTTCTGTGATTTAGAGATACCATACAATAAGTTCTATTATTTCCAGCGTTTGACCACATCTTAATCTTTGTCAAAAATGCGACGCAAGAGGTTGTGACATTAACTGGGTTTGATGTCATTTCATCGGAGATATGAACTTGTTTTTTCATTTTTTTTCAACTTTTTTTAAGTTTTCAAAAAAATTACTCCTACTTGGCGGTCAATTATGGTCAAACGTTGGTCAATCCTATCCTGCGACAAAATTTTAGTGTTTGTAGTGAAAAAAATTTTAAACAAAATTTTTTTTGAAAATTTTGAAAATGTGAAAGGTGGTCAAACATGGTCAAACGATGGTCAATCTTATCCGATGACAAAATGTTTATATTGGCTAATTTTAGCATGTTCGCCATTAGACCCAAAATGTGGGTATAGCGGCTGTAGCCTAAACAAAAGGCGGTCAATCGAAATCGCTGATGGTCAATAGTGGTCAATAAATGGTCAATCCTTGCTAGGATTTTTGTCGATTTTTGATCACTTTGTGGTGCGAACTTCGCGGACCTACTTTCTAGACGCCACTAAATGTTGATATCCGGAACTTATTATGGAGTTTCCAGAATAACACAATACTACAGCTTCTTCTTCCTGCACATATAGTACGACAAATATATACATATTTTATAGGGTCGGTGAAGTTGCAGCGGCTTGCTAAGTTATATTGTTTGTCTAGTCTATCACTGCAGCTCTTGCTGTGTAATGGTGTATGTAAATATAACATTATCTCGCCGTAAATAATGTGGCGCCGTTGATGTCGTCTTATATGATAGTAGTTTTTACTCATGTTTGTCCAAAAAACTTGGTGCTATTTTCGCGTTTTTTTTACTATCGTGCATACAGACAAACAACCGACCCAACTATTTTGGTTTATTGTTTTATTTTGTGGTTTATTTTTTTAATAGCATTTACAGGGTCTTAGACTGTAATTCTCGTGGGATAAGGCTGAGAATACATCTGACAAACATCATTCGCGAGATTTGCTGAAGGTTTATTTATATGTGTTTCGTCAAGTGTAGCCATTCGAGCCATAATTATTTCACTTCAAATGATGGTCTATACTGCACTAGCGCATATGTTTTGAATAAACCTTCAGCAACGTGAGCGAATGACAACGTCTATGAGATCTATACATAGCTTGACAACGTCAAAACATCAACCGAATACGAAATAAGTATTACTACTCATTATTCAGTAGTAATGAGTATTTATCCATTCGCTTGTCGGTAGATAATGCTGACCCACGCGTCGTCGAAACATCTGTCCCGAATTAATTAAGCGTTGTGGTTTAGTGTTACCAATAATTTTCTGTATTATACAAACCCACAGCCCTAGAAATCAGATTAATTGTATATCAAAACTAAAAGTTCAAACGATTTCTCTCAGCTAGAAACTTTCCATAAATACACCAGCTTTAGACCTGCAGTTAATATTTCGGAGAATTTAGGCAAATATATGTAACTACAAGCTCATATCTGTAACTATACTTAAGAAGAATACATATGTCCATAGAAAAATATTACAAAATTACTATTTCTGTTTCATTGCGGTATATTTTTATATCTTGGTAATTCTATTAAATTTTCTTATAAACGTAGACACTAAAATCCGAAATTTATACTAAACATCATACTAGATTTTTGTAGTTACCATAATTCATCCTTAATCGGTGCAATATATATTAGGAATTATAAAACAAAATGTTAAACTGTTTACTAATTGAATACGTAATATAATATCTTACAGAACTGAGGTTATTGTTATTGTTATTGTTATTACTATTATTTAATTGCCGCATCTTTTACGTCAAACATGTTTCATACATTTTAAACGCCTGCAGTGCGGTATGTATATATATTTACAATAATCATACTAACATTTGATTTAGTGTGATTAGATTACTTAAATGTATGTACAGTAAGCAATGATAATGGTTGGACAGTCCTGTCACAATATGATAACACCCAAGCCGCGCCGAAGATATCCGATGTATTAGATGCAATACTCCCTAACTTCCATTTAAGACCATACACCTACAGGTAAAATCGTAACGATAAGAGTTTCTACATTTCAGGGTGATTTAAAAGCTATTTACACATGCAAATTTACGGTTTAATATAATGCACACAAGGTCACTAATCTTTATGTGACTATTTCAATATTTTTAATTTAATTTGTCTTACGCTGTTGAAATGTATATACCATTATGTGCAATAGAACTGGAAAATAGCGGCAACAGCAACACATTTCTAATTAGTAGAACTCTAAAACTATAACAGTTAAAAATGAGTTCTCGTATAAAAAAATCCTTAATTTGAATCGCTCTTTCCATATTTGATATTCGGATCCGGATTGATGTATGTATTTTACCATCATATTGGAATACCCCTACGAAACTATCAAAGTCACGCAAACGACATATAGATACTATACGATACCTGTTTTCAATATTTTAATCATTCACTCAAGTAATCTTGCTAATAATACTTACTAAACTCGTAATTTATTCATTCTTATTTCTCCACGAGTCTAAAATTAAATCTTAATATTACGCTAATGATGTCTAGTTTACAACATTCTTGATGACACTTGACTTATAATCTTTAATAAGAATTATAGAGGAAGCAGATAAATGAATTCTATTAGGATCTATTAGGATATATTAGAATAATTTGTTTAGTAATTTAATATTGTATTAACAATCAAATTTCCTTCGAAGCATTACAGTCTTATACGCCGAATATTTAAACCAAATTTATTAATCCATGAATACCATAAACTGTAAAGTAGGGATTAGACCACAATAAATATAAGCTATTGTATGCAAAACAAATTACTGTTTAATATTATCCTAATAATTAAATCTTGCTTGATGATCTGCACTGTGATCTCTTAACTGGAACTCAGATTCCAAATATTGAAATACATAATCCTAAATTTTACGAATTGTTAATTTCAATGAGGAGTGTTTTTGTAACGAATTCTCAGAAAGTTCTTATTTTCTTAATATAAACTTATGTATAATGATTAGCTAAACCAATTATGAGCACCGTTTGAATATGTTTTAATTACGTTATTACATTAAAGCCAAAGAGGGGGCGAAAAATAATTTTTATATTGCCTTATTCGTTCTCAATATAAAAGCCTCTCGTCTTGAGAGTATTTAGTTTGCTGTAATCGTCGTAAAAATGCCCGCAACAACAATAGAAACGCGAGCAAAAATAGTTACCCTTTGGGAGCGTGATTTGTCCTACAGGCAAGTTGCTGCAGAAGTTGGTGTATCGGTAAGTATATAATCTATTTTTATTGTTCTATATGAATTCTTTGAGTGCATTGCACAGATACTATTTTATTCTATTTTTTGTACTTTAGTGTATTGGTGTTGGTTCATTGATGTTCTGGCTTGATGACTTAGCGTAAAACGGTTATTTGACTAATAAATAGAAATTGAAAGTCAGTGATATCAACACCAAAAAAACTTGATTCTAGAGTTTTCAAATCAAATGTACCTTACGCACACACATTAAATATTAATTGAAAGATAAATAAATGTTAAGTTGATTGTAACTACATTTCACTCATCATTAGATAACGTTTAGTCCTTCTATTAACAAACAAAATATGCCAACGAGTAGGTATTCATTTGTTTTATGATATCCCTCGTTGGTCTAAATTTTTAGTAACCGTTACTTCTGTGGAACTCTATAAAACTGTATCTTTTCTTTTTTTTTCTCTAACTGTACTTCAACATAACGCTGGCGAACCGAAAACGAAGATGTAGCTCTACGAAATAAATCGAGGCCTGGACAACCACCCAAAATTAATCCAGAAGATGGTAATAGAATTTTGAACTACGTTCAACAAAATCCAGTCACCCATCATCCATTTTTTTGTTTTTATTTATTTTTCCATAAGTAAACACTTTAATGAAAATTATCTGTATATAGCAGTGAAATAATTATATAAAAACCTATTTAACTCGAAAGATTTTTTTTCTTATACTTCATATAACCAACACGTATAAAAAGAAGATGTAGATGTTTCTCCGGTTGACTGTACTATTAAATTTATTAGATTCAAAAATTTAGTTGCTTAACCACTGATGACATTAAAAAAGGTTTTTTATATTGTTATACCCCGGGAATTGAAAACACAATTTGTGGAATACCAAAAATGTGTGTTTCCAACTAAACTTCCTTCATATAATATATAATTTGTAATAATTTCTGATTAATTCTTTACGTACACAGAAAGAACTCTTTCGTATTCGGTAGTGATATATGAAAAAAGACAATACATGTATTTAAATCTGTTTTCAATATCACTATAAATTTCTATTATAACTTTTACTAAATACATATAACATTAATAATAATTCAATAATGATAGAATACATCAATACATATGATAATCTTATATTATTATTGTAACGTGACTACGACCCAAATATCAAATACGGAAAGAATGATTTTAATTAAAGTTCTTTTGTAAGAGAACTCTCCTCTAACTGCTACAGTTTTCCAGTTGTACCAATTAGAAGTGTGTTACTGTTGCCGATATTTGTCAACTCTATTGATACTGTAGGAGAATCTAAAATATTTAAATAGCCACATGAATATTAGTGACCTTGTGTGCATTATATTATACCGTATTTGCATGCTAAATGGGTTTTAAATCACCCTGCAATGTAGAAACTCTTGTCGTTACGATTTTACCTGTATGTGTACGGCCTTGAGCGAAAGCGAAGAGTTATTGCAAGGGTATCAATAGCTTCGGTATTTCTCGTATTATTATACTGTGACAGGACTGTCCAACCTTTAACGTTGCCTACTGGACATACTTGGCGCATAAACTGGCTAAATTTAAAACCGCTTTTCATAGCATAACACTTATAGTTATTGAGCCAGGTAAGTATAGACAAAATTATATGATTAGTTACAAATTATAGTTAGTTACAAGTTTATATTGTTTTTTTGTCTACGAAAATATTTTAAGCCTCAAAATATTCATTTCTCAAGCTGTGATAAAGTCTGTAGCTACAATATCAAACATACTATCTACCTACATAACATACTTAGAGAATATCTTATTAACAACCTACGCCCAATTTTAGCGAATTGAAGCGAAGTCATAATGAGGAAGAACTTGGAAAAAATGTAGTCATACCTACATTGTTAACACATTGTGAACTCATCATAATATAACGCTCACAGTAAGGTTTGTATACTGTTTTAAACGATACGTTGCATAAATATATATGGAAGTACATACATGCATATAATAAAAGATATGCTATTTACCATGTCATTCAACAAAAGTATAAATGGATTGCCAGTTCACTGTTATGCACAGATATACTTCCAAATACTAATTTACAGGACATATTGGTATTTGTAAAAGTTAATAATAACTTGCATATTTAATATATTTAATATGTTATTAAGTAGCT
The DNA here is from genome assembly GCA_023690525.1 of Holotrichia oblita. NCBI lineage: Eukaryota > Metazoa > Arthropoda > Insecta > Coleoptera > Scarabaeidae > Holotrichia > Holotrichia oblita. The sequence continues at coordinate 45,888,240 of CM043021.1, forward strand.
CTTACTTGAAGGTGTCTATCTTTAGATATGCAATAAGTATTGCTTGTAATCGCGGCAGATATACGTGACAATACAACTGATCACATACATACATACATACATATCGTAAAATGGATTTACTATGTTGTTCGTCATATTAATTAATTAACACTATCATTGTCACCAACATCACATATCACTACATCATATTTAACCTAATTACGAATTTGCTATGTAAATTAATGGTCAACATTTGACTGTTTGCTTTTAATAACGGGCCACAAACAAAAAAGATGTATGAAAAGTAAATACTATTTCCTGAACTATAATGTTTATACATCGTAAATAGAGATGCTTATAAGCGTAAACAACGTCCAATCAAACCGTTAATGCCAATTAAGAAACCATTTACAATATTCAACACGTATGAAATCCGTTCCGTTCCGACAAAAGCTGATTACGTGTTTTCTCATAGAAACATCTTTATCATTTGGCACGTTCCGCTCAGGCATTTTACGAATACGTTCAATAATGTGGATGGTTTTGCGACAAAAGGCAAATGCCAAATACGTTGCATGCAAAATGATTCGATCGATTTTAAGGATTCGTTGATGTGTTGTGAGAACGACATACGAATGGTAATCTTACAAAAATGATTGCTCTTGTGAATGAAGATTGAAAAATATTTTTCTCTGGTGTAACATGTAAGTACATATATGCCAACATTTCGAATTCCTACAGAGCAATGCTTAACATATCTCTAACTATTCAAAAAATTACTGATAATCACACAATCAAAAGTATCCAGTTACTCTGATTATAAGTAGTTTTTGTAGTAAACATGCAAACAAAATAAATTATAAAGTAAACCACACAAGCGAACTCTTACACTACATTACGTATGAAGTTGAATACTGCAGTATACCTATACGAAATGAAATTGATATACGATTCTTCTTGTAGTACGGTCTACATCCTCTATATGTATGTAATCCACAAAATTCAAACTTAAATTCTTTGTATATCAGTTAAATGTAAGTAAGTATTCGTTTTACCTGTACTGGACTACTAGATCAAAAAAGTAAAGAGAAACTAGTATCCCTGATTGTTTTATAGTTATTAGCCACTACTAATTTGTCGTAATTAACAGGGAACATAGATATGTACATTGGAAAAATGACTGTGTCATGCTGTAACCATCGCATATACTTAAATAACAGATTTGTCTTACTACCATGTTATCAGTATAATTTTAATTTACTGATATTTGGAATAGACTGTTGTACTATTTTATAGAGTTACCTCTTTCTACAGAAGCAATGTACATACACACATGTATTAACTATATTATATATTAATAGAAGTTATATAAAATAATTTACTATTAATAAACATACACGATAGCAACGTCAATTATAGAAATTTACTATTTTTAAACTTAGAGCGCGCAACGACTGATGTCCCTATAATCGTCAGTCCAACAAGTGTCGTTCCAATGGACATACCTACTGTAATACACATTGTTTGAATTGGCATGAGGTGAACATTCTTCCATGTTCTCGCTCTGCGTCAACTTCTCGAGCATAGAGTAATCGATCTCACAAGTAATGACAACTTTGTTTAAAATATCTAACGTTCTGATAGATATGACGTAAATCTTAGATATTCAATCTCTATAATAAAAATGAAAATTTTATATTCGCTACTTATTAAAGCTATTATACCTGTACAAACATACAATACTTGGAGATACCCTTGCAGATAAACAATGATAACATAAGTATGCTATTTTATATATTGACATTTGGCATAAGGCGTGACCTTTTACGTGTAATCTAATTTAGTTGGAATTTCTCTGTATACGTAACTATCACAATAAATATATTAACTTTCGTATTAGAATACCTGGTATTAGAAATATAAAATCAAAACATGTTACTATTCTGCATTCTGAACGCCCATATGTATGTTATCAGAAAATATTTGTTCTTTTTAGTATTTATAAAATTGTGTGGAAGGTTTCGTTGTCGTAGCGGCCTAACAGTGAGCTTTTGGACGTCGTCGTTGGTCGTCCAAAAGCTCACTGTTAGGCCGCTACGACAACGAAACCTTCCACACAATTTTATAAATACTACGGCCAAGAAAAAGAACTACCTCTAATTATCTTTTAGTATTATTTTAATTTCACTTCATGATTGTAACACATTACAAATATTAGAATTGATCATATTCAACGGTTCTGTGGCAACTGTACACAGCTGTGAATGACTAACGTGAACTTTATAGAGAACAACTATAAAAAATCTACGTAAATTTATCAAATAAATGCAACATTTACCTTAAACGATATATGGATTACGTTTTCATCAATTTAGTTATAAGCATTTGCTTTTTCACCAGATGGCTTAAAGAATTATAGACTACTTTCCTTTTATTTCATTTTCATAAAGATATTTTATACATCATAAAGTGTACTTCATCTTATTAAAAGTGATATATGTACATCGGAATGGTAGCCATAATAAGTAGTAATAATTTATGTCTTTTTAAATAGGCTAAAAGGAATTAAGTAAAATAAACAAATAGTTTTGCTTGCTAAAACTAAATAACTGCATCAGAAGAAATTGCCGATATAAGTAAAACTAAAATCTGTGGTGCAATAGGAAAATGTTTTAACTTTCAATGTGAGGCAGTCATTTCAATATTTATGCTCATGCCTTTATCCACGCTATGACGATTTCGTTCATATCCACGAAAAAATAATTCTCCCAAGATAGTTTTATGACTCAATATTGAACCTTTTCATTTTCTTTTTTAGAACGTCGTCATACAAATTTATGCCAAATTATTTTTATCCTCCACATTATCAAGAATTGAGACTTCATTAAATTTAAAAAGATTCGTACAAATTAGTTGAATTAAATTCAATACAACGGAAACGAAAACAAATATGAACAAAAAGAATATACACATTAAAATATATCTCCTACCACTACTTAACAGCGCTCGATTCTCGAAGAAGCGATGTGGCAACTTTGTTCATATATTAATATAGGATTATATTGAAACATAATGAGTCGATGTGAAATTCCCTATCTGTATATAAGTTGAGTGGAAGTTCACGACCGTTGAGAATTAAGATGTGAACAATTATTCACTGGAATTGTTCGGTCAATGAAATGACAGTAATAGAGCAATCTATTTATTCGTTGGTCAATATTTCGGAAACATTTTTTTCCATCTTCAGGACCTCTATAATGTTGACAATACTTAATACATTGAAGTTATTTAATAAATTACTTACATGAACCTAAGACAATTAAATTTTCTAACCTCAGTGACATGTGCTCATATGTGACATCAAGTACGTTGAAATTAATAAATGCAAAAAGGAGTACAATACTTCACACAATCGAATTAAAATGTAATATTAAAAACCGTATTTCGGTAATATTGTTAACATATTAAAACTAGACTTCCAAGATGAAATTAACGTTAAATTGTCAATTATTCCAACTACGGAAGTAAAGTAAGACATTAAGATCAATGCGCCTGTCTTATCAGAAAACAGCTAGTATATACAGGTATAGTAAGGGGACATCTTAAGTGCGGCTTTCCATGTATAACAGCAGAATTCTAGGAGCACGTTGCCATATCGTACCGACCATGCTACGACCTAGATTAATACTGCCGCACTATTAACTAGTAATACTTGTATAAGGTTTGTTCTAGTTTCGAAAAATAAAGGTCCTCGGACGTCCGACGCAAGCACAGTTGATAAAAAACATTCTGGTTATTTCCGTGCTGTTTTTGATTTGTGAGTTATCTGTTCTGGTTTCGTTAAGAAGTATCCACAATTATTTTGACCCGTCCCAGATCGTTCATGCTCCGAGGTGTGGACAAAGTTCGACAGGTTTAGCGGCGCACGTGTTTTATCATATATAATAGATAGTATTTGTAGACGATTGGATCTATCACGGTGGCCTTTTTATGCGATGAACGAATTAGTAGCTTTTGTATCAATAAGTTCGTCCTCTTCGGATGAAGATGAACAAATCGTGCAAACGATCTGTGGCATCGAGATGCTTAGAGAAATTTATTATTATTTACTTTACGTTTATACAACTTATACAATTGTAATAAAGTTAAATTTTATCTCTTGTAAAAAAGTTGTCATCTTCTGTTGATTCCAAATAAATAGTCACATTCATTTTAAATATTGATAATCTGTATATCGTGTCTTTATTGTACATTCTAAACAATTCCAAAACTAGTACATATTTATCTTGTGCAGGTGACACTACGATCGAGTAAATACTCGTTCTGGTTTTTGTGCAAATCCGTAAATATCCGCAACAATTGAAGACGTTTTGCATCTACGCATTCTATCCGGCGCAGTTTTATAACATCTTGCGATTTACGAACCAAAAAAAGCTGGTTTGGCGGGAGCATATCGAAAAAAGACTGCGTGCAAAAGCGCCGGGTTGAAGTGTAGTTTCTCGCTACATACGATGCAATACTGGCAACTGCGACGTGTTTTTATACGTAGGTTTACGTGCCGAAAAATCAAGTAATTAATTTTATTTGACAAAACTTGCATAATACTATTTTTTTAGCATTGTAGAAATAGCCTCTACTAAAAGATTTGGATCAAATTATCACTATCCGTTACAATAAACACGCTTGTTATTGGAGTTTTCGCGAGGATTTTCGTTATTTTGCGAGCCTGTTACGCCAAGTTACTAACGATTGCAATTTAATTTGGAAGTGCAATTTTTTAACGTGTACTGCATGTAACGAATATATGTAGGTCTAGTTTATTTCATTCATCATCATTCATATTTAATTAGCTCACTCAATTTAAGTAATTACAGAAATAAATCAATTATATAGAGTTATAAATATGATGAGAATAATACTCTCGTGTATTTTCTGTTCCTAATGCAAAGAGCTGGAGTTATTTCTTTTGTTAGTTCTGATGTTTTAATCTATATTTGCCCAAGGCACATTGTAGTTATAAGCTGCATAAAATAAAACTTTGGGCATATTTACAGACGAAAAATGGTAGCTGCAGTAAACAAAATAGCTTTTCGAAGAGAAAACAATGCAAAGTATTTAGAAACGCATTAAAATGCATTGATACAACGGATTTATTAATTAACATTAAAAATTAAAAGTTATATGTATATACATACGGTCGTTTTGAAATAGGATAAATAACCGGGAAGGGGGTAGAGGTACGAAAATTCGCTGAGAAGTGAGTTTGCGTATGAGTCTATCTGCAGATCTAGTCTACAGCGCTGTGATATACTCATACACGACCCCACTTCTTAGCGAATTTTCGTACCTTCTACTCTTCCCGGCGTTATTTATGCTATTTCACAAAACGACCGGTATATAATAATAATAATAATATATTGGTTTATTAACCCAAGTGATACAAAAAAACATAGAAATACAAAACAGAGAAAAAATGTGTCGGGTTAAAAGGTTGAACTCAGACAAAATATGAGGTCTGTTATTCAGTTTCAACCAATTAACAAAAGATAAACAAAAATAATGTTGCGCGTCTGAAACTGTTTGTAGAGCAAGAACAATAATATTATACATATATTACGACTTATACACTAATTGAA